>CM038674.1:431071381-431671381 GCA_021605145.1 Aegilops bicornis | reverse complement strand
TGATCAAAGGGAAAAAGCAGGCGGCGCCGCTAAAATGCGCGCCGCACAAACTACCCTAGCGGAGTACCAACACTGGTTGTCAAAACCAATCACCTTCGACCATCAGGACTATTTCGAAAGTATTCGGAACGCAGGATGGACTGCCTTGATATTGGATCCCATAATTGACGGATTCCAATTTACACACGTCCTCATGGATGGTGGCAGTGACATAAACCTGATATATCAGGACACAATCCGCAGGATGGGGATAGACCCAACCAAAATTCGCCATAGCAACACCTCCTTTAAAGGGGTAATGCCAGGCCCATATGCCCATTGTACGGGCTCCCTACTGTTAGAAGTTGTGTTCGGTTCATCCGACAACTTCCCTCGCGAAAAGTTAGTATTCCATGTCGCCCCATTTAAAAATAGCCATCAAGCACTATTGGGACGCGAAGCTTTCGCCCGCTTTAACGCAATACCGCATTATGCATCTCTAACACTTAAAATGCCCGGTCCACGCGGCATCATCTCATTAAAAGGGAGTATTAAGTGTTACTCGAGCACGGAAGAACATGAGACTGCCTTGACAGCCCCACACCTATCCGGCTCTGCTAGTCAAAGAACCTGAATAGGTCATTCAAACCCCGGACACGGCTAGACGAGTCCGGCGCCTACTAGCGGCATACCCCCATACAAGGGGCTACATGCATGTACAACAAGACACAATAAAGCTCAATTTTATTCACTTCTTCAAATCGTACTCTGTTTATTTAATATAAAGTACCGTTCACACGATATTTTTTTCTTTCAAACTAAGTTCCTCTCTTTTACAGATGAACAACGTGCTACACCCGTCCAGGATACGGCACAACGGAGACACAGGCGTAGACGTGCAGTAGGGACCCGTTGCAAGGTTCTTTTCAGATTAAGACCCTACGTAAACCTTTTTACCGCCTCTTGTTGATATACATCCCCGGTTCCTTACTATAACCGAGGAGGAGGCTGGCGTTTTGGCATTGGCCGCACCAGAATTTTTTATGCGTGCACTGGACAATTGGGGCTTAGGGCATTATTCTACCCATTCTCATAAAGACCGAATACCTTAGGGAGTATTCGGCGTCTCGAGTTAGGCCTTATATGAATCAGCTCCGAATCATGTCTTTGGTCAAATGTTGGGTTTGCCCGGCTCCTGTGTTCTGCTGCCTTACGTTCCGTTCTATCGGCTAACGCGGCACCAAGAGAACTACTACGATTGTGCCCCGGTTCGGCCGGGCGAGCACCTCAGTAGAGAAAGCCGAAACCTGACTGTCATGATATAGCGAGAGACTGGTCAACCACTCGATGACTCACCGGAATGTTTAGGATTCCTCCGCATTAACGAAGGACCATTTTTCGGTCAGGCACATACGCACCCCGAATTCGGGAGAGTGCGGTGCCCCAGGGGCTATATAGTAGCCCCACCCTCGAACTCCTATGGCTAAGTGAAAGTGATAAAGCATCATAGTCCGGTTGCCTAGTTTGCTACGCTACCACCTCCTTAACAGGACCAAGACGTTGGATTAAGTGTGAAAAAGCGCCTTCTTTGCAAACACCCCCGCACTATGTGCATGGGGGCTGAAGCCAAGGACTGCCATCTTTCAGGTTATATATACATATACACAAACGGCCGCACAGGGAGTAGTTTACTACTTCAACGCACAAGTATAAAAAGCTCTTATATTATATTGAAACATGGTTTTCACAAATCATACATGTCATTAAAACATAATATCCTTCGAGCACTGCGTCTCTATTAAACGAGCACACTGCAGGACTTCCTCAAAGTAGTGCTCGGCAGGCACTCGGCTTCTGTCCGAATCTCGGGATGCAACGTCAGTGGCCTTCATCTCTGCCCAGTATGTCTTGACACAGGCCAGAGCCATCCGCGCTCCCTCAATACACGCCGACCGCTTCATTGCGTCGATACGCGGCACCGCACCAAGGAACTACTGCACTAAACCAAAATAACTCTTCGGCTGGGGTCCGCCCGGCCACAAATGAGTCATGACGTGCTTCATGGCAAGTCCGGATAATCGATTCAGCTCGGCCCATTAGGCCAACCGATCGGTCAACGGAAGAGGACGTTCTGGACTATGGAATTGCGACCAATATAGCTCTTCCCTTCTGTGCCCCTTTTGGCCTCGGAAGTGCTCAATCGCGTCCGCAGCGCTCGCCGCTAAGTCCAGATAAGCATCCTCCGAACTCCACAACTTGTCCAACTGAGCATACTTGGGATCCGTATATTTCCTACACAGCAGAAACGGTTTTCCAGCCGCAATAGCCCCGGCCTGACTCAGCTCCTCCTTGGCAGCTCTCAAAGCGGAACGGGCATCCTTGGATTCGGCGGTGGCCTTTTTCAGGCCCTCTTGCTCCGATTGACGTTCTTTTTCAAGAACCTCGCAGCGGTCGGTAATATTCTTCAACTTTCTGGCCATATCGGTCATTTCCTCTTTGCTTCGGCAGTGAGCAGCCCGTTCGGCTTCTAGCTCTTCGACCGCCTTTAAAGCGGCCGCATTACTATTTCTGGCTTGCTCTTTCGCTCGGGCGAGTTCCGCCCGCAGCTCCTCCACAGCAGCGGCACCATCTGCATTAAGCATACACGTAGTAAGGCATGGGCGTCAAGCTCCCTTACCAGGTGTCCGCATAGAAGTCGCATACCTTGTGACTCGTCAAACCGTTTATTGACCAGCGCGATGTCCGCATCCGCCTCGTCAAGTTGCCGCTTTAGTTCGGCATATTCATCAGTCCAGCTGGCCACCGGATGCCCCGCCACCTATTTAGGAGCGGCGATATGTTATAACTAAGATTTTGATCCTCGGCACGCTGTCAATTTTGACAACATACCGAGTCTCAGGGGCTACTATCTATATAGGGTGCATTCTATATGCATAACTGTTAGAAGGTACATCATTTTTGCGTACCTCGAACCCCGTCAGTAAGCTTCTGACGGCTTCGTGCAATCAGCTCTCCGCGGATGCAATCATTTCGATCACCGTACCCATTAGCACACGGTGATCCTCTGAGATAGCCGCTCGCCTGAGCAGATCCTTCAGCTCCTCCGACCGCACACCACTTGGCGCCGGACCTTCCGGCCCCGCCGGACTTGGGGCAACCCTCCGCGACGACACCTCAGTGTTGCCCGCCTCGCATGAGGGTGCGACAGGTGGAGGCGTTCGCTCTCCATCATCTCCGGAAGAAGATCCTCAAGACGAGCTCACGAGAAGGGCTGAGATCCGAACTACAAGGTACGGTTTCGGTTATCTTCAGAAATAAATACAGGGATGTTCCTTACTTAAAAAAACCCTTCCTTTTTAATTACGGCTCGCTGGAGGGCTGATCCCCTTGGGGAAACAAAGGCGGCTGGGGTACTTCCCAGCCGGACTCTCTGACGAAGATTTCTTTCCCTCTCGAGGCCTTGACCTCCAGATCTTCCAAGCGGTCCTCTTCTCTCCTTGGAGGGTGGGACTTTGATCCCTCCTCCTCAAAGGCCTCCTTCGTGGAGGCAGTTGCTTCCCCGCTCCCCTCGCCTTCCTTAAAAGGCGCGGCCTTCAACATCTTGGCCAGCATGGGATCCGGCGTGTTCTCTGGGAGGGGAGCTGGACACCTTATTAACTTTGCCTTGGCTATCCACTCCTGTTCAAGAAACGGCTCCTTGAAAGGGCATATATATATAATACATGAATGAACAACTTGTTCGGTTACAGGACTACTTACTTGAGTATCTGGGCGATTGCAGCTTAGTCCTGCGTCCTCAGTCAGGTCCGGACACTTCTCCTGTGATCCGAAGAACAGTTTATACATCTCCACGGGCGTCGTGCCCATAAAATTTTGGAGAGCTCGTGGTCCCTCCGGATTAAATTTCCACAGGCGGAGGGGGCAACGTTTGTAGGGCAGAAGGCGCCTGATCAACATAACCTGCGCCACTGCAACCAGATTGATCTCTCTTTCTTGGAGGTCTCGAATACGGCCCTGCAGCAAAGGAACGTCCTTGGACGGCTCCCAGTCGAGCCCCTCGTTGACCCATGACGCCAGCCGCTGTGGTGGACCTGAGCGGAAGGCGGGGAGCGCCACCCATTTGGTGCAACTGGGAGCGGTGATATAAAACCACTCCCGTTGCCACAAACCAAGCTCCTCTTGAAAAGAGCCCTCGGGCCACGGAGCATCAGCACATTTGCTTATGACCGCCCCTCCGCACTCTGCTTGCTGCCCCTCGATCATCTTTGGCTCCGCCTTGAGGGTCTTGAGCCACAATCCAAAGTGAGGGGTAATATGGAGGAAGGCCTCACATATAACAATGAATGACGAGATATGGAGGATGGACTCTGGATTCAAGTCATGGAAATCCAGCCCATAATAAAACATGAGCCCCCGCACAAAGGGATCCGTCGGGAAGCCTAAACCCCGAAGGAAGTGGGACACGAACACCACGTTCTTGCCGGGCTCGGGAGTGGGAATGACCTGCCCTGGAGCAGGCAGCCTATGCGAGATCTCGCCGGTTAGATACCTGGCGTCCCGTAGCTTTAGCACATCTTCTTCGGACGGAGGAAGACATCCATCACCGTCTTGGTCGGAGCCGGACATCGTCAAGGTCCTGAGCGCCTAAATCTGAAGCTTTGGGTGTTAGAACTCAAGCTCGAGGCGAACTTCGATGGAGGGTGTAAAAAAGAAGAGGGCCTTGGTCTCATTATAAAGAGGTTGAATACCAAGAGCCCTCCCCGTGGTCGATTAGGACTCGCCTTTGATAGAGGAGGCGCGCCAACGGGCACGGTTGGGTTACCCACGACCTTATTGGTGAGAATCCCGGAATAAGGGGGGACGATCTATGCTTTGATAAGACGTGCCAAGGAAACCGCCTCGCTAAACGCGCTGAGGTGGAACAGCAAAAAACAATTCATATAAAGACATGGTCGTGGTGTGATGTCACGCCGCGGAATATGTCAGCAGATCTGTGCAAAAAGTTATTCTCTCTACGGTGGTATGTGGAACTTGTTTTGCAGAGCCGTACACTATCCTTGTGTTCAAAACCTTCTATGAAGTATTCGGAGGGGGAACCCGCCTCGCAATGCCGAAGACAATCAACGCGCCGGACTCGTCGTCATTGAAGCCTGGTTCAGGGGCTACTGAGGGAGTCCTGGACTAGGGGGTGTCCGGATAGCCGAACTATCATCACGGCCGGACTCCAAGACTATGAAGATACAAGATTGAAGACTTCGCCTGTGTCCGGATGGGACTTTCCTTGGCGTGGAAGGCAAGCTTGGCGATACGGATATGTAGATCTCCTACCATTGTAACCGACTGTGTAACCCTAACCTATCCGGTGTCTATATAAACCGGAGGGTTTTAGTCCGTAGAGGACGAACAACAATCATACCATAGGCTAGCTTCTAGGGTTGAGCCTCCTTGATCTCGTGGTAGATCTACTCTTGTACTACCCATATCATCAATATTAATCAAGCAGGAGTAGGGTATTACCTCCATCGAGAGGGCCTGAACCTGGGTAAAAACATCGTGTTCCTTGTCTCATGTTACCATCCGCCTAGACGCACAGTTCGGGACCCCCTACCCGAGATCCGCTGGTTTTGACACCGACATCTACCCTTTAAGAAAGGCCCGGAGCCTATGAAGAAGGCAAACGCCTATGAAGCTTATTTTTCTGAGAAAGGCCCGGAGCCTATGAAGAAGGCAAACGCCTGTGAAGCTCATTTCCCCGAGAAAGGCCTGAAGCCTGTGAAGAAGGCCCAGTGCCTGTGAAGCTCTCCGCCTTGTGACACTCTCACGTAATAATGAGTGGGGTTTTACACGCCCCGGAGTCTCCGGAGAGCCGCCCTCGGGCCTCGGGGGCTCCCGCCCACACCCAGTGGTAGCACTTAGCTTCGCGCTGGTGAGAATACGTCGAAGACTAGATTAGGTGTTGGACGCGGCTTTTTCATTTGCTTTCCGCAGTTGGCTTGTTCGTTCTTATTTGAAGTTTTTATTGGAGTTACTGCCGTCCTTAGCTTGTGACTCTCTGTCTTTTTCACTCGCTTTCCTCGTTTTCTCTCGCAAGTCTCGCGAGGGAGCAACGTGGGCACCCTCGCGAGTGTTTTACGCCTCGCTGCTTGAAGCTTTCCTATCCAGGTCCATTACGGAGCACCCTCCCAGTCCGCGTGCCCACGGGCATCGCGACGCGAACACAGGACCTGGGTCGGTCGCCTCCACAACCGAGGCCGGAAGCTACTCCTCCTGACTAATCCTTGCAGGACATGAACCGTGCGACGAGGCCTCGGCCTCGGGAAGCAAAGACCGCGAAAGGCCCCCCCGAGCTAAGTAATTCCTATACGCGGGCACGCGGCACAAAGGCACAAAGATGTAAATAGCGTAAACAGCATGATAACTAACAGAATAGCCAAAGACGCTTCACGGGCCCTACACTACTTTCTCTTTGCGTAGGGAAGGGAGAAAAACAAAATAGGCACGACTTGCTCGGCGCCAACTCGCGGCGAAGGCTCATACTGCCTCCGGAGCTCAGTCAGACTCCTCGTGCTTCACCAAGGCGCGACGGCGGGCTGACCCGCTACCTCCCTCTAGGCAGGCGCGGCGGCACGGGGGCTGGTCGCGGCCACCGCTGGAGGAGCTGTCGTCTGCAGGAGAGCCACCGAAGCTCGACGAGCCTCGAGCGCCGCCGACCACGCGCCTGCTGTCATCTTCATCCCGATCATCGCCGGGGCAGGGTACACGGCCGTGGTCATCGTCTTCGGGGCAGCACCCGGCACGGCCACCGTCTTCTCCGAACACCCTCATGAAGAGGGTGGCGTCACCGTCGAACTTGAAATGCAGGGTGCACCGCCGGCTCAGGCCACGCGCGCGGGCAAACGTTTGCCACCCGTGGGTCAGGGCTACACTCCCGGCGACGGAGACCTCCAGCGAAGCCCAGGAGGCCCTGCTGCAACAACCGTCACTTTGAAGCGAGGCGCCCGAGCGCCGCCGAAGTTCACCCGTAAAGAAGCGGGAAGCTGGAGTTAGTGCCGGTCGGCTCCACCGACCACACGAGGAACTCCGGCAGCACCTCCGCCGAGCGGAAGCGCGGCCTAGGGGGTCGCGCAGTTGCAGCACGCCCCCCATCGACAACCTGGCGCCCATCGCCGCGCAGGGGATCGTCTCCACGACCACGAGAGGCCGCTACGGGAGCTGCAGGATGCTTGCGAGGACGGCCTCGGCCGCGCTTGGCAGGGGGAGAGTCAGGCCCAACCTGGCGGGCCTTCCCCTTCTCCGCGGCCGAGAACCTCTTCGACGGAGCCATGGAAAAGAAGGAGTAGCAAGGAGAGATGGACTGGAAGGGCTTGCACCGTTCCGTACTTATAACCGGAGGAGGCCAACCGTCGGCCTCCACGATCACAGGTAATCATGACCCGTTTCTGCGTGCAGGGACTTGTCAAGTCATGCATTTGCCGAGGGATCATGGGGAAGTGGAAACGCCCACGACCAATCAATCGCCACGCGGCGCCCAAGGCCGCATGTTGTTGGGGCCCGCGTTGCTTTGCACTTGCCCCTTCGCTTCTCTGCTGAGCCAAGTCCGGGCGCGCCTTGGGCCCGGGGCTATCATTGGTGTTGGGAACGGGGTCCCAGACTTACTCGCTGCCCGCGGGCGTGGTTCAAGTGGAGGCCCAGCGCGGCCCAGCTTCATCAGCTCGAGCTCAAGAACGTCGCGAGGGGCCAAGCCTCGCGGGCAGACGACAGGAATCTTCTTCAGGAGCAGCCTCGTCAGGCGGGCTCATGAGGAGGCGGAGAGATCAAGGCAAGGTACCTCCCGAGGGAGCCCCGTGACGCAAGCCATGACGATCGAGACCAAGTGAGGCGCCGTCACAAGAAGTGTCCTCATTTCCCCTTTGGTGCAAAGGAGGCAAGCACAGGCCAAGGCATCAGGCAAAGGTTACCGCTTCGGTGCAACAAGACCAAGACTGGCAGGGCGGCAGGAAGGAGGTCATCGTGGAACCCAAGACGGCGTCACGGTCAGAGCCTTTGGCAGCCGAAGACCAGCTTTAGTCGGTATAAGTGTACTACCCGCGGTTGGCTCATTACTTGGGAAGAGGCCCAGGGCCTCCCTCTATAAATAGGACTAGCCACCACAGAGAGAAGGAGGGGTTGAACCGGCCAAAGAGAAAGAGAGAAGCGACTAGACCCACCCAAGCAATCCATCGCACCAGCCCAAGAACGGCCCCTCGTGAGGCAGTTCTTCCTTTGTACTGTTCATCATCAGCCCCTGAGGCAATCCACCACACCACAAACTAGAGTAGGGTATTACACCACAATGGTGGCCCGAACTAGTATAAACCTCGTGTCCCTTGTGTGTTCTTCCTCTTAGTTTAGATCCCTGGCTAACCGTCGACGCGTGAGCTGGTAGGGGAGAGATCTCCGCGCGCACCGCAGTGTTCGAACCTCAAGGTTCTGCGGAACCCAAAATCCGACAGCGACGACGGGCAGTCGCAGGGCCACCAGTGCATCGAAGAGGTTGTCACCATAGTGGCCGTTGTGGGTGGCGGGCATCGCAGAGCCTGGGCGCGTCGGCTGGAGGCTTACGTCAAAGTCGTCTGCAAGCTTCTTGACGATGGTGAACTTGTCGAGGAAACCGACGAGGACCTCGTCGAACAAGGAGACGAAGCTGTCGTCCAAGCGGCCCCTCGCCCTGGCGGCCTCAAGCAATACTACCTGGAGATGTTTCTCGATGTCGGGCCGCAGGCTGGCGTCGTGGACCATCTGGCACAACCGGCTGATTCTCGCGCTCATCGCCTTCATGGGTCTAGCGTAGCTTCTAGTAAACTGATCTTGCGATTCGAGTGATCACTCTTGCCCTTGGTAAGCGTGCGTAGGTGCGTAGGATTTCGTACTACTCCTCGGCCCTCTACTGCACCTGCCTTTGGTTGTATGATAGGTGGGCCAGCCACCCCTTGGGCCCACGTGTCATTCACCCAAAGGCAGTTGCCTTAAGTCAATGAAGCTGCGTCCCCTCCGTGCCGGTGCAGTATAGTCATCTCACCGGACCTCTAGTTGGGGCCAAATGAGGGAAGTGTTATGTTTACTGGTTTATTGGTCTCCTTTGCATTTTGCGCCAAGTTTTGACCTTTGATTTAACTAATAAAATGTTAATGCATTGTAACATCCCAAATTTTCAATTTGGAATGTTATATGTAGGTCATCCATGCATATCATATTTTATTGCATCTTCGTTCAGTAATCCTCGAAATCCTAAGCAACTCAAGGACCCTCGGAGAGAGTTGGGGATTTTCTGATTTTTCGTATTTGAATTTTATCAAATATTGGAAAATGAGGATTTTCTATTTTAATTATTTTTCTCTCCGGAAAATATTTCCTATTAAAATAAATGAGGGGAGATAATATGACTTCTCCAAAACAATTGAAATATTGGAGGAAAAATGTTAAAATCATTATTTGGATTTTATTTGAGTTTATTTGGAATTTTATTTGCCCGAGAAAAATTTGCATGTTTTAAAAAAATTGCATTTTAAGGGCCAAGAAAATGTTCATTCCGTTCTAAATATTTCATTTAGACGATGAAAATTTATTTGGTATTTTTAGATTTTTATTTATTTTTCTAGGATCTAATTCTCGGCGGAATTTATTTAAAAAAAACCTTGCAGCACTTGCACCGGGCCAAGGCCCAGCCAGGCCCGCCTCGCCGCCGCCTTCCCTCATGGCGCCGCCATGCGCCAGAGACGCCGAGGGGAGCCCGAGCCGGACTCCTCCCGGCGCCTTCCCAAGCCACGCCTCTCACCGCCACCACCGCCGCCCGGGCCGAGCCCGCGCCGCCTCCGTCGCCCGCCGCCGCCACCCGAGCCACCCGAGCCCGTGAGCCCAGGAGCTACCGCGAGGTAGCCGCCCCGCCGCCCGGTTTTCCGAAAAAAACCGTTTCGGTTTTTTTAGAAAACCCTAGTTTTGTTTTTTTATAATTTGGTTTTATTCTCCGGTTTATTTATTTAGTGAGCGTTCGCTCGTTCATTCATTTTAACGAACGCGTTCTTCGTTTATTTTCAGTTAACGAACGTTCGTTCGTTAAACTGTTCGTTGCTTTTCTTTTTATCGGATTTATTCCACGATTTTCCTGATCGTGATTTCTGATCCGATTTTCGATCTAGTATAACTTTTCGCTCGTTTATCGGAATCAGGCGATTCAAGCGCCTGGAGTTTCATCTCGAAACCCTCTTCCGAATAACCAACTTAAACCAGCTTTTGTCTCTGTAAATTTTGACCCTAGTCCAGATTAGTAAACGGATCTTATTTCTTTCGCCGTTTGAGTTTCGTTGCTCGGTTTGGTTTGATTCTTTTTGAGAACCAGAGTTCTTAAATTGAACTCTCTGGTCAACCTCTTTGAGTTGAGTTTTGCTTGTGCATCTTTTCTTGTTGCTTATGTATGTTATTATTTGCTTGCGATAGAATTTCCGGAGTGCGTAGCGTGTTACTACGAGTCTCTAGGATTCACGGATCGTCAGCAAGGCAAGTAACACTTTGATCATACTCTTTTCATACCCAGTTTTTATGCATTAGTTCCAATCCTCAAACATTGCATGATTAGGATGTCATTAACTTGTGGGTTGGGAAGCAGTAGTTGAGGTAGAACCTATTGCCCTGTTACTATCAAACCCTTGGGAGTTACTTCTACGCTTGCTTATTATTGCTATGCTATGCTCAGAGACGTGGATTGGGTTTGAGTGTATTCCATGACAGATGTGAGATTGTTAATTAATGGTTCAACTTAAGGTGGCAACTTAAATACACATCTGGGTGGATTGAGGCACTGGGGAACCCAGTGTTGTCTGTTTTTTTGGAAATCTGGGTACCCGTGTGATCTTCCTATGGACCGCCACCAGTGCTCAAAGGGAACTGAGTTTATTCATGCTAGAAACTTCCGTGTGCAGCCACAAGCTATTATGGGCTCTAACATAGTTGAGTAAGTTACGTGAAGCTCTTGAAGAGGTAGATCACCAGGTAGTGGGTTTTGTAGGTTTGGTATGATCTACCCGGAGTAGAGAGTTAATGTTTACGAAAGACTGTGTCTCGGTCATCCGCTTCTCAAACACCATGCAAAGGCGAGAAACCAACGGAGGCGATTGAGTCTTGTGGGGAAAAGTGCAAACCTCTGCAGAGTGTACAATCTAATCATGGTTAGCCGTGTCCCCGGTTATGGACAATTCGGGTATCTAGTACTTGAGTATTCACATGTATCTCATCACTCTAAATTAATATTGCTGGGATGTTAATTATTTTAATTGGGATTGAGTTGGGGTTATACCTTCTCAATGTTGTTTCAACCACCATGATAGTTAAAATAAAATCTATTCCTTTGTTGTAGGGAAATATTGGCTTTTGGCAAAACTATAACCATAGAGCCTTCCACAAGCCATATATTGCATGTAGTGATAGCATTATTCTGTTCTTGTTCTACTGTGTTATTGCCAGCATATTCCATGTGCTGACCCGTTCTCGGGCTGCGACGTATTATGTTGCAGACTTTTCAGGCGAGGAGTAAGGATCGTTAGGTCGTTGCCGTGCAGCTCAGCTATGTCGTTGGAGTTGTTGCACTCACTTTATCTTCCAAGCCTTCCGCTGTTATCGCATTAGATGGCCTTAAGCCATATTATTGTAATAAGTTCTCTTTTGAGACATTCGATGTAATAAGTGTGTGATTGCTACTCTGTTATAAATCCTTCGAGTACTGTGTGTGTCAGCATTACCGATCTAGGGATGACACTTTGAAACACGAGACTTGACCATCTCGAGGTCGGGTCGCTACAAGATGGTATCGAGCACACGCCGAGTGTAGGACACGACCACTAAGATAAACCATAGGTCACTCTTCTCTACTCATTTCTGACTCCTCTCCATTTTTCCACTCTTTAGGATGACGGAGATGAAGAATAAGTTTGCACAACCGGATGAAGACACACCTTTTGGACGCCATTTGAAGGAAGTCACTAGGTACTTAAACATTGGAATACCAAGCTTCATCGGGACGTACAACGCCACTTTACCAGAAGAGGAGCGCTGGATGATACAAGTACAAGTACTAGGAAGGACGTTCTCGCCAACTTCTAAGCCCATAGAGTTTTCTTTCGAAGCACCCACCTGGAGTCTTGGCAAGAGTATGGCATCTCACATTACCATGGGACGCATTGGAGAAGTCTACAACAGGGAGCTTAAAGACACCATCTACCAAATATGTGGGCGCCGAGACGAGCAATGGGAAGTAATCAGCACCAAGAAGGATAGATCCATTGCAGCTTTCATCCAGGAGTTAAACCAGCACATTCGACGACAGGAGAATCAGATGTGCGCAGACATGATGGATTTGAAGAAGGCGTAGACCAAGATTATTGAGCTGGAGGAAGAACTCAAGTTTACACGCGATGGATATGAGGAGGAAATCAAGATACTATCGAGAAGAACGACGATCTAGTCAAGAAGATCGGAGTATTCATGGGAGGATCCGCACCGGAAGAAGAGGAAGAAGATCCCACTTACCCGGATAACTACATCATCATCGACGACACCGATTCCGATCCAAGTGATGATGACTACGAAGATGAAGCTGGAGCAGACATCACGGAGTCTTCCACCGATCAAAATTTTTAGATGACCACCATATATTAGTAGTATTCCCCCATGTAACTAGTAGGAGCTGAGCACTTTTGCGATAGTCCTAGACCGTTGTATGCCCTTGCTTGATTGATTGAGTGAAATGAATGTGTTTGCCTCATGTGCATATGGGTAGTGTTTTCTTACTAGACCTTTTTCTATTCTAATCTCTTCCATCTAAACCCATCAGATGCCTCCGAGACGTGACACCGGTTTTGTTTTCGCACCAGAGCTCACCCTGTTGATCCAGCAACAGAATGCCTTGATGCAATTGCTAGTTCAGAACCAGGGCAACAACAACAACAACAATAACAACCCGCCGCCAAAGGGACAATTTAGCCTGCTTTACGAGGTTACAACCGCCGGTGTTTTCCAGTAGCACCGAGCCAATAGTTGCTGATGATTGGCTACACCGTATTGGAAGGGAGTTAACCACCGCAGGATGCACGGATGCTGAGAAGGTGCGCTTTGCCGCACATCAATTGGATGGACCAGCAGCCGCATGGTGGGAGAATTACACGGCTACTTTTCCTATAGCCAATGTTACTTGGGATCAGTTTCAGCAAGCCTTTCGCACGGCCCATGTCTCAACTGGAGCCATGCAGATGAAGAAGCGCGAGTTTTGCAACTTACGCCAGGGAACCGCATCGCGTGGCCCAAAGACGTGGATGAGTTTAGTAAGTTATCGCGCTTATGCCCCGATGATGTGGCCACAGATGCCGCCAAGGTGAGAAGTTTATGGAAGGGCTGAATGATGAGATGAGCATGCAGTTGATGGTGGCAACTTTCAACAACTACCAGGAGTTGCTAGACAAGGCCCTAATGATTGAAGGAAAGCAGTAGCAAATTGAGAGTCGTAAGAGGAAGTAGGGACAAGGGAAGTACAACTCAGGAGCTCACCAGAAGCCTCGCTTAACCCCGAACTCGGGAGGACTTGTTCATAACCATGGAGGCCATAACCATATTGGAGGAGGAACGCATAACCACAATGGTGCGAAGAATGGGAATGGGAACGGAGTTAACAACAATCAGAACCGCTCCAACCCGTCTACCCCCGCCAAAAGTGACCTAAGTCAAGTCACTTGCTTTAAGTGCGGGAAGACAATGCACTATGCCAATGATTGCCCTGAAGGAAGGAATGGAAACGGAAATGGGAGCGCTGGGAAGAAGCCCAATCCATTCAACAAAGGCCAAGTGAACCACATTAATGTGGAGGAAGTTGAAGAGCAGCCGGACGCGGTAATAGGTAAGTTTTTGGTTAAGTCATTTACCGCTGTTGTTCTTTTCGATACTGGTGCATCGCATTCATACATATCAAGGGAATTTGTGGATAAGTTTAAGTTACCAACCCAAACCCTTAGGACCCCTCTTTTAGTGAGCTCGCCTGGAGCAGAGTACATGGCTAGCAGATGGTGCACCCAGATACCCCTAACCATTGGGACACATGTTTTTCCGTCTGATCTAATTATCTTGGAGTCACAAGGATTGGATGTGATATTAGGTATGGACTGGATGTCAAAGTATGGAGGAAGTATTGAATGTGCTAGCAAATCAATATATATTACCACCCCAGAGGGAAAAAGGATTAAGTATGTATCCAGGCATGTGCCTAGGAGGAGCCAAGTGAATGCCCTCATGGGAGTTGTGCAGGAGGAGGTGCCTGTAGTAAAAGATTTTCCGGATGTTTTTCCAGAGGAGTTACCAGGCATGCCACCGGATTGAGACATCGAGTTCTTGATAGAACTATTGCCGTGCAGGCCAATATCCAAGAGACCCTATCGGATGCCCGCAAATGATCTGGAGGAAATTAAGAAGCAGATCAAGGAGTTATTGGAGAAAGGTTATATTCGAAGGAGTTCATGACCTTGGGGAGCACCAGTACTTTTGGTCGAGAAGAAGGATAAATCCCTGAGGATGGTCGTTGATTACCGAGCCTTGAACGAAGTAACGATAAAGAACAAGTATCCGTTACCAATGATCAATGATCTGTTTGATCAGTTGCAAGGAGCTAAGGTGTTTTCAAGATTGATCTACGATCGGGATACCATCGATTGAAGATTCGAGAAAAGGATATACCAAAGACAGCGTTCACCACGCGATATGGATTATATGAGTATCTGGCCATGTCGTTCGGACCGACTAACGCCTCGCCTATTTCATGAGTATGATGAACAAGGTGTTCATGGAGTATTTGGACAAGTTTGTTGTGGTGTTTATTGATGACATTATGGTATACTCGAAGAACGAAGAGGAGCACTAGGAGCATTTGCGTTTGGTTCTCAAGAAGCTCAGGGAACACCAGTTATACGCCAAATTCAGCAAGTGCGAGTTTTGGTTGAAGGAAGTTGGATTTCTTTGGCATGTTATATCCGGAGAGGGTATAGCAGTAGAACCCAGTAAGGTTCAGTCAGTTACTGAATGGTTGGCACCCACTTCAGTTGGCGAGATCCGCAGTTTCCTTGGACTTGCAGGATATTATCGGAGATTCATTGAGAATTTTTCCAAACTTGCCAAGCCAATGACTGAATTGCTGAAGAAGGATACTAAGTTTAAATGGACAGAAGATTGCGAGGCCAGCTTTCAGGAGTTGAAGAAACGGTTGACTACCGCCCCAGTGCTGACATTGCCAGATATACATAAGGAGTTTCAAGTGTATTGCGACGCTTCACGCTTGGGACTAGGATGTGTGCTTATGCAAGACGGAAAGGTTGTTTCGTATACCTCACGACAACTGAAGCCTCATGAGTTGAATTATGCCACGCATGATTTGGAGCTAGCAGCCGTAGTGCATGCCTTGAAGACTTGGAGACACTATCTTATTGGAAACCATTGTGATATGTACACGGATCATAAGAGTTTGAAATACATTTTCACTCAAAAGGAGTTAAACCTTAGGCAGAGGAGATAGTTGGAACTTATAAAGGATTACGACATGAAGCTGCACTATCATCCAGGAAAGGCCAATGTCGTAGCAGACGCCTTGAGCCAGAAGAGTTACGCTAATATCCTTGAAAGTAGAGGACTGCCAAAGGAGTTAACTGAGGATATTATGGAACTTCGGTCGGAGTTTGTTCCAAGAGGTTTCATTGCAACGATGGAGGTTCAGTCTACATTGTTGGACAAGATTCGGGAAGCTCAGAAGGAAGACAAAGAGATTGCTGAAATAAAAGAGAAGATGAGCGAAGGAAAAGCCAAAGGTTTTCGCGAGGATGAGCATGATACCTTGTGGTTTGAGGACCGAGTTTATGTGCCCAATAACCCAGAGCTCAGGAAATTAATACTTCAGGAGGCCCATGACTCACCATACTCGATACACCCCGGAAACACCAAGATGTATTTGGATTTGAAGGAACGTTTCTGGTGGATTGGTATGAAGAAGTACATTGCCGAGTATGTAGCCGTATGTGATGTATGTCAGAGAGTGAAGGCCGAGCATCATAAGCCAGCAGGACTGTTACAGCCTATGCCGATACCCGAATGGAAGTGGGATAAACTAGGCATGTACTTTATCACCGGACTACCTGTAACCAAAGCAGGATATGACTCAATATGGGTAGTAGTGGATCGTTTGACCAAAGTAGCTCACTTCATCCCAGTGAAAACAACTTATACACGTGCAAAGTTGGCCAAAATATATATGTCCATGATCGTATGTTTGCATGGAGTTCCGAGGACCATTGTATCAGATAGAGGAACCCAATTTACTTCCAAATTTTGGCATCAGTTACACCAGACCTTGAGTACTAGATTGGAGTTCAGTACCGCATTCCACCCACAGATGGATGGACAGACAGAGAGAGTCAATCAGATTCTGGAGGACATGTTGAGAGCCTGTGCGCTAGATTATGGATCTAGTTGGGATGACAATTTGCCTTACGTAGAGTTCTCGTACAACAATAGCTACCAAGCCAGTTTGAAGATGGCACCATTTGAAGCTCTGTATGGACGCAGATGTAGAAAACCTCTGATGTGGGATGAGGTAGGAGACCGTCAGTTGTTTGGACCAGATTTGATCAAAGAGTCCGAAGAGAAGGTTAAACTAATTCGAGACAGATTAAAGATTGCACAGTCTAGGAAGAAGAGTTATGCAGATTCAAAACGCAAGGAAGTAACCTATGAAATTGGAGACAGAGCCTATCTGCGAGTACCACCCTTGCGAGGAGTGAAATGTTTTGGAGTTAAAGGAAAACTAGCCCCAAGATTTGTAGGACCATACCGTGTTTTGGAACGGATGGGAGAAGTGGCTTACAAGCTGGAGTTACCTGAAGGATTGTCAGGAGTTCATGATGTATTCCACGTATCACAGTTGAAGAAGTGTCATGCTGAGATGGCTGATATACCGTTGAGAGACACAGTGCCCTTGGAGACAATTCAGTTAGACAATAATTTGACCTATGAGGAGAAGCCAGTAAAGATTCTCGACTTTGACAGCCGAGTCACCCGCAGCAAGGTTATCAAGTTTTGCAAAGTTCAGTGGAGCCACCATACTGAGGAAGAAGCCACCTGGGAACGAGAAGATGATATTCGCAAGGACCACCCGCACCTATTCTCAAGCCAACCCGAATCTCGAGGGCGAGATTCATCTTAAGGGGGGTAGGTTTGTAACATCCCAAATTTTCAATTTGGAATGTTATACATAGGTCATCCATGCATATCATATTTTATTGCATCTTCATTCCGTAATCCTCGAAATCCAAAGCAACTCAAGGACCCTCAGAGAGAGTTGGGGATTTTCTGATTTTTCGTATTTGAATTTTATCAAATATTGGAAAATGAGGATTTTTTTATTTTAATTATTTTTCTCTCCGGAAAATATTTCTTATTAAAATAAATGAGGGGAGATAATATGACTTCTCCAAAACAATTGAAATATTGGAGGAAAAATGTTAAAATCATCATTTGGATTTTATTTGAGTTTATTTGGAATTTTATTTGCCCTAGAAAAATTTGCACGTTTTAAAAAAATTGCATTTTAGGGGCCAAGAAAATGTTCATTCTGTTCTAAATATTTCATTTAGACGATGAAAATTTATTTTGGTATTTTTAGATTTTTATTTATTTTTCTAGGATTTTTCTAATTCTCGGCGGAATTAAAAAAAAAACCTTGCGCGCGCCCGCACCCGACTAGGCCGAGGCCCAGCCAGGCCGGCCCGCCTCGCCGCCGCCTTCCCCGCGAAGGCCGCACAGGCCAAGACGGACGCCGAGGGGAGCCCGAGCCGGACTCCTCCCGGGCGCCTCTTCCCCAAGCCACCGCCTCCCAAATACACTCGTCGCCTCACCGCCACCACCGCCTCAAGCCCGAGCCTCGCGCCTCGCCGAGCCCGCCGCGCCGCCTCGAGTCGCCGCCTCCCGCCGCCACCCCGAGCCCCGCCGGAGCCCCGCCGGAGCTACCGCGAGGTAGCCGCCCCGCCGCCCGGTTTTCCGAAGAAAACCGTTTTCGGTTTTTTTAGAGAACCCTAGTTTTGTTTTTATATAATTTGGTTTTATTCTCCGATTTATTTATTTAGCGAGCGTTCGCTCGTTCGTTCGTTTTAGCGAACGCGTTCTTCGTTTATTTTCATTTAACGAACGTTCATTCGTTAAACTGTTCGTCGCTTTTCTTTTTATCGGATTTATTCCGTGATTTTCTTGATCGCGATTTCTGATCCGATTTTCGATCTAGTATAACTTTTTGCTCGTTTATCGGAATCAGGCGATTCAAGCGCCTGGAGTTTCATCTCGAAACCCTCTTTCCGAATAACCAAATTAAACAAGCTTTTGTCTCTGTAAAATTTGACCCTAGTCCAGATTAGTAAACGGATCTTATTTCTTTCGCCGTTTGAGTTTCGTTGCTCGGTTTGGTTTGATTCTTTTTGCGAACCGGAGTTCTTAAATTGAACTCTCCGGTCAACCTCTTTGAGTTGAGTTTTGCTTGTGCATCTTTTCTTGTTGCTTATGTATGTTATTGTTTGCTTGCGATAGAATTCCCGGAGTGCGAAGCGTGTTACTACGAGTCTCTAGGATTCACGGATCGTCAGCAAGGCAAGTAACACTTTGATCATACTCTTTTCATACCCAGTTTTTATGCATTAGTTCCAATCCTCAAACATTGCATGATTAGGATGTCATTAACTTGTGGGTTGGGAAGTAGTAGTTGAGGTAGAACCTATTGCCCTGTTACTATCAAACCCTTGGGAGTTACTTCTATGCTTGCTTATTATTGCTATGCTATGCTCGTAGACGTGGAACGGGTTTGAGTGTATTCCATGACAGATGTGAGATTGTTAATTAATGGTTCAACTTAAGGTGGCAACTTAAATACACATCTGGATGGATTGAGGCACCTGGGGAACCCAAAGGTTGTCTGCTTTATTTTTTGAAATCTGGGTACCCGTGTGATCTTCCTATGGACCGCCACCTGTGCTCAAAGGAACTGAGTTTATTCATGCTAGAAACTTCCGTGTGCAGCCACAAGCTATTATGGGCTCTAGCATAGTTGAGTAAGTTACGTGAAGCTCTTGAAGAGGTAGATCACCGTGTAGTGGGTTTTGTAGGTTTGGTATGGTCTACCCGGAGTAGAGAGTTAATGTTTACGAAAGATCGTGTCTCGGTCATCCGTTTCTCAAACACCATGCAGTGCGAGAAACCAACGGAGGCGATTGAGTCTTGTGGGGAAAAGTGCGCAAACCTCTGCAGAGTGTACAATCTAATCATGGTTAGCCGTGTCCCCGGTTATGGACAATTCTGGGTATCTAGTACTTGAGTATTCACATGTATCTCATCACTCTAAATTAATATTGCTGGGATGTTAATTATTTTAATTGGGATTGAGTTGGGGTTATACCTTCTCAATGTTGTTTCAACCACCATGATAGTTAAAATAAAATCTATTCCTTTGTTGTAGGGAAATATTGGCTTTGGCAAAACTATAACCATATAGCATTCCACTAGCCATATATTGCATTTTGTGATAGCATTTTTCTGTTCTTTTTATTCTGTTTTATTTCCAGAATATTCCATGTGCTGACCCGTTCTCGGGCTGCGACGTATTATGTTGCAGACTTTTCAGACGAGGAGTAAGGATTGTTAGGTCGTTGCCGTGCAGCTCAGCTATGCCGTTGGAGTTGTTGCACTCACTTTATCTTCCAAGCCTTCCGCTGTTATCGCATTAGATGGCCTTAAGCCATATTATTGTAATAAGTTCTCTTTTGAGACATTCGATGTAATAAGTGTGTGATTGCTACTCTGTTATAAATCCTTCGAGTATTTTGTGTGTCAGCATTACCGATCCAGGGATTTCACTGAAATACAGAGACTTGACCATCTGAGTTCGGGTCGCTACATGCATGTAAACAAAAATGTTGTGTAAGTCACCTTACGAAAACCAAATAATCCCAAAATACTTAGGCACGGTGCATTAACTCCCTCCTTGTTTCTTATTTTGTGACATATCAACCAATGAGAGATGTGGGCCGTGCATGCTTTCAATGACTTGAGACTACCAAACATGACATGCAGTGTTTAGTTCATTGCATGTAATCCTATTAGTACTCTAGTTAGCAAAAAAACATTAAGTTCTCTCGCCGATAGAAATAAAACAACATTTTTTGTGACATGCATTACTAGATATTGCTAGTCAAATACTAAAATCCAGATGGATGTGGTAGTACTCCTAAATCCAGACGGTGGTGCTACTAGTAGTAGTAGTACTACTACCAATGTAGTAGTAGGAGTACTAGCATTGTACTACCCGTTGGTCAAATTATTACGTGTTGCTCCTCACAGTGAAGTGACAAGACCCTGCGCGGGAGATGACACCTGAGTATAGGCGCCGTGTTCGGCATACCATAGTCAGCCTCACCGTCTGCAGTCACTATCATCATGGCTGTAGAGCTAGCCTACTTACAACTAGCCCTGTTCGACATAATTTCCCGTGCGTAATGCCCGTGCATTGCACAGAACACCAAGATTGGGGGTGGACGGCTGCCTGCAGCGGCCATCGCGCCAGATTTTTCCACGGCCTTCTACTCCTAGATGTGGTGGGGAGGAGATGAGGCTGATTATGAGAGACAAGGAGTTGTTTGTAAATAGGGAACAAGTGCGGGCATCTTTTTGCAACAAAGGAGAAGCTTGGTTTGTATGCGTCAGATCTAGATCCGACGGCTATTGGTGAAAGATGGGAGGCACAACATCATCACCAACTCAGGACCTGTTTGATTCGCAGGATTTTGAAAACGCAGGAATAGGACACGGCAATATTACAAGTTTCAAACTGATATTACAAATGTTAGGAGTAATGCTGCACCTACGAAGAGGGAATTACTAGGAAGTTTACGTAAGAACTTTTGTTACTTTAGGTGTATGCAGCATTATCGTACAAACTAAAATCCACTGCCCTGACAAGTCACTAATGGGCAAATAAGTTTTCGAGTCTCTGGCCACTTGATGTTTCAAAAAAAATTCAGCTTCTGCGGAGACTTTGTCATTTAGGCTTAGACGCTTGCGGTCATCAGCACGCCATTCATTGTTGCGCCAGAGAACGCCAAACCTCATTACCTTGAGCACACTTACCTCCAGAACAAAGAACCTGGCCAATTTAATCTCAGATGTGCTGCCTCGGTAGTCGATCAAATCAATTTATGTAAGATGGAAATCAAGGCATTCGATGAGATTGTTATAGTGCAGCACATTTTTCACTTTCGGGTCTTTTTTTATCTGCAAAAGAAGAGAACATATTAGAGCAGCTGGCTGCATAAGATTGCTGTGTCATCAAGAGGTATCAATATCATTCGCTCATATGATAGGGTTGGCTGGCTAGTGATTCTCTCTCTCTCTCTCTCTCTCTCTCTCTCTCTCTCTCTCTCTCTTTCTGTTTCCTCTCATTTAACTAGGAGCACGTGAAGAGCTTGGGCATTTGTTGCCTTCCACTATGTGGCCTATGCCATATTTCGCAAAAGTATGCCACATAATATGCATCGATGTCAAATCAAAAGATTTTGGCACCGCTCTCGCGATGTGAGAGAGTTGGCACCGATGTGCACACAGATCCACATGTATAAACAAATCAATCAAACCAACTACACCAGCCTCTCACTCTCCCAAACAAGTGTTTTTTATTGCCTCGGTCCTCTCTCTCTCCCACGCAGTGTTTTTTTCATTGCGTGAGTTAATTTGGCACCAGAGCAAAGTAGGTGATCCATTTTGGGACACCAGGTGAGCAATGGAGGGGCATCGATGCAAAATGCATCACAAGTGAATTTGGCACATGTTTTGGCCTACATAGCCCACTTTTGTACTCCCTCCGTCCCAAAATTCTTGTCTTAAATTTGTCTAAATACGGATGTATCTAGTTACATTTTAGTGTTAGATACACCTGTATCTAAACAAATGTAAGACAAGAATTTTGGGACGGAGGGAATACTACCTCGTATTTAGATAAAATTTTGACCATAGATTTACCTAAGAAAATGCCAATGCATGTCACTAAAAATTACACCATTTGAAATTATGTTCAAATACGAATCCAACGATATAGTTCTTAGTGACATGCATTAACATTTTGTCAGTTAAATCTATGGTCAAATTTTGATACTACAAAATTGGAAGAGGAAACCAGGACGGAGGTAGTACTTGCTCTTAGGGTAACCATAGAGTTACTGGAGTAGTCTAAGTTACTTTCTACTATGACTAGCCTAGGCTACTATAGTAGTACAGCATAAAAACGATGCAGGTGATCACGTGAGAAAAAAATACTAAAAACATTTCTTTCGGTGTAGTGCATAGATGCAGTTTTGAACACTACACTTGTCATCGTAATTTGGGGAAATTACGAAAAAATTGAGCTACGTTGTGATTACCGTTTACTTATAGGAAAGAAGTTTCACCTCGATGAGTAGCTTCTCCGTGCACGCAAAGCATGTAAGGAATCCAACAACTTGATCCAGATTGGGGCCGATAGATTTTAGTGCTAAGATCTTCACTATGCGCATGGACTGGGTCAAGCTTGTGGGAATCATTTTCTGGAAGACGGTCGTAAATACATCAAGAATAAATTTAAAAATGTGAATTTCAAGAAGACAGAGAAGAAGATGAGTGTTGTACCTGAATGATTACGGATCCAAGAAAGAGTTCGAAGAATTTGGCAGATGAGTACACCAACGCTGTCTATTTCGGCGCGTCAATGACCCCGATTTTTGTTGGACCTTCTAGATCCGATACAAGCAATCTCTCAAGGAAAGGCGCATTCTCAATGACCATAACGTGGAACAGCTGGAATGATCTCTTCCCAATTGATGTCTTGTTGCGGGGCCAGCAAGACACATAAATCCATCGGAGATTCATCGAGGCGATGTGGAGGCTAATGAACCCGTGGATCTGCTCAAGACGAAGGTACTCGAGCGCAGTACAGCTGCGGAGCAGGTGCTCCATAGCCTTCTTCGAGATGACAACGTCGAAGAGGTCAAGCTGCTTGAGTTGAGGGAGAAGAAGAGCGGGCGCGGCATTAATCTGGGGAAGATAGCAGGAGCTGAAGCTGGCACGGCGCAGCGTTGGCGTGAGGCGGCGCGCGGACGGCGGCAGAGAGCGACATCGTCCAGCTTCAAAGCTGAGCTCCTTGAGCTGATCTAGGGCGTGGGATAAGAACCACTCGTCGAACTTGGGTTGGACCTTGCATTTGGTACTGAACATGCGGATGTCAAGGCGTTTGGCTGGCCCAGGGTGCGATGGAAGGATCTTGTAGACTGCGGCCATGCGTTTGCAATCCCCGTCGCAGAGGCAGCTGTTGACAGTGAGGTTGAGGGGGACGCAGCGCCAGAGGGGCGCCACCGGGAGAGAGGTGGCGGTCTGCACGGCAGATATGGTGAGGAGGAGGCCGATGATGACGATCAGCATGTAGTCGGGGAGGCTGCTGATGAAGTCCAGGCTCGCCGGATGCGGTTTTGGCTCGAGCCGCCTCCGCTTGTTGGCTGCCTCGCCATCCATCTCAACCGGCGGCAACGCTGGTGTACACGTGTGCTGGTGTATGTTGTGTGTTGGGTGTGCGCGAGTGCGTACTTCTGTGCATGCCGCCGCGAAGTGGTGAATTGTGCACGAGTGCGTCCTTCGCGCACAAGAAGTTTGTCCTCAATGCGCCCTCAATTTACTAGCGTGCGGGGTGCTACCCCGAGTGGTTTCAACTTTGTTTACTTCACCGCGTCGATGGGCCTCTAGTTTACTTATTTTCACCCACCGCCACATGGGCCAAAGACACGAAGATATGTAACACGAAATGACAAGGCAGCATGTGGATTGGTTGACCGTCAACTAAACAATATACTGAGCTATACGCTGACACAAAGGAGCGATAATCCGTCGGTATAGAGAGTTCGAGTGAGAGGGAGTCCGTGAGAGATAGCAAAGAGAGAGAGAGAAAGAGCTACTCCCTTCGTTCGATAATGTAGTTCCAACATTTTTTTAAGTCAAACTTTTGAAACTTTGACCAAGTTTATAAAGAAATTACTTATATCTACAATACCAAAGATAAATGATAGTATGAAGTAAGTACATATTGTGATGAATCTAAGTATCGTTCCAGATGTAAATGTTTTTCTCCACATATACCTGGTCAAACTTTTCTGAGGTTTGACTTTTCAAAACATCCATATGCTTATGGACGTGACAGAGTCCCTAACAAGAAAGAGAGAGAGAGAGAGAGTGAGAGAGAGAGTGAGTGAAAAAAGTGTGTGTGCGTGTGTGAAAGAGACATGGACAACACACGATAAAAGTAGAGAAAAAGCGTGTGTGTCTTATGCAAACATATCACACATGCATCTTCGATAACGGAGGCAAGGTGAGGAGATAGTGTGTGGTTGTTTGAATCGAGAGAGCAAGACCCTAGCACGTGGCCAAGAGGGGTCTCGACAAACAAGGGAGAGAGGTCGAGAGAGACGACGGAGAAAATGCAGACATGGGGAGGAGAGAGTGTATGTTTGTCATAGAGAGATCCCCGAGATCGTGATGGGACTACATGGGTGGGATATCGAGTGACAAGGTGTAAAAGCGATAGAAGATGCCCCGAGAGATATCGAGATAGACGATGGATGGAAGGAGACAATACGTGTGTTCCTCGATGGCTAGTAAGAGATAATCATACTTAGGAGGGGGGAGTGCTTGCGCCTATGATGGATTGAGGGAGTATTGTACTTAGTGGGTGCGAGACACATGGAGAGAGAACAAGTGCGGAGAGTGTTGGATTGGTCTATCTGTATAGCGCGAGCGTAGACATGTGTATGTGTGAACCAGGGAGATATAAGGCCGCTTTGGCTTATGCCCCGAGCATCTTTTGCCCGGCCTGGGTTGTGGCTGGATTTCATGCACGCTTGTTTGGTTGCTACCGTGAAACAGAAAGCCCGCTGGCCTGGGTTCCTTGCACTTTAATTAGCTCGCTGAACTCCTGACATCGCAAGTAGCCTGGCCTAGGAGACCGATTCAACGCCTGGTCGTGCTCGGTCGTGGTGGCCACGAGGCTAACAAAGAACATGGATGGATATTAGCATTAAACAATTGATGCATGGATTGATTGATGGACGTTGATGCTTTGTTCGCCTGCATGAACCAAACGCTTCAAGACTACACAAGCCTGCCAGCAGTAAATATTTTACATCTCACGTCCACACCAGCAAAGACCGGCCATCAAGGCATGAGGGTCGGGTCATGAACCAAACTGAACAATAGAGTTTGAGAGAGATTGAGGAGCCCCGATAAGGCTGAGTGGAAAGGCCGATAGCCGAGAGCGGAAAGAGATATTACATCCGGCCGATAATGCAAAGGTATGTAAATTTTTAGAAGTCAAACTTTGGAAACTTTGATCAGGTTTACGCAAATGTTATTTATATCTACAATACCAAAGATACATCATACAAAACTACATCTCATGGTGAATCTAATGGTATATGTTTGCCGTATTAGATGTAATTCTTTTTTCTCCACGTACATGGTCAAACTTTGTGATGTTTGACCTTTCAATAAATCTATATGCTATGGACCGAGGAGAGTGCCTCAGTCGAGACAGATCAAGTGCGTGTGAAGGAGAATGAGTAAGTGTGCAAAAAGAGTATGTGTGTGAAAGAGAAAGTGACAACAAACGATAAATTAGAGAGAGTGTGTGTTTTTCGTTTCTTATGCGAACATATCACGCATGCATCTCCGAGATGGAAAAGCGAGGCGAGGATATACACGAAGATAGCTAGTGTGTGATTGTTTGCAACGGAGAGAGACACCCCTGTAGCACATGTCCAATAGAGGTTTGGCCAACAAGGAACAAAACTCGAGAGGGACACATGGATGGCATGGACACATGGGGAGGGAGAGAGGGTGTGTTTGTGATAGAGAGATCCCGTCGAGGTCGTGAGGGGACTATATGGGTGGGAGATCGAGGGAGTGCGTGCGCGATACAAAGATGCCTCGAGAGAAATCGAGATAGACCATGCACATGTTTGTGATGGAGACTAAGATTAGCTAGTCACATACATATAGGGGGGACTTCGTGTGCCTACAATATAGTGAGAGACCATCATACTTGGCTAGCTGGGCATGAGATTGTGTGTGTGCGCATGTGAGATGGAGAGAGAACGAGGGGGAGACATAGAGTTTTAGATGGGCCTATCGAGTGCGAGTGAGATATGCATGTGTATGTGTGACCCAGGTGGATGGAGAGTTTGAGAGAGGGGGGGAAGAGCTCCGAGACGACATAGTGGCGCATGAGAGAGTTACGGGCAAAGAGCCAAGGAACCTGTGTGCGTACAATGAGTGCACCCAAGATATCTAGCTTGGACTAGCTAGAGTGTCATACATAGTGTGCGAGAGAGACATATAGATGGTGTATATATGCATGCGACCTAGAAAGACCCCCCCACACACACACACACACAAAGAGAGAGAGAGAGAGAGAGAGAGAGAGAGAGATGGAGGAAAGGGAGAGGGACCAACAAGGTTTTTGTGTCGACAAGGCATGCATGTAATTGAAGATTGTCGGAGAGAGAGAGAGAGAGAGAGAGAGAGAGAGAGAGAGAGAGAGAGAGAGAGAGAGAGAGAGAGAGAGAACAGGAGTCCGGGAGAGGGGGAGGTCGTGTTTTATGCATCAAAGACTGATATAAAGCATGTTTCGATATAAACTTGCATTCAAATATTTAAATTGGAGAACATGTTGTCTGCAATCCACACATGAACGGATATATGCGTATATCAAACAAGTTCATTAATTTGACTTTCAACATGTTCATGGAGTACTATAATACTGCATAACATGCTACTCGATTGAGGTGTTCAATTTTGGATTTAGTTCACTATTTTGACCTACGTAACGAGCTATTTCATTGAATCGAGATATTTCATTTTGGGTTTAATTCGCTTTTGAGTGGGTCAACTATTTGTCATATAGTAAATCGCTAGCAACGAGCATGTAAAAACACATTACTCCCAAGCATCATCTCTCCATCTAAAAAAGAAGTGGCAAGCTAATATTTCAAAATTTGATCCGAATCGACTCGGTAAGGTAGACGTGGATGCTCGTTCTCCCAAAATTTGAGCGAACCGTTAAACATCCTCTCTCGCCGTGGAATTCGCCCGAGCAAATAAATGGGAGACGCGAAATTACCGTCCTATGTGGGACACACATCAATTGGCCTGTTGTACATCGAGGGTAGGTTCAGAACTTCATCCAACCGCGCTTTCTCCTCGGCCGAAATGACATGTGCCGAATAATTCATAAACCATGGTCGGCAAAACACGCCTCCTCGCCCAAAATAGCTCGCACCCACTATTTCAAAACACGCCTCCTCGCTCAAATCGCTCAAGACGCACTATATTTCAAAACACGCCTCGCCTCAAATCGCCTCGCCCACTATTTGGGGAGAAGCAAAGTTACTCTACTATCCCCGACCCTCAAAGACACGCACCCAAGCCGAGAAGCCTATAGGCAAGGGTAGAATTGTAACTCCCCCTCACATTTTAGACAAATGCGTCCGTAAGACATGGTTCCACTCCCCTCCCAATCCCCTCGTGGGCACCAAATCACCTTCTCCCGAGCCGCGAAAGCTCAGCCCCACCTCCATGGTGCCCCCCACCGCACCAATTTCACAACCGCCCTCCTCCCTAATGCTGGAGACGTTGTCCATTTGCCGTCATGCACGGGGCTGTGTGCCTCTTACTCCGTGCTGCTGGTGCTGCCTCGACGACGGCCGCGTGAACCGTACCGGAGCCGATTGACCCCCGCCGTTGTTCACGGCGCCGAGCAACTCCAACTTCGGATCCGCCCAGTCCTCGGCGCCGCTTCGGGTAGCCGTCGACCGTCACGACATCGCTCTTTCCCTACCGCCGGTCGCCACCGCAACCGCGCCGGCCTCACCGACTCGGCAGCTGGACCTGACTACTTCACCATGCCGCCATATAGGTCGCACCCTCATCTCAAATCACTTTATTTAGGCATCAGCGGTCTGTATTTTTATTCTGGGCCAATCGACGGTAATGGGAAGCAGCACCTCGAGGCGGCGGAGCTCCTAGGCTGCCGGCCGCTGGTGTCTAACGTAAGGGTGCGGGGTCATAAGTTCACCGCTAAGCAGCGCTTAGATGGCTATCTTTTAGAGTTGTGTGGGTTGAAGGTACCGCCGCCGCCGGATCCGGATGACGAGGAGTCTTTGTGGATTGGCCTGGGCGGCGCAACCACGGCAAAGGCGGTGGGGCGGGAGCGGGTTTTGGCCGGGCCACGGACGACGGAGGCAGTGCTGCTTTGCCGTTGGTCGCTGGCTCTTCGAGGAAGATTCAATGTTGTCACCGGGAGGCAATAAGACGGCCAGCCATCCGCGAGATCGGACAAGACTAAAATAAAATAAAATCGTAGACCCCAATTTAGTCTTTAGTCAATGACGTGTGACCATTCTCGCATCTTGTTGTTGATCTCTTAGTGTATTTCTTCAGATCAAAGAGATATGTCGTTCTTAACATTATGTGTTATCTCGCATCTTCGCACACACCGCCTTCCGACTCACCGCAGTGCTCCAACAAGGGAAGCATACACCGTAAGGGACCTATAGTCCCCACTCAACAGCTTCCTCGATCGAATGCCTGCGTTCGACATGCACAACCACAACAACTGCACGGCCATCGACAAGTCGACATGATGCTCACTCCTATGGATGGCAGCCGATAGGTTGTACCCTCATCTTACTTGTGTGCAACATTTATGGCTTTGTTATTCATCTAAGCATGGAAAATAGATCATCACATTTCACCGTATATTCATGCTGATCTCTTACGGGTCTTGTTCAGGAGTTAACGCTATTCCATAGTTCAGCTAAGATACTTGTTCTTTAGGTAACATTGTTCCATAGTTATCATCCATCAGCCAATGCTATCCCACAGGCTGGTGATTATAGTATTATACCACTTCTAGTATTACCTATGTTGTTCTTTAATACTTTTGTGTGCCATCTAGTTAATCTCGAGTACAAACGATACATATTATGTAGCTTCCATCTGTGTTCTCCCTTTAGTTTATGAGACTTGTTGCTGCTAGTTAACCCCAGTCCTACTATTTATGTCGCCTCTCATGTGCACTCATTACATAAATCTAACTACTAGTTGTCTTCCATGCATGTCGATATAATTGCACACACCGATATATCCACAAGAACCTCACGGAGCAATGTAAAGGCCAATAAACTTGATGTCAATGATACCCAATATGATGGAACATGTAAAGGCAGTTCTTCGTAAGACTTGCGTAAAAGATGATGAATCCTCTTCACCCCACAAGGTCCTTGCTCTAACTTGGCTCGTGATATGGGTACAACATGCATATAATGTCCTCGGAGTGTATCTACTCGCTGTAATGCCATATGCTTAGCATGCTGATCATGCATGTAAATATGTCATGCCTTCCTGCTTTTCAAGACTCTATTCCATTCATGATAACATGTTTACAAATTCAAGTACTGTCATTCTACTCTATCGCAATGCCATCTCGCTTAATTTGGACATCATGCTTCCAATATCTTATGCATTGTTATTCATCAAGATGTACTTCATCCGCTCTACCATACCATGTTTTTTACATTGAAGTGTTGTTCTAGTGCTCTGTTGCAATGCCATCTTATTTTACCAATCATACACGTGTATGTTGCCTTAGTTATTTCGCATTTATTCCGCTAGCATACAGCTTTACATTCAACTAGTGTTTTTTGCTGTGTTGTCCCGTCGTATCCCTAGCTCTTACACCATACTCCTCCGTCCGGATTACATGTTGTCGAAATGGATAAAAAGGATGTATCTAGAACTGAAATACGCCTAGACCCATCCATTTTTTTCCGGATGGAGGGAATACATGTCAATATGTCATGCCTTTCTATTCTCAAGACTCTATTCCATCTCTCTGCTGATGCATGTTTTATAATTAAAGCACCATTCTTCTATACAAGGCATGCAAGGGGAAGACGACTATGTTAGAATCTGAAGGTTTCCAAACAAGGCCTTTGCAAAAGATCCAAACTCTAGGAGATAATAAACCAACTCCAGTTTTTATAGATATTGCTCCAGCACAGAGAAACCCAACTCCTACTGATAATAAGCAGATTCCAGTGGCCAAAGAACTAGTCCGCTTCCAAATTAAAGAAAAATATGTCAACTCAATTCTAAGAAGCGTGTGCGTATCCTTGCATCATGAAATTTTATAGCATGATGATCATATTTTCTACCTGTTTCTTACCTATCTCTCTTTTAGAAAATAAGCTTAACAGATAGAAGATTTTCTGCAATGGTATTGTTTATGAGGAAAGATTCTTGCAGGAATTCTCTGTGCTCCAATGTAGATGTAAGTACCTGTTGTATATCACTATAGTTTTACATCAGCATGTATTTTGTTAATCGGCGTGAATCCAACCTTTATCTGATCTAAATTTAGTTGTAGCAGAATGTATGATTAAAGGCCACAATGTTGATTTTTGCAAGGAAAAATGCCTAGTAGTTTTGCATCCTGAGCTGCATGAGTGTACTATCTCATATCAGTGAGTTTGAATACTTCGGTTCTGCAGTGGGTTTTTAGTGTTTTTTACTGTGTCGCCCTATCGTATCCCTAGCTCTTACATCATACTCCCTCTGTCCGGCTTAAATGTCGCAGAAATGGATAAAACTGTATGTATCTAGAATTGAAATACGCCTAGACCCATCCATTTATTTCCGGATGGAGTGAATACATGTCAATATGTCATGCCTTTCTATTCTTCAGTACCTATTCCATCTCTGATGTAGCATGTTTTATAACTGAATCACCATTCTTCTATATAAGGCATGCAAGGGGAAGACGGCTATGTTAGAATCAAGGGTTACAAACCAGGTCTTTGCAAAAGATCCAAAAGCCAGAGATAATAAACCAACTTCATTTTTCATAGATACCGCCCAAAGACGTAGAAACCCAACTCCCATTAATAATAAGCAGATTCCAGTACAAAGAACTAGTCCGCTTCCAAATTCAAAGAAAAGAATGTCAACTCCATTCTAATAAGCTGCAGCGTATCCTCGCATCATGAAATTTTATAGCATTCGATCATATTTTCTACATGTTTCTTACCCATCTCTCTTTGAGAAAATAAGGTTAAACGATACAAGACTTCCTCCATTGGGATCAGATTCGAGGAAAATATCTTATGGGAATTCTCCGTGCTCCAAAGGTTGATGTAAGTACTGTTGTATATCACTATATTTTTACATCAGCATGTATTTTGTTAATCGGCGTGAATCTAACCTTTATCCGATCTAAAATTAGTTGTAGCAAAATGTTAAAGGTGCCAATGTTGATTTTTGTAAGGAAAACTACCCGGTAGTTTTATGATCGAGCTGCATGAATGTACTATCTCATATCACGCACATTACTGAATTGTAGTGCTTCTCTGGTTGCCCATTCATTTATTGTGTCAATGTTGCTTTCGTATTACCTTACCTGGCTGATGATAGCTATGCCATATTGTGTTAATTTGGTGTAGGCTAGTTGCCCAAACGTTCGATGTGTCAATGTTTCTTTCCTATTATTTGACTTGGCCAATGATAGCAATGCTAGTGTTTTAATTTTGTGCAGGCTGCTGAAGATAAGAAGAAAAACTCTGAAAACAGCAAGGCAACCCCATTGTTTCTTTCCAAAGAATCTAGGCTGTAATATGGAAATAACTCATGATTAATCTGTTTGGTTCCCATCCTAATTTATGTTATGATGCAGTGCTCGAGACACTCTCCACTATCAATAATACTAGCCTGCCAAAATCGCCATCTGAATCTGTTCAGTATCCTCTATCTCGAATGCAACGGAATAAATGTATGTTTGTGAAACAATTAATGGCTGAAGCAATGATGGAAATGGTGGATGAATCAGAGGTTCAGAGTCGTGCGACACAACAAATGATCAATGTTTTTAGAGATAGTGTGGCAAAGCAGCAAGAACTTGCCCACATGCTTATGGGCGTCATCTGTGCTGAGGTTGCAGATTGTGACGTTGTAGATGGTTAGGTTCTGCTCATTTATTTGCACTGGCATCAATCTTTGATTACCCAAAGGATGTAATTTCCGTAATATATTCTCGATGTGCAACGCTCTTCCCTCAGTATGCTGTACCTTTTGTTTCGTCAGAATGGGCTCAAATTATCTAATTTGGCCTAAAGACATGAACGAACTTTAGTGGGCCCATTAAGTTAATGGGCCACATTAGGCCGAAGTTAATGGTCATCCTCTTACCTCCCGGTCGTTAATGTGCCGACATCAGAAGCGGCAACATGTGGCCCCAATTTATTTCACGGCCGTTAATGCATCACATTAAGTTTGGGCTACATATGGCCCAACTATACTGTAGAGGCCTTTAGCAGCCGAAAGAGACAATGGGCTTGTAATCGACCATGAAGAGCATGGGCCGCTAAGAGGCCTAAAGTCGTCAGATTGTAAACGGCCCAATCAGGTTGTGGGCCTTTAGCAGGCCGAAAGAGAAACCGGGCTGGTATTGGACCATGAAGGGCATGGGCTGTTAAGAGGCCAAAACTAAGGTCCGACTACAAATGGCCCAACTCATTTATGGTCCGTTAACAGGCCGAAAGGCACATAGGGCCGGGAATTGGCCCAACACTTAAATGGGTCGCTAAAAGGCCAAAACTCAGGTCCGACTACAAATGGCCCAACTGATTTATGGGCGCCAACAGCCGAAAGTGACACCGGCCGTAAATTGGCCCAACACTTAAATGGGCTGCTAAAAGGTCAAACTCAGTCCGACTACAAATGGCCCATCGATTTATGGGCTGTCAACAGTCGAAGACACACCGGCTGGAAATTAGCCCAACATTTAAATGGGTCGCTAAAAGGCCGAAAGATGTACATCCTGAAAATTGGCCCATCCATTAAATGGGCCGTTAACAGGCCGAAATCTCATCGGGCCGATATTGAGCCCAAATATATAGCGGGCTGTTAACGGGCTCGAACTGACGATGGGCTGCAATGGTGTCAAATCTTTAACGGGCCGAATTGGCACATCTCATATGGGCCGTGGGCTTAAATGGACCTGACACAAGTAGGCCTTATATGGGCCGGCCTGCTAATTTTTACTAGGCCAGCCTTTTTCACTGGAATGGGCCACTGTTGGGCCATGCCACGTGTTGACCTATCATAGGCGCCTCCTGTCCAATGAGTGGATGACATCTATCCCAACGATGAGCCGACACGTGTTTCCTCCAGCCAATTATGATTTTACACGTGGAAAATCCCCATTGGTCGGGGCTGTTAACGGGTTATCGGATCCAAAACCCGACCTGATAGCTTAACGGCGTTCCATTACGGTGGATGCCATGTGTCGGTCACCCTTTACAAAAGCACTTCTGTGACGCACGATTTATCGTCATGGAAGTGGACACTTCCATAATGATAATTTTGGCAATGTCATGGAACACTTCTACGACAGCACATGTATGACTATCTTGATTCTGTCATAAATTTGTCATGGATGTACATGCATGACAAAAAACGCGACCTACTGTGACAAACACGTATCATCACGGAAGTGTATTTTTTTGTAGTGCTAGCATACGTCATGGCGGATCTGCCACATTCGTCTTAGAACCCATCATTGACAGATTTCACCTCACTCGAGTCCTTATGGACGGCGGCAGCAGCCTGAACCTGCTCTATCAGGATACAGTGCGCAAAATGGGTATAGACCCCTCAAGGATCAGACCCACGAAAACGACCTTTAAAGGCGTCATCCTGTGTGTAGAGGCCCATTGCACGGGCTCAATCACACTGGAAGTGGTCTTCGGATCTCCGGACAACTTCCGAAGCGAGGAGTTAATCTTCGATATCGTCTCGTTCTGCAGTGGCTATCACGCACTATCGGTGTTCTGGGAACAGGGGTCCCCAGACTTGCCTGCCTGCGGCCTGCGGCGTGGCTCAAGTGGGGGCCCAGTGCAGCCCAGCTTCATCAGCTCAAGCTCAAGACCCTCACGAGGGGCCAAGCCTCGCGGGGCGGACGACAGGAGGCTTCCTCAGGAGCAGCCTCATAAGGCAGACTCGCGAGGAGGCGGAGAGATCAAGGCAAGGGCACCTCGCGAGGAGCCCGTGACGCAAGCCATGACGATCGGGACCAAAGGGGCGCCACTCAGAGTGTCCTTGTTTCCCCTTCGCAAAGGGCAAGCAAGCATGTGCCAAGGCATCGTGCAAAGGTTACCGCTTCGTGCAACAAGACCAAGACCAGCAGAACGGCAAGATGGAGGTCATCGAGGAGCCCAGACGGCGTCATCGTCGAGCCTTTGGCAGCCAAGACCAAATTTAGTCAGGATAAGTGTACTAGATGTTCCCCTTCAAAATGGCCAATTGTTGGCGCCCTTCCCGCTCATTATTTGGGAAGAGGCCCAAGGCCTCCCTCTATAAATAGGACTAGCCACCACAGAGTAGGGGCATATCGAGGATCCAGATCACGCATAGAGAGAGAGAAGTTAATCGAACTCACCCAAGCAAATACAGACCACCAAGCTCAAGAACAGCCTCGCGAGGTTGTTCTCCCTTTGTACTATTCATCATCAGCCCCTGAGGCAATCCACCACACCACACACTGGAGTAGGGTATTGCACCACAATGGTGGCCTGAACCAGTATAAATCTCGTGTCCCTTGTGTATTCTTCTTTCTAGCCTAGATCCTTTGCAAGACTTCGAGACATGAGCTGGTAGGGGAAAGATCTCCTTGCGCACCCCAGAGTTCGAACCTCAAGGGTCTGCCGGAACCCGAAATCTGACATTTGCCACGCCAGGTAGGGGTGCGCCGGAATCTTTCTTCCGCTGGTCGCGTGTGATCTTCCGTCATATCCATGGCTGACGCTCGCCGAGCCCGCGCCGACCGTCGGGCTGCTCTCGCCAATTGCCGCCTGCAGACGGCGTCTGCCGGCGGTCGCTTCTATCGCTCCTCGCTGTTCGCCGCCAACGCCGCCACCGGCCCGGCGGGGAACGAGCAACAGGCGTCATCCCTGCATCCTTCGGTGCGGTGGGAAGGCCGCACCGCCACCCCGTCGCTGACTCAAGGTGGTTTGTCGTCCCACGCCCGTCGCGCCCCCACGGACGCGCACGCTGCGCTGCTCCTGGCGCGTGAGCTCCTGCACTACCGTCCCGTTGACGACCTCTACTAGGACTGGCTCGCCCGTATCACCGAGCTCGTTAGCGCCGCAGGGGGCTCTCCCATGCCATCCCTCTCACTGCCTCGCCCTCCATCCGGTCCAGGAGGCGATGATCAGGAGGTGCCTCCGCCACCTCCTCCCCAAGAAGGTGCCCTTGCTCCAAGGCGCGCGGCCCCAGGATGAGACCCTCCATGTCCGGCGCCTGCGCGACAAGAAAGGAGTTGCCAAGAAATCCTCGCCCCAAGAAGGTGCTCGCGTGCTCTGTAACCGGCGCGCCATGACCGCATCCCTGCGATCGCCACGTTAAGACCCCGCTACTCCAGTGCAGCGGCGCTGGAATCCCTGTGAGCAAGCCCCGACGCTGAAAGAGCTCGTGGCTACCGCAGTTGCCGCGCTTTCACCGCCGAAAGGCAGAAGGCCGCATGGCCCGGCAAGTTCAAGCCGGACCTGCCCTCGCTACGACGCATCGCAGACCTCGCTGAGTTCCTCCAGCTCTCACGAAGCTGGCATCGAGCCGCCAAATGGGGACGAAAAGGTCATGGCGAACTGGTTTCCCATGGCGCTCAAGGACGGTGCCCGCACTGGCTTCGAACTCGGCTCTCGCACGATCTCTTCTCGACGAGATGCGCACCCGCTTCATCGCCAACTTCCAAGGCACTTCGCGATCGCCCTCGCCATGAGTGACCAAGGCCAAGATCAAGCAACAGCCAGAGAGACCCCGCAGAAGTACATCCAGCGCTTCAACAACGCCGCCTCAAGATCCCTGTGGTGACCGAGGAGGCCATCATCTCAGCCTTCTCCGATGGCGTGCGCGACATCAAGATGAAAGAGGAGCTAGCAATCCATGAAGACCTGTGCACATCCCTGGAGCTGTTCAACTTGGCGACCAAGTGCGCCAGGGCTGAGGAAGGGCACCTCTCCCTCCTCGAGCTTCCAGCTGCCGATCCAGAAGAGAAGAAGCCCAAGGTCAAGGACGTGAAGCGTAAGGGAGCTGTTGTGCTCGTAGCGGAGCTAGACACCAAGCAAGGCAGGGATCAGCCTGAGTCATCCAAGGGCAGCTGGTACTGCATGTACCACGACCTCCACACCCACAACACCAACGAATGCCAAGAGCTCAGGGCTGTGCGAGATGGGCGTATCAGCCGACGCCTGAAAGCGCAACGACCGGGCTATGGCCGAGGAGGAGAAAGAGGCGGAGGACGATGGGAAGACCGTGGCCCTCGCCAAGGGTGGCGGACTGACCTCGCGAGGACCGGCTGGCAGGACCAGCCTCATGAGGGAGGTTGGAGGGATCAGCCTCGTGAGGACCGCCTCAAGGCAACGCAGGCCTCCCTCCTCCGCCACCACCGCCGAGGAGGAATGAAGACCATCATCGTGACGAGGGGGCTGGGGGCTTCTGTGAGCCGCAGGCAATCGCTTGCATCCTGGCGGCGCCAGCCCTAGCCTCTCGGCGCATCTTCAAGCAGTTTGCTCGCGAGGTGAATGCAGTCCTCCCCAAGCTTGAGGCCACACGCCCTCTCGTGGTTCAAGGCGGCGCTTATCACATTCAGCTCAATGGATCAGCTCAAGTGCGCAAAGAACGGCCGAGTCCTCCCGATGTTGTGTTCCCCTACCATCAAGAATGTGCAAGTCACCAGACCCTCATCGATGGCGGAGCGGGACTCAACGCCCCGTCTGGCCGAGACATTCAACAATCTCCAAGTGCCATATGATCAGCTTCAGCCAACCAAGCCTTTCTCAGGAGTCATCGATGGTTCCACTATTCCGATAGGGCAGGTTCGCCTTCCAGTCACCTTCGGGCAGCGCAACAACTACCGCACCGAGCTCATTGACTTTGACGTCGCCCACATTCACCTGCCATACAATGTCATCCTCGGGTACCCAGCCCTGGCCAAGTTCATGGCAGTGACTCACCATGGCTACAATGTCCTCAAGATGCCAGGAAGTGGTGGAGTCATCACAGTGCCCTGTGAGGAAAGGGATGCGGTGTGTTCTCTTGAGCGTGCCTTCCAAGCCGCGGCAATCGAAGACCCAGATCACAGGAGCGGGAGACTTTCCGAGGCATTCCCTAAGAAGAAGAAGGCTTCACCTGGCCCAAACCCTCAGGAGGCAGGCACCTCCAGAGGCGTTGCGTCAGGATCCGCGCCAGTCCAAGGGGCGCCACCCTCTATCGCATAGGAAGGCGTGCCCGGCGCCCTCCTCGGGCATGGCTCGGGGGCTCTTTCTTGGAGAGCCGCCGACTTTGCCAAGGCCACGAGGGAGGCGCTCGGGCACCACTTGGAGGCGTGCTTCAAGGCACGTTTCCCTCAGGAAGGTATGAAGCAAGGAGGGCCAAACCCTCAAGAGTTCATCGCGAGGAACACTCAGGATCTACAGGAGTCAAGGGTCATGCGCGGCAGCCGCCGCTTGCCCGCCGTGGCCCCACATCCAGGCAAGGATGGTGGGCTGCGTGTCTCCATCGACGTACCAAGGCTCAACCGAGCCGCATCTCAGGAGTGCCTCTGGCCTTCACGGTGGGGCGTTGTGAGGGTCCACCTCACAGCTATGTTCACATGCCTTTCGGCCTGCCGAACGCGGGCCGCTCATCATCGCCGAGGAGCATTCTCGAGGCTCGGGAGGTCAGCATCGCGCTGTCTGGCGGAGATGGAGATGGCCCTCAAAGATCCACCTGTGCCCGTGAGCCTCCCGAGGCTCCAGTCCCGGAGCTCGTGAGGGTCATCCTCCTCACCGCTGGCCGTCCGCTACTTCAAAGATCCTTTCATCTCCAACGGTATCGTGACATCTTTCAAGTTCCATTCTCAGCTGGGAGCGCCCACAGGGCTGCATCATTCCCAGGTCGCGTGGGTCCGTCCCTGCGGCATGTATCCGTTTTGCTTATGCTCTTTACCTACCTTGTTGGGGGCGCCCCTCGGGCTGCATTATCCCCAAGCTGCTCGGGCCTGACCAAGTGGCGTTTGCCTTTCCCGCATCTATCTAAATGGATTTGCTCCTCTGTGCCTAACCTGATTCCCATGGCTATCATCTGCTGCTTATCGCGGACCTCTCCGCTCGCATGCAAAGCGCTTGCACGTTAAAAGGGGGGTACCTGAGCATCTCGACTCATGGGCTCATCGGCTCTCCAGCCCTCACCCCGGCCTTGACCCACGGCATCACGGCTGTCATACCAAATGCGGTGAGCTCGCTCGAGGGCCGTGGACCCGAGGACGAGAGCATTTGCATTCTAACCACCTTGCAGAACACATCATTTATAAAGGCCTGCAGCCAGCGCCACCCGCCTCGAGGTAGGGCCTCGTGAGTCCCGCTACCGCTCACGGGTGCCCAGATACACCTCTCATAGCCCTACCGTGCCGCCACGTGTCAAGACGGGTCAGACACGCCTGGGCTCCTCCCGAGGGGAGCCCTCCCACGCACGATGGAAGCACCATGCTCCGCGCTGGTCGACGAATCGCCGAGGAGCGGCTATGCCTGCATACACATACGGAAGCACTATGCTCCGCGCTGGTGATAAACAACTGAGGGCGGCCCACGGCCGTCAACCTCAGGGAGCCCAGAGCTCAGTGTCTGGCACCATCGCAATGCCTCCCCTTGGGAGTGCCGCGCGAGGGGGCTGGACACGGGCACTGCGCCCGGGCCACACCCGAATGCACGCCACCCAGCCAGGTCCCTCAGACCTGGTCGTCACGCGCCCCTCCCTGAGCGGAGCCAAGGTATGAAAGCTCGTTTGCACGTCAAGGGGGACTCCTGAGCATCGCGACTCAGGAGCCTAACTAGTCACGTAGCCCCTCACTCCTTAGTCCCGTCCTAGTTTTTGGTCGGGGCTAACGACGGTTGAGGTATGTGCGGGGTCGGGCCCTGCCGACGTAGAACAACGAATCCACTCCTACACCTCCCTTCCCTACTTGCTGTTTGCGCGTCAAGGGGGACTCCTGAGCATCGCGAAATGAGCCTAACTTGCCACGTAGCCCTCACTCCTTAGTCCCGCCCTGGTTTCCGGTCGGGGCTAGGCGGCCGAGAGGTATGCGGTCGGGCCTGGCCCTGCCGACGTAGAACACAAGCAAATAGGAGGGAAAATGCAAATTCTAGGGAATTCAAAAGCAAATATTACAAGCCATGGATTGTTTTACAACGCCAAACACAAGTTTAAATGCCTCCACGAGGCACGATGCATGTTGCAGGAATTAAAACAGGACAGAAGCTGCGAAGGGATCACTCCCTAGTGGCGCCGCCGCTTGTGGTGGAGTCGCGCTGGGCGGCTCCGCCTCCTGAGGCCGCGGAGCTGGCAGCACTGCGCACGGGCAAGGTGTCAAGGCTGAACCTCCCCAAGAAAGCCTCGACTCGGCCTTTCACGGCCTTCGCAGTTAGCGGCGAGGTCGCCGCTCACGGGTTCAAGCAGGCTGTCGAGGTCGACGCTGGGGTCGCGAAGATAGGCGTGGCTGAGGACACGCGCCAGCGCTGCAGAAGACAGGGCACGCCCCTCAGCCTCGGCCGTAGGACCAAGGCCGTCCGCGACATCTTCAAGTGCACGGACTAGGAAGGGAAGCAGCTCGGCAGGACCGTCCTTCCAGACCAATAACGGCTTCTCCAAGCCGCCCTCATAGAGCGTCTTCAGCGCGGCGCGAGCTTTCTCCTCCAGCTTCACGAAGGCCATTCGATCCTCGGCCAGGACCTTCGCCTTGTCGTCTAGCTCGGTCCTCTCCGCCTTCAGCGACTGCTCTAGCATCTCCAACAGGCCACGGCGGTCATCAAGCTCGGCGTTCCGGTCCTTGACGGCAGCCTACCGAGCCTCCATCTCCTTCTCCTTCTCCTGGCGGCCGCGGACCTCCTTGGCGAGCTCGTCACGCAGGCCTTGCAGCTCGACCTCGAGCGCCTTGCAGCGGCCCTGGGCATCCGCAGCGTCTCCCTGGGTAGCATCGCGAGCGGCCTTGGCCTGGCGGACGGCTTGCTTCTCCTCGTCGGAGGCTGACACGGCCTGGCTCAGCGCTGCATGGACGGAGGCAGCAGAACGGGCCCAACCAGAAGCTAGCTCCAGGCGCCCGACCACAAGGCCGGGGTCCGCGCTCTGAAGATCCTCCCGCAGCCGGCTCAGTTCATTGCGGCCTGGTCCAGGACGGCAGAGGGATTAGAAGAGACGGGAGCCGGTGGAGCAGGCGGAGAGGACGGCAACGTGATCACGGCTTGGGAAGAAGGAGCCCCCTGGGCCTTGGACACCTCAGCGGCGGCATCAAGCGCAGACACCTCCAGAGTAAGCGGGGCCACGGGGGCTGACTCCTCGCCAGAGTGTCCCTGCTGGACTCGCGAGGACGACCGGGTAGGGGAGGCACGAGCCTTGATGCCTCCTTTCCCCGTAGATGAAGGCGCGGCCCCGACAGACGGGCTCGCCTCGAGCGGGGCCGTAGAAGCCCCTCTCAACCTTTTTGCTGCAGGAGCCGGCCTGGCCAAGAGAACGCAGATGTCAAGCCTTGGTGGCAGAAACAAAGCAAAGCGCGGATCGAGCACTTACTGGTCGCCATTCGCGGACTCAAGCAGCCTCCGGCCAAACTTGAAGCCCGAGAGCCTACAGCTGGGATCGGCTTTGGGAGGCCCGGAGGCGTATATGCCGGGAGGGCCGGAGCTGGCCTCAGACTACCCCGGGACCAGAGCAGACACTGGGAAGACCAGCCCCGACCTGCCCTTCCTCGGGACCAAGGGAGAATCCTCCCCTCCTCGCCTGGCGCCAGCCTCGTCGCCTGCCGTCATGGAGCGGAGGGCGCGGGACCTGCGCCGAGGGAAGGACTCCTCCGACTCCTCGCCAGTCGCCTCCGAGTCAAACTCTTCTTCCTCCTCCTCTCCTTCCTCCTCACTCCCGCTGGAGTCGTTGGAGGATGCGTTCACCGTCGCCAGCGCCGCCAGATCCCCGGGAGCTTCTCCGGGCACCAGCCCCTCATTGTTGAAGGTGGGCATGGCATTCACCACCTGCTCCCAGTTGCGGCGAAGGAACAGGGGGACGGGAGCACCCTCCGGCCTCACCACGTCTCCCCAACCAAGGAGTGGAGAGTCGCAACCAGATCTTCGTCGGCCAGGGCCTCGGAGCTCAGGCGAAGGGCAGCGTTCGCTTCCCCAAGCCTCCACAATGGGAGCGAGTGCTCCCAGAGTGGAGCCACCCGGTGCTCAAGGAACTCCCTCAGGAGCGTGGCTCCGGTCAGCTTCGCCGCCCCCAAGTTGCCTGGCCTCAGTCCGCTGCTCATCCTCTTCAACACCGCCTCAAGAGGGTCGACAAGCCACGCCATGAGACCATGCATCAACGGCCTTGGGCTGCCCCGTAGGCAGCACCAGTCGGGGGTGGAGGCACCCGACATCCACCATGACCCACTTGCTCCGGAAGCCTTCGATCCTCTTCCCAGGCTTCGAGATGGCGTTGGAGTTGGAGTATGCGATAAATCTCGCTCATGCGGAGATGTGGGTGCGAGAAACCCGGAGGTAAAAGTAATGACGCAGCAAGGCCACTGAGGGCTTTACCACAACGTGAGCCTCACAGTAGTAGGCGGAAATCGCCACGAGAAGAACAGGGTTGGGGTGGAGATGCAGAGCTTGCAAGTTGTACTGGCGAAGAACAGCAAAGAAGAACTCGGAAAAAGGAGGCACCAGACCGGCAATGATGGCGCTCAAGAAGAGCGGGTAGAAGGTGCTCCCCTTGGCTTCAGGCTGGTCGGAGCCGGCCTTCAAAGACAGCCGCTTCCCTCAAGGTTCTCGCGCCACCGCTATCAAAGCGTGAGGGCAAGATTCTTCTCCGATACATTCGGGGGATCCAGAGCCGGCGAGTACCAGGCCTCGGTTGGGGTCTTGCGAGGCGCCAAGGCTTGCCGGATGGGAAGGATTGAGACAGATCTGGAGGATTTCGGGAGCAGGAAGGAGAAGAGCGAGAAAGGGGATCTGGAGCAAGGCAAGCGAGAACAAAGCAAGTAAGTCTGGCCCGGGCACCTCTTTTTGTCAGATGGACGGTTGCCGAGGTGTCGTGGGGAAGCGGAGGCGCCCAAGTCCAATCAACCGCCACGCGGCACCCAAGGCCGCAGCTATTTGGGCCCGCGGCGCTTCGCACTTGCCCCTTCGCTTCTCTGCTAAGCCAAGTCCGGGCGCGCCTTGGGCCCGGGGGCTACTATCGGCGTTCTGGGAACGGGGGTCCCCAGACTTGCCTGCGTGCGGCCTGAGGCGTGGCTCAAGTGGGGGCCCAGTGCAGCCCAGCTTCATCAGCTCAAGCTCAAGACCCTCGCGAGGGGCTGAGCCTCAAGGGCAGACGACAGGAAGCTTCCTCAGGAGCAGCCTCATCAGGCAGGCTCGCGAGGAGGCGGAGAGATCAAGGCAAGGGCACCTCGGGAGGAGCCCGTGACGCAAGGTTACTGTTTCGGTGCAACAAGACCAAGACCAGCAGAACGGCAGGATGGAGGTCATCGTGGAGCCCAGAACGGCGTCATCGTCAGAGACTTTGGCAGCCGAAGACCAACTTTAGTCAGGATAAGTGTACAGATGTTCCCCTTCAAAATGGCCAATTGTTGGCGCCCTTCCCGCTCATTATTTGGGAAGAGGCCCAGGGCCTCCCTCTATAAATAGGACTACCCACCACAGAGTAGGGGCATATCGAGGATCCAGATCACGCATAGAGAGAGAGAAGCGACTAAACTCACCCAAGCAGTTCGTCGCACCAGCTCAAGAACAGCCCTCGCGAGGCTGTTCTCCCTTTGTACTATACATCATCAGCCCCTGAGGCAATCCACCACACCACACACTGGAGTAGGGTATTACACCACAATGGTGGCTCGAACCAAAGATAAATCTCGTGTCCCTTGTGTGTTCTTCTTTCTAGCCTAGATCCTTTGCGAGACTTCGAGACGTGAGCTGGTAGGGGAAAGATCTCCGTGCGCACCCCAGAGTTCGAACCTCAAGGGTCTGCCGAAACCCGAAATCCGACACGCACTACTCGGGTGAACCGCATCTACAAGATTCAATGTGGTACCGCACTATGCATACCTCAAGCTCAAGATGCCAGGACCTAGGGGGTCATAACAGTCAATGGAAACATAGACCGCTCGCTCCGCACGGAGGAGCACACTGCGGCCCTCGCAGCAGAAGCACAAAGCAGCCTCTTAAGGCAATCCACCAAATCGGCGATAAAGCCCCCAGACACCGTCAAGCGAGTCCGGAGTAACCTGCAATGTGATCGCCTGCACGCCTGTAGCTCACCTAGCAATTCGGCCCCCGCCCTAGTCCCAGTCAAACAATGTAATCCGTGCCGCGCGTACTTAATTACGCATTGAAAATACCATGGGCATAGGCGGGGGCACGACCATGGCACGTCCCACAGTGCGGCTCAACCACCCTAGGGGCCGAACACCTTTATCATTTTCTCTCTTTCAGGACCTTACTCTCTGGAATCCCTATCCGGCGGTCTGCGATTGCTCTGGACACATACTACAACAACCAAGGAGGCAGGAAGCTACGTCAGACAATGGAATCCCTAGGTGGTCTCTCGATAACGAGCTTAATTACTCCGCTTTAAATACCAGTCCGCCGCTTGCCCTTGGATAGGACATGTCAAGTAGTCCTATTTTTGCTTATTGCACTACTTGTATCACTACGCTTCAATGTATTCTTTAAATAGCAATGCATAGAATTAGTCCATTATTGCATTATCTATTCTTTTTTTATATGTTTATTTACGACAATCAACACCCGTACATTCTGGTACGGCCAGTACGCCAGGGGCTTTCGTATACCCCATAATACGACGTGAGAAGTCCGAACACTTTCGACAGTGCGGCACCCCGAACTTATAGCATTATATGCATCAGCTCATGTCTTGGGTCAATAGTTGGGTATGCCCGGCTCCCATGTTTTGGTACCTTACGTTCTGCTATATCGGCTAAGGTAGCACTGGGAGAACTACTGCGATTGTGTCCCGGTTCTTCCGGACAAACACCTCAGTAGAGAAAGCCAAAATCGATCATTATGATAAGGCGAGAGCTGGTTGCTGTTCGAGAGGTCTCAAGTCCTTAAAGACTTTTTCCGCTTCGGGCGAGGAGTCGGCCTTGTCCGACTTAGGCGTATATAGCGCCCCAAATTCGGCCTTCCGAATACTAGGGGCTTCGCCAAAATTTAAAACTGTAGACTTCTATGGCTATGTGAGAGTGATAAAGCATTATAGTTCGATTGCCTGGTTCGTTGCGCTGAGCACCTCCCTCGGAGGACCCAAATATGGGAAAAAGAGTGCTCAGATTTATCCCGAACACCCCAGTACTAGTTGCATGGGGGAAGAAGCCGACGACTAGCCAAATCTTAGATTTGATAAACGGCCACACAGAAGGTAATATTTTAAATTCAAAAAGCATTGCATAGCGCAAATGAACTAGTTTTCACATTACAGGATCACATGAGCGCGTTCATTCAAAAATTACATCTTTGGTACACTCCTCTGCCACAAGGCGGGCACCCTTCAGGACACCATCATAATACATTTCGGGGTGGCGATGCTCCTTGCCCTGCGGCGGCCCCTCCTTCACCAGCTTCTCGGCGTCCATCTTCGCTTAGTGCACTTTCAAGACGGGCAAAGCCCCTGTGCACCTTCGATGCAGACGGATCATTATGACTTCCAAATTGCAAGGTGCATCCACAAGCCGCCTCACCAGGCTGAAGTAGCTATTCGACAGGGGCTCGCCAGGCCACAGCCGGACTATGAGACCCTTCATGGCCTATTCGGCAGCCTTGTGAAGCTCGACCAATTGCTTTAGCTGGTCGCTCAAGGGCATCGGGTGTTCGGTCCCAGTATACTGAGACTAGAACAACTTCTCTGTTGAGCTCCCGTCCTCAGCTCGGTAAAACTCCGCGGCATCCAGCACACTGCGGGGCAGATCTGCGAACGCTCCTGGAGAGCTCCGAACTCGGGTAAGTAAAAAGAAATTTTCTTTCACGTGCTTGCTTTGCATAATGAATGCCTTACCCGCTGTTATCTTCTTAACCGCCTCAATTTCCTGGAGGGCCTTTTGGGCTTCAGCCTTGGCATGTTTCACGCTGTCGAGCGCCTTTGCAAGCTCGGACTCTCGCGTCTTAGAGTCAAGCTCCAAGGCCTCTATTCGACTCATGTGATTATTATTCGATCCTCTATCCGGCTTTTCTTCGCGAACGCCAAACAGAGCATCAGGGGCTATTGTCTATGCGGTAATATTTTCCTATAATCTAATTACTTACCTGAAAGCCTGTTAGGAGGCTGGCACAAGCTTTAGTTAGTCCACTTTTGGCGGACTGAACCTTCTCGATCACCGTACTCATGATAGTGCGGTGCTCTTCGTCGATGGAAGCGTCGTGAAGCGCTTCCAGCAAGTTGTCTGGTGCCTCTGATTGAACAGAGGTCACCGGCACGGGCGGCTTGCCCTCTTAATAGGGGGTCGCCTGCCGGAGTCCGGAACCACAGGAGGTTCCGGCACGGTGTTCGGCTGAGGGCCAAACTTGGAGCCCATGGTAGTTTTGCCCCCTTTGCGCCCGGGGTCCGGAAGGTCGCCTCGAGGCGCCTCCAGGACTACCTCCCCTCGGCCCGGTGCCTTTTGAGACAACACCTCGATGTTGTCCGTAGGGCGAGGGGTGGAGGCGGTCGGAAGTGAATCGCTATTCATATCCGATGGGTCCAAAGAACCGTCCGACGAGGATACGTCGATACGGGCTCGGGACGGACTGCATAAACATATTCAGCGTAAGGAGAAGCAGTGCAATGAAAGCATACCATGAATTACTATGGTATCTGAATATTTCACGACTTCCTGTGGGCTTGTCCTCGGCAACCACTGCCGTCGCTATAGGCGGCGGTCGTGGAGCAGTCCGGAAGGAGGGTCCTCCCCTTCTTGGACCCTTCGGCCTCCCCGGTTGGGGTGGCCTTCCTTTTCTTGTTTCCCCTGGCTGGGGGGGAGAAATTTCCTCCTCCTCCTCCTCGTTTTCCTAGGAGGAGTGCGCCTCAGAGTGTTCAGACGATGAGTCCGACACGATCGCGTGCCGGAGACCCTTTCGGGTCCTCGTGGTCTTGTTGGTCTTCTTCTCCGGCACCTTAAGCCAGCATCTCCGTTAGGAGAACATCTGCTGGATCTTCGGGTAGGGGGGCTGGACAGTCAATCTGCTCCGCTATCTCCACCCAGTCCTGTTAAAGGCATGGAAGCTTAGATCCCGCATATGATTAAACTGGGGAAAATAAATACCTGTAGGTATAAAGAACTTACCGGACTGGCTCAAGGCCAGGCGCCGAGTCCGCTGGGTCCTCAGAAGGGAAGGAGGCATCTCGACGCACTTGAACAGCACCTTCCAGACGTCCTTGTGCGTCGTGTCAAAGAGCTCGCGCAGAGTCTGGTGCTTTGTCGGGTTGAACTCCCACAAATTGAATACCCGTTGTTGACACGGGAGGATCCGGCGGAAGAGCATGACCTGGACCACGTTGACGAGCTTGATTTTCTTGTTCATCATGTTCTTGATGCAGGTCTGGAGTCCAGTCAGCTCTACCGGGGGACCCCAGGACAAGCCCTTCTCTTTCCAGGAGGTGAGCCGCATGGGGATTCCGGATCGGAACTCGGGGGGCCGCCACCCAGTTGGTGTCGCGCGGCTTGGTGATGTAGAACCACCCCTATTGCCACCTCTTTATGGTCTCCACATAGGAGCCCTCGAGCCATGTGACATTGGGCATTTTGCCCACCATGGCGCCTCCGCATTCCGCTTGCTGGCCGCCTACTACCTTCGGTTTAACATTGAAGGTATTCAGCCACAGGCCGAAGTGGGGCCGGATACGAAGGAAGGCCTCGCACACGATGATAAACGCCGAGATGTTGAGGATAAAGTTTGGGGCCAGAACATGGAAATCCATCCTGTAGTAGAACATGAGGCCGTGGACGAACGGGTGGAGGGGAAATCCCAGTCCGCGGACGAAATGGGTGAGAAAAACTACCCGCTCATGAGATTCCGGGGTAGGGACGATCTGCCCCGCATTGGGCAGCCGATGCGTGATATCCGCGGCCAAGTATCCGGCTCCCCGCAGCTTTTTGATGTCCTCCTCTGTGACAGAGGATTTCATCCACTTGCCTCTCGCTCGGGACATGCTTGGAACGGTTTGAGGAGAAAGGTGCAAACTTTGGTATTGGAGCTCGAGTGCGCGAGAATGGATGAGCAAGGGGGAAAAAGGTGTGGGTGAAAGGGGTGAACCCTTATCCCTTTATAAGGGCGGACGAAACTGTACGCCCCCACCTGCCTAGTAAACTCGCTTATTCCCCAAGCGCCGTAATTGATGGCGCGGTTGGGTTACCCATGTCCGTATTGATGAGAATCCCGTGATAAGGGGACACACCGCTCGACAAGACGCGTGCAAGGGAAACCGCCTCGCAATATGCGCCGAGGCTGGTTGAAAAAAATGGTTCGAATAATGACCGGGCCGTAGTGTGATGTCATGCTACCGAGTGTGTCAGCAGATTAGATTTGTGGAAGTATTATTCTCTCTACGGTGGTACATGGAATTTGTTTTGCAGAGCTGGACATTATCCTTGTGTTCAAAATCTTCTATGGAGTATTCGGAGGAGGAACCCGCCTTGCAATGCCGAAGACAAATCTGCGCGCCGGACTCATCGTCATTGAAGCCTGGTTCAGGGGCTACTGAGGGAGTCCTGGATTAGGGGGTATCCGGACAGCCGGACTATATCCTTTGGCCGGACTGTTGGACTATGAAGATACAAGATTGAAGACTTCTTCTCGTGTCCGGATGGGACTCTCCTTGGCATGGAAGACAAGCTTGGAAATATGGATATGTAGATCTCCTCCCTTGTAACCGACTGCAGGTAACCCCTAGCCCCTCGGTGTCTATATAAACCGGAGGGTTTAGACCAGAGGACAACAACAATCATACCATAGGCTAGCTTCTAGGGTTTAGCCTCAACGATCTCGTGGTAGATCAACTCTTGTAATACTCATATCATCAAGATCAATCAAGCAGGAAGTAGGGTATTACCTCCATCGAGCGGGCCCGAACCTGGGTAAACATCGTGTCCCCTGCCTCCTGTTACCATCCGCCTTAGATGCACAGTTCGGGACCCCCTACCCAAGATGCGCCGGTTTTGACACCGACAAGGGGTGCTGAGGAGCGGGCATCCACTCATCCCACTGCTGAGGCTCGTCCTGTGCTGCCTCCGCAGCAGCCTGAGTGTTTCGGTAGGCGATGATATCCTCAGGCATAATCCTATATCCACCCCTGGCAGCAGAATCAAACAAAGCAGGTGCAGGCAAGGGAATAATATGACGAGTTTTAATGCTAAAGACCAGGTTATTAGGAATGGGGATGTTAGGATAATCTCGTGCAAGAAAATGATGGTGTTCCATGGCTGCCCGGTCTAGGTAAACCTTGGTCAGAGGGTAATCACGAGGGCGTATCTCAACCTCGAAGTGAGCCGCCAAACGAGTAGCAAAAATCCCACCATCTATTTCACCCTGGGATTTATTAAGATGGAGGCGATGAGCCACAATAGCTGCCAAGCTATGAGTGTTGTCGCCCTCTAGTGCTCGGAGTAAAACAGCAAAGTCTGGTGCGCTGAGCGCACCTACTTTCTTTCTTGCAAGCAAGCACTTAGCAACAAATAAATCAAAATAATGTACGGCGGGAAAGTGTATGCTAGCGGCCGTGGTGGCTGACACCCCTCTCTCATCTCCCATTGTCAAAGTGTGACAAAAGTCCTCAAACCCAGCCAGCCTAGGCTCAGCTAAACTCCCATCAGAAGGGATCAAGCATATGTCACAAAAATCAGTAAGTGGTATCTGGTGGTTTTCAGCATATAAATCGAAGCTCACTTCAGGAGGATTGTTTCTAGGCAGGAAAGTAAAACTCTGAACAAAGATGTTTGTGAGGATTTGGTGCTGGTCACACTCATCTGCGATGAAGTCGGTGAGGTCGGCATTAGCAACATATTGTGTGAACTCCTGAAGATTTCCAGCGTCTTCCAGGAACGGGGTGTGCGGCCATTCACACAGCCGTACCTCCGCCAACCTCCGAGGGTGGAGGTCACTGCCAGAAGACTCCACAATAACACCCTTGGAGTTCTTCTTAGAGCCAAACTTCCTAAAGATATTCATGTCCGCGTACAATTTTCTGAAAATGAAAATTTTGGGGTGACAAAAATTTGTCAACAAAACTTTACAAAATTGATAGCAAGTACTCATAGGGATACATAGAAGCCATAGCAAGCATTCAAACTACTTAGAACACTAAGAATTTAACATGCAAGCACATCTACAGCAGCACCAAGAGTAGCTAATTATTCAAAATATAAACCACTAAAGCAAAAACTAATTGGACAAACGGTGGAGTCACATACCAAGCAACAACCCCCCAAAACAGTTATGGAAATGGAGCTTCGAGCAAAGAGATTGAAATCCGCGGGTTTGAGCTCAAGAACACGGGAGAGAGAGCAATGGAGATTTTTCTGGAGGTAAGTGATGATGTAGCATGAAGAGGTAAGTGAGGGGGCCCACGTGGGGACCACAACCCACCAGGGGGCCCTTGGGGGTCATGGCGCGCCCAAGTGGGATGAGCCCACCTGGTGCACCTCCCTCTGTTATTATTTGCACCAGAAATTCAGAAATATTCAGGAAAAAATCATATAAAGTTTTCAGGGCATTTTGAGAACTTTTATTTTGGGGTTATTTTTTTATTGCACGGGAAATTCAGGAAACAGACAAAACATGGCATTTTATTTTATTTAACTAATAATAACAGAAAACAAAAGGTAAGGATGGAATGTAGCGCTTACTAAATTCATCAACTTCATAGCATTCAAAAATGATCCATTAATAAGGTTGATCAGGTCTTATTAACAACCACTTTCGATTAGCATGAAACCGAAGAACTTCCGTAAATCACTAAGTTACCTCAATGGGAATATGCATTTCCCCAACAATAAGCATTTCATATTTCTATTTCACGGTAGGTAGAGGTATTTGAAAACTTCCAATAGTGATTGTCGGAGATTTTTCAATAACATTAATACCATTCACTTGGAATTGTTTCTTCTGAAAGTGCACCGTATGCTCATTACCATTGATATGAAAAGTGACCTTGCTTTTATTCCAATCAATAACAGCCCCTGCAGTATTCTAGAAGGGTCTACCAAGGATAATCGACATGTTGTCGTCCTCGGGCATCTCAAGTATAACAAAGTCAGTCAAAATAGTAACATTAGCAACAACAACGGCCACATCCTCACAGATACCGATAGGTATGGCAGTTGGTTTGTCAGACATTTGCAAAGATATTTCAGTAGGTGTGAGTTTATTCAAGTCAAGTCTTTTATATAAAGAGAAAGGAATAACACTAACACCAGCTCCTAAGTCACACAAAGCTATTTTCACATAATTCTTTTTGATAGAGCAAGGTATAGTTGGTCTTCCCAGATCTCCAAGTTTTAGGTACTCCATCTTTAAATGTGTAATTAGCAAGCATAGTGAACATTTCAGCTTCCGATATTATTCTCTTATTTGTGATGATATCTTTCATATACTTTGCATAAGGAGGCATTTTCAAGTTATCAGTCAAGTTTAGCACGCAAAAAGATCGGCCTCAAAGATTTCAAAGAAAGCGTTCAAATTCTTCATCATCTTTCTTTTTAGTTGACTTGGGTGGAAAAGGCATAGGTTTTTGAACCCACAGTTCTCTTTCTTTACCGTGTTTTCTAGCAACAAAGTCTCTTTTGTCATATCTTTTATTCTTAGATTGTGGGTTATCAAGATCAACTGGTGGTTCTATCTCAACATCATTATCTGGTTCTTTTTCATTTGATTGAGATTCCTCATGAATCTCATCATTATCTTTTTGACTATCAGTATGTGAGTGTTCATTACCAGATTGAGTTTCAGTATCAGAGATAGAAGTTTCCTTATCATTATCAGGAGGTTTTTCTATTTCAGGTTCACTAGAAGTATGCAAAGTCCTATAATTTTTCTCTTTCTTTTTCTTTTCAGAAGGACTAGGTGCACTAGTGTTATTTCTTTGTGAGTCTTGTTCAATTCTTTTTGGGTGTCCTCGGGTAAAGTGGTTCCTGAGTCATTTTACCTCCTCTAGTTGCAACTCTAACAGCAAAGTCATGCATATTATGATTCATTTCATCAAGTAATTCGCTTTGAGATTTAGCAACTTGTTCTAATTGAGTTTGAATCATAGAAGCTTGTTTTCCAACACCTCTGACATCATTTGAAATTCTAAATAACAAGTCACTCAAGCGAGCAATCATATCAGAATTATATTTCAACTATTTCATAACATTTGCATTGAAGTGATCTTGTTTTCTAATGTAGTTTTCAAACTCATAAAGGCATTGACTAGGATGCATATTGTGAGTATTATCATTATCATTGAACTTCATAAGAGAATTACCTCTACCACCTTAGGCAGCGGTGGTGTATTAAGCCCATGCATTTCTTCAATAGGAGGTACATTTTTAACTTCCTCAGCTTTAATACATTTTTCCTTCATAGATTTCTTTGCCTCTTGCATATCTTCGGGACTGAGATATAATATACCCCTCTTATTCCGAGTGGGTTTAGGCGGTGGTTCAGGAAGAATCCAATCATCATAGTTTTTCAATATATTATTCAATAATTCTCCAGCTTGTCCAACAGTTTGTTCCCTGAAAACACAACCAGCACAACTATCTAGGAAGTCCCTAGAAGCATCGGTTAGTCCATTATAGAAGATATCAAGTATTTCATTTTTCTTAAGAGGATGATCAGGCAAAGAATTAAGTAACTGGCAAAGCCTACCCCAAGCTTGTGGAAGACTCTCTTCTTTGGTTTGCACAAAGTTAAATATTTTTGCAAAACAACTTGTTTCTTATGAGCATGTAAATATTTTTCAGAGAAGTAATAAATCATATCCTGGGACTACACACAACTGTGAGCAAGAGTATTGTACCAAGCTTTAGCATCACCCTTTAATGAGAAAGGAAGTAATTTGAGAATAAAGTAGTAGCGAGTTTTCTCATCATGTGTAAAAAGGGTGGCTATATCATTCAAATTAGTGAGATGTGCCACAACAGTTTCAGTTTCATAACCATGGAAAGGATCAGATTCAACCAAAGTAATTAACTATGGGTCGACAGAGAATTCATAATCCTTATCATCAATAAAAATAGGTGAAGTAGCAAACTTAGGATCACATTTCATTCTAGCATTCAGAGATTTTTATTTATACTTGTGTAGTAATTTCTTAGATCATCTCTATCATTACAAGCAAGAATATCTCTAGTTGTTTCTTCACTCATAACATAACCTTCCGGTACCTTAGGCAATTCATATCTAGGAGGGCTAGTTCTAGCAGGTGTTTCAGGATATTCAGTTTCAAGCTCATCATCAGATTCAACAACATCATGTTGTATTACTCTAGCAATTTGTTCATCAAGGAATTCACCAAGTGGCACATCATCATTATCAAGCAAGGTACTAGCATCATCATAAGCATCATTCATAGTAGAAGTAGCATCATCAATAACTTGCGACATATCGAAATTAATAGCATGTGGTGGTGTTGCAAGTTTACTCATAATGTAGAAGGTGAATCTAAAGCGTAACTAGATGGCAGTTTCTTACCTCCCTCGCATTTCTTGAGGGAAATATCTTAGTCTTAGGATCCTTCAGATTCTTCATAGTGATAAATTGATAATAATCCCAAGTGACTCAACAAATATAGATATGCTCCCCGGCAACGGCGCCGGAAAAATGAAGGAAATATGCCCTAGAGGCAATAATAAAGTTATTATTTATTTCCTTATATCATGATAAATGTTTATTATTCATGCTAGAATTGTATTAACAGGAAACATAATACATGTGTGAATACATAAACCTACAGAGTGTCACTAGTATGCCTCTACTTGACTAGCTCGTTAATCAAAGATGGTTATGTTTCCTAACCATGAACAAGGAGTTGTTATTTGATTAACGGGATCACATCATTGGTTGAATGATCTGATTGACATGACCCATTCCATTAGCATAGCACCTGATCGTATAGTTTGTTGCTAGTGCTTTTCTTCATGACTTATACATGTTCCTATGACTATGAGATTATGCAACTCCCTGCTTGCCTAAGGAACACTTTTGGTGCTACCAAACGTCACAACGTGAATCGGGTGATTATAAAGGTACATTACGTGTGTCTCCGAAGGTACATGTTGGGTTGGCATATTTCGAGAATAGGATTTGTCACTCCGATTGCTCGGAGAGGTATCTCTGGGCCCTCTCGGTAATGCACATCACATAAGCCTTGCAAGCATTGCAACTAATGAGTTAGTTGTGAGATGATGTATTACTTAACGAGTAAAGAGACTTGCCAAGAACGAGATTGAACTAGGTATTGGATACCGACGATCGAATCTCGCAAGTAACATACCGATGACAAAGGGAACAACGTAAGTTGTTATGCGGTCTGACCGATAAAGATCTTCGTAGAATATTTAGTAGCCAATATGGGCATCCAGGTCCCGATAGTGGTAATTGACCAGAGAGTTGAATCGGTCATGTCTACATAGTTATCGAACCCGTAGGTTCCGCAAGATTAACGTTTCTTTGACTGTTACTATGAGTTGTTATGATGTTTCTGTACCGAAGGTTGTTCGAGTCCCGGATGAGATCACGGACGTGACGAGGAGTCTCGAAATGGTCGAGACATAAAGATTCATATATTGGAAGTCTATGTTTGGACATCGGAAGTGTTCCGGTGAAATTGGGAATTTTACCAAGTACCGGAGGTTACCGGAACCCCGGAATGCTAATGGGCCAACATGGGCCTTAGTGGAAAGGAGAGAAGGGGCCCAAGTGCTGGCGCACCTTCCCCCTTCCCTAGTCCTATTAGGACTAGGAGAGAAGGGCGCCCTCTCTCTCCCTTCCCACTTTGGGAAACCTAGTTGGACTAGGATTGGGGAATCCTACTCCTAGTAGGAGTAGGACACCTGGCGCACCTCCCTTGGCCGGCCAGCCCTCCCCTTCCCTCCTTTATATACAGGGGCAGAGGGCACCCATGACACACAAGTTGATCCTTGAGATCTTTCCTTAGCCGTGTGCGGTGCCCCTTCCACCATATTACACCTCGAGAAAACCAGAAGCGGAGCTTAGGCGAAGCCCTCGCCCGGTGGAACATCATCATCGCCACCACGCCTGCCGTCGTCTTTAAACTCTCCCTCAACACTCGGCTGGATCGGAGTTCGAGGGACGCCATCGAGCTGAACGTGTGCTGAACTCGGAGGTGCCGACGTTCGGTACTTGGATCGGTTGGATCGTGAAGAAGCACGACTACTTCCTCTACGTTGCGTCAACGCTTCATTGTGGGTCTCACGAGGGCACGTAGACAACACTCTCATCTCGTTGCTATGCCATCACCATGGTCTTGCGTGATCGTAGGGAAAATTTTTGAAATTACTACGCTTTCCCAACAAAGTGGCATCGAGCTCGGTTTTATGCGTAGATGTCATATGCACGAGTAGAACACAAGTGAGTTGTGGACGATACAAGTCATACCGCCTACCAAAGCATGTCATACTTTGGTTCAGCGGTATTGTTGGACGACGATCCAGACCAACCTTACGCGTGCACTCTTACGCGAGACCGTTCCCTCGACGTGCTTTGCACATAGATGGCTTGTGGAAGACTGTCTCTCCAACTTTAGTTGAACTGAAAGGCTACGCCTCGTCCTTGAGAAGGTTAAAACGGAGTCTATTTGACGAAGTATCGTTGTGGTTTTGATGCGTAGGTAAGAACGGTTCTTGCTCAGCCCGTAGCAGCCACGTAAAACTTGCAACAACAAAGTAGAGGACGTCTAACTTGTTTTTGCAGGGCATGTTGTGATGTGATATGGTCAAGACGTGATGCTATATTTTATTGTATGAGATGATCATGTTTTGTAACCGAAGTTATCGGCAATCGGCAGGAGCCATATGGTTGTCGCTTTATTGTATGCAATGCAATCGCGATGTAATGCTTTACTTTATTACTAAGCGGTAGTGATAGTCGTGGAAGCATAAGATTGGCGAGACGACAACGATGCTACGATGGAGATCAAGGTGTCGCTACCGATGACGATGGTGATCATGACGGTGCTTCGGAGATGGAGATCACAAGCACAAGATGATGATGGCCATATCATATCACTTATATTGATTGCATGTGATGTTAATCCTTTATGCATCTTATCTTGCTTTGATTGACGGTAGCATTATAAGATGATCCCTTACTAAATTATCAAGAAGTGTTCTCCCGAGTATGCACCGCTATAAAGTTCTTCGTCTTTGAGACACCACGTGATGATCGGGTGTGATAGGCTCTACGTTCAAATACAACGGGTGCAAAACAGTTGCACACGCAGAATACTCAGGTTATACTTGACGAGCTATGCATATAAGATATGACCTCGGAACACGGAGACCGAAAGGTCGAGCGTGAATCATATAGTAGATATGATCAACATATTGATGTTCACCATTGAAACTACTCCATCACACGTGATGATCGGACATGGTGTAGTTGATATGGATCACGCAATCACTTAGAGAATTAGAGGGATATTTTTCTAAGTGGGAGTTCTTAAGTAATATGATTAATTGAACTTAAATTTATCATGAACTTAGTACATGATAGTATCTTGCTTGTCTATGATGTGTAGATAGATGGCTCGTGCTGTTGTTCCGTTGAATTTTAATGCGTTCCTTTAGAAAGCAAAGTTGAAAGATGATGGCAGCAATTACACGGACTGGGTCCGTAACTTGAGGATTATCCTTATTGCTGCGGAAGAATTACGCCCTGGAAGCACCGTTAGGTGCCAGGCCTGGTGTAAGGGCTGCGCGAGAAGTTGTGAACGTCTGGCAAAGCAAAGTCGATGACTACTCTATAGTTCAGTTGTGCCATGCTTTACGGCTTAGAACCGGGACTTCAACGTCGTTTTGAACACCATGGAGCATATGAGATGTTCCAGAGTTGAAGTTAATATTCCAAGCGAATGCCGGATTGAGAGATATGAAGTCTCCAATAAGTTCTATAGCTGTAAAATGGAGGAGAACGGTTCACAAGGTGAGCATATACTCGTAATGTCCGGATATAACAATCACTTGATTCAACTGGGAGTTAATCTTCCGGATGATTGCGTCATTGACAGAATTCTCCAATCATCGCCACCAAGCTACAAGAGCTTCGTGATGAACTATAATATGCAAGGGATGACCAAAACAATGCCCGAGCTCTTCGCGATGCCGAAAGTCATGGAGGTAGAAATCAAAAAGGAGCATCAAGTGTTGATGGTTAACAAAACCACTAGTTTCAAGAAAAGGGCAAAGGAAAGAAAAGGGAAACTTCAAAAAGAACGGCAAGCAAGTTGCTGATCAAGAGAAGAAACCCAAGTCTGGTCCTAAGCCCGAAACCGAGTGCTTCTATTGCAAGCAGGCTGGTCATCGAAGCGGAACTGCCCCAAGTATTTGGCTGATAAGAATGATGGCAAGGTTAACAAATGTATATATGATATACATGTTATTGATGTGTACCTTACTAATACTCGCAGTAGCAACTGGTTATTTGATACTGGTTCTGTTTCTAATATTTGCAACTCAAACAGGGGCTACGGATTGCGAAGATTGGCTAAGGACGAGGTGACGGCGCGCTGGCGTGGAAATGGTTCCAAAGTCGATGTGATCGCAATGGCACGCTACCTCTACATCTACCTTCGGGATTAGTATTAGACCTAAATAATTGTTATTTAGTACCAGCGTTGAGCATGAACATTATATCTGGATCTTGTTTGATGCGAGACGGTTATTCATTTAAATCGTAGAATAATGGTTGTTCTATTTATATGAATAATATCTTTTATGGTCATGCACCATTGAAGAATGGTTTGTTTTACTTAAATCTCGATAGTAGTGATACACATATTCATAATGTTGAAGCCAAAAGATGTAGAGTTGATAATGATAGTGCAACTTATTTGTGGCAATCGCCGTTTAGGTCATATCGGTGTAAAGCGCATGAAGAAACTCCATCTTGATGGACTTTTGGAGTCACTTGATTATGAATCACTTGGCACTTGCGAACCGTGCCTTATGGGCAAGATGACTAAAACACCGTTCTCGGAACTATGGAGAGAGCAATGATTTATTGGAAATCATACATACCGATGTATGTGGTCCAATGAATGTTGAGGCTCGTGGCGGATATCGTTATTTTCTCACCTTCACAGATGATTTGAGCAGATATGGGTATATCTACTTAATGAAACACAAGTCTGAAACATTTGAAAAGTTCAAGGAATTTCAGAGTGAAGTGGAAAATCATCGTAACAAGAAAATAAAGTTTCTACGATCTGATCGTGGAGGAGAATATTTGAGTTACGAAGTTTGGCCTACATTTGAAACAATGCGGAATAGTTTGCAACTTACGCCACCGGAACACCACAACGTAATGGTGTGTCCGAACGTCAGAATCGCATTTCTTTATTAGATATGGTGCGATCTATGATGTCTCTTACCGATTTACCGCTATCGCTTTTGGGGTTATGCTTTAGAGACGGCTACATTCACTTTAAATAGGGCACCATCTAAATCCGCTGAGACGACGCCTTATGAACTATGGTTTGGCAAGAAACCAAAGTTGTCGCTTACGAAAGTTTGGGGCTGCGATGCTTATGTGAAAAAGCTTCAACCTGATAAGCTCGAACCCAAATCGGAGAAATGTGTCTTCATAGGATACCCAAAGGAGACTGTTGGGTACACCTTCTATCACAGATCCGAAGGCAAGATTTTTGTTGCTAAATTCGAAACTTTTGGAGAAGGAGTTTCTCTCGAAAGAAGTGAGTGGGAGGAAAGTAGAACTTGATGAGATAATCGTATCTTCTCCCTTATTGAGAAGTAGTACATCACGTAAATCAGTTTCCGTGACACCTACACCAAATAGGAGGAAGCTAATGATGATGATCATGAAACTTCAGATCAAGTTTCTACGTAACTTCGTAGATCAACCAGAGCAAGATCTCGCACTGAGTGGTACGGTAATCCTATTACGGAAGTCATGTTAATGGAACATGATGAACCTACGAACTATGAAGAAGCGATGGTGAGCCCAGATTCCACAAAATGGCTTGAGGCCATGAAATCTGAGATGGGATCCATGTATGAAAACAAAGTGTGGACTTTGGTTGACTTGCCCGATGATCGGCAAGCAATTGAGAATAAATGGATCTTCAAGAAGAAGACCGACGCCGATGGTAATGTTATCGTCTATAAAGCTCGACTTGTTGCAAAGGGTTTTCGACAAGTTCAAGGGATTGACTACGATGAGACCTTCTCACCAGAAGCGATGCTTAAGTCCGTCCGAATCATGTTAGCAATTGCGCATTTTATGATTATGAAATTTGGCAAATGGATGTTAAAACTGCATTCCTGAATGGATTTACGGAAGAAGAGTTGTATATGATGCAACCAGAAGGTTTTGTCGATCCAAAGGAGCTAACAAAGTGTGCAAGCTCCAAATGATCCATTTATGGACTGGTGCAAGCCTCTCGGAGTTGGAATAAACGTTTTGATAGTGTGATCAAAGCATTTGGTTTTATCTGAGACTTTTGGAGAAGCTTTGTATTTACAAGAAAGTGAGTGGGAGCTCAGTAGCATTTACGATATTATATGTGGATGACATATTACTGATCGGAAATGATATAGAATTTCTGGATAGCATAAAGGGATACTTGAATAAGAGTTTTTCGATGAAAGACCTCGGTGAAGCTGCTTACATATTGGGCATTAAGATCTATAGAGATAGATCAAGACGCTTAATAGGACTTTCACAAAGCACATACCTTGATAAAGTTTTGAAAAAGTTCAAAATGGATCGTGCAAAGAAAGGGTTCTTGCCGGTGTTACAAGGTGTGAAGTTGAGTAAGACTCAATGCCCGACCACCGCAGAAGATAGAGAGAAAATGAAAGATGTTCCCTATGCTTCAGCCATAGGCTCTATCATGTATGCAATCGTGTACTGCACTGATGTGTGCCTTGCTATAAGTTTGGCAGGCGGTACCAAAGTAATCCAGAGTGGATCATCGGACAGCGGTCAAGAACATCCTTAAGTACTTGAGAAGGACTAAGGATATGTTTCTCATTTATGGCGGTGACAAAGAACTCGTCAGAACGGTTACGCCGACGCATAGCTTTGACACTGATCCGGACGATTCTAAATCGCAAACCGGATACGTATTTACATTAAACGGAGGAGCTGTCGGTTGGTGCAGTTCCAAACAAAGCGCCGTGGCGGGATCTACATGTGAAGCTGAGTACATAGCTGCTTCGGAAGCAGCTAATGAAGGAGTCTGGATGAAGTAGTTCATATCGGATCTAGGTGTTGTAGCTTGTGTATCGGTTCCAATGAAAATCTTTTGTGACATTTCTGGTGCAATTGCCTTAGCAAAGTAATCCAGATTTCACAAGAGAACCAAGCACATCAAAAGACGCTTCAACTCCATCCGGATTTGGTCCGGTGGGAGACATAGAGATATGCAAGATACATACGGATCTGAATGTTGCGCATCTGCTGACTAAGCCTCTTCCACGAGCAAAACATGATCAGCACCAAGACTCCATGGGTGTGAGAATCATTACTGTGTAATCTAGATTATTGACTCTAGTGCAAGTGGGAGACTGAAGGAAATATGCCCTAGAGGCAATAATAAAGTTATTATTTATTTCCTTATATCATGATAAATGTTTATTATTCATGCTAGAATTGTATTAACAGGAAACATAATACATGTGTGAATACATAAACCTACAGAGTGTCACTAGTATGCCTCTACTTGACTAGCTCGTTAATCAAAGATGGTTATGTTTCCTAACCATGAACAAGGAGTTGTTATTTGATTAACGGATCACATCATTGGTTGAATGATCTGATTGACATGACCCATTCCATTAGCATAGCACCTGATCGTATAGTTTGTTGCTAGTGCTTTTCTTCATGACTTATACATGTTCCTATGACTATGAGATTATGCAACTCCCGTTTGCCTAAGGAACACTTTGGTGCTACCAAACGTCACAACGTAATCGGGTGATTATAAAGGTACATTACAGGTGTGTCTCCGAAGGTACATGTTGGGTTGGCATATTTCGAGAATAGGATTTGTCACTCCGATTGCTCTGGAGAGGTATCTCTGGGCCCTCTCGGTAATGCACATCACATAAGCCTTGCAAGCATTGCAACTAATGAGTTAGTTGTGAGATGATGTATTACGAACGAGTAAAGAGACTTGCCAAGAACGAGATTGAACTAGGTATTGGATACCGACGATCGAATCTCGGGCAAGTAACATACCGATGACAAAGGGAACAACGTATGTTGCTATGCGGTCCGACCGATAAAGATCTTCGTAGAATATGTAGGAGCCAATATGGGCATCCAGGTCCCGCTATTTGTTATTGACAAGAGAGGTGTCTCGGTCATGTCTACATAGTTCTCGAACCCGTAGGGTCCGCACGCTTAACGCTTCGATGATGCTTACTATGAGTTGTTATGATGTTTCTGTACCGAAGGTTGTTCGAGTCCCGGATGAGATCACGGACGTGACGAGGAGTCTCGAAATGGTCGAGACATAAAGATTCATATATTGGAAGTCTATGTTTGGACATCGGAAGTGTTCCGGGTGAAATTGGGAATTTTACCAGAAATCTTGGGAGGTTACCGAACCCCGGAATGCTAATGGGCCAACATGGGCCTTAGTGGAAAGGAGAAGGGGGGCCCAAGTGCTGGCCGCACCTTCCCCCTTCCCTAGTCCTATTAGGACTAGGAGAAGGGGCGCCTCTCTCTCTCCTTCCCACTTTGGGAAACCTAGTTGGACTAGGATTGGGGGAATCCTACTCCTAGTAGGAGTAGGACACCTGGCGCACCTCCCTTGGCCGGCCAGCCCCTCCCCTTCCCTCCTTTATATACAGGGCAGAGGGCACCCCATGACACACAAGTTGATCCTTGAGATCTTTCCTTAGCCGTGTGCGGTGCCCCTTCCACCATATTACACCTCGAGAAAACCGTGGCGGAGCTTAGGCGAAGCCCCGCGCCGGTGGAACATCATCATCGCCACCACGCCGTCAGGTCGACGAAACTCTCCCTCAACACTCGGCTGGATCGGAGTTCGAGGGACGCCATCGAGCTGAACGTGTGCTGAACTCGGAGGTGCCGACGCTCGGTACTTGGATCGGTTGGATCGTGAAGAAGTACGACTACTTCCTCTACGCTAAGGCCAACGCTTCCGCTGTGGGTCTACGAGGGTACGTAGACAACACTCTCATCTCGTTGCTATGCCATCACCATGGTCTTGCGTGATCGTAGGAAAATTTTTGAAATTACTACGTTTCCCAACAAAAAAGGTCTTGATAACCCACAAGTATAAGGGATCGCAACAGTTTTTGAGGGTAGCAACCCAAATTTATAGATTCGACACAAGGGGAGCCAAAGAATATTTGAAGGTATTAGCAGCTAAGTTGTCAATTCAACCACACATGGAGATTAATTATCAACAGCAAAGTGATCAGTAGCAAAGTAGTTTGATAGTTTTGATAGTAGTGACGGGAGCAATAGTAACGGTAACAGTGATAGCAGTAATTTTCTAGCAAGTGTAACAGTGATGATAGCAGTAGTAACTTAGCAAAAACAATATGGAAAAATTCGTAGGCATTGGACCGGTGACTTGTTGGATGATATTCATCATGTGACAATTATAACCTAGGGCGATTCGGCACTAGCTCCAGTTCATCGGTATAATGTAGGCATGTATTCTGTAAATAATCATACGTGCTTTATTAAACGAACTTGCATGGCATCCTTTGTCCTACCCTCCCATGAAAGCGGTGTCCATATTGGAAACTAAGGGATATTAAGGCCTCCTTTTAATAGTGAACAGGAACAAAGTATTAACACATAGTGAATACACGAACTCATCAAACTACTGTCATCATCGGGAGTGGGCCCGGTTGTTGTCAACCCGGGGTTGCCGGATCATAACATAGATGACTATAACTTGCAAGATCGGATCTAAAACATGGATATAATGATATAACTTGCAAAATCGGATCTAAAACATGGATATAATGATAACATAAACGGTTCAGATCTGAGTTCATGGCACCCGGGCCCAAAGTGACAAGCATTAAGCATAGCAAAGTCATAGCAACATCAATCTAAGACCATAGTGGATACTAGGGATCAAGCCCTAACAAAACTAACTCGATTACATGATGAATCTCATCCAACTCCTCACCGACCAGCGAGCCTACGAAGGAATTACTCAGTCCGGTGTGGAGCATGATGGAATTGGCGATGGAGAAGGGTTGGTGATGACGAAGAACGAAGATCCCCCTCTTCGGAGCCCCAAACGGACTCCAGATCTGCCCTCCCAAGGAAGAACCGGCTTGGCGGCGGCTCCATCTCGTGGATCGCGATAATTCTTTCTCCCCCATTTTTTCTCCGAAAATAGGATTTTATAGTGTTGGTTTCAGGGTCTGCGGGGCCACCAGGTGGGGACAACCCACCTGGGCGCGCCAGGAGAGGGGGGCTCTCCCTGGTGGGTTGTGCCCACCCAGGTGCCCCTCTATGGTAGGTCTCGGCTCCAGAAATTCTCTTTTATTGTATAAAAATTCCTCGCAAAGTTTTGTTCCATTCCGAGAACTTCTATTTCTGCACAAAAATAACACCATGGTAGTTCTGCTGAAAACAGCGTCAGTCCGGGGTTAGTTTCATTCAAATCATGCAAATTAGAGTCCAAAACAAGAGGAAAAGAATTAGGAAAAGTAGATACGTTGGAGACGTATCAGTCAGGAGAGCGATGTTCATGCGCCGAGAAGACAAGATCCCAAGTCCTCCTTGGTCCTTGGGTTTTCAAATGTCGGGCCAGCTCACCATATGGTAATTCTGCTTCTCACCCTCGCCTGCCCAAAAAAACTTGGACTGGTATTTGGCGATCTCCTGATGGAGAGTCTCATGAAGGCTGTAAAAGCTCATGAGAAACAAGAGAAGGCTGGAAAGCGAGGAGTTGATGAGGATCACTCTTGCCGCCTTCAAGAGCCATCTCCCCTTCCATGGCTCGACCCGGTGCTGCATCCGAGTCACTGTCGGGCGGAGGTCAGCCACGGTCAGTCGCGAGTCACTAATGGGTATCCCCAAGTAAGATGTGGAGAAAGTACCCAGCCGACAGTTCAACGGGTTGGCCATGGCTTCGGCCTCCACAGGGGAGTAGCCTAGAATCATCACTTCGCTCTTACTGAACTTGATTCTGAGCCCGGACATCTGCTGGAAGCATAGGAGGAGGAACTTCAGTTTAGTGATGTCGGACACGGAACCCTCCACCATTATTATGGTATCGTCTACATATTGTAGGAGGGAGACCCCTCCTCCTCCTACCAGGTGAGGGACTACGCCATGGATATGGCCAGCAACTTTGGCCTTATCCAGGATGACGACAAGGGCATCGACCACCATGTTAAACATAAACGGGGAGAACAGGTCGCCCTGGCGAACCCCACAGAGAGTGGGGAAGAATGGCCCGATCTCGCCGTTAATGTTAACCGCGGTCCGACCGCAGGTGATGAGCTGCATAACTCTGGTCACCCACCGGTCATCAAAGCCCTTGCGAAGCAAGACTTCCCGAAGGAAGGGCCAGTGAACCGTGTCATTGGCTTTATGGAAGTTGAGCTTCAAAAAGACCGCTCGATGGTGCTTGGACCGGACTTCGTGAAGGACTTCGTGGAAGACTAACACCCCATCCAGAATAAACCGCCCTCGGATGAAGGCGGATTGGTTGGGGTGGGTGACAGAGTCAGCTAGAAGGGTCACCCTATTGGCGTACCCCTTAGCCAAGATCCGGAATATCACATTGATCATAGTGATAGGCCGAAACTGGCGGATGTCAGAAGCGCCCGGAACTTTGGGGATGAGCGTGATGACCCCATAGTTAAGGCGCCCATGGTCCATAGCCCCGAGTAGAATTCATCGAAGGAGGGGTTCATCCAGACCCGGCGCCCATGGTTTGATGGTCTGCCATAACGTTTTAAAAAACGTCACTGGCAGCCCATCCGGACCCGGGGCAAAGGAGGGGTTCATACCCTTTATGGCCATGAGGACTCGGAGAAAGGTGCCACCAGGCGCCATTCGCCTCGCCGACACTAACTGGGTACCACCAAGTGCCCGGGTTAGTGCAGCCCCAACCCTAGGGGTGGGGGAAAATAGGGCTTTATAGAAGCCATCGACGTGGACTCGGATGTCCGAAGGATGAACGAGAGGGGTATCCCCCTCCCACAGACAACGTATGGAGTTCCTGCGTCCCCGCCCATTGGAAATTGCCTGGAAGTATGTCGTATTGGCGTCCCCACGGAGCACCCACCGTTGGTTGGCGCGGAGCCTCCAGTATGCTTCCTCGTCCATGTAGATGGTGCAGAGCTGATCCTCAAGATCATATCTCAGCATCCACTCATCCGGGGAAATCACGGAAGTGTATGCGCGGGCGCCTAAGGCTTGGATGGCAGTCAAGAAAGCTTTCTTGCACTCGCAAAGGTCCCGAACAAGGTTCGCGCCCCACCCCTTCATAAATTGGTGAGCGAGCTTGGTGCAGAACTGCCACGAGTCAACGGCGGGCATGGAGCGATGGGGAGATGAGCGCGCGGAGATCCATCTAGCCGCGGCCGCCTCGCGGAATCCCGCCTTGTTGAGCCAGAAGAGCTCAAACCGGAATTGCGGCAGGATGGGGGCGCTCGTCGGCTGTGGAGAGGAGGAGAGGGACATGGTCGGACCCGATACGGGTGATCGCCCGTAGTGAGGCCAAGGGGCACATAACCTCCCACTCCGGGGAAACTAGGACGCGATCTAGAACAAATCACGTCGGGTCCGCCTGACGGTTGGTCCAGGTGAACCTGGCACCCGTCCTATCTAGTTCGCGGAGGCCAAGATCCGTTATGCAATCATTGAACATCTGCATCCGGGGGAGGTTGATCCGGTCATTGTTCTTCTCATCAGGAGAGAGGATGAGGTTAAAGTCTCCTCCCACCACTACAGGGAGGAGGGAAGCGGTGACCTTCTGCTGGAGTTTGGCTAGGAAGGTCGGGGAACGGCGGTGGTCTGCCGGCCCATAGACGATCACGATCTCCCAATTGAAGTTGAGAGCCCATTCAAAGATCTCCATACTAACGAAGAATTCGCCCCGGTCCATGCCTCCCACCTCGAAGGTGGCATCCTTCACGCCTAAAAGGATGCCACCCGAGTGCCTAGTGGTCCCACTAGAAGGGAGCCAATGCCAGAGAAAAAGGTGAGGGCTAAGACTATCAAGCTCGGGGAGGGAAAAATCAGTACGCATGGTCTCCTGGATGGCTATGATGTCGATGTGCTCGTCTCGCATGTACTCGATGAGTTAGCGGCGTCGGCCATCATGGCCGAAACCGCGAATGTTCCAGAAGAGGAATCGCATCAAACCTCTATCGGGGGGCTGCTTGACCCCTGGACACGGAGGCGCCTGCGTGCGGGAGGGCGGCATGCGAGAGCGAGTGCATACGGATCATCTCCCCGGGCACCGTCGGAACCACCGTCATGGAAGGAGTGGCGATTGGTTCCGCAGGTTGGCGGAGGAGGCGAGCACGTGTCTCAGCGAGTCTGCCATCTAGGATCTCGCGGGCCCGGATGGCCTCGATCTGCTCTAAGGGGGGGGGGGCAAATTCCCCCCTGAAGATGATGGCCGAGTCGGTGGCTACCTTGGCGAGGTGGCCAAGGGGAACGGCCTCAGGCGCGAAAAAGGAACAATTGGAAGAACTGGGGGGATGGAATCCGCACCTGGCTCGAGGTTCCTGGCCGCCGCCCAAAGCTCAGCACGCTCGGGAACGGAGGGGGCCGGGAGGTCCTCCGGATGGGCCACATCAAGGCGGGCACTGCGGAGAGAGGCAGTCACCGACGTCGAAGTGAAGAGGGACCGCCTGGTGTACACCACCATCCGTGGGGGGTGCGCGGTGACAGGAGTAGTCATGACGTCGGCACCCCCACGGTCAGTGGCTCTAGAGAGGCGTGCGGGACGTCCGAGGCCACCCGAGGAGGAGGCAGGGCGGGGCACTCCGGGGTGCCCGCGGCCGGGCCCTCCACGTGTGGAGGAGCAGGCGGAGTCGACGAGGGCTGGCCACTGCCGTCGATGCCCGTGGAGTCTGAGGTGATCGGTCCATGGGGGCGAGGGCGGCGGGCTCAGCAGAACTGGGCGCAGGATGGAGTCGGCTGATGGGGATCGGGGCAACGAGGGAGGGAGGACGAGCAAGCCCATGCTGGAGATGTCACTGGCTGCCTCCGACGAGGGTGGAGAGGCCGGAGGAGGGGCGGCCAGCCGAAGAGCGGCCTCAAGGGCGGAGGCCATCACTCGGGTGCGCCCGGACCCGGAGCCGCCATGACCCGGAGGGGGGTTGGATGGCTCGCGGGAGGGGGAACGGCAGTGCTCCGGCAGGTCGTCGTTGTCCTCCGGGTCTTCGTGGCGAGGGGCGCGAGGGCGCCGGTGGTGGGCGTCGTCGGCATCACCCGGGCCGCCCCCTGGTGGCCATCGTCGGAGAAATGGGGGCGGTTGATGTGGTTCGGCGGCTCGGGCAGAGCTTGAGGTCGAATCCCTCGTCATTGAAGAACACGCGGACAGTGGCGTGGAGCTTGGAAGAGTCAAGGGATTTCACCCTCACCCGGACCTCCTCCTCCTTGCGAAGCGAGAGCTCATCGACCACCACCACCTTGCCGAGGATCTTGGACATACTGCGGATTACCCGCTCAGACGGGCAACATCGGGCAGGCCGGAGATGAGGATCCAAGGCGTGTCCGGAACCGCCACCGCCTTGGGATCCCACTTCGGCTCAGATATATCCACCACTAGCTGGTTAAGAACCAAGGTGATGTTGCCGCTGCGAGTGCAGTACCCCATGCTGATGGCGTCGGGGAAGACCACCATGAAGGTGTTGGCGGAAGTGGGGGCAACCTGCCAGTCCCACTTGCACCTACACAGGTGGTTGAGCTCGGCCTCGATCATCGCGGGGGAAGCGGTGCCCTCACCCATGACGGAGACGATCGCCAGGAGCGAGGGGGAGGGCGGTGGGGCATCCGGCACCTCGACGTGGAAGAAGACCATGCCCTCAATGCCGTGGCCGTACATCATAAGCTCCTTGTTCACCGGTCGGTCCGGGCAGAGAACCGCGGGTGGCCGGAGTCCTTGCAGAGGTAGCACATCGATGGTTGGGGCACGCCACCTGGAGTGCCCGGTGAGCCCACAGTTGAAGCACCGCGGGGAGTCACGAGAGTAAACGGTGTCCGCGGGAGGGGCCGCCGCGGCGGATGAGGCAGGAGCGGGAGGGCAAGCTGGCCCCTTCTTCTTCTTCTTCTTCTTAGCCCCCTAGCACCCGCGGTTGCCATTGCCACCATTAGCCGGAGGGAAGGACGGCTGGTTTTGGGGTGGTTGGTACCGACGAGGAGCTTGGGCGTTGCCGGAGGGATGCTATTGAAGCCTTGGGGGAAGGGGAGCGGTCCCAGCGCCGGGGAGGGGATGGCAAGCGCCGCGGGGAGGAGCGCCACAGCTCCTCTACGGGCAAGCGGGGGCGGTCGCGAGGGTCGGCCCGAGGAGAGGCGCGGCGGGAAGGGGAGCGGCGCTCCCAGCGCGCTGGCGAGCGACGGGCCTCGCGAGCAGGAGACCGGCGGGGGGGGGGGAGGCCGAGACGAGAGCTGTTGGAAGAGGTCCGCCTCACGCTGCAGCTCGTCCGGGGAGGAGCGAGGCGCGTCCCGGCGGTCGTCCAGACGGCGCTTGGGCTGGCCGGCGTCATCCCCCCAGTCACGGGTCATGGCCGCAGGGGACGGTGAGGGCGATGGCGCCTGCGCCGCAGATGACAAGGCGGCGGAAAGAGCGAAGGGAGGCGCGGTTGGCTCGATGCGGCAGGGAGGGGAGATAGGGGCGCTGACTGGCTAGACCGGGAACCCTAGGGGAGGACAAATGGACGGCCTGGCTGGGCCCTCAGCTGCCATGGGCCGCGGTAACACCACCTAGGCCCACCAGAGGCCACGCGGGCCAGCCCAGGGGGAGGCCCAGGACCAGGGGCGGGTGGCCCAACTTCTTCGTCCTGACCGAGCGGGGAAGGAGGGATCCTCCGAGCGCCGCCTCCGGCGTAGCGGGCGCGGTTGGGCTGGGAGGGCGCGGAAGACACGAGCCACGGGGAGAGCAGGACGAGCGAGGGAACGGGATGCCGAACGCGGACACGAACGGGTGGAACAGCGAGCGTCGCGACATGACAGAGGCAACCACCGGCCATGCCGATGCCGTCACCGCGGCCGGACCCGAGGAGGGAGCAGCACCAACGCGCCAGGACGAAAGCGCGGAGCCACTATCAGCCCAACCAGCAACTCCCCAGCCATGCGGCCGGCGGCGGTGGCGGCGTCCCGACCCCAAGGGCGGCCCTTGACTCCCCGGCACCTGAGGCTAGCTCAGTGGCTGATGTCGATGCCGGTCAGACGAGCGGGCGGCCGAACTCCCACCCCCGGGAGTAGGGCCACCGGCATCATCCAGCCGCCGGACACGAGCAGGAGCAGGGGGGACATGGTCGCGGCACACCATCGGGCGGCCCGCCGCAATGTCGTCGGCCTCGGCCAAATCCGCCCAGATGACCCGCGCCGGGGCAGAGGGGGACGGCGGGCACGGCGAGGAGGCGGGCGGTGCAGTCGTGGAGAGAGGGGCAGGGGCAGTGGCGGAGCCAGCTCAGCCAGTGAGCCGGGTCAAAGTCCACAATGCTCCTGCCTGCCGGTTGTTTGCCCATGCAACATGATGCTTGGCTCTCCATTAACTACTAGTGGTCAAAGGACAATGCATGGCACAGCCCGGGCAGCTGCCCCGGCTAGCCGGGAGGTGGCTCCGTGTGACGCCCGGATAATCAAGCTACAGTAAAACTCTCCTAATGATGCCAAGTCATCTTTGGTTACTGTTGCTAAACTTCCGTTAGTTCAAACCGATTGAAAAATCAATTCAAAAAAAATTGACAAGCAACAAAAGTTTTTAAAATATTAAACTAAAATGTTTGGAGTGTGCAGTTAAATGCCAGGGTAATTATAATAAAGCAAACACATTTTTATAAAATGCCTAAATGATTTAAAATGATTTAAAACAGAAAAGAAAATAATTATAAAGAAAAGAAACTACAAAAAACAAAACAAAAAAACAAACAAAAAAAAGGGAAAAGAGAGAAAGGCCCCCACTGGGCTTCGGCCCAGCAGGCCGGCCCATTCGGCCACAGGCCCAACCGGCCACCCCCTCCCCTTATCCACTCACTCCCTCCCGAAACCCTAACCACCCCGCACTCTCCCCTACTTCCTCGTCTCTCCCTCTCCCCGATCCAGATCGATCAGATCGGGCTGACCTGGGTTATCGCTCGAGCCGCCTCGCCGGCCCCCTCCCTCATCCTCGCGCCTCTGTCCCCTCTCCCTAGCGCGCCCTCGCGCCGCCAGAACGCTTCGACGCCTGCGCTTCTCCGTCGATTGCATCTGCTCGAACGCCGCCCGACACCAAACCTCCCTCGTCGGACTCCTTCGACGCCGTCCCCTCCCTCGTCGGACCTCCCCGACCTTCGTCGAGCCCACTGCCCCGTCCCTACGATCGCCTCGTGAGCTCCCCCCTCTCCTCCGCACACGTGACGCACGCACTTCACGCTGTCCCGCTTCGAAGCTCAGACTCGCAGCTGGCCTCCTAGCCGCTTTCGGCGACGCTTCAGAATCACAGCTGTGCCTCGCCTACCAAGGCTCTACCACTCGCCTGGCCGCACCTTTGCCGCCCGTATGGCTGCGTTTCACGACCTCGCCTGTCGCCGTTGTCACCGGTCCGGTGGACCGCCGGCCACCCCGCGGCTACTATCCCATTCGCGGCGCCATCCGCTACCCAACGCGCCAGCTCGCGCCTTCTCTCATCGCCGGAATCGTCGCGGCCTAATTAGCGCTAAGCTAATCCCCCCCCCCCCCCCGCTTAATTAGCCCCACTAAACCATCCCCTGTTAAAAAAAGAGAAGGAAAAATATAGTTAAAAATAAAATAAATAAATAATTTAATTTCCTTGATTAATTAGTTAAACTTAATTAATTAAACTAATCCTGTTAAGCTAAATTAACTAGGTTAATTAGTCGATTAGGGAATGACATAGGGTTCACCTCGCTGACTACCAAACTTTGACTGGTCAACCGGGCCCTCCTAGCCCACATGTCAGTCGTTGTGTACATTCCATGTACACCGGGCTGGGTATCCGTAGCAATTTATTCATTTAATTTCGAATTAAAATAAATCCAGGAAATTGGAAAAATAATTAAAACTTCGAAAATTAATATAAAATAATCCGTAACTCGGATGAAAATACTTTGTACATGAAAGTTGCTCAGAACGACGAGACGAATCCAGATATGCAGCACGTTCGTCCGCTTTGCGTCCCTAGCATAGCAAACCTGCAACCTTCCCCCTCCGGTTCATCTGTCCGAAAACACGAAACACCGGGGATACTTTCCCGGATGTTTTCCCCCTTCGCCGGTATTACCTATCCCTGCGTTAGATCACCTCTAGCACCGCGTATTGCCATGTTATGCTTTGATTGCTCTGTTATTTATTGTGTTCCCCTCCGTTACTTCTTTCCGGTAGACCCCGAGACCGCTGCCGGTACCCCTGTGATCGACTACATCGACGACGAACCCTTCTTGCCAGAGCTTCCAGGCAAGCCCCCCCTTGATCACCAGATATCGCCTATTCTTCTCTATACTGCTTGCATTAGAGTAGTGTAGCATGTTACTGCTTTCGGTTAATCCTATACCGCTGCATAGCCTTGTCCTTGCTACTACCGTTGTTACCTTTACTCGCTATCTCATCGCTTAGTATAGGATGCTAGTGTTCCATCGGTGGCCCTACACTCTTGTCCGTCTGTCATGCTATACTATCGGGCTGTGATCACTTCGGGAGGTGATCACGGGCATATACTATATACTTTACACTATTACATTACATGTGATCTTTGTTCGGAGATGGGGGCTGAAAGGACAGGTGGCTCCATCCCGGTAGAGGTGGGCCTGGGTTCCCGACGGCCCCCGACTGTTACTTGTGGCGGAGCGACAGGGCAGGTTGAGACCACCTAGGAGAGAGGTGGACCTGGCCCTGGTCGGCGTTCGCGGATACTTAACACGTTTAACGAGATCTTGGTATTTGATCTGAGTCTGGCCATTTGGTCTATACGCACTAACCACCTACGCGGGAACAGTTATGGGCACTCGACGTCGTGGTATCAGCCGAAGCACTTCGTGACGTCGCCGATCGAGCGGCTGCCACCGGATTGGACCGGAATGCCTGCTAGGCTAGGTCTGCTTCCGCCACAGACGCAACGTGGCAGTGTGTGCTAAGGGCGATGGGCCCCGGACCCACAGGCGCTTAGGTTTAGACCGGCGTGCTGACCTCTCTGTTGTGCCTAGGTGGGGCTACGACGTGTTGATCTTCCTTGGCCGGGCATGACCCAGAAAAGTGTGTCCTGCCAAATGGGATCAAGCGTGTTGGGTTATGTGGTGCACCCCTGCAGGAAAGTTGATCTATTCGAATAACCGTGATCTTGATAATGTGACGACTTGGAGTTGTACCTTGACCTTATGACAACTAGAACTGGATACTTAATAAAACACACCCTTCCAAGTGCCAGATATAACCCGGTGATCGCTCTCTAACAAGGCAATGAGGAGGGGATCGCCGGGTAGGATTATGCTATGCGATGCTACTTGGAGGACTTCAGTCTACTCTCTTCTACATGCAGCAAGACGGAGGCTGCCAGAAGCGTAGTCTTCGACAGGATTAGCTATCCCCCTCTTATCCTAGCACTCTGCAGTTCAGTCCACTGATATGGCCCTTTACACATATACCCATGCATATGTAGTGTAGCTCCTTGCTTGCGAGTACTTTGGATGAGTACTCACGGTTGCTTTTCTCCCTCTTTTCCCCCTTCCCTTCTACCGGTTGTCGCAACCAGATGTGAGCTCAGAGCTAGACGCCACTGCCGACGCATTTACTCCTACTACACCGGAGGTGCCTTACGCTACGCAGCCCACGACGATGACCAGGAGTAGTTAGGAGGATCCGGGCAGGAGGCCTGCGCCTCTTCGATCTCAGTATCCCAGCTTTGTGCTAGCCTTCTTAAGGCAAACTTGTTTTAACTTAGGTGCGTACTCGAGATATTGTTGCTTCCGCTGACTCGCCTATGATCGAAAGCACTTGTATTCGAGCCCTCGAGGCCCCTAGCTTGTATTATGATGCTTGTATGACTTATTTATGTTTTAGAGTTGTGTTGTGATATCTTCCGTGAGTCCTCGATCTTGATCGCACACGCTTATGCGTGTATGATTAGTGTCTGATTGAATCGGGGCGCCACAAGTTGGTATCGAGTCATTTGCTCAGGAATCCCCTTCCAACTCCTTGGCCGAAGTCGAGTCTAGACATTACAAAAACTTTTACTAACATGGTTGTGTGCCTTACGGGCCCACGTCGCCATTGGGTGGTATTAGGATCTTTTATTCCTCGTCCTATACTCTAGGCCTCTGATCTCTCTTCTATTCGGGTTAAATGATTTTGCTAAAAACAAAACTAACTTTAGGTTCTCGAAAATACTTTCTCCCGGAGAGCCCCTCACTCGCGATGATCGTTTGCTACACCGTAAGATTCGAAGATACTCATTGAAGTTCTCTCGAGACTTTGTGCCCACTTCTTTTGCCATTCCCTACCACCGATAAATCCTTATGGATAACTTATTGCCCTTACCATTCTTACATTCATCCCTAGCTGCTCTTGTTATTACAAGATGCATCGAGTTGTTCTTTGACATTTAAGAATCTTTTGAGCCATTGCATTGCAGATCTTTGCCACATGAATATCCCATATGGATAATTCCTCACACTTACCGAGTATCCGTTCTTTCACCGTTGTTCATGTGTTTCACAATGGTCTTCGAAATACTATTCCATCCTCCAAAAATCCTTAGTAGCTTATTGCTCTGCAATACTTGTCTGCTTGCATTGTGGATGCTTTCCATATGTCTGGCAATATTCGTTAGTATCCTTAGACACCGTCATTTGATCCTATTGATTCAACATGAGTGCGAATGCACGCAATCATCAGTTGATCCTTTTAAATTATCTTTCCGACTCAGACGTCATTTTAAACATGAGCTTGATCTCGACCAATCAAATTGTTGTCGATTTTACCCCTAAGCTTACTCAACTTATCCATCCTTAATCGAGGCGTTTGCTTCGATCCTTTGATTTGGTAATCATAATTCCTTTACATGTGAGCTTTGAATTAGTCAGTTGCTTCTATAATCCAATGCCTTCGCATTGTTTCTTCCTCTGGTTGTGTGCCAATACTCACATCAGTTTCACTATGTACCGTCGGATCCTTTGTGGAAATATCATCCGACAGTGTCCTTCGTATACAAAAACCTCGAGAAGTTCTTTCCCTGATACATAATGCCTTAGGTAAATTGTATCCTCTGTTTTTGTCAACCATGCTCTACTATCGAGCTTGTGTTATTTACTATTGAAGCTTGTGGTACATGTTTCCACGATACCCTGACGGGTTGAACCTATACCTTCTCTAAAACTGTGTGAACCCGAAAGTTTTCATGAGTCATACTCTTCTGGTGCTTCGCCAGATAAAATTTCAACATTGCAACTTCTTCGAAGACGAGAAGTGAATGGAAGGTTATGCATTAAAGAAGTGGGAGTCGACCTTGAACTTTGCGTTCATACCCATGGACCCGATGTGGAACTTATCATGGAAGCTTCTTGCAAAATATTTAATCATTTGGGAAATTCTTTAGATGTCATTAGATTGGATCCCTTGCAGCTATGGTTCCGACCATATTGTTCTTCTTTGATCCCATTTCTCGAGGAAGTTTAAATAGTTGCCTTTTACAGAGCAATACCCCAGTCCAACCTCTGCTTTGATTTGTCGTCGAGTATTACCCCCTGGTATCTCGAGATTATCACATAATCGCATAACTACTTATGAGTTCTTCGTCAAGTACTACATTCTCATCGATTCCAATTTTTCCTGGGTTTTGAGTGGTTAGTCACTCAAGTACCCCGATAACTGAATCGAGTCCGCACTATGGTTCAACAACTCTTAGTAATCTTCCTTACTTACGAGTTTGTACCCGATCACGTCATTCCTAGCCTATTTGGCTATATCATTATCATGATGATTTTAATTGTGTCTCACATTACGGTCCTTATTCCCGGAGCACAACTTTCAACGATGAGCTAAGCTTGCGTCGATTTTCGTCGTCATATCATTTCTCCTTGAACAACAAACTTGATTTCGAGTTTGTGTCCTAATCAGGGTTCCAATAACCTTTCGCTTCATCATTCGTTTGACTTGATGTCATCGTCGATCGATTACATCTTCGTGTAACCTCTCGACAAATGTTTCATGATCATCATCAACCTTATGAGCTCTTCCAGGTTATCAATCAAATTCATGATTGGAAATACCATCCTTGCCCTCGATGATTTGTGTTGTCAACGACCACTTTATTGCCTTCCCTCCAACACAAACTTGTTTGTGTTTTGTGTTATACCTTGAGTTCCTTGCTATCCAATATTTGTTCTTCTTTACCTTGGAGTATTACCATCTTTTATGTCAAGAATGTTGTGAGAATTTTACCACTTCTTAAGAATTCTTGATACAAGTGATACTTCTTGCCATCTCCGTTCATTTCTTGGACCGCGTGTTGTTTCTAACCGGGATACCGACAAATGGTCTATGATGTGTAAATTCTAAAATTCTAGCAACCCTATTGCTTTGAAGTTAATGGTCGGCCGTTCCTTCTTAGACTATTGATTACTGAATCACCATTCCAATGTTGGCCGTGCAACCCAGCCCATATTTCGGGTGCACTTTTCAACCATTGTTAAATTGTGTATGTTTTTCTCGAGCATACCACATTATATCATTTGATCGACAAATGTTATCTCCTTGTTCACATAAGTGTGGAAATCCATCTTTTGAAAATCTCAATGAATTGTTGCTGAGTTCATCAGCCACTCCTCATCTTTTCCTTGGTTAAATGATGAACTCTTGTTTCGAAACTTGCTTCCATAGTTCAATTCCCGAGAATCTTACAATGTCATCTCGACAATTTGTGTTGCACCGTTCTTCTAAGGCATCCTGAGTCTGAGTTATCCTGACTCCAATCAGATCTGAATCTCGGTCAGATATGATGGTTGGAACATATTTCCAAGAGTTATAACATTGGTCTTTATGTGACCCGGTAAGGTGATGTCGTGCCTAGCACACCTAGCCCGAGACCCATTGTTATAGTTTTCCTTTTCAAATAGGGTTATCCATTCTTTCATGAGGAAATTGTAAGACTCATTCTATAAGTTGTTCCTGATGAATCCTTTGTGTATCCAAAATCCGACCTTTGCTTGAAAACCATGTCGATGCTATCTCGAAGCATGTCTGTGGAACGCCGATTTTTAACAGAAACATTTGAAGCCCAATGCTAAATGATTCTTGCTCAATTATCCAAACACCACTGTATGGGTAATGTCATGAAATTCCCCTCCCCTTACATAAATGTTTTTCTACTTTCTATCCTGTCATGGATATCATGCTCTATTTGTCCTTGGGAAGGAAATACCCCTGAAATATGTGTTTTAACACATTTTCCTTTCCATTGTTCTGTTTAATCTGATAATCATATTTTCCTTTCCATTGTTTGGTTTAACCTTTCTTGTGATCTATATGACCTAAGCAGTAATATTCTCCTGCTTATGTAAACACCTCGTGGTACCGCTCTGTCAGTAAGACCTTGTTGCTATTGTTGATGACATTCCGGTAGCCACCGATGGACGAGAACCTTGCCTATTGGCCCGCCTCGTTCAACGAGCAGGAAAATGGTTCTCTTTGTCCCTCGCCCTTGGTATCGATGTTGTTGCCGACATAACTGATAGGCTACCCTCTGACACGCCTTACTATCGTGACCGTGCAAGATGTCGGCCCCCTTCCTACTTTCAACCACATGGTGGGCCCATAACCCACAGTTCCACAGGATCGAAACCTGACTCTCCTGTACCCCCTGTTCCCAAAGTTATTCCTCGCGCGTGGACTCGTATGTAATTCACGGACCACCGTCCCAAGTGATTTATTTTGGTATCAGACGCAATACTTATTCTCCTTGCTCTGAACCCCTTTCACCTTCTGATTAGGCATCGAATGCTTGCCTATCCGTTTGAAACTCCTCATGGTACCTCCTTACTTTGCTCTCGATATTTTCTTAAGATTCAATTCGAGAGTAACTTCCGCCACCTTCCTCGATGTTATCGACCAGATAGTCAACCTTGTAGAGGTATGTCCTTTTGAAGCTACCCCTTATCCTTTCCGTAAGTACGATGAAGATCCCCAAGGAAGGACGACAACTTCATCATGATGACTCGAAGCAGAGAACTAAAGACATCAATGTAATGGATCGACCTCTTCGAGAAGAGCAACTATGACCGAGAAGAATCGTTAGAATTTCGTAACCAGATCCATTCCCCCTTATAACCGCTCCTAAATCTCGGGACGAGATTTCTTGTAGTGGAGGAGAATTGTGACGCCCGGATAATCAAGCTACAGTAAAACTATCCTAATGATGCCAAGTCATCTTTGGTTACTGTTGCTAAACTTCCGTTAGTTCAAACCGATTGAAAAATCAATTCAAAAAAAATTTACAAACAACAAAAGTTTTTAAAATATTAAACTAAAATGTTAGGAGTGTGCAGTTAAATGCCAGGGTAATTATAATAAAGCAAACACATTTTTATAAAATGCCTAAATGATTTAAAATGATTTAAAACAGAAAAGAAAATAATTATAAAGAAAATAAACTACAAAAAAACAAAACAAAACAAAAACAAACAAAAAAAGGGAAAAGAGAGAAAGGCCCCAATCGAAGTTTGGCCCACAGCCAGCCCATTCGCCACAGCCCAACCGCCACCCTCCCTTATCCACTCACTCCCTCCAAAACCCTAACCACCCCAGACTCCCCTACTTCCTCGTCTCTCCTCCTCTCGATCCAGATCGGATCGGGCTGACCAGTGGCCATCGCCTGCCGCCGCCCCCCTCCCTCATCCTCGCGCCCCGTCCCTCTCCTCGTGGCGCCCCTTGCGCATGCGCATGCCCCCCCGACGCCCTGCAGCCCTCAAATCATTCTTTGCTCGAACGCCGCCTTGACACCGAACCTCCCTCGCCGGACTCCTTCGACGCCGTCCCCTCCCTCGTCGGACCTCCCCGACCTCCGTCGAGCCCACTGCCCCGTCCCTACGAACGCCTCGTGAGCTCCCCCCTCCTCCTCCGTGCGCACGTACGTGCACGCACTCACACGCCGTCCCGCGCCCGAGCTCGCACTCTGGCAGCTCCTGGCCTCCTAGCCGCACTCGGCGACGCTCGCAACCGTGTTGTGCCTCGTCCAGCTGCGCTCTACCACTCGCCCCGCCGCTCGCACCTCTGCCCGTTGCCGCCCGTACGGGCCGTGCCTACGACCCCCGCTCATGTCGTCGTTGTCACCGGTCCGGTGGACCACCGGCCACCCCGCGGCTACCATCCCATTCGCGGCACCGTCCGCTCCCCAACGCGCCTGCTCGCGCCTTCTCTCGTCGCCGGAATCGGCCGGCCGGAGCCCCCTTTGTCGCTCCGGTTAGGGCCAACTATAGCCCCTGTCGCTGTCGCGGCCTAATTTGGGGTAAGGTAATCCCCCCCCCCCCCCCCCCGCTTAATTAGCCCCACTAAACCATCCCCTGTTAAAAAAAAGAGAAGGAAAAATATAGTTAAAAAATAAAATAATTAATTAATTAATTAATTAAGTTAATTCCCTTGATTAAATTAGTTAATCTTAATTAATTAACCTAATCCTGTAAAGCTAAATTAACTAGGTTAATTAGTAGATCAGGGAATGACATAGGGCCCCACCCCCTGTTGACCAGTCAAACTTTGACTGGTCAACCGGGCCCTCTTGGCCCACATGTCAGTCGTTGTGTACATTCCATGTGCACCGGGCTGGGTACCTGTAGCAATTTATTCATTTAATTTCGAATTAAAATAAATCCAGGAAATTGGAAAAATAATTAAAACTTTGAAAATTAATATAAAATAATCCGTAACTCGGATGAAAATACTTTGTACATGAAAGTTGCTTAGAACGACGAGACAAATCCAGATACGCAGCCCGTTCGTCCGCCTCGCGTCCCTAGCATAGCAAACCTGCAACCTTCCCCCTCCGGTTCATTTGTCCGAAAACAAGAAACACCGGGGATACTTTCCCGGATGTTTTCCCCCTTCGCCGGTATTACCTATCCCTGCGTTAGATCACCTCTAGCACCGCGTATTGCCATGTTATGCTTTGATTGCTCTGTTATTTATTGTGTTCCCCTCTGTTACTTCTTTCCGGTAGACCCCGAGACCGCTGCCGGTACCCCTATGATCGACTACATCGATGACGAACCCTTCTTGCCAGGAGCTTCCTGCAAGCCCCCCTTGATCACCAGATATCGCCTACTCTTCTCTATACTTCTTGCATTAGAGTAGTGTAGCATATTCTTGCGATTAATCCTATCTTTGCTTGCATAGCTTTGTCCTTGCTACTACTGTTGTTACCTTTACTCGCTATCCTACCGCTTAGTATAGGATGCTAGTGTTCCATCGGTGGCCCTACACTCTTATGCATCTGTCATCATGCTATACTCTTTGGGCTGTGATCACTTCGGGAGGTGATCACGGGCATATTCTATATACTTTACACTATTACATTACCCGTGATATCTTTGTTAGGAGATGGGGGTGAAAGGACGGTGGCTCCATCCAGAGAGGTGGGCCTGGGTTCCCCACGGCCCCATCGTTACTTGTGGCGGAGCGAAGGGCAGGTTGAGACCACCTAGGAGAGAGGTGGACCTGGCCCCGGTCGGCGTCATGGATACTTAACACGTTTAACGAGATCTTGGTATTTGATCTGAGTCTGGCCATTTGGTCTATACGCACTAACCAACTACATGGGAAAGTTATGGGCACTCGACGCCGTGGTATCAGCCGAAGCATTTCGTGACGTCAGCGACTGAGCGGCGCGCGCCGGATTGGACTGGAATGCCTGCTAGGCTAGGTGCGCTTCGGCCAGCGTCACATAACGTCTTGGTGTGTGCTAAGGCGATGGGCCTGCACTTCGCGGCGCTTTAGGTTTAGACCGCATCTTGACCTCTCTGTTGTGCCTAGGTGGGGCTGTGACGTGTTGATCTTCCGCGCCGGCATGACCCGTAAAATGTGTCCGCCAAATGGGATCAAGCGTGTTGGGTAATGTGGTGCACCCTGCAGGAAGTTAATCTATTCGAATAACCGTGATCTTGATATGTGACGACTTGGAGTTGTACCTTGACCTTATGACAACTAGAACTGGATACTTAATAAAACACACCCTTCCAAGTGATGGATATAACCCGGTGATTGCTCTCTAACAGTGGCAATGAGGAGGGATCGCCGGGTAGGATTATGCTATGCGATGCTACTTGGAGGACTTGATCTACTCTCTTCTACATGTCAGTAAGACGGAGGCTGCCGAAGCATAGTCTTGACAGATTAGCTATCCCCTCTTATCCCGGCATTGCGATTCACCATCGATATGACCCTTTACACATATACCCATGCATATGTAGTGTAGCTCCTTGCTTGCAGTACTTTGGATGAGTACTCACGGTTGCTTTTCTCCCTCTTTCCCCCTTTCTCTTCTACCCGGTTGCCGCAACGGATGGCGGAGCCCAGAGCGACGCCACCGTCGGCATTTACGACTCCTACTACACCGGAGGTGCCTTCTACTACGCAGCTCTACCGACGATGACCAGGAGTAGTTAGGAGGATCCCAGGCAGGAGGCCTGCGCCTCTTCGATCTCAGTATCCCGCTTTGTGCTAGCCTTCTTAAGGCAAACTTGTTTAACTTAGGTCCCAGATCAGATATTGTTGCTTCACTGACTTCGTCTATGATCGAGCACTTGTATTCGAGCCCTCGAGGCCCCCGGGCTTGTATTGTGATGCTTGTATGACTTATTTATGTTTTAGAGTTGTGTTGTGATACCTTCCGTGAGTCCTCGATCTTGATCATTACTGCGTTTATGCGTGTATGATTAGTGTACGATTGAATCGGGGGCGTCACACTCCGCCACTGGGCGGGAGTGGGGGCGGCCGCCGACGGAGAGGACGTGGGCGGCGGAGGTGGGGGAAACGCCGCGCCGGGCGAATCGCCCCTGGAGCCAGAGCAGCCCGCTAGCTCCATTGCCTGTTCCGGCTTAAGCCATTGAAGTTCTTTTGGGGGAGAGGCTTACATGTGAGGATAGAAAGTTTGAGAGTTTGGCTAGGAAGCGCTTTTTTTTTTACGAAACAAATATAAGAAGTTAAAGGATGAGGGGCTATATAAGAGACTAAATTTTGAGAGATCAGATAGAGATGCTCTTAGTGGTTGTTTGGATAGGGGGATTAACCTTGGATTTTCAGAAAACAAGTTTTTAGCTAATTTTTAGTAAAACGGGTATCACTCTCTTTTTTGTGCAAAGCCTGTTTAAGAAAAACTTTGTTCGGGCTACGAGAGGGTGAAACCGGAGAGCGCAGTTCCTTGTTTGTTTTGGAGACCGATTGAGCTGATGAGTTTGTTGAGGAAGGAGCGGAGAGAGAAAATTCTGTTACGTCAAGTTTTCTTTAATCCCTTTCACAAAAACGAGTAATACTTGTTTTTGATAGAACGCAGTTTTCCGGCTTTGTGAAAATAGAATTATCCTTATCCACGTTTTTGTTGGAGGACCCAAACAAGGTTTTAGTAATCTGTTAGGCGGTTACACGGGTTCACGAAAAACCTGTTCGGCTAATCCTACGTGTCCAAACAAGGCCTTAAACCCGCAACAATAAAACTTCAGTCTGTGGTCCTAGATTCACATCATCGCGTATGAATAGCTGCAGTCTAACAACGCAGCTAGCGTAATACACCAACGGAAAAGTGGACTAAACTCCGAAAACTCAAAACGATGCCCGGGCTCATCTGCTCCCTCTGAGCAAAAAATTCAAAAAAAAATACTAGAAAATTTTAAAAAATTCCAAATTCTTTTATGATGGTAGATAATTTGACGCGTGAGGTGCGCCCCAAAATTCAACTTATTTAGACATTTGAGTAGCTCTCGGCAAAAACGGGATCAAAACAGTGCGTGAACAATACACATTTTTACAGACCCTGATTTTGTCTTTTTTGCCGAGAGCTGCTCAGATGCTCAAATGAGTTGAATTTTGGGGCGCACCTCACGCGTCAAATTATCTACCACCACAAAAAAATTTAGAATTTTTTTAATTTTTCTAGTATTTTTTTTGAATTTTCTTCTAAGCCCGGATGCAGATTAGCCGCACTCACTAAACTCTTGTTTCTTTTTGCTAAAGTGGCACCAAACTTAAAGTATGACCTTTCCTCTCCTTTCTTTTCATAAAGTACACCTCTGTGCAGTAATCAACGAGCTAAAATGAAATCACCTTGTATTGCAAAATCTGATTGGCACTACACATACTACAGTGATTTCAGTGGAAGTCACAACACGCGCGCTACCCAGATCATACAGGCGGTGGCGGCAGGTCCAGCAGGAGCCAGAAACCCACGCAACTATCGGAGTTGAGGTTCTCTTGGATGGCCAGGAAGTGCAGGCCGCCGCAGGCCTTCTTGGCCGCCTCCCACGCTTCTGCCTCCTGCGTCGTCGCGGCGCTCTTCTGGTAGCCGGCGTAGACGTATCTGGTAGAAACCCCGGCTGACAGGATCAGGTTCGCTCTGCCGGTGTCAACCTCCATTGAACAGATCTCTAACCCATTCATCCAAGCTGCAGGAGTTGAAGAAACAAAGATCTGAGAGCTGATTGACATGCATCTCACAAGAGAATAGGCTCAACAAAGAAACAGGAACATTGTGCAGGGGCTTCAGTCAGTTTTTTTATTCATGTGACGCAACATGGGAACATCGCTTAAATGCTTAAAATCTTTGACCTAGTGCGATGCTTGCATATTTGTTGCGTTTGTTGGTATAACTGGTCTGCCCAAAGCATTTCGCTGAATGTTATCAGACTCTTCAAACTACGCCCTTCCCGCCTCAATTAATATGCTACTGCTTAAAATCAACAGGTAGGAGTTAATCAGACCCACTACTTAATGCAATCAACAGTGACCGAAGTTTTGTTGCCTAACTACAATCAGAACCTAGCAGGTGCTACCTTATAACTGAATTTTCCACACGCTTACATCACATCTGACCAATTATCTCGGCAAGTAGTAGTATGACAGTATAGAAACTTACCCGCCAGAGGCTTGGCGCGCGAAGATTCTACGGCAACCCCAGGGACTAGCGTGGTTTCATCTAGCTCGAACCCCAAGAGGTCCAAATCGAGCCCCGCCCCGAACGCGTACCTCCTCTCCAGCAACTCCACCTCCTCCCTCACATCTGAGCAACAAGCCAACACAATCAGAAGGCGAGAATTTCGCAGAGATGTTTAAATGTGGTACGTAGTAGAGAGGAACTAGTTCGTGGCGGCACTCCACTGACCGTCGAAGGGGAGCTGCACGAATGCCCACTTGTCGCCGAAGAGGTTGTCGGGCAGGTTGGTGGCGAAGGGGTTGTCGAGCGTGAGCAGCGGCTTGGTGCCCTTCTGGAAGCCGGGGTGGCGGCTGTAGACGGTCTCGTAGCGCTCCTCCAGCCAGAGCAGCAGGGAGACGCAGCGGCGGCTGGGCACGGCCTTGACCCCGAGGTCGTTGCAGGCGCGGGAGATGATGGTCTGCATCTGCGACCGGAAGAAGCGGGCGCGGTCCGGGAGCGGCACGCCGAGGGAGGAGGCCACGGAGGCGAGCGCGTCCCGGAGCGTCACGCTGTTGATGGAGGTGTTGGGGAAGAAGCGGGTGAACTGGAGCGACAGCGTCGCGTCGCACACCACCAGCTCCCACACCTTCTTGCCCCTGGCGTCCAGGATGGGCCGCGAGCAGAAGTCCACCTCCCACTCCCGGATCCCCTCCGCGTCCGCGTCCGGGTCCAGGTAGCACACCTCCGCCAGCGGGTCCAACTCCTCCTCCTCCCCACTCCCCTTAGCTGGCTCCTCCTCTTCCTCCGCGGTGTCCGCCGCGGCGGCCGTGGGGCTCTCGGAGGAGATGGACCGGCACGGCCTCGGCGACGGCGTGGCCGGGACTAAGCGGCGGTAGTGCGCGTGGGGCCGCGCGACGGAGAAGGAGGGCTTCCCCGGAGGGTTGGGCAGGTGGAGGCTCCGGCGGAAGGCGATGCCGTGGCCGGCGACGATGGCAGTGGCGGTCGTCATGGCGCGCGCCCCTCCACGGCCACACACAGAAGCTAACGTTGGTCGCGGGCGCCAGTTGAGTGGGTTCGTTCACACATGGAGAAGCAAATCGGCTCGTGCCGACTCGGCGATGGGCCGGCCTAAGCCCACGTAAGAACCAAAAAGAAAAAAAACCCTACGTGGACTCGGATAACCACGACGCGCAAGAGGATGGACGAGTAAAAAGGGAAGAAGAAAAACTAGAGGGTGGAGTTGGACGGCTGCTGCAGTCCATAAAAAAGGAGCGCAGGAGAGGCGGTCGCGGGCAGCGAGAATGGCGTGCTCTCCCTCTCCCCGGCTGCTCCACCGGGCGTCTTCCTCTTCTCCGTTGCTCTCGGTCGGGCATGTGCGCTCGGCTCCGTCCTCCACGTTCGGGTATGCTCCTCCCATCACATCGATTCACTCTTGCTCTGCTCTGCTTGGGCGCTGCTCTGCTTCGGGTTCATGCCCGATTGCGCAGTATGTTCATCTCCGCTTCCTGCTTCACTGAAGGCCGGGGTGGGCTGCTTCATGACGCCGACGTCCGTTTTCCCAGTCGGTTGTGGCTGTTGCGGTGGTTAGCCCACAAGAAAATCGTTTTGTGATACTTTCCGGCCACTTGGTCTGAGAGACTTTTTGCAATCCTCTTCTGCTAAATCAATTGAACGCCAGCAATGCTGGATCTTTCAAAAAAAAGTGCTCTGCGTGCATTTCGGATGAATTTTTTATACTGCTGTTCATTCTGTAGAATGTTAGTAGGTACGATTGCCTACCACCTACTCCGAGATAAGCTGCAAGCCCAAAACAATTTTTAGTAATAACAAAATAATTTATCAATATTGTAGAGTGATATGCTGGCCACCACTTTCCTCTTTTGATCATGAAATAAATTGTACAGCATGTTGTATTAATGCCTTGGACTATTCGGTTTGCAATTCAAGTTAGAAACACGCCGGGTGGCAAACCAAATATACATCCTCTTGCCCATCCTTTCTGTAACAGTTTGCCTCTATTAAGAATGCTTCAGCCAAGCACTAACCATCCCAAAGTTCTGATTTGGTGAGAGTTTATGTTTCAACATGAATGCGTGTGGAGAAGGTACTTAACTGTATCAGTGTTCCAATGACTTGTTTTCTTTATGTGTTTAAATTTAGAATCAATAGTATTTGCTGATGTGTCAATTACACGCCTTTGTATTCATAGATGGACCATCCAATGCAAGCAATCCGGACATATATTGTATGGAAGAAGCCATGTGACAAGCTTCCTGGCTCTTGCTAGTGCAGATGTATGCTCTTCTTTCTAGGCCATTTATTTTTGGGGTTTGAATGGTGTTCTGAGTTTGGTAGGTTATACAATGTAAATTAATAGTGTAGTAGTGTAGAAAATGGAAATGATCACTGTTAACTAAGTGCAACATTATATACTTCTGAATTTGTTCGAATATGATATTCTGGTTTTGGTATCAACTGTTCTATAAAATGTAGCATGATCCTCCGTCCTAATTCCCAAGCAGGAGGCTTTCTTGCTCTAGAAATTCTGCAACACTCTGACAGGGATCCTGAGAAAAATAATTAGCTTCTTTTTATTATAGTTGTAGCTGTATTACTCTTGGTATTATTGCTTGGTAGCTAAGAGGTGCTGAACTCATCAAATGAACCAGGCACCACAAGGCAAAGGAAGTTCAGGTCAGAAAGTGATAATGGTTGATCCACAGGAAGCTAAGCGCTTAGCAGTGAAACAAATGCAAGAAATTAAATGCGAGAGAGATAAGCTGAAGGTTCGTTACTTCTGTCCTGTAATTCCACTAATTAATCTCTCCTCCGAAGGAATATAGATATTTATGATTGTGGAATAAATATATTTTCTAAAACGAATAGAAGCGATGATGAAATGGGAAATTCTTTCAGTTGTTATTGGTAAAAGAAAACTAGGATAGTGCAGTCCACATGTCATAAGTTGTATTCCATCATATTATCTAGCCATACAAACAGAAATTTTATGCAGTAACCTATACAGATCAAGAATTTGTTAAATGATGGAAACTAATGTCTCTCGAAATCCTGAGAGGAATCCTTCTATAGGGGATGCAAACTAACAAAAATAATTCTTAGCAACTTGAATATGTTTCATTGTTACTGGAGAACCTTTTTCATTGTCCTTGTGATGTCAAGAGATGGTTGGTGCGGATATGGTCATTGTTCATCGATCGCTGTTTCATCGCTTCAGAGTTTTTCTTTTCTTTTTCCTCTGTCTAGGCATAGCTCCGGTCTTGTATGACTTTGCTCTTTGCTTGCGTGGTTCTTTGTGTGTACATCCTAGTTATGCAGAGGTTGGGTGTGTGCTCATTGTATTTGTATCTCCTTTATGCTTCATTTTGAGAATAAAGTCCAGTATTTGTCAGAAAAAAAATAACTTGAATCAAAACATGGCTTTCCCCTAGTTATATGTGGTTCTTTATTTTGTCTTGATTTGCCATTTTCATGTCTACTTCATCTTTCAACCAAAATGTGACTGTGTGTCACAAAATGGAGGAAGCTAACCTAGTAAATAGATAAGTGTGGATTGTAATGACATTCACATGGACCCCAATTTAGTCTTTCAAATTGCAACACTTCAGTGCTGCATGTATGATTTTCTTTTTTCATGTATGTAGTGTCTTATCGTGTTATTGGGGGAAATCTTAGGACCCGTATGCAATTGCATAATCGCTTGTCCTCTTTCCTTGAGCATATATGATTGCTTCTACAGTAATTTATTACCTTGATCTGTATTACTCCTGGAGAACCCATCTGTTGTATGCCCCTCTAAACTGCACAATCAGCACACATTTGATATGCTATTGCTTGTATCTTTTATTTCTTTTACCACAACATTCTTATCTTTTTTGCAGAAACGTCGTCAAGCAGAAGCTATTAACGGCGCATTGGCGGTGATAGGATTGACTGCTGCATTGGTATTGGAAGGTCAGACAGGAAAGGGTATCTTGGGGCAGGTACATAAGTTGAGCATAAAGAGGAAATTCATCTTAATTAGTACTCCCTCCGTCCGAAAAAACTTGTCATCAAAATGGACAAAAAGGATTGTACCTGGAACTAAAATACATCTAGATACATCTCCTTTTATTCATTTTGATGACAAGTATTTCCGGACGGAGGGAGTAGACAGTAATATTTAATATAACCTCAAGCTAACTTTATCTTTAAGAAGTTTTAGTTTTTTTTTATTTTTATAAGTATAACTTCAAATTTAGAACAAAAAACGTTTTCTTCCAGAGAAATACTGCAACTAATTTATGTGTTATCCACCGAAAAACACCAAAATTGCTTACCAGAACGTTAAATAATGGTTCTAGCCTACTAATACCTGATCTTGTGTTTGTACACTTCTGCAGCTAGCAGGATATCTGGCGGCTTTATCTAGTTTATTTGGGCAATAACTGTCACTCTTGGAAGAATTTTGTAACTTTCCTCGACCAGGAGAGCTCTAAATCTTGCTTGCTGGATCCAACCAATTTTCATATCTAATCCAAGCTGGATGTACAATAACGCTTGGATTTGCACGTGAAATGATCTACTCGGCTATTTTTCCTAGACTGAAAATCAAACATTGTATTTATATTCTTTTCCATGTGCTCAACATTCAACAACGTCTTCCCTTCCTTCTGAAAAATTGTACTAAATAGTTTCCCATGATTCTGTTTAGTAGCTTAGTGGTAGTTCGATCCACCGGTCATATATATGCCACGATTTTAGGTCGGCTCCCTTGAATTTTCTTTTGCGGTTGGTGCCACTGTTAATTTTGGTAGCTCAGGTATAAACTGTGTATATGATGTTGCTCTGGTGGTACAGTTTACTGCTTCTTTTTTGTTATATATAAGGTACTCCATCTGTAAACTAATATAAGATCTTTTAAATCACTGCTACATATATAAATGGCATGTGCTTTGATCCGTAGTACTCCCCATCAGGATACATGGGATCTATTTTGACTGATTAAGATAAAATTCTACTGGAGTAGGGGAGAGAGGGGTGGCCGCTGAGATAGAGAACTAACCTGTGGTGTTGTATTCCTTTGGGGTTAGGGTTTCTGTAGGGGGGCAACACATATATAGGTTGCTGGGTTACATGGGCCACATTGGCCTAAAGCGCGCACACGCACTGAAGCACAGAGAAGATACAACCCAACACTCCCCCTCAAGAGGGATGATAGATATCTATCATGTCCACCTCTTTGACGCCTCCCCTATTGTCGGTGAGGCCTTGTCGTATGCCGTGGCGCTCCTCTGCTGCTGGCACCTCTGGAAACGATGGAATGTCGTTGTGTTCCGAGATGCCACGCCCTCTCTAGTTGCCACTGTGAAAGCGTGTCGCAACGATGTTGTGCTCTGGCAAGGCAGGTTCAAACACGAGCATGTTCCCACATTGATGTTTGGCTGCGTATTCTGGTTCTCCGAAAGCTGCCCTGAGCGGCCTTATTTCTTGATTCTTGATCAGGAGCTATAGTTCTATGTGCTGCAAAAAATCCTGCCATGCTCCCCTTGTATGCTGTAAAATATACTCTGGGTCGACCCCTCTTTTATGAAATCCAGGTGGGTGTCCCCCCCCCCCCCCCTTCCCCCTTAAAAATTCAAAAAGGAAATCAAGATTGCTCTTCTTAGCTCCCAAGCATTTTGTTAGGCAGTTGGCGACTTGTTGTCCATAGCTAGTTACATCTAGTTTCTCTTTCATAAAGAATATGTCTATATCCACATGTTTGTTCCGTCATGCTGCAGATTTGTTGTCACACCACACATTTAGAGGATACTTGTCTGAGCACCTTCAACTCGAGCCGAAGGCTCCTTACCCACAACATCTCACTCAGCTCTTGTGACATTGCCCTATACTGAACTTCTATAGATCATTTTGACCCTACCGGTTGTTTTTTGCTTCTCCATGACACCAAATTTCCACCAACAAACACACATTAGCGGGAGGTTGATCGTATATCATCAAGACAATTAGTCTAATCAGCACACTTTAATTGTAAACATTCCAATGGCCATTTCTCTTGAACCAGAGTCCCATACCAGGATTGCCCTTTAGATACCTCAGGCTTCTGTAGACAGCAAGGGGCACACTTCTGGGGTCATGCATATATCTACTTACTACAATTACTGTATATGTAATATCTGGTCTAGTGTGACATAAATACAGAAGTCTGCCAACCAATTGTTGATATTTTTCTTTGTTAATTGGTTCACCAAGCTATGCTGCCAAATTTGTGATTTCGTTCAATGGAAGTTCGAGCTGCTCTACATCTAAGCATTCCGTTTTCACTTAGGAGCTCTAAGGTATACTTCCGCTGAGATGGGGTTACTCCCCTTCTTGTTCGGGCAACTTCGACACCCAGGAAATATTTTAGTTGACCAAGATCCTTAACTTCAAATGCTTCGGCTTTCCTTATCCCACCTTTTTTCGAGAAACTACGCATCACATCTTGTTAAGCAGTTTTAATGAACCGTGGTAGTAAGATGTAATCTTTTTCCTTATTCCACATTGAAGCCCAAGTCTGAAAAGCATTGTGTTGTACTTTTATCGCTTTTGAGTGAAGTATAGTTGAATTGATTGGTCAGATACTCAGATACTCATACACTGAAGTGCTTTGATTTGGTTGGTACGGTGGCCAAAAACTTGTGGAGCTTTTGCTTACGAATCTGATTTGTTGTTGATCATTGTCCATTGATGCACTTGCTGGTCCTGTTTGCACCGAGAGAATTCTATGAGAGCTTGGGGAAAAAAATGTAAATTGAAGACAAAAAAAGATATTTTCTATATAAAAATATATGATTCTATCATAGGAATTACAAAATTTGAAGAAACCCAAAGCTCGTGAAATTTTTTTTTAAACGCAACTTCTATTCGTCTCTCCTCTTTTCATGTGACCAAATAACTCTTAATTTAAGACTTCATATATTTTCAAGTACAACATCCAAATGCCATTTTCTCAACCATTTATGTGATTCTCTTTTCGGCCTAGGATTGTGATACCATTACCAATGAAGCTTAGCAGATACTCCCTCCGTAAAGAAATATAAGAGTGTTTAGATCACTACTTTAGTGATCTAAACGCTCTTATATTAGTTTACAGAGGGAGTACTATCTTGTGACAGCATTATAGAGGGAACTTAACAGGTTTGCTCGCAACCAAGTATTTACAAAGTATGAGGCTTGGTTCACTCACAACGAGGTCGACACCCCTGCCATGCTGTCACAAGCAACAAGAGAAATATTTCAACCATATGCTTTTATCTAGAAGATTTATAACCAGTTTTAAAGAAAAAAATCACATTAATTGTCTCTTATATTGTGACTTTTGTAATAGAACGCACATGTGAAATCCATAGTTCCAAAAAGACCTCTGGCGTGCTGCCTCAAATAGTCTTGTAGTCTAGGTTAATAGTGTCGCACCATCAATTTATTTCTGCGATGTGCTCTATCCGTGGCATGGAAGATGAAAGCACCTTTCATGCCCTCATGGTTTTCCCTAAGGCAGGGGGATTATGTATGTCCATGAGGGAATGTTGGAACCTTCCCGGCAAGGAGGTTGTCTGTCATTCTAGTTCGGACCGGTTGCTTATCTTGTTGGACATTCTGTGTATGCCGGCGCAGGAGCAAGTTTTATTCATTTAATGAGAAGCATGTCACTTAAAGAATGATTCAGTGTTTGCCAAGGCTATGGGAGCCGCCAATCGTTCTACTATTTTTATGGATAGCTACTGTTCATCTTAATTCGATTTATCATAGCACTGCATTGATGAATCCGTAAAACAAAGGTAAGGATGTGGTAGCTGAGTGTCAATCGTATGTTATTCTCTCTAGGACTATTGTGGCATGATAGGCTCCTTGTGCTAGCTCTGTTAAGATCAATGTTGACGCCCGTTATGTGGCGTGTTGTGCCTCTACGAGTGTTGGCGTGGTTGCCAGAGATTCTATTGGTGACATCATAATTTCTTCTTGGGAGTAATATTGGTTATTGTTCAAATGTCGAAGAAGCAGAGCTTCGTGCATCTCTCCCTGTACTTTACATTGGTATGACCCATCATAAGCCAATCATTTTGAAAACCGACTATTCCTTTGTGCATGCTTTTTTGGCAAATGAGCTACTTGATAGGTCCCCTCTTATTGATCTCAAGAAAGAAGCGTTGAGCATGACAAAACTTCTTCAAAGCTTTAAATTGATGAAGATAAACCGAAAGACCAATGGTTCTGATGGGATTCTTGTTCGTAGTGTTGCATCGTGTGTGGTATATGTTGTAACGAAGGATGTTGCTCCAAAAATCCAAATTGATGGAGAGGCGGACAATATATTTTAACACTCCCCTCAGGTATAGGCTATTTTAGTCGGGATCGTTGTAGACCACATAATCTTTTTTTACATCAAAATACTCTTTATCGCAAGGTGATCACCATATTATCTTTTACAAAAGTATCAACAATCTTTACGGGTGAATCCACATACACCTTATTTCTAGTTAGTTTGGCTAGATCATGGACAACACAATTAGACTCTCTAGGAGCATGCTCAAAAATAATATGTATGAAATCACACGCAATGTGATACATATCATGAAAAGCTATAGTCGATAGACCTAAAGAGCGGCCTTCATTCTCCATTATCTCTATCACCTCGATGTTGTCAGGGTTCACCTCTATGCAGTTACACCCGAGTGTAGTTGCCAAATTGAGACCAAACCGTAAGGCCAGTGCCTCGGTCATAAGAGCATCTCAGCACCAATCGATTTCCCCGTTTCCTGCCGCAATGAATCTGCCATTCGAGTCTCTCATGACAGCGTCACATGAGCCCTTGAGTAAATCTGTGTCAAAAGCTCTATCCACATTTAGCTTCACATAGTTGTTCTTTGGTCTTTCTCAACCATGTCGCTTGATCGTCACCTTTGCATCACTCGTCATAGTATAATTAGCAACCAAAGTGATGATTGCCATTGCTATGAACTTAGGTTCATGGACCTTTTCATTATGCGCTAACTTTCTCCTCTCCCATCGTAAATACTAGGAACCAATCACTAGTACGCGTCGGTGCTATACAAACGATTTTTAACCCATTTCGGCGACGGCATTTGGAACCGTCGCCTAGTGAGTGACGGCGATAGGGGGTCCATCCCACACGACCCAGAAACCGTCGGGGATAGGGACCCTACGGTACTCCTACTCGTTTGTGCTCGCATTGCCATCGCAGTCGGTATTGTGTGGTGCTACGTTTATGATGTGCGGCCCATCACAAACGGTTAACTATTATAGAAGGTGTATGATAAGCATACAATCACACACAATCGATTTTCCAAAACCGTATGCGATAACTAATTAAGAAGATTAGCTAATCGTCGTATGAGTGTCAGACAGGATTACGAAATGTCGGACTGTCGTAACATCGTCGTACACGAGAACTATCACACATGCTATTTTGTGGTGCAACGTTCACGATGCATACTTCATCAGAAACAGTTCATACTTGCGAATCGTGTACGATAAGGCAACTAACACAAACGTTTAGTTTGCCCGCACCGTTTGTGATATTGTCTGACATAGCACACGCTTTGCAAACGACAGCTATGTGCATGCTTGCACACGTTTCCTCTCTGTAAACCGTCTCGGATTATGGTGTATATCGCAAACGTTTGTGTTTTACCAACCGTGTGTGCCGTAACGACCTTGAGAGCGTAATTTCACCATAATTTAATTGCTGCTATTTCAAATTATACCGGATTTGAATTTGAATTTGAATGTATGCTACAGCTTTATTCATATCCATCAGGTTCAAACAACCAATGCATTATTCGATTCATAGGTACATATGTTCAAGAATTACATAAGAACTAAATAAAGAATGATGAACCACATTTGTATACTTGTACTATTAAAGACGGTAAAGAAAGAGACGAAATACATTACAGTTGTCGAACAAGGTGAAGCGGAATGCCCATATTGTGCCCTCCTCCATGCAGAAGGCACGCACGACTCTAGTCCAACCCCTTGTGATGGTCGACCGCCCATCCTTCACAGTCTTCATGAAAACATCTAGATAATCATCGTGTTTTGATAGAAATACTTCAACCTTTGCATGCCCACCAATCATGTAGTTTGAGAGGTAATCTTGAGTAAACCGCTTTGGCAACCACTGCAAAGGAAAAAGATTTAGCATTGTCATCTAACACAACTCATTATGGGCAGTAAAAAGAAGGCTGCAGAGTTCTTACTTACCATCCTGCAGTTCGTTGTTGTCTTGGATAAAGTGTAAACAAATAGTTTAATTGCCATCTTTGGACCCATTTTACTAACAATCTTTATCAGCTTCCTCACTTGATGTTGGTTTATCGATATCTCATTGCCCCATACGCAGAAAGGGTTGAAGCGCAGATCTTTACCAATGACATATGTACCTAAAAGCACCAAGTTAATATTAGAAGCTAAACAGCAATTGCACAATGATGTCGCTTGAAGCTACGTCGGTATTTCCCCAAAGAGAAAGGAATGATGCAGCATAGTGGCGGTAGGTATTCGCCTCATATATGAAACCAAGGTTATCGAACAAGTAGGAGAACCAAGCAACACAATGTAAACAGCCCCTGCACACAAATAACAACCACTCGCAACACGACGTGTTAAAGGGGTTGTCAATCCCTTTGGGGTAACGGCGCCAGAAACAATACATGGACGAGAGAAAGTTTTAATAGATTAAATAAATAGATCGCAAATAAAATAAAGTGCAGCAAGGTATTTTTGTATTTTTGGTTTAATAGATCTGAAAATAAATGCAAGAGAAAAGTAGATCGCAAAGGCAAATATATGAGAAAGAAGACTCGTGGGGTCGTAGGTTTCACTAATGGCTTCTCTCGAGAAAAATAGCAAACGGTGGGTAAATAAATTACTGTTGGGAAATTGATAGAACTTTGAATAATCATGACGATATCTAGGCAATGATCATTATATAGGCATCACGTCCAAGATTAGTAGACCGACTGCTGCCTGCATCTACTACTATTACTCCAAACATCGACCGCTATCCAGCATGCATCTAGTGTATTAAGTTTATGGAGAAACGGAGTAATGCAATAAGAACGATGACATGATGTAGACAAGATCTATCTATGTAGAGATAGAACCCATCGTTTTATCCTTAGTAGCAGTGATACATACGTGTCAGTTCCCTTTCTGTCACCGGGATCAAGCACCGTAAGGTTGAACCCACTACAAAGCACATCTTCCCATTGCAAGATAAATAGATCAAGTTGGTCAAAAAAACCCAAATATCGGAGAAGAAATACGAGGCTATAAGCAATCATGCATATAGGAGATCAAAGAAACTCAAATAACTTTCATGGATATAAAAAGATATAACTGATCATAAATTCAAAGGTCATCAGATCCCAACAAACACACCGCAAAAGAGTTACATCATATGGATATCCAAGAGACCATTGTATTGAGAATCCAGCGAGAGAGAGAAAGCCATCTAGCTACTAACTACGGACCCGAAGGTCTACAAAGAACTACTCACGCATCAACGGAGAGGCACCAATGGAGGTGGTGAACCCCATCCGAGATGGTTTCTAGATTGGATCTGGTGGTTCTGGACTCTGTGGCGGCTGGATGAATATTCCGTCAATGCCTTTAGGGTTTCTGGAATATTGGGGTATTTATAGAGCAAAGAGGCGGTCCGGGGGGCACCCGAGGTGGGGCACAACCAACCAGGGTGCGCCTGGGCCTCCTGGCGCGCCCTGGTGGGTTGTGCCCCTCGGGCACCCCAGTGATCGAGGCCCATTGTGTTCCTTCCGCCCATAAAAATTCTCCGTAAAGTTTCGGGGCATTTGGACTCCGTCGATATTGATTTTCTGCGATGTAAAAACATGGAAAAATAAAGAATCGGCACTTGGCACTATGTCAATAGGTTAGTACCAAACAATGATATAAAATGACTATAAAATGATTATAAAATATCCAAGATTGATAATATAGCAGCATGGAACAATCAAAAATTATAGATACGTTGGAGACGTATTACACAATGATGTAGTACACCACTCTTTTATAATATCTTATAACATCCAATATACTCAAATATTAGATGAATTAACATCCTATATTATGGGCTGGAAGGAGTTTAGTGCATTCTTACAAATTATCAGCTGATTAACTGCTGCTGTATCCATGGGTTATAGTTAGTTTGAGCTAGTTCGGGCTCAAATAGCCCTAAAGTATATCTAAACATGAGGGCTAGTTTGAGCTAGTTGCATCTATAACCCACCCAAAAAAACTATCCAGCCCAAGAGGTGCTAACTGGAGCTAGTTCTCCTAGTGCATTTATTGTCAATCTAACCCTGCCATCCAAACAACTCTTTGGATGGAGTTAGTTCAGGGTTAGTCATGAGCTAGAAACTAACTCTAACCTCTAGCTAAGTTGAGTATCCAAACAGGGATGTGTTGTTGTTGTTGTTGTTGTTGTTGTTGTTGTTGTTGTTGTTGTTGTTGTTGTTGTTGTTGTTGTTGTTGTTGTTGTTGTTGTTGTTGTTGTTGTTGTTGTTGTTGTTGTTGTTGTTGTTGTTGTTGCTTGCTGCTTGCTCTTCTCATTATATCTAGACATCATCAGAACATTAATATAACACTCTTCCTTGTTGCTATGTAGCCTAGGATTGCATATTTAGACATTAAGTACAGTGCATGTTGCTATGTAGCCTTAGATATATTACATATGGCCCTAGTTAACATAACGATAAATGGCTTGCAGATATATTCAGTTAAAAATCCGATTCACCGATTAGTGCCTTATCAGCCCCCGGCCTATATGGTACCAAACTACCGATATCTAATAAAGGAGCATATATAAACCATGGGATGAAACTAACCTTGATGGAAAACAGCAGTCGTTCCTAAAATTGTCATGTGTAGGTACATCGAGAAGCATGTTAAGCACAACAGGCTAAACATCAACCAAAATTATCCATGACAGACAGAATAATCTCCAAAAGATAGCTTCACTGTGAAGGTTTAAGCACGCTAGTAAAGCAAAACAAGTGGAAAGGTGTGTTAACTGCAAGAGGCCTAACATTTAACAACAAGCAAACATAGTCATTCAAACTGGTATTGTGCCGGTCTAAGTACACTGGTTATTGTTAAAAAAAATGGAAAGGCGTGTTAACTACAAGATGCAGCAACCAAATTTAGTCATTCACAGTGGTATTGTTGAAACTGGCACTGATGAAATTGAACTGCATAGTTCATACTTGCACATATAGAACATCATGTTGTGAATAACTGGAATAAACAAGGCATACTACGAACAACCAAAGGTAGCATTTGAAACTGGACATATGCTAACTACAAACAACCGAACAATCAAAAAACTTTAAAAAGGGCATATGCTAGCTCTAACAGGCTTAACAGCAAGCAAATATATGAATTCCTATCGGTATGTTTAAAACTGGATTGATGAAATGTACTGCACATTAAATAATTTCACATATAGAGCATCACATTGTGAACAACTGAAATAAACAAGGAATACTGCAAACAACCAGATATAGCAATTAAAACTGGACATATTCTCACTACACTACAAAAGGGACTCGACAAAACATGTCATGGGTTTCCCCCTGTGAAGAGGCACGGCAAAACAAATCATGGGTTTCCTCACTTGTCACAGATGGGCTCATTCCCGCGGGAAGAGCACAGACCCTGGATGCGCTCCATGTTGTCGCAGATGGGCTCCTTCCCCTTGGAAGAGCACGGCTGTAGGGTGCCCTCCCTGATGTCGTAGACGGGCGCTTTCCCCTTGGAAGAGCAAATGGGCTCTTTCCCCTTGGAAGATCCAGAGAGGGTGCCCTCCTCATGGTCGCTGATAACCCACAAGTATAGGGGATCGCAACAGTTTTCGAGGGTAGAGTATTCAACCCAAAATAATTGATTCGACACAAGGGGAGCCAAAGAATATTCTCAAGTATTAGCAGTTGAGTTGTCAATTCAACCACACCTGGATAACTTAGTATCTGCAGCAAAGTATTTAGTAGCAAAGTAATATGGAAGTAACGGTAACGATAGCAAAAGTAATATTTTTGGGTTTTGTAGTGATTGTAACAATAGTAACGGAAAAGTAAATAAGTGAATTACAATATGTGAAAAGCTCGTAGGCAATGGATCGCTGATGGAGAATTATGTCGGATTCGGTTCATCATGTAACAGTCATATCAAAGGGTGACACAGAACTAGCTCCAATTCATCAATGTAATGTAGGCATGTATTCGAATATATTCATACGTGCTTTTGGAAAAGACCTTGCATGACATCTTTTGTCCTACCCTCCCGTGGCAGCGGGTCCTCATTGAAACTAAGGGATATTAAGGCCTCCTTTTAATAGAGTACCGGACCAAAGCATTAACACATAGTGAATACATGAACTCCTCAAACTATGGTCATCACCGGGAGTGTTCCCGATTATTTTCATAAAGATCAAACAGGACAGTTTGAGAATTACATGAAGATGAAAATTCAAACCTCCTCATAAAGGGACTAGTGGGATAGTGGTACTGACGGCACTTTTCTGCCTCAAAGCTCACAAGATCAGCGTTACGCAAATATGCGTTAAATTATTCCTTAATTCCTGCTTGATCCATGAAGTCCTCTGAAGGCCATTCACAATCCCGCACTGGAGCATCCCTTGGTGGTTCATCATTAGCATCACGCATTGCAAGCCTAGGTCCTTGCTTCCTTGAAGGACCACCTTGGTACATTTTCCTAAACATATTTCTTCCTCTGAAAAATTTCTGAAAATTTTAGTAACTTCAAATAAAAGTGAACCGATCTAAACAAAATTGATAGCAACTACTCCTACAAGTGCCTAGAGCCTATATCATGCATTAGAACTACTTGGAACCATACAAATTTGACATGCAAGCTCAAGAACATGGTCACCTAGGCAGCACAATTTTGCAATGAATAAAGCACTAGAACAAAAACTAATTGGACCAATGGAGGAGTCACATACCAAGGAACAATCCCCCAAAGCAGTTTTGTGAGAGGTGCTTTGAGCAAGGAGATCGAAAATCGCAGCAAAATGAGCTAGAACTCGTGCTTGAGCTGGATGGTGATTTTTTAGGAGGAAGAAGAAGTGTGTGGGTGCAGGAATAAGTCTTGGGAGCCAAGTGGGCCCATGAGGCGGGGCGCGCCCAGGTGGGCGCGCCTGGACCCTCGTGCCAGTGCTTGCTCCCCTGCTGTGTTCTCAGTGCCAAATATTCTCAAATATTCCAGAAAAATCATATTAAATTGGCAGGGCATTTGGAGACCTTTTATTTTCGGGGTATTTTTATATTGCACGGATAAATCAGAAAACAGGCAGAAAATACTAACTTTGCTTTATTTCAACTAAATAACAGAAAGTAAAAGAAGGGTACAGAAGGTTGTGCTTTCTAGTTTCATCCATCTCATGCTCATCAAAAGGAATCAACTAACAAGGTTGATCAAGTCTTGTTAACAAACTCATTCCTACTAACATGGAACCGGAGAAATTTCGAATAACACTATGTTACCTCAACGGGGATATGCACGTCCCCAACAATAAGAATATCATATCTCTTTTTGACAGTAGGAAGAGGAAATTCAAAACCTCCAAAAATAATCGATGGAATTTTCCCAATAGAATTGATAATGTGGACTTGAGGTTGTTTCCTCGGAAAGTGTACTGTATGCTCATTACCATTAACATGAAAAGTGACATTGCCTTTGTTGCAATCAATAACAGCCCCTACGGTATTCAAAAAGGGTCTTCCAAGAATAATAGACATACTATCGTCCTCGGGAATATCAAGAATAACAAAGTCCGTTAAAATAGTAATGTTTGCAATCACAACAGGCACATCCTCACAAATACCGACAGGTATAGCAGTTGATTTATCGACCATTTGCAAAGATATTTCAAGAGGTGTCAACTTATTCAAATCAAGTCTACGATATAAAGAGAGAGGCATAACACTAACACCGGCTCCAAGATCACATAAAGCAGTTCTAACATAATTTCTTTTAATGGAGCATGGTATAGTGGGTACTCCCGGATCTCCTAGTTTCTTAGGTATTCCACCCTTGAAAGTGTAATTAGCAAGCATGGTGGAAATTTCAGCTTCCGGTATCTTTCTTTTATTGGTAACAATTTCTTTTATATACTTAGCATAAGGATTCATTTTGAGCATATCAGTCAATCGCATACGCAAAAAGATAGGTCTAATCATTTCAGCAAAGCGCTCAAAATCCTCATCATCCTTTTTCTTGGATGGTTTAGGAGGAAAAGGCATGGGTTTCTGAACCCATGGCGCCCTTTCTTTAACATGTTTCCTAGCAACAAAATCTCTCTTATCATAAAGTTGATTCTTTGATTGTGGGTTATCAAGATCAACAGTAGGTTCAATTTCTACATCATTGTCATTACTAGGTTGAGCATCATCATGAACATCATCATTAACATTGTCAGTAGGCTCATGTTCATTACCAGATTGTGTATCAAAGATCGAGAGATAGAAATATCATTTGGATTCTCGTGTGGTTCAGCAATAGGTTCACTAGAAGCATGCAAAGTCCTATCATTTTTCTTTTCTTCTTTTTTAGAAGGACTAGGTGCATCTATATTATTTCTCTGAGAATCCTGCTCAATTCTCTTAGGATGGCCTTCAGGATAAAAAGGTTCCTGAGTCATTTTACCAGTTCTAGTAGCCACTCTAACAGCATAATCATTATTCTTATTATTCAATTCATTGAGCAAATCATTCTGAGCCTTAAGTACTTGTTCTACTTGAGTGGTAACCATAGAAGCATGTTTACTAATGAGTTTAAGTTCACATTTAACTCTAGACATATAATCACCCAAGTGTTCAAGCATATTTGAATTGTATTTCAATTGTCTACTAACATAAGCATTGAAGTTCTCTTGTTTAACAATAAAATTATCAAACTCATCTAAGCATTGTCTAGCAGACTTATAGTGAGGAATATCACCTTCATCAAATCTATAGAGAGAATTTACCTTTACTACCTGTGTCGGGTTATCAAGACCATGTGTTTCTTCAATAGGTGATGAATTAAGATTATATATTTCTTCAACAGGCGGTAAATTAAGACCATGTATTTCTTCAATAGGAGGTAAATTCTTAACATCTTAAGCTTTAATACCCTTTTCTTTCATAGATTTCTTTGCCTCTTGCATATCTTCAGGACTGAGAAATAGAACACCCCTTTTCTTCGGAGTTGGTTTAGGAATAGGCTCAGGAGTTGGCTCAGGAAGTGTCCAATTATTTTCATTTGTCAACATATTATTTAATAGAATTTCAGCTTCATTCGGTGTTCTTTCCCTGAAAACAGAACCAGCACAACTATCCAGGTGGTCTCTGGAAGCATCGGTTAGTCCATTATAAAAGATATCATGTATTTCATTTTTCTTGAGAGGATGATCAGGCAAAGCATTAAGTAATTGGAGAAGCCTCCCCCAAGCTTGTGGGAGACTCTCTTCTTCAATTTGCACAATATTATATATATCCCTTGAAGCAGCTTGTTTCTTATGAGCAGGGAAATATTTAGCAGAGAAGTAATAAATCATATCCTAGGGACTACGCACACAACCAGGATCAAGAGAATTAAACCATATCTTAACATCACCCTTTAGTGAGAACAGATATATCTTAAGGATATAATAGTAGCAAGATTTCTCATCATTAGTGAACAGGGTGGCTATATCATTTAATTTAGTAAGATGTGCCACAACAGTTTCAGATTCATAGCCATAAAAAGGATCAGATTCAACCAAAGTAATTATATCGGGATCAATAGAGAATTCATAATCCTTATCAAGAACAAAGATAGGTGAAGTAGCATAAGCGGGGATCATATTTCATTCTAGCATTCAAAGTTTTTTGTTTAAGCTTAGCTAATAATTTCTTAAGATCACTTCTATCATTGCAAGCAAGAAAGTCTCTAGTAGTTTCTTCATCCATAACATAGCCCTCAGGCACAACGGTCAATTCATATTTATTGGGAGAGCCTTCATCATCACTTTCATCAATATTATCAGTTTCAATAATTTCATTCTCTCTAGCCCTAGCAAGTTGTTCATCAAGAAATTCACCAAGCGGCACAGTAGTATCAAGCATAGAGGTAGCTTCATCATAAGTATCATGCATAGCAGAAGTGGCATCATCAATAACGTGCGACATATCAGAATTAATAGCAGAAGCAGGTTTAGGTGTCGCAAGCTTACTCAAAACAGAAGGTGAATCAAGTGCAGAGCTAGATGGCAGTTCCTTACCTCACCTCGTAGTTAAGGGATAAATTTTTGTTTTCGCGTCTTTCAAGTTCTTCATAGTGACCAGCAGATATAAATCCCAAGTGACTCAAAGAATAGAGCTATGCTCCCCGGCAACGGCGCCAGAAAATAGTCTTGATAACCCACAAGTATAGGGTATCGCAACAGGTTTCGAGGGAAGAATATTCAACCCAAATTTATTGATTCGACAGAAGGGGAGCCAAAGAATATTCTCAAGTATTAGTAGTTGAGTTGTCAATTCAACCACACCTGGATAACTTAGTATCTGCAGCAAAGTATTTAGTAGCAAAGTAATATGGAAGTAACGGTAATGATAGTAAAAGTAATATTTTTGGGTTTTGTAGTGATTGTAACAGTAGCAACGGAAAAGTAAATAAGCGAAGAACAATATGTGAAAAGCTCGCGGGCATTGGATCGGTGATGGAGAATTATGCCGGATGCGGTTCATCATGTAACAGTCATAACATAGGGTGACATGTAACTAGCTCCAATTCATCAATGTAATGTAGGCATGTATTTCAAATATAGTCATACGTGCTTATGGAAAAGAACTTGCATGAAATCTTTTGTCCTACCCTCCCGTGGCAGCGGGGTCCTATTGGAAACTAAGGGATATTAAGGCCTCCTTTTAATAGAGTACCGAACCAAAGCATTAACACATAGTGAATACATGAACTCCTCAAACTATGGTCATCACCGGGCGTGGTCCCGATTGTTGTCACTTCGGGGTTGCTGGATCATAACACATAGTAGGTGACTATAGACTTCCAAGATAGGATCAAGAACTCACATATATTCATGAAAACATAATAGGTTCAGATCTGAAATCATGGCAGTCGGGCCCTAGTGAGAAGCATTAAGCATAGAAAATTCATAGCAACATCAACCTCAGAACATAGTGGATACTAGGGATCAAACCCTAACAAAACTAACTCGATTACATGATAAATCTCATCCAACCCATCACCGTCCAGCAAGCCTACGATGGAATTACTCACGCACGGCGGTGAGCATCATGAAATTGGTGATGGAGGATGGTTGATGATGACGACGTCGACGGATTCCCCTCTCCGGAGCTCCGAACGGACTCCAGATCAGCCCTCCCGAGAGAGTTTAGGGCTTGGCGGCGGCTCCGTATCGTAAAACGCGATGAATCTTTCTTTCTGATTTTTTCTCCCTGAACACGAATATATGGAGTTGGAGTTGAGGTCGGTGGAGATCCAGGGAGCCCACGAGGCAGGGGGGCGCGCCCAGGGGGGTAGGGCGCGCCCCCACCCTCGTGCCCAGGGTGTGGGGCCCCTAGCCTTGATTCTTTCACCAATGTTTTTTATTATTTCCAAAAATAATCTCAGCGAAATTTTAGGTCATTCCAAGAACTTTTGTTTCTGCACATAAATAACACCATGGCAATTCTGTTGAAAACAGCGTCAGTCCAGGTTAGTTGCATTTAAATCATGCAAGTTAGAGTCCAAAACAAGGGCAAAAGTGTTTGGAAAAGTAGATACGATGGAGACGTATCAGTTGCCGTCGATGAGGTTCGACTTGGAACCTATGGATCCCAAGCCAGTGTCACAGAACGTGTCCTTCAGAAATGACAAAAGGGGCTCGATGGCGATGTAGGATGGCAAATTGTTGACAGCGAGCTAGAGGAGATCAGCGGCGGGGCCATGGATGAGATTGACAGTAGTTGAACCCGAGGGGTTGGGGGTGGGCCACTTAACCTATGACATAGCCCGCCTCAGGTCGTCGCTGTCGATGACCTCGATGTCGTAGCCGGCGACCGAGAAATGCCTGCATACTCTAGCCTGCTGCTTGAGTGCCTGCCGCCAGTAATGGTCGTCAGCTTCCTCGGCGATGTCGAGCGAAGAGACCACGATATACCTCTTTTGGGCCAGTCGCTCCTTGAGCTCCATGGGAAGCGTTGCCGGGCTTAGGCTGCGACGCTCTGGAGTGGGGGATGGAGATGGGGATCTGTGGGAAAGGGGGCGTTTGGCATGCGTCATCTAAGAAACTCAGGGCAGCTTGGGTATGGAGATCGGTGGGTAAACTGCACAGGCAAACCGGCAGATGTTGACAATGGAGGCCTTGCGGCAGCGGCGGCGGGGGGAAGGGGGACCTTGCTAGGGTTTCGAGCGAGGGAGGGTGTGTGTGTGCATGACCAAGGAGGTTTTGGTGTGTGTGTGTGTGGAGGGGGCGTGGGGTGTTTGAGGAAATGACGCGGTACTGAAAGTTTTACTACGCGGGAGACAAACACAGGAGTGAAATGCCGGGGCTATTGAAAATTTTGATGATGGTGCATCGCACACGGTCCGGAGATAACAACCGTGTGTTATGAAACATAAAAACCTTGAGTCGGGCAGATATTTTTGAGGGATGCAGGCGGGATTGGGAACAAGAAGCAGCACACACGGTCGAAACACAATAACCGTGTGTTATCAAACAGAAAAAAGTTGCAGGCGGGTAGATATTTTTAAGAGGGCGGGAAGCCTCGTGGAGCGCAATGCACACGGTTAGTTTGAGTGAACCGTGTCTGTTGCATCGTCCGACTTGTCTAATGTTCATAAATTTGGCGAAAAATGACGCGGGAGAGGGTCAGAACACGAGCACACTTGCATGTGGACCAAATTTATGTATGTAAATGGTGGTTTGATTTTCAAATACCAAATGCAACTTCGATGTGGCACCTATCTCGCAAAGCGCAACAGTATTGCTTGCCCCCAGCCCCCCCCCCCTCGTGTCGGCACGAAGGGAATCCTAAGCTATGAATGCATGCCCCCTCCCCCAACCGAGGTTCACCTAGCAAAGTGTGAAGTAGCTAGCAGCCCCCCTCCATCGTGTCGGCACGAAGGGAATCCTAAGTTATGAATGCATGCCCCCCAACCGAGGTTCACCTAGCAAAGTGCGAAGTAGCTAGCAGCCCCCCTCCATCGTGTCGGCACGAAGGGAATCCTAAACTATGAATGCATGCTCCCCCAACCGAGGTTCACCTAGCAAAGTGCGAAGTAGCTAGCAGCCCCCCCCCCTCGTGTTGCCACGAAGGGAATCCTAAGCTATGAATGAATGCCCCCCAACCGAGGTTCACCTAGCAAAGTGTGAAGTACGTAGCAGCCCCCCCCCCCCACACGCACACACTTTCAGTCGACGGGCCAGAGAGGCATATCTCACCAAGATGGATCGTAAAACGGACCAAGAATAATCCACCTTGGTCGTACAACCTCTCTCTTGTTGTTTGTCAAAGTGATGGCCATCCATGCGACCCCGGAGATGGGATAGCTCGCCAATAATCACGTAAGTAGCTAGTCCCCGAAGACAACCACTACATGCGCGTGGCCCAAACATATGTATGGATGATACGTCTCCAACGTATCTATAATTTTTGATTGCTCCATGCTACTTTATCTACTTTTTTGGACTATATTGGGCTTTATTTTCCACTTTTATATTATTTTTGGGACTAACCTATTAACCGGAGGCCCAACCCGAAATTGCTGTTTTTGCCTATTTGGTGTTTGAAGAAACGGAATATCAAACGGAGTCCAAACGGAATGAAACCTTCGAGAACGTGATTTTCTCACCGAATGTGATCCAGGAGACTTGGACCCTACTCCAAGAAGTAACAGAGGCGGTCACGAGGCTGGGGGGTGCGCCCCTGCCTCGTGGGACCCTTGTTGCTCCACCGACGTACTCCTTCCTCCTATATATACCTACGTACCCCCAAACGATCAGAACAGGAGCCAAAAACCTAATTCCACCGCCGCAACTTCCTGTATCCACGAGATCCCATCTTGGGGCCTGTTTCAGAGCTCCGCTGGAGGGGGCATCCACCACGGAGGGCTTCTACATCATCACCATAGCCCCTCCGATGAAGTGTGAGTAGTTTACTTCAGACCTTCGGTCCATAGCTAGTAGCTAGATGGCTTCTTCTCTCTTTTGGATCTCAATACAATGTTCTTCCCCTCGATCGTGGAGATCTATTCGATGTAATCTTGTTTTTGCGGTGTGTTTGTTGAGACCGATGAATTGTGGGTTTATGATCAAGATTATCTATGAACAATATTTGAATCTTCTCTGAATTCTTTGATGTATGATTGTTTATCTTTGCAAGTCTCTTCGAATTATCAGTTTGGTTTGGCCAACTAGATTGGTAGTTCTTGCAATGGGAGAAGTGCTTAGCTTTGGGTTCAATCTTGCGGTGTCCTTTCCGATGTATAAGGGGCAGCAAGGCACATATTGTATTGTTGCCATCGAGGATAACAAGATGGGGTTTTTATCATATTGCATGAATTTATCCCTCTACATCATGTCATCTTGCTTAAGGTGTTACTCTATTTTTAGCTTAATACTCTAGATGCATGCTGGATAGCGGTCGATGAGTGGAGTAATAATAGTAGATGCAGGCAGGAGTCGGTCTACTTGTCTCGGACGTGATGCCTATATACATGATCATACCTAGATATTCTCATCTCAATTCTGTCAATTGCTCAACAGTAATTTGTTCACCCACCGTAGAATACTTATGCTCTTGAGAGAAGCCACTAGTGAAACCTATGGCCCCCGGGTCTATTCTCATCATATCAATCTCCATTACTTTAATACTTGCTTTGTTTTTACTTTGCCTTTTACTTTTCACTTTGCATCTCTATACCAAAAATACCAAAAATATTATTTATCATCTCTATCAGATCTCACTCTCGTAAGTGACCGTGAAGGGATTGACAACCCCTAATCGCGTTGGTTGTGAGGAGCTATTGTTTTGTGCAGGTACGAGGGACTTGTGCGTAGCCTCCTACTGGATTGATACCTTGGTTCTCAAAAACTGAGGGAAATACTTACGCTACTTTGCTGCATCATCCTCTCCTCTTCGGGGAAATCCAACGCAGTGCTCAAGAGGTAGCAAGAAGAATTTCTGGTGCCGTTGCCGGGGAGGCTTACGCAAGAGCAAGTCAAGACTTGGACTCCTAACAACAAGCCACTTCTGGCACCATTAAAGTCTACATACCAAGTACACATCCCAATCCCTATCTCCCGCATTACATTATTTGCCATTTGCCTCTCATTTTCCTCTCCCCCACTTCACCCTTGCCGTTTTATTCGCCCTCTCTTTCCCAACCTCCTTCTCTTTTCCCGTTTGCCTTTTTCTCGCTTGCCTTTTGTTTGCTCGTGTGTTGGGTTGCTTCTCTGTCGCGATGGCTCTACCTAGATTTGGTGATCTTCACCTTAAAAGGTTGGAGGAGATCGAAACCAATGTCAGGAAGTTTATGGTTCTGCAATTTGAGCATAATAATTTCTTTAGAAACGAGCTTAAGGAACAAAAAGGTTTTATGATTTATATGAATAAAGAGCTCGATGATATGTCTAAAGAATTTGATGGTATAAGATCCCAAATTACTCGTCTTGAAAAGTTGACCGCTGAAATTTCGGATATGCAAGCTACCTTAGTCAATAAGATGGCCGCTAAACCGAATTCCTATGAAAATCAAGATGAAGATCTAAAAGTTATTGATGTGTCCCCCATTAAATCTTTGTTTTGCAATATGAATCTTGATGAAACTGAATATGATCTTCCTTTACCTAGAAGGCGTTCTAAGAATTCGGAGTTTTTAGATCTTGATGATGAAATGGATAAATGTGGGATTGAAAGAAATAAAAACCTAGATGTTGCTAAACCCACTATATTGGATCTCAAGGAATTTAATTATGAAAATTGCTCTTTAATTGATTGTATTTCCTTGTTGCAATCCGTGCTAAATTCTCCTCATGCTTATAGTCAAAATAAGGCCTTTACCGAACACATTGTTGATGCCTTGATGCAATCTTATGAAGAAAAACTTGAGTTGAAGGTCTCTATCCTAGAAAGCTCTATGATGAGTGGGAACCTACTATTAAAATTAAAATTAAAAATTATGAGTTTCATGCCTTGTGTGATTTGGGTGCTAGTGTTTCCACTATTCCCAAAACTTTGTGTGATTTGCTAGATTTCCGTGACTTTGATGATTGCTCTCTAAACTTGCATCTTATGGATTCCACTATTAAAAAGCCTATGGGAAGAATTAATGATGTTCTTATTGTTGCAAATAGGAATTATGTGCCCGTAGATTTTATTGTTCTTGATATAGATTGCAATCCTTCTTGCCCTAATATTCTTGGTAGACCTTTCCTTAGAACGATTGGTGCAATTATTGATACGAAGGAAGGGAATATTAGATTTATTCTTGTTTTTATGCCTAGCTAGGGGCGTTAAACGATTGCGCTTGTTGGGAGGCAACCCAATTTTATTTTTAGTTTTTAGTTTTTTGCTTCTATTTAGGAATAAATAATCCATCTAGCCTCTGTTTAGATGTGGTTTTATGTTTTAATTAGTGTTTGTGCCAAGTTAGACCTATAGGATCTTCTTGGATGATAGTTATTTTCTTGCTGTAATTTCCAGAATCTTTCTGTTCACGAAAACAATTGTTAAAAATCACCAGTACGTGATAAAATACTGATTCCAATTGCTGATGATCATTAAACAATTTTTTTAGATCTTCCTATTTTGGTAGAATTTTTGGAGTTCCAGAAGTTTGCGTTAGTTACAGATTACTACAGACTGTTCTGTTTTTGACAGATTCTGTTTTTCGTGTGTTGTTTGCTTATTTCGATGAATCTATGGCTAGTAAAATAGTTTATAATCCATAGGGAAGTTGGAATACAGTAGGTTTAACACCAATATAAATAAAGAATGAGTTCATTACAGTACCTTAAAGTAGTCTTTTGTTTTCTTTCTCTAACGGAGCTCACGAGATTTCTAGAGTTTTGTGTTGTGAAGTTTTCAAGTTTTGGGTAAATTCTTTTGATGGATTATGGAACAAGGAGTGGCAAGAGCCTAAGGTTGGGGATGCCCATGGCACCCCCAAGATAAACCAAGGACACCAAAAAGTCAAAGCTTGGGGATGCCCGGAAGGCATCCCTCTTTAAATCTACTTCCATCGGTAACTTACTTGGAGCTATATTTTTATTCACCACATGATATGTGTTTTGCTTGGAGCATCTTGTATTATTCGTCTTTGCTTGTTAGTTTACCACAATCATCCTTGCTGTACACACCTTTTGAGAGAGCCATACATAAATTGGAATTTGATAGAATACTCTATGTGCTTCACTTATATCTTTTGAGCTTGATAGTTTTGCTCATAGTGCTTCACTTATATCTTTTGAGCGTGATAATTGTTCTCTAGTGCTTCACTTAGATATTTTAGAGCACGGTGGTGGATTTGTTTTAAAGAAACTATTGATCTCTCATGCTTCACTTAGATTATTTTGAGAGTCGTTAATAGCATGGTAATTTGCTTAAATATTAATATACTTGGTATTCAAGATATGTGAAACTTTCTTTTGAGTGCGTTGAATACTAAGAAAAGTTTGATGCTTGATAATTGTTTTGAGATATGAAGATGGTGATATTAGAATCATGCTAGTTGAGTAGTTGTGAATTTAAAGAATACTTGTGTTGAAGTTTGTGATTCCGTAGCATGCACGTATGGTGAACCGTTATGTGATGAACTCGGAGCATGATTTATTTATTGATTGTCTTCCTTATGAGTGGCGGTCGGGGACGAGCGATGGTCTTTTCCTACCAATCTAACCCCTAGGAGCATGCGTGTAATACTTTGCTTTGATAACTTCTAGATTTTTGCAATAAGTATATGAGTTCCTTATGACTAATGTTGAGTCCATGGATTATACGCACTTTTTTCCCATCCTTCCACCATTGCTAGCCTCTCTAATATCGCGCACTTTTCTCCGATATCATACACCCACCATATATCTTCCTCAAAACAGCCACCATACCTACCTATCATGGCATTTCCATAGCCATTCCGAGATATATTGCCATGCAACTTTCCGCCGTTCCGTTTATTATGACACGCTCCATTATTGTCATATTGCTAGCATGATCATGTAGTTGACATAGTATTTGTGGCAAAGCCACCTTTCATAATTCTTTCATACATGTCATTCTTGTTTCATTGCATATCCCGGTACACCGCCGGAGGCATTCATATAGAGTCATACTTTGTTCTAAGAATCGAGTTGTAATTGTTGAGTTGTAAGAAAAATAAAAGTGTGATGATCATCATTCTTTAGAGCATTGTCCCAAGTGAGGAAAGGATGATGGAGACCATGATTCCCCACAAGTCGGGATGAGACTGCGACGGAAAATAAAAAAAGGAGAAAAATGAAAAAAAGGCCATATAAAAAAAAGAAAAGGCCCAAATAAAAAAAGAGAGAAAAAGAGAGAAGGGACAATGCTACTATCCTTTTACCACACTTGTGCTTCAAAGTAGCACCAAGATCTTCATGATAGAGAGTCTCTCATTTTGTCACTTTCATACACTAGTGGGAATTTTTCATTATAGAACTTGGCTTGTATATTCCAATGATGGGCTTCCTCAAATGCCCTAGGTCTTCGTGAGCAAGCGAGTTGGATGCACACCCACTTAGTTTCTTTTGTTGAGCTTTCATATACTTATAGCTCTAGTGCATCCGTTGCATGGCAATCCCTACTCACTCACATTGATATTTATTGATGGGCATCTCATAGCCCGTTGATACGCCTAGTTGATGTGAGACTATCTTCCCTCCTTTTGTCTTCTCCACAACCACCATTCTATTCCACATATAGTGCTATATCCATGGCTCACGCTCATGTATTGCGTGAAGATTGAAAAAGTTTTGAAAATGTTAAAGTATGAAACAATTGCTTGGCTTGTCATCGGGGTTGTGCATGATTTAAATATTTTGTGTGGGGAAGATGGAGCATAGCCGGACTATATGATTTTGTAGGGATAACTTTCTTTGGCCATGTTATTTTGAGAAGACATAATTTCTTAGATAGTATGCATTAAGTATTATTATTTTTATGTAAATATGAAATTATGTCTTGAATCATTCGTAACTCAAAATTAATAACAAAAAAAAGTAGATTTAAATTGAAATTATGCCAAAGTATCACTCCGCATCAAAATTCTCTTTTTATCATTTACCTACTCGAGTACGAGCAGGAATTAAGCTTGGGGATGCACGATACGTCACCAACGTATCTATAATTTTGATTGCTCCATGCTACTTTATCTACTGTTTTGGACTATATTGGGCTTTATTTTCCACTTTTATATTATTTTTGGGACTAACCTATTAACCGGAGGCCCAGCCTGTAATTGCTGTTTTTTTTGCCTATTTCGGTGTTTCAAGAAAGCGGAATATCAAACGGAGTCCAAGCGGAATGAAACATTCGGGAACGTGATTTTCTCACGAACATGATCCAGGAGACTTGGACCCTACTCCAAGAAATGTGAGGCGATTCACGAGGTGGGGGGCACGCCCCTGCCTCGTGGGCCCCTGTTGCTCCACCGATGTACTCCTTCCTCCTATATATACCTCATTGCCCCCAAACGATCGGAAGAGGAGCCAAAACCTAATTCCACCGCCGCAACTTCCGTATCCACGAGATCCCATCTTGGGGCACATTAGGAGCTCATGGGAAGGGCATCCACCACGGATGGCTTCTATATCATCACCATAGCCCCTCCGATGAAGTGTGAGTAGTTTACTTGAGACCTTCGGGTCCATAGCTAGTAGCTAGATGGCTTCTTATCTCTTTTGGATCTCAATACAATGTTCTCCCCTCTCTCGTGGAGATCTATTCGATGTAATCTTGTTTTTTGCGGTGTGTTTGTTGAGACCGATGAATTGTGGGTTTATGATCAAGATTATCTATGAACAATATTTGAATCTTCTCTGAATTCTTTTTATGTATGATTGGTTATCTTTGCAAGTCTCTTGAATTATCCATTTGGTTTGGCCAACTAGATTGGTAGTTCTTGCAATGGGAGAAGTGCTTAGCTTTGGGTTCAATCTTGCGGTGTCCTTTCGGTGAAAGAAGGGCAGCAAGGCACGTATTGTATTGTTGCCATCGAGGATAACAAGATGGGGTTTTTATCATATTGCATGAATTTATCCCTCTACATCATGTCATCTTGCTTAAGGCGTTACTCTGTTTTTAACTTAATACTCTAGATGCATCTTTGGATAGCGGTCGATGAGTGGAGTAATAGTAGTAGATGCAGGCAGAGTCGGTCTACTTGTCTCGGACGTGATGCCTATATACATGATCATACCTAGATATTCTCATAACTATGCTCAATTCTGTCAATTTCTCAACAGTAATTTGTTCACCCACCGTAGAATACTTATGCTCTTGAGAGAAGCCACTAGTGAAACCTATGGCCCCCGGGTCTATTCTCATCATATCAATCTCCATTACTTTAATACTTGCTTTGTTTTTACTTTGCCTTTTACTTTTCACTTTGCATCTCTATACCAAAAATACCAAAAATATTATTTATCATCTCTATCAGATCTCATTCTCGTAAGTGACCGTGAAGGCATTGACAACCCCTAATCGCGTTGGTTGCGAGGAGCTATTGTTTTGTGCAGGTACGAGGGACTTGTGCGTAGCCTCCTACTGGATTGATACCTTGGTTCTCAAAAACTAAGGGAAATACTTACGCTACTTTGTTGCATCATCCTCTCCTCTTCGGGGAAATCCAACGCAATGCTCAAGAGGTAGCAATGGAGAGGTGTGTTTTTGAGTAACAATGGAACAACTTTGATGTGGCACCGTGATTTTGAACTAGAAATCCCCACACTGAGTGAGGGTTATTAGGTTGGCGATGCATGTGTATGTTACACCACACTTCAAGCCAACGACGGGGATTCATGCATGCATGCGTGCATAGTATATGCGCTCAAACTTAATTAGGTTTGAATCTCACCATGACCTATAGTACGATAACACGAACCAAATGAAGAATCCGCCATGGTAACATATCTTGTTGTTGGTCAAGGTGATCATGGATGTCCACGCGGGCCCATGAATATATAGGCTTGTCGCCGATAACCACGTGAGGGAGTGTACCGTTCGAAGGCAACCACTACATGCATATGTATGGAGGTGATGTGTGCATGCATGTTTGAATACCATTTCACAACAGTGACGTGGCGCGTGCGTCAAAAATCATACACTAGCTCCCCACACAGAGCGAGATCGGTTCATGACGTGTCGTTATACTAGCCACGTCGACTCGATGGGAGGGATTCATGCGTACACATGCATGTGTGTGTGCGCTCAAACTGTATCACGCATGTCATCCCAGAGCATGACCTATATATATATATACCGTATATATATATATATACCGTATTACAAGCAAAAATAATAATCCCCTCCTAAGTCAAATTAACCTCTCTTGTTGTCAGGAAAAAAATAGTGGTGGACCAAGCGGGCCCACAGATGGAAAGCATCGATATCGCTGATCACCGCTTAAGTGGGTGCGAGAGGACAACCACCACCGCTTTGCATGTGGGCCAAACATATATATGTTGAATACCCAAAAGGCACAACTATGATGTGCCACATGCCTCAAAAATCATAAAACATGCACCCACACAGAGCGAGGTTCATGAAGCGTACTACATATGATGGTCCCCTTCCCCCTGTTCACCGCATACTATATGTCCTTGCCGTAATATGTACAACCCAAAAGAATCCTCATCGATGGTAAAATTAATTAACCTCTGCTGATGTAGGTCAACGTGATGCATGCATGCATCGATGATGGCCTCGTGGGCCCACAGATGGAAGCGTCACACATGAGTGTCCTAGCTAGGATAACCACCGCGTGCATGCATGTGGCCCAAAGAGGTGTTGTGTGATGTTTGAATAGCCAATTTCACAATTTTGATGTGGCACGTGCCTCGGAAACCAAAAAGTCCCAACACTGAGTGAGGTGTACTTGTTCACGAACACGTACGTATAGTATATATGCTAGTCCCCTCCCACCTCTTCGACGCGTACTTATACCACCATAGCACAAACAAAAAAGATTCTACCTTGCTGGTCAAATTAACCTCATTTCCGGCTGTTTGTCAAAGTGATGGACGACGACCTCGCGGGCCCACAGAAAGTGTCACACGCGAGTATCGAGTACCGTGTAGGACAACCATCGACTGCATGTGGCCAAAACATGTATGTATGAAAGGGTTGTGTAATGTTTTAAATAACGAATTCACGACTCTAATGTGGCACCGGCCTGCCTAACAAAACGGCCAACCCACATGGTGGCTCACAACTTATAGTGTACTGTGAGCCACCCGCCACCCCCAGACGCACACACCCACACACACACACACACCGCGAATCCACCGCACTATGATGCATGTTAAATTAATTATCCCGCGGTGAACATATGTTAGCAAAGGAGGGACGTTTTAATTTCGAAAAAATTACATAGATCATATAGACGTTTTAGTACATTAATTAATTGATTTTCTATGGGTATAATGTGCAAAAATCAATTAATGCGTCATATGTTGACAGTGCACCTAAATGGATTGCAAAAACACGTGTGTCTCACTGGGTGCATGTTTACTCCCCGTGCAACAAATTCCAATATTGAGAATCTTGATTTTTAAATTCTAGTACATCCAAAACTTATTTGAAGTTCATGAAACTTATCGTGTTGTCATATGGACACCAATACAATGTGGCATTGTACTTTTTTGTAAAATTTGAGACCAGTTTTGATGTAATCTTTATCTAATTACAAACGGAAGATTATTAATAATTGGGAAACAATATCCCAAACGGATTATTTATTCGAAAATTGAGCGTTAGACCAACAATGGATACATGCCATGCTTCGGTTAAGCAATAAAGCGGATCACTAATCATCCAAATAGAAAAACAATATACGTGTCATCGCACGACTCGTGTGCCATGCGAGTAGGCGTGAGTTGACGGGACGCATGCGAGCAGTCCACCGCGCAAGCAGACCGGGAGGCGTGTGTCCAGGTGTGTGAATTGACGGAGGCGTGCTCGCTGCACAGTGTCATCGGGAGGCATGCGAGTAGCTGTGTAAAACTTTGGTAGGCATGTCAGTAGTCCGGTGCACAGGCTCAACGAGAGGCGAGCCATCGGTTTAATCGCCGCCCGCCTCTCTCCCACAACTCCCACTACTCCATATTAATGGTGCGCCCAAGCGGCCGCACCCCCCATCCTCACCACACACAGAATCCTCTCTCTCCGCTTACATCCTCGACGCCGCTCTCAGTCCTCAAAGGCGTCAGTGTATGAGGATGCTGCCGAAGCGCCCCATCGGAGGGAGTGGCGACGTCGGGGCTGCTAAAGCATTGGAGCACGGCGTGAAGATGGAGACAGAGGTTGCCTTCACCACCGGCGAGTTATTGCTGCACCCTGACGTCGTCAATGGCGTCAAGCTTCCACAACCGGAGGTGGAGTTCCACACCAACTCTGGTGACGACCCCGGCGATGACTCCGACGACCATCCCGGCGATGACTCCGACGACGATGGACAGTTGGTTAGTCATCTATACCCATTTATGTGTCAAATAGATCATAGGGTTTCTCTGGTTACTCCTGCCTCCCTTTTTTGGAATAAAAATCCTATGGTTATGTTCTCCCAATCCATGAAATCAAAGTAAGTTTTGTTAGATCCATGTAGTGTATTGACTGTTTGAATGGTACAAGTGATAAGTAATTAGTTGTTTCATCTCTGTGAATAATTTCTGCTAGTAATCCGACTAGGGTTAGTGTTCGTGCTAATAATTCCTCGCCGGGACTTGACAATTGATTTTGAATGACCAACATATGTTTGTGCCATTATTTTCTTCAAGATTGGTCTCTACATAGACGACTGTGCTTAAAAATCGAACCATAATCTGTGGATATGTATAAATAAATAGCCATAAATTCCTAATCCTACTTCAGGTATGTAATCATTGATTTGATGCCAAATTTGTTTTACTATTTGTATAGGTGATGTCTGACGATGTGGACAGCGAGGATGAAGATGACCAGAGGAGGTACAAGAGGCAAATCATGAGGGAGCTTTATGCGGGAATGCATAACATGCGTATTAGGACCTGGAACGGCGGCTATTGATGCCCATTTTGCAACCACAAGCTTCATGACGCCTATCTAAGTGTTCTGGCGCATGCAAGAGGACGGGCCATTGGCTCCCTCAAGCAGAAGTATTCTCATGAGGGTGGGCGCCGCAGTAGCGTCTTGAGTACTGGAGAAGCTTCAGGATCGTGTGAGCATGTGAGATGAGATGTGGGATCGAACTATGTACATTTGAATATGCTTAATGACGGTTGAACTATGTACTTATGGTTGAACTATGGTTGTGTACGTGTACGCTTATTATCTATGCCTGAGTATGTTTAGTCTATGTTTACTTGTGTCTAACCGTGGGATATGGATGCAATCAGTTTGGTTGATGGAATCTACCTCCATCTTGGTTTATTGGTCCCCTTTGTAATTTGTGTTAAATTTTGACCAAAGGTTTAACTGACAAAATTTTAGTGTAGGTCAGCAAAAATTATATTGTTGGATGGGTATTTGAGCATAGTGTTCAATGATATATTTTTTGGTGACATGCATAAACATTTCTTAGTTAAATATTTGGTAAAAAATTGGTAAAAATTATAAAGGGGACCAATAAACCAGGATGGAGGTAGTACGTCAATCACACACGGTTCCCAAAATTGGAACCGTGTGCAATGACTTTCATTTTGCCTGTTGCGTCAATCACACACGGTTGGCTCTAGCAATCCGTCGCCTCCAACATTCTTTGTGGGACAAAAAACCCTCACCACCCAATTCAAAAAAGAAAAAAGAAAACCCTCACCATCCCCATGTCACAAAAACCCTCACCCCGCCCGCCACCCCCTCCAGTCCCCATTCACACATGCACAAGCTCCTCCGCGTCTATGCATGACAACACCTTTCGCGGCGGTAAACACTTAGCTCGAAGCCTGCCGCCGCCAGCCTGCCAGCAAAGCCCATCGCATTTCGCCACTTCCGCTTGCCGCCGCCTATCTCCATCGACTTTCTCGACGCTGCTCACGGTCGACCCAGCTCCGCTCGATTGGGGAATCTGTCGTACTGAGGGTTCTTTCTCATGGACAACAAGGTAACTAATTTAATGAGATATTATCTCATTTCTTATCCGAGTTCATCTGCCTCCTTTAATCACCCGGCCGAAATCGCCGTGAATTCATTTTTATTCGAGCTAATTTGAGGGTTTTCTTCCGTTCATAGAGTGTACAGTGCGCAGACACATCAGGACCTTGCGGCCTCCGCTAAACATTCCATCTCACCGTACCAGATGACTTGAGGATGTGCGCGGTATGTTCAATCTCACCCTAAATCGGCTGGCATGGCCTACTTTCCTGAACATATTCTAAATATTACTACATCTGGATAAAAGGTGCCACATGCACCATATACGTCAAAGGAGATTCCCCCCTCTTCTTTCTATATTAGGAAAATTAATGATGTATTGTTCTTTCGATTACTCTCATATTTCCATGACATCATGTTTACCCTATCTGTTTAATTATAAATTTTTGTCCTTCGATTTCCATTGCTGTACAGTTCTTTCAACTTGGGCCGATATTTGCATGTTAACATATTTTCTTTAACAATCCTACCATTTTCTGCACGCGTCCCTTGCTATGCAACAGAATCTGTAGTGCACAATCTTTCCCTTTACATAAATCAAGACTGCAGGGATGTCATACTCCACACAAACCATGGATTTACAATCGTTGCTACTGTAAGACTTGATGAACGTGGTGAGTCCTATTTTGGCACTGGCTTTTGGAAAGAAATTTCTAAGTTTTATGAACTGAAACTTGGCACTATAATTGCACTGCACATAAAACGGCCTGGTCATGAGATATATGATAACTTCCCCGACGATATCATCCGTCCAGACTTTGTTCGAAGTAAGTTTTCTTTTCAACTATCTGCATGTTGACTTACCCAGCAATATCAAATGAATTGTATAGTATTTAAGCAACCAACTGTTATTCCCTTTTCCTACTATATTCCTACCTAATAACTTCTAGTTACCAATACACTTTTCTATTGCCCTGTTTTAACTAAATATTCCATGTACTTCCATTTCTATCAGAAAGCGCCGCTGACAATTAGACTCCAGAGGTGGAGAATGGGGCTGCCAACAAGCGGATGCGGGGCGAGCTAGAACCGCAAGCGACTCCAGTAGGCCTAGACTACATCAGCAGCCTCCCCGATGATATGTTGACAGTCATCATCTCCCTCCTCCCAATCAAATACGGGATGTGGACAAATGTCCTTTCCCGTCGGTGGTGCCCCTATGGAACTCCAGCCCTCTCGACCTCATCGACACCCACGAGCTCTGCCATGGCTATCGCAAAAGCTTGGATGTTTTCTCCAAGATCCTCGGCAGTCACCTTGGCCCAACCAGAGGCCTTACAATGGGAAAGTTCCGTTCCAACGGCAAGGACCGAGCCAAGCTTAATGGCTGGTTCCGATCCCCCGCCCTAGATCAGCTCGAGGAGCTCACTTTTGATGATGGGCATATGCGGTCGCTGCCAACGTTTGCACTCCGCCTCGTGCCCACGCTATGCGTCGCCAAGTCCAGGAACTGCCATCCCCCCCCTAATGATGCGCTGCTCTTATTCTACCACGACTGAAGCACCTCAAGCTCGTCACTGTCTATCTCTCAAACGGTAACATGGAGCGCCTGCTCCGTGGCTGTATTGCACGCGAGTACCTTCCATGGGTTGAGTACATTCCACATCATCTCCATGACTCTCCGGACTATTTATGTGTGTTGCTGGTGTGGCAGGAAGACATCACAAGATGTGTACCACGGTAAGGTCATTGAGGACACACCTGCACTTGAGAGATTACTTGTAGTTGATCAAGAAGGTCCAACAAGAATCTATGTCATTTCTGCGCCGAAATTGACAGTGATGGGCTACTCGTCTGACAAATACTCCAAACTTGTTATTGGATCCACACCCATTCAGGTACAACAACCGCCTTCTACCTCTCCTTCTACAAACTAACATTATTTGTAATTTTGTAGATGTTTGTTCATCTATCATTCAGAAAATGATTCCGACAAGCTTGACCCTGAAACTGCGCACAGTGAAGGTCTTGGCACTAGAATCTATCAGCCCCAACCTGGAGCAAGTTGTCAGTTTCCTGAGATGCTTTCCGTGCCTGGAGAAGCTATATATCGAGGTGATGTTCCTTTCCTGTTCAATGTTAACCATAAGGGAGTTTAATTTTTGACACCTTTTCCAAGTTTACAATGACAATGTACTACGATTACTGAAGGATTCTTTTGGAGGATTTCAGTACATACATGTCCCCCCCCCCCCCGCCCCATATTGATTGCTTGATCCATATGGTTACAATCAATAAGCATTTCTCCTTTGGATTCATTTGTACTAGTTTTCTTAGGGAAATTTTCATCTCCAACCTCTTGTGAAGAAGGCTACATTTTTCTAGAATGTAATCAAGTGCCCATGTTAATCATGTCAGATCGAAGATGGCATGTTAGTGCATTTTACAAATCCTGCAAACCAAATAGGCTTGTAGTAATATTCAAAACTGCATGTAGGCACTAACACGTTTTCTTTTGTAGATAAGATTAGGCCCAGTGGTGGATAATGTGATACAATATAACAATCACGTCAAATGCCTAGATCTGCATCTCTCAGAAATTACTTCAAACTCCTACCGAGGGACATTACCAGAGATTATATTCGCCAGGTTCTTTGTTCTCAGAGCAAGGGTGCTGAAGGAAATGAGGTTTGCCCTACATTTATTTCGCAAAAATGAATGGTTTGTTGATCAGCGTCGGCGCCTGCGGCAGAATGGAATAGGCTCCAAAAATGTTGGATTTCATTTTGGAACTTCGGATGACAGAGTAATCGGAAGTCATCGTGTCAACCTCATACATGACTTCTCAGTGGCTGACCCCTTTGCAAAAATTGTGAGGTTTCGAAACCATACTTAGAAGTGGTAATATTAGTTTGAACCTCTCGATATCCATGTTATTGGATCGGTATGGCGTTTATGGTGATAAGCTGAATTTCATTTCTAATATCAGTTTGAACCTTGTAGTCTTTGAATTTGAGCCGTATAACTCTGGAACTTGAACCTTGTAATATTTCGAGCTTTTGTGGTACAATCGTTGAAATGGCATCGTATGAGACTCGTATATTGGTAGCACTATTTTGGCACTATTTTGACCTTAATATGCAATGGTCTTAGATTTTATTAACCATTCTTGAATTTGTTTTCCTTGTCGATCTCACAGCACACGATATGTATAGCTAACTCGACTGTTATCTTCGACATTATTGCACACAATTGGTCTCTTCCACCATGTGCCATGTAGAGCGCAGAATTAATTATCGCACTCGAGTGTCCATCATCACCCTTCTGTGAAACTTTGACCTCATCACCCACGGGTAAACTTATGACCGAATTCATTCCACACACTTTGTTTTTACAAAGCTTTTTGCCAATAAACGCCCACGATTTGCCCCTCTTCTAGCCGACGCGTGGCCAAACTAGCCAGGCGGGAAGCTTGCGCGGTAAACTGTGCGGTAGTGCGGGAACAGGCTCACCGACGATACATTTGGCGCCTCTTCGAGCCCACGAGTGCGGTGCGGTGTTGTCAAGCGTGCACTGGAATCCTCCGTTATGAACGCCGTGACGATCATAGGCTGGCCGGCCCCCATTTATTACAGCGGCCATTTAACCCTTGTGTCTCTTCAACCTTCCGATCGCGCCGCACCATTGCAAGAAGCACACCCACCACGAGAAATTCTTAGAGGGTATCCTACGCGGCTCCAATGGCGCTCCGAGCGGCTGCCAATGATGAGCAGCAGTTCACCATGCGTGCCGTGGTGGACACCCACAGAAGGTTCATGGACCTCTCGGTGGTCTACACCAACGACCCAGTCTAGGTGGAGCACTCCATCCACATCATGGAGTTTTTGCTTGCCGAGGAGAAGTACAAGGTGGTCGTGCCGGGTTTGACCTCGAGTACACCCGCGCTCGTGTCGGGTCTCGTCCCAAGGTCATCGTCGCCCAGATGTGCGTGCGCCACCACATCCTCATCTACCACTACTGCCTGGCCACAAGGCCTTGTGAGCATTTCACCAGGTTTGTCAGCAGCCCCCACTACATGTTGTATGGTGGACATCACCAACGATGTAAAGGCGCTCGAGAATTCGGGCATCGCCTGCCAGAATCTTGTCGACATCCAGGGCCAATACAAGATTTGGGGCAGCAAGGAGCATGAGAAGGACTCACTAGTTCACCTTGCCGAGGCCATCATCGCCCCCTACTACAAAGACATGAAGGATTCGTGCAACAAGGACAAGCGTGCCTGGCACTCGGCCTGGATGGAGAAACTCGACAAAGCTCATGTCGTGTACGTGGCCAAGGAGGCGTACACGAGCGATGACATGTACAGGTGGATCGTTGACATGAGGAAGTGCCTCCTTCCCCCGAACGGCCAGGGATCCAGCCGGAAGCAGAGCAATGGAAAGCGTCACACAACAATAAGTAGATGATTAGATCCTCGTTTCTCCTAATTTAGTATGCATGTAATTGCTTACTTTGGTGTGTGGAAATGTTATGTGTGTAGTCACTTCTATAATTGTATGCTTAATTTGGTTATGCAATGCTCTCTTTTTAGGTATATATGTCAGAATCAAAGTGAGGAGAACAGGATATGTTATGAGAAGAGTGACGTGGGAATAGATTGTTGATGCTCTGTAGACAGAGCGTAGATGTTGTGTGGACAAAGAAAATCACATCGCACAAGGACTAAACAATGGAACCCGTCGGTGATGTTTTCATCAATCATTCACAATTGTATACCAGCAATCGTTTGCTCACAACACACATGGCTTGTTAGCAGCAATCGTCTATGTTGTTATCAGTCTTCACACACGTTTCCAATTACAGACCTGTTTGCCAGGTATCACACACATCTTGTTAAGTTGAACCGTTTCTATTCTCTTGTCTCAACGCAAACAGTTCATCCGAGTGAACCGCATGCCGTATATCGCACACACCTTTATCTAGCTGTCCGTTTCTTTTGTGTTTCCTAATCACAAACAGTTCATCCGAGTGAACCGTATGATGTATATTGCACACACCTTCATCTGGCTGCCTGTTTCTTTTGTTCCTCCTCATCGCAAATAGTTAATTGAACTGAACCGTATGCCTTGAATCGCACACGCAACTAAAATCTGAACCGTGTTTGATGCATCCTCCATCACAAACGTTTTGCACCTTTTTTGACGGGTTTTTTTACACCACCGTTTGCGATTATTGCATCGCACACAGTTTCATCGAAGGGTCTCTGATTGTAGTGTCGCGTTAGCAACATCCTGTAGCAGTGAATAGGAATTGCTTCCATTGAATTTCCCAGACCAAGGACCACACATTCTTCAGTTGGTTGTAGCAATAAATATTCTAGCACAACTTCTCCAACATGATCTACAACACCACATAGCTTTATGAATGGCAAAGTCCAAACCCAGTAACCTCCATACCTCCTTAGCTTTTGCACAAGTGAATAACAGGTGCTTGGTATCCTCCGCTTCTATACCGCATGTAGGACATTGCCCTCTGACTTTCATATGTCTGTTAGCCAAAGTCACCTGACATGGTAGCGATCCTAACACATTTTGCTAGAAGAAAATTTAAACCTTGGCAGGACATCTTAAGCTCTAGACCGTCCCCCATACTGGTGAATACTATGTGGGTTTGACTGTATTTTCTCCTGGTATTTTATGGCCATATTAGTTGTGCCACTCCTCAAGTTATGCCGATCTCACTGAGAGTCTCTGGTTTTTGCACAAGTTCCATGTTACGAAGTTCGACATATCAAATTCAGGCAATGGAATTGCAAGGATCCACACCACATCAACTTGCCAGAATGTTGGAGAAACCAACTCTTCATCCCAACTACCCGTAATAGGGTCAATGAAATCACTTACTTTTGATAGTAAATTGCCTCCACAAGTCGTCATCACTTTCCTGGTAGGTGAGTTAGGGATCCATTTATCATACCAAACATTTATCCCACTACCATCACCGATTCTCCATATATGAGCTCTTTTTAGTGTCTGGACCCCTGGCACAATACTTTGCCATGTGAATAAGGCTCTCTTTTTTGAAGCTGCATTAAAAATATCACAATCTAGATAAATATTTGGCTTTGAGAACATAAGCACAAAGGGGATCCGGATTATCAATTAATCTCCAAGCCTACTTCACAAGTAGGGCTAGGTTAAAATAATGAATATCTCAAAATCCCATTCCACCTTCTTTTTTTGGCACGCACAATTTCCACCATGCAAACCAGTGCATTCTACCCCGATGGTCATCGTCACCACACCAATAATGCGACATTGTGAGGGCGGCGTGGATGTTGGCTGACTACCATGGTCGTGAGGGCGACATGGTGGCTGGCAATTGGCGGTCGGTGGAGGTGGTGTGGCAATATGCTCGTACCATGTGTTTGGGCATGAATCGTGCATGCTGGGGACAAAACCTTGTCTGCCTCGACAGGCCGACGGTGGCGGCACCACAGTCGTTGTCTCTGTCGTGAAGGCACCATCGTTGTTGTCCCCCCCCCCCCCAAACCACTCCGAGTGAAAGCCCAGATCTTTTCGATGGGAGATGGTGGCGCTACGGTGTCGTGCCCTTCCTGAAGGCACCACCTCGAAGGCTTCACCTCATTGATGATCAGCTTATCCTTGTCTACCTCAAGTGTTGCTTTGTTTCTTATCCTTTGTGTGCTTGGTGGTGTATAGGGTGTAGCTGATCATCTGCGTATCTAGCCTTGGGTGTCTGTGGGCTGGTGTTTGTACTTGAATGGTTGTATGTGGTTGTTGCTTTATATATAAAGTGGGGCACAAGCATTTTTCGTCAGAATGCAACACCACATCTGTAATTCCTTTACAAATCCGTTTTGGAATTTTGAAAACCAACATTGTGTAAGATGGTGTAGCATGTACAATTGATTTGAGTATCACTTCCTTTCCTCCTGTTGAAAGTTGCCTTTCCTTCCATCCCATAATTCTTTTCATAACTTGATTCACCAAAATCTGGAAACAATCTGCTCTATCTAAACCCACTGTGGATGGTAAGCCTAGATAAGTACCCGATAGTGCCTCGGTCATTATATTCAAACTGTTGCAAATTTGTTCCTTCATCTCAATTCTAGTATTAGGGCTAAAAATACAATTGACTTGTGCAGACTAACCTTCTGTCCCGAAGCATCACAATATAATGCAAAGATTTCTTTCAGACACTTAACATTCTCAGTATTCACTACTGCAGGATGCTGCTAACGCGACACTACGATCAGAGACCCTTCGACGAAACTGTGTGCGATGCAATAATCACAAACGGTGGTGTAAAAGAACCATAAAAAAAGGTGCAAAATGTTTGCGATGGCGGAGCCATCAAACACGGTTCTGATTTTAGTTGTGTGTGCGATGCAAGGCATACAGTTCAGTTCAATGAACTGTTTGCGATGAGGCGGAACAAAAGAAACGGGCAGCCAGATGAAGGCGTTAATGTCGCGATATCTGACATACGGTTCACTCGGATGAACTGTTTGTGATGAGGAGGAACAATAGAAACGGGCAGCTAGATAAAGGTGTGTGCGATTGAGGGCATACGCTTCAGAAGGATTAACTGTTTGCGATTAGGGAACATAACATAAATGGGTTAGCCAGATCAAAGTGTCTGCGATTGATGGCACACACTTCACACGGATGAACTGTTTGTGATTAGCCACAACAAACTAAAACAGTTAGATAGATCAACGTGTGTGCGCTAGACGTGCACACACATTCTAATTAAAAGAAGTGTGCGCGATGGTAATAACGAGCGTGCACGGTTGTTGGAACAAGACGTGTGCTGACATTACCTATTGCGGTGCACCCTATGGTGCAAACGCCACGTACGCGGCCAACAAGGCGTGCCCACGTTACGCCTTCCGGGAATAGTGCCGCACTTATAACCGTCAATAAATTTAGAGCCTGCGTCCCGTCACATTCCAAATTGCAAACATGTTCACACCGATCAAGACCTAAAGGGTTTCCTACTTAGGAGCGTATTAGTACTCGGTTATAAATACTACTACTCCAAGATGACTGCACATTCCTCCTCAACTCCTCATCCACAAAAATAAACAAGTCATTCATCATCGTTCCCTTGCGTCTGCCATGGCCAGAGTGAGTTCTGGGTCGAGAGATTGCCACCAGGGAGATGCGAGCATGGAAGTGGAAGCACGAGAGATGTCCCGCCTCGCCGCGCGGCCGTAGCAGCACAGAGGTCCCGCTGCATCGTCGAAGCAGCACGGAGGTCCCGCCGCACCGTCAATGCAGCAGACTAGTCCGGCCGCGCCGCAGTAGCAGAAGAGATGTCCCGCCGCGCCGCGAATGCAGCAGAGATGTCCTCCCGCGCCGCGGCAGCCTGGGAAAATGTCTCGCGGGTAGGCGAGGACTGTTACAGGTGCATGCATGCAATCTTCCATAGCCAGATGGATCAGATCTCCGGCTGGGAGAGGTTGCAGGATGACATGAAAGCCTCTTTTGAACAGGCTACCGACGTCATCCTGCAACTAAATGAGAGAAATGCGAAGCTCCTGGCCGAGTGTGGCCTGCTAAGGGCGAAGATCGTCGGAAGTGCGGAGCAGCAGGAGGAGACCACTGCCTTGTTGACGAGGACGGGCGTCATTATCGAGAAACTTATGGACAAGAATGCCATGTTGCGCATCGAGCGCAGAAGGCTGGTGGAGGAATTTGTGGATGCTCTCCAACAGCATCCTGAGGACAAGAAAGAGCTCATCGCCACTCGCCGCGGAGACTAGTTCCCACGCCCTGCAGCAACGCATCAAGAAAGTAGAGATCAGCGAGCCAGATCGTTGTCTTCCTTCTTCTTTTGCCCTTGTGTATTTCGGGCGTTGCCGCATGTGGGTTTTTTTAATTATGTTCCTTATATTCATCATGCTTGTTATAAGTCACAGTCAATGCTATGTAGGTCTGTCAGATCTTACATCAAGATCCGTGCAAAACTTTCTTTCCAGATTTACATTTTTCTCTTAAATCTCAGTCCAGTGAGACATATAGCCACATCATAGAACGGGGGCGCGGTCACCATTAATGGAGACGTTGGGAGGGAGGTGCGCGGTGGGTAGAGGTCAAAGGGTTCTCCTCCCGATGAGCACGCGCAGGGGTCTGATCTCACGCCTCCCGTACTCAAATAGCTACCCCGCACGACACCTCCTAGCCAATAAAAAAGGGGACGCATGGCGGCACGTAATTGGTAAGTAGAACGCCCCGGTTTCCATAATACTGGTGTTTCCGATTTGTAACGTGGCAGCACTTGTTCAAAATGACTTTGTTGATTGTTAATGTGTGCGCCTTCGCAAATGTAACATCCCAAAATTCTAAATTTTGGAATGTTATAATAAATAGATAGATTTGATTGATTGTGTGATTGATTGACTAAAATTGTGTGAAATTCAAAACTTTTTGAAAGTTAAATGAGAGGGAATAAAAGGACTTTCCCAAACTTTCATTTTGCATTCGTGATCTCCGTGAATTCAAATTCTTTTCACCACAAAACCCTGGAGAGAAGATGACATGACTTCTTCCATTTATTTAAATGACAAGGGGTGTTGAAAATATTTGAATTTCATTTGGAAAATATTTCTAACCAGAAACTTTATGCAACTCAATGATTTTCACGAGCGAAGATAAAATGACTTCTTCAAAACATATGAAATATGAGTTGGGAGTTTCAAAGAATTAAACTCAAAGTTCTTTTGAATTTATTTTCAATTTGGAGTTATTTGAATTTTATTCAAATTATTTTTCTCCAAAAATAAAATATATGGAAAATAGGGTAACATGATTCCCTACATCAGAAAATTGGAGAGAAATAAATTTGAATTAATTTTGGTATTTTTGAAATGATTTTTACTGGATTTTATTAGAGCAGAAGCACTCTTTGCTTTATTTGAATTTCTGTGGATTTTATTTGATATTACAAAAATGTTCACAATGTAGGAAATAATTTTCTGGAAATTTTGAAATATTATATGCCTATATAATATATTTATTTCGTTTGTTTTGTTTGGTTTGTCTGTGTTTTTTTTAAACTTCTAGGCTAATCGACCGGGCTGACCAGCCGGCTCGAGCCAAGCCGCCACAGCAACGCCTCGCCGTCCCGAGCACTGGCGACGGACTCCATCGTCCACACGCCACAAGACCGCCATTGGGAGACGTCGCCTCCGGCCTCTCCCGCCTCCTCCACGCCACCGAGACCCCTCCCCTCCTTAAAAGCCAGCTCCGCCGCCTCTCCTCTCCTCCTCGCACTTCGCGCCGCCGCCGCACCTCTCGACGCGCTTGCGGAAGCCGCCGCTCCGGCGAGATCCAGCCACCGTCGCCGCGGTATGCCTCGCCTCTTCCCTCTCCGTCCGATCTACAATCGACGGTCCGGATTAGATCTAGGTTTCATTTTTTTTATTTCAAGCCGATACGTTTAGTTAACGAACGCTCATTCTTTTAGCATTGGCAGCGGATGTTTTCATTGTATAAGCCTCAACGTGACGTTCATATATTAGATTTGTTTTTGTGGCCAGGGATCCGTTTGTAAATATTTTCTTTACAGATCAGCCCCTGGTTTTCAAACGACTATAACTTTTTGCTCATTAGTTGGAATTAGATGAAACCAACGCCCACTTCTTCGTTACAATCTCCTCTATCCAGTAATCCAACTCAAACATGTTTTTGAAAGTTTAAAATTTGAATTAGATCAGAATTGAATTTGAACTTCATTTGATCATAACTTGGGTTTCGTAACTCCGATTTAGTTGATTCTTTTTGCAAATCGAAGCTCTTGACCTAAACTTTATGATAAGGCCAAATTCATATAATTTTGGTACTGTTAGAAATTGTTTTATGTTGCAAGAGTTATTTTGCTTGGTTTTGATGTTTTCTGAATTGTTTTCTTTGTTCTTTCCGATCTTTTGAGTGATTGCTTATGTGTGGTTACTATTGCTTGCTTACGATAGATTGACCGGAGTGTGACGAGTAGAACTATCAAGAGTTTTGAGTGCAAACCATCTTCGTCAACATTGCAGGCAAGTTCACACTTTGATCATACTTTTCATTACCCAGTTTTTATGCATTAGTTTCAATCCTCAAACAATTGCATGATTAGGATCTGATTAATATGTGGGTTTTGGGAAGTAGATGAGGTAGTACCTATTACCTGTTTCATTATCAAACCCTTGGGAGTTACTTCTATGTTTGCTTATATTGCCATGCTATGCTAGTAGACGTGGATTGGGTGAGTGAATTCCCATGACAGATGTGAGATTGATAATTAATGGTTTATTTAAGGTGGCAACTTTAATACACATCTGGGTGGATTGAGGTACCTGGTTATTCCAGGATTGCCTGTCTAGGCACCTGGGTAGACCAGGATTGCCTATTTTTTTTATGGATCGCCACCTAGGCTCAAAGGGATCATAAGATTATTCATGCTAGAAACTTCCGTGTGCAGCCACAAGCCATTATGGGCTCTGGCATAGTTGATTAAGTCTTGCGAACTCTTACAGGGTAGACTAGCAGATGTAGGGGAAAGTAGGTGTACCGGTCTATCCATAGTAAGGTGCTAGCGCTTCTGAAAGACTATGTCTCGGTCATCCGTTTCTCAAACATCATGTAGTGCGAGAAATCCAACGGAGGCAATCGAGTCTTGTGGGGAAAAGTGCGCAAACCTCTGCAGAGTGTATAAACTAATCATGGTTAGCCGTGTCCCCGGTTATGGACATCTTGAGTATCTAGTACTTGGATTTTCCTGTGAATCTCATCACGTTACTTAATATAATCTGTTTGGGTTTAATGATGATGCTTAATTGGGATTGAGAATGCTGTCAACCATTCTCAATGTTTAACCACCACCATGATAGTTAAAATAAATTTATTCCTTTGCAGTAGGGAAAAATTGGCTTTTCGCAAAACCCTTATAACCATAGAGCTTTTCCACCAGCCATATATGCATGTAGTGATAGCCATATTTCAGCATTCTTTGTCACGGTGAATTTGCCAAGATATTCAATGTCTTGACCCTTTATGGCTGCAACATCTCATGTTGCGGGATCTTCTGACAGTAAGTGATACATTAGGGTTACGATTTCTACACTCAACTTTGAATCCACAACCTTGTTACTTCCGCTATTTGGATTGAGGTAATAGTGTTTACGTTACTTTATACATGTGATTTACCTCTGTTATAAATCCTCGAGTACTGTGTGTCAAAGATACCGATCCAGGGATGACACTTAAGCACAGAGACTTGATCCATTCGGGTCGGGTCGCTACAAGATGGTATCAGAGCACATGTTGACTGTAGGACGTGACCCTAGAAACGGGCAAGCCCATAGGAAAGATTTTTCTCTGCAACTTCATTTCAAAAAGGATCTTTTACCTCTATTCTCTTCTGAGCTTATTCAAAAATTCCTTTTAGTGAGATCATACCCCTTTTCCCTTTTGTCCACATGAAGATTCGGCTGATGAGACCACTCCAAGAAGTACAAGATATCGGACAACTAAGACTACTTTGGAATAAAGAGGATTTTTACCGTGCATTACAATGACGGAAACTACAACAGTGAAGACTCCGAAGACTAGGAGAATTTGAAGGCTTTGAAGAATTTCCGGGTTTGTATGACCTAGGAAGGCACCCCTTATGGAACTTGGCAGACTATGGAAGATGTCAATACCCGAGATCAAGGTGTATCGAAGAAAGACCGGAACATGGAGCATTAGAACTCAAAGTTCTGTCAAGGAAAACCCTAAAGGAAGGAGATATCAACTATTGAGAGATAGCTCATGGAAATGACAAGAGCAGAAACACACTATCCATGATGTTATCGCCCGCTTATGCTATTGTCACCGTGCTGAGTTAAGCATGCATATGCATGGAAGGATTGGATGGTAGAAGGCTGATGAAGCACCTATCAGCAAGATGAAGTTTTAACCTGAGCAGGTGTATCACTAGGATCTGGAGTATTACATCAAGGATTTTAAGATGGACTTTGGAAGTCATATTTGACAAGGAGGCAATTCGTGAAGAACTCAGGAACCACAAGCTGAAGTAGCCAAACTGGGGGAACAAAACCTCGAGATACCGGAGGTTTGTCAAGAACTGAAGGATAGTAGGACCATGGTTCATGTCGAGGATGTTGAAACACAGAAGTTTGTAATGCAACCCCGGAATATTAAAGGATGTCACGAGAGACTTCGCGTCAACAGAGATGATCTGGCAAAAGAACTTGAGAATGACAAGCATGATCGGAAGTAACCACAGGAGACATGAACAAGACTTGAATAGTTTAATGATTTTGAAGATTTATTGACCTTTAGAAGACCAAACCCCTGTTATACACTTACGTTAGATGCGACGTTTGTGAGCTGTCATTTGTTTGATGTTTTTTCGACAGCCACAAACAAAATCTGTCTTTTCAAAACTTTTTTTTGTATTGTGTGCATCCCTCTCTATCTCTCTTATCCCACCCCAAAACCCATGGACCCAATAGAGGATGAATGGAGATGAGCTTGTATTTTCTGGACCGATGAGTCAATTGGAGAGAACTGATGGATTGAGAACATGGAGGATCATATGGAGAACAACCCTATAGTCGGAAAGGATATGGCACAAAGATGCTCTTAAGTGTTTTGAAAGAGGTGCTGCTACTTGGTGGAGGATGTACCAAACCATCAAAGGATGGCAAAGAGTAACCATTTGGGAAGAATTTAAGTTGACTTTGCTAAAGTCTCGGCTTGTGTCCCAGAAGTTGAAGCCTTATGGAAATGATATGGAGAAAGTGCATGCAAGCTTTGTGGAGAAATAGGACACAACCATAAAGAACACCAGGATGGATACCCTCATAAGTGGGGGATTACCAAAGGAGTTAGCCGAGGATCTCAGGGAACTTCGGTTGGAGATTGTTCCCAAAGGTTTTGTTACAGCAATGGAAGTTTAGTTTACATTGTTGGGAAAGATCCGTGAAGCTTAGAAGGATGACAAAGAGATTGCTGAGGTAAAAGAGAGAATGAACAAAGGAAAGGCCAAAGGTTTTCGTAAGGATGAGCACGACATCTTATGGTTCGAGGACCATGTATATGTTCCCAATAATGCAAAGATCGAGAAGTAAATACTTGGAGGCTCATGACTCACCATACTCGATTCGCCACGAAACATCAAGATGTATTTGGATTTGAAGGAGGCGTTTACGGTGGACTGGTATGAAGAAGGATATCGCGGAGTATGTAGTCGTAGGTGATGTATGCCGTAGAGAGTAAAAGCAGAGCATCGAAGCGGCGAGGATTACTACAGCCTATGCCGATGCGAATGGAAGTGGGATAAGCTTGGCATGGATTTCATTACCGGATTTCCCGAACCGAGCGGGACATGATTCTATCTGGGTAGTAGTTGATTCGCTTGACCAAAGTGGCTCACTTTATCCCAGTGAAAACCACCTATACAAGTGAGAAGTTGGCCAAGATATATTTGACCAGGATCGTATGTCTGCATGGAGTTCCGAGGACATCGTATCAGATAGAGGAACACAGTTTACCTCAAAGTTTTGGAATCAGCTGCACCAGACTTGGGGTACTAGGCTAGAGTTCAAGATCTGACCTTTCATCCGTGAAGCAGATGGATAGACCGAGAGAGTCAATCAGATTACGGAGGACATGTTGAGAGCGTAGCGCTAGATTATGGATCTAGTAGGGATGATAATCTACTTACCCGGAGTTCTCATACAACAACGATTACCAAGCCGGTTTGAAGATGGCCTTTTGAAGCTTTGTATGGGAGAAGGAGCGGACACCATTGATGTGGGATGAAGTTGGAGACCGTCAGTTGTTTGGACCAAATGTGATCAAGGAATTGAGAAGAGAATGTTAAGTTGATTCGAGATAGACTGAAGGTAGCTCAAAGGTCTGAGGCCCGGAAGAGTTATGCAGACTCAAAATAACGCAAGGAGGTAGTCTATGAAATTGGAGACAGAGCATGTCTTCGTGTGTCCCCTCTGCAAGGAGTTAAACGATTTGGAGTTAAGGGAAAGTTAACCCCGAGATTTGTAGGACCATACCGAGTTTTGGAGCGTATGGGAGAAGTGGCCAACAAGTTAGAGTCACCCGAAGGACTGTCAGGAGTTCATGATGTGTTTCACGTTTCCCAGTTGAAGAAGTGCCATGCAGAGATGACCAATATTCTCCTGTAAGGACGCTTGACCCTGGAAAGGATAATGATGTTCCACGAAGTGGAGTATGGACTTCATAAGTATAAGTTTTTATCTCGGTAAGTGGGATATCCCACGAGGATGAAGAGATGAATTACTATTGGATATAAAGGAGGTGTGATGTTGGAAATATGGATCAATGAAAATTCCATGATGAGTCTGAGTAACCATGTCCTAGTTTGGTGCCAATAGAAGGACGGAAGACAATACAATTGGATGGATTTTTAGTATGCTAGGATGCTAGGGAGTTGGATGTTGGAATAATGATCAGTTGCCCCGAGGATGTGTTCAAGGTTTGCAAGTGATGAGATGGACCATAACCCACAGGCCCCAGGACTTGCCAAGAAGCAAGCACACTCTTGCTAAAGGAAAAACCCTGGAAGAAGTTACGATTTTATCGATAGACGATCTTATAGGAGTAACGCAAAACCTGAGAGTTGTGAAGGAACGATAGATGTTTGTCTGGCTTGCAAAATCAATGGAGTTATCCAAACTTGGTTCGTCGACAAAAGAAGATTCTGCAATGCTTGTGAGGATGACCGAGTGTTAGAATGCGAGATTCGCTAAACCATGTACAAGGTAATGATTTGGGTGCGGGATGGATTGATCACCATACCGACTTACTCTTATTATTCGCGTTGCTATATGGGATGGTAAATCTGAGTGACTTACCTATAGTAGAGAGACGACGATCAAAACCTTGTTTAAACCTTAGAATGGTATAGGTATTTTTTTCCCTTGTACACGGCAGTTGTTGCCAACCGTAGGTTATACGGTGAGGTTCAACCCAGACCCATTTTGTCGGGGAGGCTGATCGTACCCACGAACACCTATGGGGCCGGCGGACCAGGCCCCTTGTGGTTCGGAGGGGGGCGGAGATCGCACGAAGAGTGGATCGAGGCGAGGCACACGAGCAGTTTACCCAGCTTCGGAGCTCTCCGGAGAGAGAAAACTCCTATTGCTGCTTGTTTGATGTATTGTCCCTGGCTCCTCCGGCGCGCGCATGTCAACAGAAGGCCCAGCGCGCTTGTCGGACTGACGTCGCGCTTCTCTCCGGCGCTCGATGCGAGTTCGAGCGTCCTCTTGTTGTCGCTCATGAAGAACTTGGCGCTGGTCGCGGCGAGCTCGCGGATCCGACGACGCGGTGGAGTCGCTGTCGAGGTGGATCCGGTGAGTCGGCGATCTTGGCCTTCGGGGCGGAGAGTGCATGGTAGTTGCACCTCCGACAGTCTCGTCGCCACCGGCTCGTGTTTGTCGTCTTTCCGCGGCAACGACGGCGTTGGTTGCCGCGAGCGCCGCTGGCAAAGTCGATGAGGCTACGGATAGTGGCCCTCCACTCGTCGACCTTGTCGGCCGTTGGAGGGTAGTCGAGGAGCAGCTGAGCTCTCGCGAGCTTCGCTGGAGTAGTGGGTGGCATTGGCGAGCGGTGCGAGGAGCGGGATATGCTCGGACTTCTAACTATGTTAGAAGGAGCAGCACCGCCTTGACGACCGTATCTCACTTGTGCCAGCATGTTGGCGCGCATGCTGTTATTTAGTGTATCGATCAAACTAACGTATGGCATAGTGAAAGCCATGACGTTTAAGGTAACGCGTCTACTGAGATGGGCGCGGGGGATGCGCGGACGACGAGGTTTGCGGGCCTTGTCCTTGGACTTGGCAACGCGTCGCGAACACCTTCGTCGGCGCCGTTCCTCGCCGGCGTACGCCCCACCACCCGTTTGCTACGGTGAGGGTGGGTACGACGCAGACGGTTTCTGCCGCCAAGCCTTCTTCTTCGGTGGCATGTTGAGGAAGATGTTGAGGACGCTGCTCGTGTGAACGTCGGATCAGATTCACACGGCCTCGACGCCCCCCTACCTGGCGCACCAAAGATGCCGGGGAGGCTGATCGTACCACGAACACCTATGGGGCCGGCGGACCAGGCCCTTGTGGTTCGGAGGGGGCGGAGATCGCCGCGAAGAGAGGATCGAGGCGAGGCACACGAGCAGTTTACCCAGCTTCGGAGCTCTCCGGAGAGATAAAACTCCTACTGCTGCTTGTTTGATGTATTGTGTTCTTGCTAGGGAGCGATGCAAGCTACAAAACCTAGCGTGAGCGTATTTGGTCTCGAGTGAGTCGAATGAAACGAACCCTTTCTATGTTGCGCATGGGCCTCCTTTTATATGCTCAAGGGGTCTCCGACGGTGGCAACATAGGCGAGGGTACAAATGTAAGCAGAGGTTGGTACACCTACTTGAGCGATGTACGATTGCAAAATACCTAACTTTCGACGGCAAGGGACAAAAGCAATAAATGCCCGAATGCATGTCGCCCCAAAGCGATTACGCTGAGACCGTCAGTGCGCCCACCGCTTCGCCACGATGGCAAGCTTGTCAACGCCGCTTATCGCTGCTCTCCGCCGGCTGTACAACCTCTTGACACGCTGCGTGCATGGAATGGTCCCATGGCGACACGCTTTCGGATGAGCTGGAGCGGAGATGGAGAGAGGTTGCTTGTCGCGTAAGCGCCTTTGCCGCGGCCGAATCCTTGTCGCGTCCGGAGGCTTGTCGGCGCTCGAGCCTTCCCGGCAAGCTCCTCTTGCCGGGGCCCTGTCTTCTGCATGCCTTGAATGGACTTCCCGGCAAGCTCCTCTTGGCGGGGCCTTGTCTTCTTAGTCAAATACTTTGTTCTTGAATGGCTCCAAAGGAGCCACGGAGGATCTTGGCGGTGACCAGGAAAACCTCGCCGCTGGTGTCAGAATCGTCCGTGCACGTAGTACGGGATACTAGGGTACCCTACTCTAGTACACCGAGAGGAGCCCCGAACTGGGTCAGTACAGTGCCGAAGCTACTGTCGGGCCAGGCCCAAAACAGCGATCGGTCACACGCGGCCTCGATCACGCCAGTAACTCGCTTCGACCCACCACGACCCTCACTAACGGCGCGACCGAACGTGGCGTCGTGCGAGAGATCGTGGGGCGTGGTCGTGGGGGTTTCTTTATTAGAAAGCGAACGTCTGCCGCCTCCCCTCTTTATAAGCGGAAACAGGGCAGGCCGTCCACTCCGCCATTGCTGTCTTGTCAAGAAAACCACCGCCGCTCCCCTTCTTCTCCGGTCACGAAGAGAGCAGCGCCCACTTCTTTCGCCACAAGCGCACCGCCGTCGGCCTCCTCCCCCGCCCTCGCCATGGCTCAAAGCCGACAAGGAGAAGGGCGTCAAGTCGGCCGAGGCGCAGCGGCTCGCGGCGCTGCGCAAGGAGTGGGCCATCTTCTCCCCTCAGCTCGGCGCAAAGGAGCTGCGGGGTGTCTTCTATCTCTTTTGGTCGACGGAGACGCGTGCGCATCCGCGCACGAAGGTACTCCCCGCCTCCGCTTCTGATTTGGCCCCAACTGGGTACCCCTTCTTTGCCCTTTTCTTCTATTGCGGGCTTTGCCCGCCCTTTTCCGAGTTCTTCTGCGATATCATGAACACATATGTCCTCCGCCTCCTTGATTTCACCCCCAACGCTGTCTTGACCATGGCAATTTTCGCACACCTTTGCGAAAACTTTGTCGGAGTCCACCCAAATGTGGCACTCTTCCGCCACTTCTTCGTGCCTCTGCCGAGAGAGGAGAGCCGCTTGGGAGGGATAGCTTGGGTCTCGAGGATCGGCAAGAAAGAAGCCTATTTGGAAGGAGAGTTCCGCAACAAGTGGGAGGAGTGGAGAGCCAATTGGTGTTGGGTCGAGAGGAGAACCGCAGCCCTTCATCGCCAGGCGCCAAACCCCAATAGTGCACGGCAGAGATTGGAGTAACTTGGCCCGGAGGATGCTAGGTTGAAGATAGGCTGTGACCGGATTTTGCGCCTCAGGCTTGCCGGACTAACCGTAGGCGCAGTTGGCGTAGACTTCCTTCGCCGCCGCATTGCTCCCTTGCAGGAGAGGAGGAGGCCTGCTTGGGAGTTCCAAAATGCGGCAGACATCATGAGGCTGCGCCCGGGCCTGAATTGGAATTTCACCGTCCTGGAGCTGGATGCGATGCTGTTGGAGCTGTTCAAGAATGACCCCGATCACCCTGAGTGGTTTAGGTTGCCGAGGGGGGTCGTCCCATTGTGCAACAACTCGGCGCTCGACCGCATCCGTGCCATGATGCCGTTGTGCGATTCCCATGGGATCGTTCCAACCTGGCAGGAGCCCCCCGACGAGGTCGTGCAACAGTTCTTCGAGGACTTGGAAGAAGTGCCGATCCACTCCGATGAGCAGAAAAGTCTCACTCGTGACACCACCGACGAGGAGATGGCACGTATTACCACCAGGCTGGAGGAGGCGGCAGCAGCCGCTGCCGCTGGAGCCTTCGGGTACACCGTAGAGGAGGCGGACGCGGCGAAGGCGGCAAGCCTTGCCGAGAGAAGGGATATCGCCGGCGAGGACGAACTTGTCGAGCCCGAGGCCGAGTCGAGCGGACCCGCCGAGGGCGCTTCTTCTCCACCACCCCGCGACTTGCCGCCAGCGGAGCCCCCGGTTCCGCCGAAGAGGCGTCTCCGCAAGGCCGGAGACGAATCGGGGCGGCAGACTGGCCCACAGCAGCAGCGCCGCGCGACGCGCTCTACCGCGGCAAGCGATGTTGCCGCGGGAGCGCCTCACGCTGCTGCGACAACTGGGGCGGGATCTTCCCAGGCCACCGCCGACGCCTCCGCCAAGCGGCCAAGAGAGCCCACTCCCCCGCCTCGTCGCACCGGAGGCGAGCCGGAGTTTGACTTCTCCGCGCCAGCCCGAGGAGGAAGATGAAGAGTAAGCTCTTGAGATTGTGTTTGTATTTCTTCAATTTTGTTGCTTCATCTTGAATCTGATTTGCTTCGTTACGAACTCTTTCCTTTTCGTGACGCTTAGCCCAGAGCGTCGAAGAGGGCTAAGATCCCGACGGTCGTCGTTGAGGACGATCCACCCGTGGCAACAGAGGAGGCGTCTGAGACCCCCTTGCTGGACCCGGCAACCCTTCCTCAGAGCAGCCCCCAGCATAGCCCCCAGGGTAAGTGTGCGGCTTTCTCTTTACTGTTAGGTGTGCAGGGGTGCTCCTTCTTCATTGATACCTGATTGTTAGCTCGTGTAGGAGCAGAGCAGCCTCATCAGGAGGGCTCGGAAGCCGCCCCCGAAATCCTGTCTGCTGCTACTACGCCGCCAAGGGAGGATTTTCCGGCAAGGGAGCGCCCTCCGACAAGGGAGGCCACTCCGGCAAGGGAGGCTACCCCGGCAAGGGACAGCGCCAGTGACCCTCCAGTGGTCGAGGCCATGGCTGCGGATCCTGTTGCAGGTAATTTCCTTACACGAAAATTTCCCTTGGGCTTGTTTTCTTCTATTTCTCTTTTTGAACATTTGCTTGACTACTCTTTCTTCGTCTGACGCAGAGCCGATGGAGGTCGAGGTTGCCGACGAGGAGGAAGCGCGCGGCAACACCGACGAGGCCGCCGTCGTGGAAGAAGAGGTCGTTGCTGTGGAAGAAGAGGCCGTCGCTGACGAGCCTTTTGGCGAGAAGGCCACCGAGGCTACCGACGCAGAAGCCGGGCGAGGGGTCGGGCGATCGTGACCGACGGCCCCGAGGTCGCAGGAGCGCCAGCGCTACACCGACAGCCGACTTCGCCAGCTGCAGCTGTCAGCTCCGAGGAGCCCCAGCCCGGCGCCACCAAGGCCGCGAGGGTGTCTTCATCAAACTCCACAGGAGCCGAAGCTCCAGGCGCCGGGTCGAAGGAGAGACCTTCGACGGCGAAGCTACTCGCCTCCATTGGCTGACGCCGGTGGACGCGCCAAGCAGCAAGAAGGGCGAAGTTCGAGGAGGAGCAGCTTGAAGAAGCTGCTATCGCTCTACCGCGCCCGGCAAGCCAAGTTGGAGTCCCGGGAATCACTTGTCGCGAGGGCAGGAGCGGACATGGAGAAGCGCGCAGAAGAGCTCCGGAGCGCCAACCAAGAAACTCTCCGCGACGTAGCAGAAGCGCGGAGGCAACTTGCAGAAGAGCGCACGGCCTTCATCCTTGAGAAGGCCGCAACTGAGGAATAGCAGCGGCTGGCTGCCGAGAAGCTCTCCGTGCAGGAAAGCGAGCTGGCGCAGCGGAAGGTTAACCTGGACAGCCACGAAGAAGACCTTGCCGCGCGCGAGGAGTCGCTTGGCGGGGCGCTTAAGGAAGCGAAGGATGCTGCCGCAGCCGCCGAGGCCGCCAAGGAAGAGTTGAAGGCGAAGGTGGCACAGCCGAGGCCAGCCTCAAGAAGAGCGGCGAGGAGCATGCCGCGCACAAGCACGAACGCGAGAAGGACGCCTACACTCTTGGCGAGGTGCAGGGCCGTCTCGCCGATAGGGGCAAGGAGCTCGACGCCGCCAAAGATTCCAAGGCGGATCTTGAGCTGAAGCTGACCACTCTGACACAGACGTTGGACGGCGCCAGAGAGCGGGAGGTGGGCTTGTTGGAGACGATCAAGGCCAAGGAGGAGCTGCTAGCGAATGTTGTCTCCACCAGAGCGCCTTTGAGGGAGAGTGTGGAGCATCGGATCTGAAGGTCTTGTGGACACCGCTGCCGACATCCACAACGAGCCGATGGAGCTGGGGATGGCGGACCTTGCATTCTCCGACGAGCATCTCCAACCCGCCGCCAAACTCAGCTTTATTCTTCAAAGGCGCAGGACGGGTCTCCATCGACTCGGAAGAGGTCCCAAAGCAGCTGGCCGAGGAATCACGCCAGATCCGTGCAGGAGCCCTCGAGAAGGTGTTGATAAAGGTGGCCTTCCGCAATCCGGGCCTCAACCTTAACGACGCCCTCGGATCCTTGCCGCCAGATGCCAACGTGGAGGAGTTTCAAAGCCCTTGTCGCACCCATTGTGGACAAGGTGAACAAGATCAAGCGGATTGATGGCGACCAGAGACTAGGCCGCCAATTTTATCTTTCCCTTGTCGCCGATCATGTTTAGAACACTTTGTTAGATCAGCGACAAGTTATTTTGTAATATACTCTATCTTAGGCGATCAATGCAACGTTATTTCCTCTACTTGATTCCTTCCTTTGTAATGCGTTTTACGCCCTACGCATTTTGGGGACTTGTCGGTGCGTGCACCTTTGTTGAGCTGAGTGCGTGAACGCCTGAGCTGGCGATTGGCCGACAAGCAACCTTGTCGCGACTAGCCGCAGCTCACTTAAGTTGTTGAGCGGACTCGAAACAAAGTAAGGGTGCGACTAGCCTGCGAGTTGGTTCCTCTGCGCATGTGTTTTCCATACAAAGTACTATCGTTCGAGGAAGATAACTTAAAAGTTTAAAATTGATTGCTCAAACTTTGGCAACTTAGCTTTGTCTCTTGCTTCCCGATGGCGAAACTTCCTCGAGCGATGCACGGTCCATAGTACTATCTTCTCCTTCCCCTGGTTAACTTGTAGCGCGAGGGAGCCTTTCTTTCTTTGAGAAAAGAAAGAAGAGAAAATAAAGTTATGGAGCCCAGTGACTCGATTTTGCTTACCGGTGTGGTTGCTGCATAAAACGTTAGCCAAAGCATGCAATAAAATGATGAAAGCATGAATTTGACAAGTTGTGCGCAACACACGAGCTTTACTGGTGCACGGGGTCTGCGCCCGGCTTTGTACAAAGGATTACATGCAACAGCGGCAACACTTGTACAAAAGGTGGTTGCCGGAACAGGTTCCGGCAACCGCGCCCTATGGGTAAAACTTACGAAGATGCTCAATGTTCCAGGAGTTGCTCACCGGGATGCAATCTTCGGTCTCAAAGCGGACAGCGCCGAGCCTAGTGACTCGTTTCACCCGATAAGGGCCTTCCCACTTTGGCGTCAACTTGTTTGAATTCTTGGCGGACTGAACACGCGAAGAACAAGGTCTCCTTCCTCGAGACTTTCGGCACTAACTGCGGCTATGGTAGCGACGCAAAGCTTGTCAGCGAGCAGCTCGCAGACAATGCCCGAAGATTTATCCTCCTCAAGGAGCAGCGCGTCATCTTGTCGCAGCTGCTCTTGCTCAAGCTCATCGTGGCGAGCACTCGAGGCGATCCGTATACGAAGTTCCGTGGGGAGAACTGCCTCCGCTCCATAGACTAGAGCAAAAGGTGTCCGCCGGTGGCTCGATTTGGCGTTGTCCTCGATCGACCAAAGAACCACCGGCAGCTCCTCGATCCGATTTCTTCCGCACTTGTGCAGCTCCGTCGAAAGTTCTGGTCTTGAGCCCGCGCATAACACTTCAAAGATTTGCCCTCTACTTGACCGTTGCTTCTCGGGTGAGCAACAGAAGCAAAGCAGACCTTGGCGCCAAGATCTTGGACGTCTCGCATGAAGGTGCGACTCATAAATTGTGTGCCGTTGTCGGTGATGATCCCGTTAGGGATTCGAAACGGCAAACAATCGACCAAGAACTTGACTGGCACGACCGCGGCTATCACCTTCCTCATCGCTTCCACTTCCGCCACTTTGTGAACTTGTCGATGGCGACGTACAAGTACTCAAAGCCCCGACAGCTCGGGAGAAGAGGCCGAGGATGTCGAGCCCCTGCACAAAAAGGGCCAGGATAAAGGGATCGTCTGGAGAGCCCGAGCTGGTTGGTGTATCTGTTTGGAATGGGCCCGCACGCTTCACACTTGGTTACTTGTGCAGTTGCATCACGGAGGGCTGTCGGCGGAAGAAACCTTGCCGGAAAGCTTTGCCCGGCAAGTGCTCTCGCCGCCAATGTGGTGACCACATATGCCTCCGTATCTTCGCCAACAGCTTCGGCCCATCTTCCCCGGGAACACACTTCAATTTCACACCGTTGAGTCTTCTTACATGCAGTATGCCGTCGACAAACCGGTACATACTTGACCGCCGGGCTACTCTTTCCGCTTCTTCTTGTTCTTCGGAAGTTCTCCCGTCTGGAGGAAAAGGACAATCGGTCGCGCCCATCTTGGAGCTTGTGGCTCGACAACGAGGACTAAAGGCACATCTCATTGCGGGGAACGTCGGCTTCTACAAGAAGAACCTGCGGCTCTGCCGGAGCTTGATGCTCCCGGCAAGCTTGCCGGAGCAAGACTTGTCGGAAGCGTCTCGCTTCAACGAAACAAACCTCGGGCTTGTCGGAGCAGATCGCCTCAAAGATCGTTGGAGTTGATCTTGGGGACCTTCACAACGACGGCTTCGGAAGCTTCTGCCGGAAAGTAGTCACCAGAGATCAACTTCCTCTTCTTGCTTTGTCCAGCTTGATGGTGTTACGGTTGGTTGAGTCAGCTCGAGTAATTTACGAAAACCCTGGTTCCATTGTGCAACTTAAGTGCAGCGCACTTTGACAGCCGTCGACAATATCATTACGAGCTCTTGGAACATGTTCCATTTGCAGGCCGTCAAAGTGCTCTTCTAGCTTCCTCACTTCATCAACGTAGGCTTCCATCAACGGACTTTGATAATCTTTGTTCACTTGGCGGACAACAAGCTGCGAGTCACCCCTGACAATAAGCTTCTTGATCCCAAGGTCTACGGCGATCCTGAGACCGGCAAGCAAACCTTCATACTCTGCAGTATTGTTCGTTGCTTGCTCCTTGGGAAAGTGCATCTGGACTACGTACTTGAGGTGCTCTCCGGTGGGTGCGATAAGCAGCACGCCGCAAGACCGGCGCCTTTGCAGCGAGAAGGCACCATCAAAGTACATTAGCCACTCTTTGCTTGCTTCCTTGACGGGAATGCTCGTCTCGGAATCTCTTCATCCGGCGTTGGCGTCCATTCTGCTATGAATTCTGCCAATGCTCGCTTTTGGATAGTTGAAGTGCTTTCAAACTTGAGACCAAAGCTTGACAGTTCGATGCCCACTCGACAATCCCGCCTATTGCCTCTCGGATTCTGCAAGATCCTCTTGAGCGGAAAGCGAGTGACAACTGTGATCTCATGTGCTTGGAAGTAATGGCGCAGCTTTCGAGGCCATGTGGAGGCCGAAAAGCAATTTCGCACACCGCAGTACCTTGACCTAGCCCCCGCAGGAGGGAACCGACAAAGTAAACCGGGCGCCGCACCATCCTTTTCTCGCATCTGTTCATGCGTCTGCGTGGATTCGCCCTTGTCGGGACCAGAGCTTGTCCAGAAGCTCCTCGCTTGTCGTTGGATGTGCTTGCCGAGTTTCTTTGGCTCGTCATCCGCCTCCCTCTCCGCTACTAACGCAACACTAACCACTTGATTGGTTGCTGCTATATATAGCAGCAACTTCTCTTGTGGTTTAGGTGCGACAAGTGTTGGAGTGGAGGACAGGTATCTCTTTGTAACGCCCCCGATGCGGCTATATCTCCCACGTGTCGAGGCACGACTTAGAGGCATAACCGCATTGAAAGCAATGTCGCAAGTGAGGTAATCTTCACACAACCCATGTAATAAATAAGGGAAAGAGATACATAGTTGGCTTACAAATGCCACTTCACACGATACATAATTAAACATCCATCATTCAGAGTACACTCAAGGTCCGACTACGGAACCAAAATAAAAGAAGATACCCCAAATGCTAACACAGATCCCGAATCGTCTCTAACCGGGCACCACTATCGATCATCTGGAAAAGACACATAGTAACGACCACGTTCCTCGTCAAACTCCCACTTGAGCTCGGTGGAATCATACACCTGGCATCGCCGGAACCTGCAACTGTTTTGGAAGTATCTGTGAGTCACGGGGACTCAAAGCAATCTCACACCCGCGAGATCAAGACTATTTAAGCTTTTAGGAAGGACATAGTAGTAAAGTGGAGCTGCAGCAAAGCGACTAGCATATATGGTGGCTACATCGCAAAGAGAGCGAGAAGAGAAGCAAAGCACGGTCGTGAAACTAATAGCGATCAAGAAGTGATCTGAACTACTTACGTCGGACATAACTCCAACACCGTGTTCACTTCCGGACTACCGAGAAGAGACCATCACGGTTACACACCTTGATTGATGTGTATTTCATTTGAGGTCAACTTTGAGTTTTCTACAACCGACATTAACAAATTCCCATCTGCCTCATAACCGCGGGCACGGCTTTGAAAAGATATTACCTTAGGGTGTCCCAACTTAGCCCATTATAAGCTCTCACGGTCAACGAAGGATTATTCCTTCTACCGGGAAGACCCGATCAATCTCGGAATCCCGGACTACAAGACATTTCACAGCAATAAAACAAGACCAGCAAAGCCGCCCGATTGTGCCGACAAATCCCGATAGGAGCTGCACATATCTCGTTCTCGAGGCACATCCGGATAAGTCAAGCTACGAGTAAAACCAAGCCTCGAGTTTCCCGTGGTGGCCCTTGGTCTTGCTCGGTTCGGGCCAACACTCGAAGGAGTACTTGGTCCGGGGTTAAAATAAAGATGACCCTCGGGCTCGCGAAAACCGGGGAAAAAAGGCTTAGGTGGCAAATGGTAAAACCAATGTTGGGCCTTCTTTGGACGAAGTCTTATTCAAAGCGAACTGTCAAGGGGGTCCCATAAATCACCCAACCGTGTAAGGAACGCGAAATCAAGGAACATAACACCGGTATGGCGGAAACTAGGGTGGCAAGAGTGGAACAAAACACTGTGCATAAGGCCGAGCCTTCCACCCTTTACCAAGTATATAGATGTATTAATTATAGCAGATATATATTGTGATATCCCCAACAAGTAAACATGTTCCAACAAGGAACAACATCTCCATGTTCCAACAAGGAACAAACTTCATCTTCACCGCAACTAACAACGCTATAAGAGGGGCCGAGCAAAGCGGTAACATAGCCAATCAACGGTTTGCTAGGAAAGGATGGTTAGGGCTGACATGGCAATATGGGTGGCATGATATAGCAAGTGGTAGGCATCGTAGCATAGGCATAGCAAAAGAGCGAGCATCTAGCATAGCAAAGATAGAAGTGATTTCGAGGGTATGGTCATCTTGCACGCAATGTTCTCAGAGTTGTCGAAAGCTTGATCCTCGTAAGCGTTCTCAACAGGTTCCTCGCTCACGTACTCATCTCCGGCTCTACCCAAAGCAACAACACAAACAAAGGAACCACAATAAATCACGGTGCAATGCACAATCAACATGATGCAAAACATGGCATGATCATGAACTTGCTCAAATGCAGAAACTAATGCCACCACTGAGTTGGTGGGATTTTTCTACCCCAAAAACATATATAATATGTTAGGGTTGCAGTAGAGAAATCATCACAAATGCACTAAGTCAAAACCTGCCTAAAATGGAAGTTAACAGAAATGGCATTTTCCATATTTGGAAACGTCCAGAAATGGACTTGCCTAAAACAGAAAAGGAAACAATCCAGAAATGGAATCGCGGGGTAAAGGAAAAAAAATATGCATATGGAGGAGGGCGCTGAGAGGCTGACATGGTGGGCCCTTGCTGTCATAGAGACAGTGGCAGAGTAGGTTTAAAAAAAGGGGGGAAGAAAAGCACTTTGGGAATCGAACCCGGCCTCCCAGTTGAACTCTGCCTCTGCTACAACGGAGCTAGGCGGCGTCGAATGACAGAGAAAGGCCTCGGGCCCTCAACTACTGCTACTGCAGAGGAGACGAACCGAAGAAAGAGCGAAACCAGAAATTAAAAAGGGGGGGGGGGGCGTGCCTGGGGTTCGAACCCAGGTCGCCGCAGTGAGCGCGCGGGGTGCAAACCAGCTCGGCTGGGCTAGGAGGTTCGGTAAGGTCAGAGATGCTGCCTACTTGACCAAACTACCAGGCCTGACCTAAGAACAGAGGCAGGACGACGCCGGCGAGGCAACGACGTTCTGGCTCTGCTGCAAGGCCTCGAACAAGATGGGTGCGCGGGAGAACACCACGGAATCATGAAGGGACGAACCCGAGAGGGGAACGCAGCAACTACACACGCCAAACTACGTTGATCCCAAGAACTACAGACATGCCGGAGCACTACGGGCGCGGCAAGGACACGGACCAGAACGAGACTGCGGGTGCCAAAATGCCAAGGGAAGGATGGGAGAGGAGGAGGCGTTACCCAGCTCACCCTAGGGCGCTTGACGGGTTCGACGGAGACGAGTCGACGTGGCGAGGCCACGAGCTCTGAACTTCGCCGTGAACCTGACCGAGAAGAAGATGAAGCAGGGCGTCGAGGAACTTGACGATTCGGCACCGTAGTCGACGCCGTGGACGAAGTCGACAACGAGGAAGAAGAAGGACACGGGCCGCAGGGTTGGGGTGGCGGAGAGCACGCCCGACGAGGTGCGCTCTCGAGATCTTTCGGGCGCCAGGCGGGGGTGGCGAATCTGGTGGTTACTCACCGGGCGGCGGCGAGAGGGAGAGGGAAACCCTAGGGGTCGGTTGGACACGGAGAGGGATAAAAGGAGGCTAGGGCGACGGGTCGAGCTCACGCTCCCTCGTGCTCGGGTCCCCATGGCGACGGCGGGAGGAGAGGGAAAAGGTGGGTGAAGTGAACAGCGGCGACGCTGCCAGGCGGGGACCAGTGACGTCCACGTGGACCGGGAGCTAAGTGAAGTCTGCGGAGATGGGGTGCGTGAAGGCAGGGAGAGGGAAGCGGCGGGCTGGCGCGCTCTCCTGGGCTTGAGGGGTTGAAGGGGCTGGGCCGGCTTGGAAGGCCGAGCCAGTGTGGGAGGTCTCGCTGGGCTGCCACTGCTGCTGATGCCTTCTTACTTTTCCCTTTATGAAAATAAAAAAGAAGAGAAAAGAAAGCACAGAGAGAAAAGAGAAGAGAAGGATAGAAAGGAAAATATCCCCAAACACCTGTAATTCTCCACAATTTTAATAAATTGTAATGGGCATTTTAGAGGTAGAAAATAAGACAAGTTTGGAAATATTTCAAACTTGTGTCATTTGAACCTGACCATAACAACTTCAAATGAGGAGATATTTGGCAGAGAGGTTTAGTGCAAAGAGCAAGATTTGCAGGGAGAAGATGAACATTAATTGAGAAAGGAAAAATATAGCACTTGATAAGGAAAGAAGTAGAGGGAAGGAGGAGATGGTAATGCAAAAGAGAATGGCACATGCAACAACCTAACATGTGAGAGATCACAACAAGCACATGATAAGAAAGGAATGCAAGATGACAAGAGAACACAAATGCAATATGGTAAAAGAGCAAAACAAAGAAAAGAGAAAACCCACATAACCAAACAACATGAGGCCAAGCACGCCAAAAACCCACAAGAATTGGATGAGGTCAAGTTGATATATTGCCCAAAAAGGGAAGTTTACATCCAGGGTGTTACACTCTTTAAGTCCTGCAGCGCAGCCTCCGCTTCGGGAGTCCATTTCATTGGGCCTGCCTTTTTCAAAATCTTGAAAAACGGCAGGGCGCGCTCAGCAGACCTAGAAATAAACCTGCTGAGAGCAGCTACGCAACCGGCAAGTCTTCGTACATCCTGACGCGCTTTGGTGCTTCAATCTGCTCAATGGCCTTGATCTTGTCGGGATTGGCTTCAATCCCTCATTGAGACCACGAAGAACCCGAGAAGCTTGCCGGAAGGGACTCCAAACACGCACTTCTCGGGGTTGAGCTTGAGGTTGATCTTGCGTAGATTTGCAAAGGTCTCGTCCAAATCTTGAACCAGAGTTGCTTTGTCCTTGCTTTTGACCACTATGTCGTCCATGTAGGCTTCTACATTTACGTGCATTTGCGGCTCAAAAGCGTCATGGACTACCCTTGCAAACGTTGAACCAGGATTCTTCAAACCGAAAGGCATCCGTATGAAACAGTATGTGCCACATGGTGTAATGAATGCGGTCTTCTCCTCATCTTCTTCAGCCATGAAGATCTGATGGTATCCTGAGTATGCATCAAGAAACGAAAGCAAATCACATCCAGCCGTGGAGTCAACAATCTGGTCGATGCGCGGTAAGGTAAATGGATCTTTGGGACAAGCTTTATTAACATCCGTGAAGTCAATCTGAGTCTCCATTTTCCATTTGCTTTGCACACGACTACTGGATTGGCCAACCACGTAAGATGGAGCACTCCTCTGACGAGGCCTGCTGCTTCCTGTTTCTTGATCTCTTCTGCTATGAATTCTTGGCGCCCCACTGCTTGCTTCCTGACTTTTTGCTTGACGGGCCGCGCATGAGGAAAAACGGCCAGGCGCTGCTCAATCACTTCACTGGTAACACCGGGGAAGACTGAAGGATGCCATGCAAACACGACGACAATCTCCCGAAGGAAAGCCCCGAGCGCGCCTTCCTATTTAGGGTCGAGAGAGGCACTGATGGTGAAGGTACCACCAGTGCCGTCCTCCTTGGCGGGCACCTTCTTGGTCTTTGGAGGAGCTACCATCTTCTTCTTGCACTTGCCGGTGGAGCTCGATGGTGCGTCCTCGACGGTAGTGCAAAGACCAAGAGGTGCGCTTGCCGGAGTGGGCATCGAGCTCTTGCCGGACTTGGATTTCATATTCTTCCCCGGGAGCTTCAGCGGCAAGTGTTTGACAATCTGTCGTCGCTGCTGCATCCCGGTAGATCTTGTCGGCACAGATAAGGGCATCCTTCTTGTCGCCATGGACAGAGATGACGCTTATCGGGCCTGGCATCTTGAGTAAGTTGTAGGCGTAGTGAGAGGCTGCCATGAACTAGGCGAGTGCTGGACGGCCAAGTATCCCATTATAAGGCAATGGGAAATCGGCAACGTTGAATGTGACCCTCTCAGTCATAAAGTTCAGCTCGCTGCCAAATGTTACCGGCAACGTAATCTTCCTTTCGGCTTGCTCCTTCCGGATTGATTCCTTGGAAGGTGCCGTCTCTTCGAGCTCGTTGTCGTGGATTTGAAGCTTACGGAGCACCACGGAGGAGATCAGGTTCAAGCCGCCCCGGCCACAACTAGCATCTTGGTGACCTTGAGGTTGCGGATGGTTGGTGAGACCAACATCGGCAAGCACCCGACCGCAGATTATGTGATCGTGGTGGTCCTCAATATCAAAGACGATAAGCGTCTTGGACCACTTCAGAGGCTTGCGTGACTCTACGGATGGTTCCGCTGCATTGACCTCCCTCATCCATTGCTTGAGTTGGCGGTGGGAGGTATGCAGGGAAGCACCTCCGTCAACGCAGAGGACCTCAGTGGCTTTCTGAAACTCCTGCTCATCGGCGTCGTCGAATTCCATATCTTCGTCGTCGTCATCGTCTTCATCCTTGTCGCGACCGCGGGGAGGTCTGTCTCCTTGCCGCTGCTTGGCCTTGCCGCGGCGTCCTCCCCGGCCGGGACGTTTCTTGCTTGCTCCCCCAGCACCTTCCTGGGCCTTCTCCTTGTCGCGCCGCTTCAGACTCAGCCTTCATTGTTCAACAAGCTGCTCGACCTTCTTGCAGCTCTGGAGGTCGTGGCCCTTGGTGCGGTGGATCTTGCAAGATCGCTTTGCCGGAGCCGTCCTGCTTGTCGGCGGCCGCCACAGACTGGTGGTTGGCGTTAGCGGCAACCTCCTTGCCGGAGCCACCAGCCTTGGTGTTCTTGTCGCCACCTCCGTTGCCGGACTGCTCAACAGCTAGCACTTCTCTACCTTTCTTCTTCCTGTTGCCTCGCCGCCGGCCCTTCTTTGCCGGGGCGGCCTCCTCACTGTTAGATCCTTCTTACGCATTCTCTCACGAGTCTCCTCCTTCCTCGGCGTGCACACTTGTCGGCCAAGGCGCACAGCTCACTAACGTCCTTGACTTTGCACATCGCCATCTCCTCCCTCATCCTGCGGTTCCGCACGCTCGATGAACGCGCTGATCACCTTGGCGCAGGGTGGACATCTGGGATGTTGTAGTGCACACGGATGAATCTCTGAATGAACTTGGGCAGGGACTCTCCTTCCTTCTGGGCGAGCAGATGAAGGTCACTCTCTTGGCCATGAGGTTTGTGGCCACCTGTGAAGGCGCCAACAAACTGATGGCATAGATCTGCCCAAGAGGATATGGAGCTGTTCGGCAAGTGCATGAGCCAAGATCTGACGTTGGGCTTGAGCACGAGCGGGAAGTAGTTGGCGAGGATCTTGTCGTGCCGTCCCCCCGCAGCTTGCACCGCGATGGTGTAGATGCTGAGGAACTCTGACGGATGCGCCCCGCCATCATACTTCTCCGGCACATCTGGTTTGAAGTTTTTCCGGCTGGGCCATTGGACTTGCCGCAGCTCACGCAGTGAACGCAGGGCAACCTACCGCGACGGCAAGTCCACGGCTCCTCCGGGCGCGCGCATGTCAATAGAAGGCCCAGCGCTTTGTCGACCGACGTCCGCGCTTCTCTCGGCGCTCGATGCGAGTTCGGCGTCCTCTTGTTGTCGCCATGAAGAACTTGGCTCGGTCGCGAAGCTCGCGGATCCGACGACGCGGTGGAGTCGCTGTCGAGGTGGATCCGGTGAGTCGGCGATCTTGGCCTTCGGGCGGAGAGTGCATGGTAGTTGCACCTCCGACAGCCTCGCCGCCACCGCTCGTGCCTTGTCGTCTTGCCGCGGCAACGACGGCGTTGGTTGCCGTGGAGCGTCGCCGTTGGCAAAGTCGATGAGGCTCTGGATAGTGGCCCTCCACTCGTCGACCTTGTCGGCCGTTGGAGGGTAGTCGAGGAGCAGCTGAGCTCTCGCCCGGAGCTTCGCCTGGAGTAGTGGGTGGCATTGGCGAACGGTGCGAGGAGCGGATATGCTCGGACTTCTAACTATGTTAGAAGGAGCAGCACCGCCCAGACGACCGTATCTCACTTCGTGCAAGACATGTTGGCGCGCATGCTGGTCTTGAGGGTCTCGATCCAACGAACGTATGGCATTGTGAACGCCATGACGTTGTTGGTCCCGCGTCTCCTGAGATGGGCGCGGGGGATGCGCGGACGACGAGGTTTGCGGGGCCTTGTCCTTGGACTTGGCAACGTCGCGAACACCTTCGTCGGCGCCCGTTCCTCCGCCGGCATCTGCCCCACCACCCGTTTGCTACGGTGAGGGTGGGTACGACAGCTGACGGCTTTCTGCCGCCCAAGCCTTCTTCTTCGGTGGCATGTTGAGGAAGATGTTGAGGACGCCGCTGTGAACGCGTCGGATCAGATTCACACGGCCTCGACGCCTTCTACCGGGCGCCAAAGATGTCGGGGAGGCTGATCGTACCCACGAACACCTATGGGGCCGGCGGACCAGGCCCCTTGTGGTTCGGAGGGGGGCGGAGATCGCACAAAGAGAGGATCGAGGCGAGGCACACGAGCAGTTTACCCAGCTTCGGAGCTCTCCGGAGAGATAAAACTCCTACTGCTGCTTGTTTGATGTATTGTGTTCTTGCTAGGGAGCGATGCAAGCTACAAAACCTAGCGTGAGCGTATCTGGTCTCGAGTGAGTCGAATGAAACGAACCCTTTCTACGCTATGCATGGGCCTCCTTTTATATGCTCAAGGGGTCTCCGGCAGGTGGCAACATAGGCGAGGGTACAAATGTAAAAGCAGAGGTTGGTACACCTACTTGAGCGATTAGGTACGATGCAAAATACCTAACTCGACGGCAAGGGACAAAAGCAATAAATGCCCGTCTGTCGCCCAAACAAAGCGATTACAGAGACCGTCAGTGCGCCACCACCGCCACGATGGCAAGCTTGTCAACGCCGCTTATCGCTGCTCTCCGTGGTCAGACAGCCTCTTGACACGCGATGCATGGAATGGTCCCATGGCGACACGTTCTTTGGATGAGCTGGAGCGGAGATGGAGAGAGGTTGCTTGCCGCTGCAAGCGCCTTTGCCATGCCGAATCCTTGTCGCGTCCGGAGGCTTGTCGCGCCTGAGCCTTCCCACAAGCTCCTCTTGCCGGGGCCACATCTTCTGCATGCCTTGAATGGCCTTCCGGCAAGCTCCTCTTGCCGGGCCTTGTCTTCTTAGTCAAATACTTTGTTCTTGAATGGCTCCAGAGGAGCCACGGAGGATCTTGGCGGTGACCGGGCAAACCTCGCTGGTCTTTGCAATCGTCTGCAATCTAGCACGGGATACTAGGGTACCCCTACTCTAGTACACCGACACATTTCCTGCAGGACAAACCATAAATTGATGACCACCATGAGATATCGATAGTTGTTTAGAATTGGCGCCAGACCCGTCAGCTAAGAAGACCCAGTCTCGGAATAACGGTACCAAGATGAAAGTACAGAAGAATTGAGGAAAAGGTTATGCCACCACCGGAAGAGCCCAGAGAAGGAATTATTCTTAAGATCTGAGAAGATGACACTGCCAACAATAAGGATGGAGTATATGAGTTTTGATGGAACCATAACCATGCTTCCAAGGGTGGTAGCACCCGAGACCCCGGAGACGATCGATGGATTTTGAGAAGACCCCCAAACCTAACCTATTTCTTTCTAGCCTCTCCGAATCTCGAGGACGAGATTCATTTTAAGGGTGGTAGATTTGTAACATCCCCAAATTCTAAATTTCGGAATGTTATAATAAATAGATAGATTTGATTGATTGTGTGATTGATTGACTGAAATTGTGTGAAATTCGAAACTTTTTGAAAGTTAAATGAGAGGGAATAAAAGGACTTTCCCAAACTTTCATTTTGCATTCGTGATCTCCGTGAATTCAAATTCTTTTCACCACAAAACCACGGAGAGAAGATGCCATGACTTCTTCCATTTATTTAAATGACAAGGGGTGTTGAAAATATTTGAATTTCATTTGGAAAATATTTCTAACCCGTAAAACTTTATGCAACTCAATAATTTTCACGGCGAAGATAAAATGACTCCTTCAAAACATATGAAATATGAGTTGGGAGTTTCAAAGAATTAAATTCAAAGTTCTTTTGAATTTATTTTCAATTGGAGTTATTTGAATTTTATTCAAATTATTTTTCTCAAAAATAAAATATATGGAAAATAGGGTAACATGATTCCCTACATCAGAAAATTGGAGAGAAATAAATTTGAATTAATTTTGGTATTTTTGAAATGATTTTTACTGGATTTTATTAGAGCAGAAGCACTCTTTGCTTTATTTGAATTTCTGTGGATTTTATTTGATATTACAAAAATGTTCACAATGTAGGAAATAATTTTCTGGAATTTTTGATATATTACATGCCTATATAATATATTTTATTTCGTTTGTTTTGTTTGGTTTGTCTGTGTTTTTTTTTTAAACTTCTAGGTCACCGACCTGGCGAGCCCAGCCCAACGCCTCGCCGTCCCCGACCTGGCGACGGACTCCGTCGTCCACACGCCGCCTCGCCGCCATTGGGAGACGTGCCGCCTCTGGCCTCTCCTGCCCCCTCCTCCACGCCACCGAGACCCCTCCCCTCCTTAAAAGCCAGCTCCACCGCCTCTCCTCTCCTCCTTGCACTTTGCGCCGCCGCCGCACCTCTCGCCGCGCTCACGGAAGCCGCCGCTCCGGCGAGATCCAGCCACCGTCGCCGCGGTATGCCTCGCCTCTTCCCTCCCCGTCTGATCTACAATCGACGGTCCGGATTAGATCTAGGTTTCGTTTTTTTATTTCAAGCCGGTACGTTTAGTTAACGAACGCTCATTCTTTTAGCATTGGCAGCGGATGTTTTCATTGTATAAGCCTCAGCAGCGAACGTTCATATATTAGATTTGTTTTTGTGGCCAGGGACCCGTTTGTAAATATTTTATTTACAGATCAGCCCCTGGTTTTCAAACGACTATAACTTTTTGCTCGTTAGTTGGAATTAGATGAAACCAACGCCCACTTCTTCGTTTGGATCTCCTCTATCCAGTAATCTAACTCAAACATGCTTTTGAAAGTTTAAAATTTGAATTAGATCAGAATTGAATTTGAACTTTGTTTGATCATAATTTGAGTTTCGTAACTCCGATTTAGTTGATTCTTTTTGCAAATCGAAGCTCTTGACCTAAACTTTCTGATAAGGCCAAATTCATATAATTTTGGTACTGTTAGAAATTGTTTTATGTTGCAAGAGTTATTTTGCTTGGTTTTGATGTTTTCCGAATTGTTTTCTTTGTTCTTTTCGATCTTTTGAGTGATTGCTTATGTGTGGTTACTATTGCTTGCTTACGATAGATTGACCGGAGTGTGAAGAGTAGAAATATCAAGAGTTTTGAGTGCGAACCATCTTCGTCAACATTGCAGGCAAGTTCACACTTTGATCATACTTTTCATTACCCAGTTTTTATGCATTAGTTTCAATCCTCAAACAATTGCATGATTAGGATCTGATTAATATGTGGGTTTTGGGAAGTAGATGAGGTAGTACCTATTACCTGTTTCATTATCAAACCCTTGGGAGTTACTTCTACATTTGCTTATATTGCCATGCTATGCTAGTAGACGTGGATTGGGTGAGTGAATTCCCATGACAGATGTGAGATTGATAATTAATGGTTTATTTAAGGTGGCAACTTTAATACACATCTGGGTGGATTGAGGTACCTGGTTATTCCAGGATTGCCTGTCTAGGCACCTGGGTAGACCAGGATTGCCTGTTTTTTTATGGACCGCCACCTAGGCTCAATGGGATCATAAGATTATTCATGCTAGAAACTTCCGTGTCCAGCCACAAGCCATTATGGGCTCTGGCATAGTTGATTAAGTCGTGCGAACTCTTACATGGTAGACTAGCAGATGTAGGGGAAAGTAGGTGTACCGGCCTATCCATAGTAAGGTGCTAGCGCTTCTGAAAGACTATGTCTCAGTCATCCGTTTCTCAAACATCATGTAGTGCAAGAAATCCAACGGAGGCGATCGAGTCTTGTGGGGAAAAGTGCGCAAACCTCTGCAGAGTGTATAAACTAATCATGGTTAGCCGTGTCCCTGATTATGGACATCTTGAGTATCTAGTACTTGGATTTTCCTGTGAATCTCATCACGTTACTTAATATAATCTGTTTGGGTTTAATGATGATGCTTAATTGGGATTGAGAATGCTGTCAACCATTCTCAATGTTTAACCACCACCATGATAGTTAAAATAAATTTATTCGCTTTGCGGTAGGGAAAAATTGGCTTTTCAAGAAACCCTTATAACCATAGAGCTTTTCCACCACCATATATGCATGTAGTGATAGCCATATTTCGGCATTGCTCTATTGCAGGAATTTGCCAAGTACATTCAATGTCTCGACCCTTTATGGCTGCAACGTCTCATGTTGCAGGATCTTACGACGAGTAAGTGATACATTAGGGTTACGATTTCTACACTCAACTTTGCCATTGGTGTTGATGGGAATCCACAACCTTGTTACTTCCGCTATTTGGATTGAGGTAATAGTATTTACGTTACTTTATACATGTGATTTACCTCTGTTATAAATCCTCGAAATCGTGTGTGTCAAAGATACCGATCGAGGATGACACTTTGCCACGTAAACTTGATCCATTCGGGTCGGCTCGCTACAGCAAATCGGACAGAAACATTACCACAGCATGTTGGTGCCATGTCACGACACCATGCCAAGTTTCATGATTTTCAGGCGTGTTTTGGATTTACAGGAATTAAAAAACCAAGTTTCTCAATCTTTTCAGCTGAGCCACGATGCCCAGATGTTTGAATTTCATTCCCATTTCTTGCATGAGACCTAGAAATTCACCCAAGGACACACATCTGATTTTTCAACCAACTTTGGTGCACTGGAGCATGTGCTTGTAGTTCAAATTTGAATTAAATGCCCAGAAATTCAATTAATGTATAAAAAGGCCAAATGAACCTGGAATAATTCAAAATTTTAGCACGATACTTCTATTTGGTCTAATCTGCCTGTGTAAAAAATTAAGGCGGGAAAAGGCAGTGTACATATGTCGTTTCGCACACGGAGGTGACACGTTCCCTCTCAGAACCACGAGCTTTCTTGAGGGAATCTCCAGTTTGCAAGAAGCTTACACCAAAGCTTGTCCCAATTCGCCAAAAATTTATCATGACATCTTTGGTGCCATGTCATGACACCGTGCCAAGTTTCATGATTTTCACGCGTGTTTTCGATTTACAGGAATTAAAAAACCAAGTTTCTCAATCTTCACGGCCGAGGCATGATGATACGTCTCCATCGTATCTATAATTTTTTATTGTTCCATGCTATTATATTATCTGTTTTGGATGTTTAATGGGCTTTAATATACCTTTTATATTATTTTTGGGACTAACCTATTAACCAAAGTCCCAGTGCAATTTGCTGTTTTTTTGCCTATTTCAGTGTTTCGCAGAGAAGGAATATCAAACAGAATCCAAACGGAATGAAACCTTCACGAGGATCTTTTTTGGAACAAACGCAATCCAGGAGACTTGGAGTGGAGGTCAAGGAAGCCAGGAGGCGGCCACGAGGTAGGAGGGCGCGCCCCCACCCTCGTGGGCCCCTCGTAGCTCCACCGACCTACTTCTTTCGCCTATATATACTCTTATTCCCTAAAACCATTGGGGAGAGCCACAAAACCACTTTTCCGTTGCCGCAACCTTCTGTACCTGTGAGATCCCATCTTGGGGCCTTTTCTAGCGATCTGCCGGAGGGGGATTCGATCACGGAGGGCTTCTACATCAACACCATAGCCTCTCCGATGATGTGTGAGTAGTTTACCATGCACCTTCGGGTCCATAGTTATTAGCTAGATGGCTTCTTCTCTCTCTTTGTATCTCAATACAAAGTTCTCCTCAATCTTCTTGGAGATCTATTCGATGTAATACTTTTTGCGGTGTGTTTGCCGAGATCCGATGAATTGTCGGTTTATGATCAAGATTATATATGAACAATATTTGATTCTTCTCTGAATTCTTTTATGCATGATTTAAATATCTTTGCAAGTCTCTTTGAATTATCGGTTTAGTTTGGCCTACTAGATTGATCTTTTTTGCAATGGGAGAAGTGCTTAGCTTTGGGTTCAATCTTGCGGTGCTCGATCCCAGTGATAGAAAGGGAAACGACATGTATTGTATTGTTGCCGTCGAGGATAAAAAGATGGGGTTTATATCATATTGCTTGAGTTTATCCCTCTGCATCATGTCATTTTGCCTAATATGTTACTCTGTTCTTATGAACTTAATACTCTAGATGTATGCTGGATAGCGGTCGATGTGTGGAGTAATAGTAGTAGATGCAGAATCGTTTCGGTCTACTTGTCACGGACATGATGCCTATGTTCATGATCATGCCTAGATATTCTCATAACTATGCGCTTTTCTATCAATTGCTCGGTAGTAATTTGTTCACCCACCGTAATATATATGCTATCTTGAGAGAAGCCACTAGTGAAACCTATGGCCCTCGGGTCTACTTTACATCACATAAGTTTCCAATCTACAATTCTAGTTTACTATTTATTTTGCAATCTTTACTTTTCAATCTATACAACAAAAATACCAATAATATTTATCTTATTATCTTTATCAGATCTCACTTTTGCAAGTGGCCATGAAGGGATTGACAACCCCTTTGTTGCGTTGGTTGCAAGGTTCTTGATTGTTTGTGCAGGTACTAGGCGACTTGCATGTAGTCTCCTACTGGATTGATACCTTGGTTCTAAAAAACTGAGGGAAATACTTACGCTACTTTGCTGCATCACCCTTTCCTCTTCAAGGGAAAACCAACGCACGCTCAAGAGGTAGCAAGAAGGATTTTTGGCACCGTTGCCGGGGAGATCTACGCACAAGTCAAGACATACCATGTACCCATCACAAACTCTTCTCCCTCACATTACATTATTTGCCATTTGCCTCTCGTTTTCCTCTCCCCCACTTCACCCTTGCCGTTTTATTCGCCCTCTTTCCGTTCGTTTCTTTTCGCTTCCTTCTTGTGTGTCCGTGTGTTAGATCATTTGTTTTGCCGTTATGGCTAGTCCTTCTATCATTGTTAGTACTCCTGATTTTGAAGTTCTCCACTTCAAACAAGGACAAGGAGAGAACTTAAAAGATGCTTGGTATAGGATGGTAGAATCCTATCGTAGTTGCACTCTAGAGGAAGATTTCAAGATTTTACTTCGCAATTTTTATGTTGGGCTTACCATATCCCATAGACAACTCCTTGATTTTGCCGCCAAAGGGAACTTTATTGAAGTTGACCCTAGTATTGCTTATGAAATTATAGAGGGGATAGTAGGAGTACTTACCCCACAAAAGGGACTTCACCTTACTCAAGAAGGAACCCAAATCTTAGAGAAATTATGCGAATTGAAAAAAATTATTGAACCTCTTAAAAATGTTGGTGGAAATCTTAACTGCATGAATACGTTGATTACACTCTACAATAAGCGGTTGGATGCTATAGATCTAAAGATCTCCGAGCATGAAGGGAAACGTAAGGAACCTCCCGGATCCGAACATAACTCCATTAAAAAGATAAATACCAAAGATGATAATACCTAGATCTATTCTTGTTTTTATGCCTAGCTAGGGGCGTTAAATGATAGCGCTTGTTGGGAGGCAACCCAATTTTATTTTTGTTCCTTGCTTTTTTGTTCCTGTTTAGTAATAAATAATTCATCTAGCTTCTGTTTAGATGTGTTTTTATGTTTTAATTAGTGTTTGTGCCAAGTAGAACCTTTGGGAAGACTTGGGTGAAGTCTTTGCGATCTTGCTGTAAAAACAGAAACTTTTGCGCTCACGAGATTAGCTGCCATTTTTTACTGGAGAGTGATTTTAGGTTAATTCTTTTTGCAGATGATTAATAGAAAAATTCCTCACGTCAAAAAAGTTATTTCAGAATTTTTGGAGTTGGAGAAGTATACGTTTGATACAGATTACTACAGACTGTTCTGTTTTTGACAGATTCTGTTTTTCGTGTGTTGTTTGCTTATTTTGATGAATCTATGGCTAGTATCGGGGGGTATGAACCATAGAGAAGTTGGAATAAACTAGGTTTAACACCAATATAAATAAAGAATGAGTTCATTACAGTACCTTATGGTGGTGATTTGTTTTCTTATACTAACGGAGCTCATGAGATTTTCTGTTGAGTTTTGTGTTGTGAAGTTTTCAAGTTTTGGGTAAAGATTTGATGGATTATGGAATAAGGAGTGGCAAGAGACTAAGCTTGGGGATGCCCAAGGCACCCCAAGGTAAAATTCAAGGACAACAAAAAGCCTAAGCTTGGGGATGCCGGAAGGCATCCCTCTTTAAATCTCGATCCATCGGTAACTTTACTTGAGGCTATATTTTTATTCACCACATGTTATGTGTTTTGCTTGGAGCGTCTTGTATGATTTGAGTCTTTTGTTTTTGTTTACCACAATCATCCTTTCTGTACACACCTTTTGGGAGAGACACACATGAATAGGAATTTATTAGAATACTCTATGTGCTTCACTTATATCTTTGAGCTAGATAATTTTGCTCTAGTGCTTCACTTATATCTTTTAGAGCACGGTGGTAGTTTTATTTTATAGAAATTATTGATCTCTCATGCTTCACTTATATTATTTTGAGAGTCTTTTAGAACAGCATGGTAATTTTCTTTGGCTATAAAATTAGTCCTAATATGATAGGCATCCACGATGGGTATAATAAAACTTTCATATAGAGTGCATTGAATACTATGATAATTTTGATACTTGATAGTTGTTTTGAGATATAAAGGTGGCAATGTTAGAGTCATGATAGTTGGGTAATTGTGGAGTTGAGGAATACTTGTGTTAAGGATTGCAAGTCCCGTAGCGTGCACGTATGGTAAACGTTGTGTGACAAATGTGAAGCATGAGGTGTTCTTTGATTGCTTTCCTTATGAGTGGCGGTCGGGGACGAGCGATGGTCTTTTCCTACCAATCTATCCCTCTAGGGGCATGCATAGTAGTACTTTGCTTCGAGGGCTAATAAAATTTTGCAATAAGTATATGAGTTCTTTATGACTAATGTGAGCCCATGGATAATACACACTCTTACTTTTCCGCAATTTGCTAGCCTCTACGGTACTGTGCATTGCCCTTTCTCACCTCGAGAGTTGGTCCAAACTTCGCCGGTGCATCCAAACCCTGTGATACGATACGCTCTATCACACATAAGCCTCCTTATATCTTCCTCAAAACAGCCACCATACCTACCTATTATGGCATTTCCATAGCCATTCCGAGATATATTGCCATGCAACTTTCCACCGTTCCGTTTATTATGACACGCTCCATCATTGTCATATTGCTTTGCATGATCATGTAGTTGAAATCATTTGTGGCAAAGCCACCTTCATAATTCTTTCATACATGTCGCTCTTGATTCATTGCATATCCCGGTACACTGTCGGAGGCATTCACATAAAGTCATATTTTTGTTCTAGTATTGAGTTGTAATTCTTGAGTTATGAATAAATAAAAGTGTGATGATCATCATTATTAGAGCATTGTCCCATGTGAGGAAAGGATGATGGAGACTATGATTCCCCCACAGGTCGGGATGAGACTCCGGACGGAAAAAAAGAGGCCAAAGAAGCCCAAATAAAAAAGAGGCCAAAGAAGCCCAAACAAAAAAATGAGAGAAAAAGAGAGAAGGGACAATGTTACTATCCTTTTTCCACACTTGTGCTTCAAAATAGCACCATGATCTTCATGATAGAGAGTTTCTTATTTTGTCACTTTCATATACTAGTGGGAATTTTTCATTATAGAACTTGGCTTGTATATTCCAATGATGGGCTTCCTCAAAATGCCCTAGGTCTACGTGAGCAAGCAAGTTGGATGCACACCCACTTAGTTTCTTTTGATGAGCTTTCATATATTTATAGCTCTAGTGCATCCGTTGCATGGCAATCCCTACTCCTTGCATTGACATAAATTGATGGGCATCTCCATAGCCCGTTGATTAGCTGCGTCAATGTGAGACTTTCTCTTTTTTGTCTTCTCACATAACCCCCATCATCATATGCTATTCCACCTATAGTGCTATATCCATGGCTTGCGCTCATGTATTGCGTAAGGGTTGAAAAGGCTGAAGCGCGTTAAAAAGTATGAACTAATTGCTCGACTTGTCATCAGGGTTGTGCATGATGGGAGCATTTTGTGTGACGAAAATTAAGCATGCCCAAACTATATGATTTTGTAGGGATGATCTTTCTTTGGCTATGTTATTTTGATAAGACATACTTGCTTGGTTAGCATGCTTGAAGTATTACTATTTTTATGTCAATACTAAAACTTTGTCTAGAATCTATCGGATCTAAACATTCATGCCACAATAAAGAGAATTACATTGGAAAATTATGTTAGGTAGCATTCCACATCAAAAATTATGTTTTATCATTTACCTACTCGAGGACGAGCAGGAATTAAGCTTGGGGATGCTTGATACATCTCCAACGTATCTATAATTTTTCATTATTCCATGTTATTATATTATCTGTTTTGGATGTTTAATGGGCTTTAATATACCTTTTTATATTATTTTTGGGACTAACCTATTAACCGAAGGCCTAGTGCAATTTGCTGTTTTTTTGCCTATTCCAGTGTTTGGCAGAAAAGGAATATCAAACGGAATCCAAACGGAATGAAACCTTCGTGAGGATCTTTTTTGGAACAAACGCAATCCAGGAGACTTGGAGTGGAGGTCAAGGAAGCCACGAGGTAGGAGGGCGCGCCCAGGGGGTAGGGCGCCCCCACCCTCATGGGCCCCTCGTAGCTCCACCGACCTACTTCTTTCGCCTATATATACTCTTATACCCTCAAACCATCGGGGAGAGCCACGAAACCACTTTTCCACCGCCTGAACCTTCAGTACCTGTGAGATCCCATCTTGGGGCCTTTTCCGGCGATCTGCCGGAGGGGGATTCGATCACGGAGGGCTTCTACATCAACATCATAGCCTCTCCGATGATGTGTGAGTAGTTTACCACAGACCTTCGGGTCCATAGTTATTAGCTAGATGGCTTCTTCTCTCTCTTTCGATCTCAATATAAAGTTCTCCTCGATCTTCTTGGAGATCTATTCGATGTAATACTTTTTGAGGTGTGTTTGCCGAGATCCGGTGAATTGTGGGTTGATGATCAAGATTATATATGAACAATATTTGATCTTCTCTGAATTCTTTTATGCATGATTTAAATATCTTTGCAAGTCTCTTTGAATTATCGGTTTAGTTTGGCCTACTAGATTGATCTTTCTTGCAATGGGAGAAGTGCTTAGCTTTGGGTTCAATCTTGCGGTGCTCGATCCCAGTGATAGAAAGGGAAATGACACCTATTGTATTGTTGCCATCGAGGATAAAAAGATGGGGTTTATATCATATTGCTTGAGTTTATCCCTATACATCATGGCATCTTGCCTAATGCGTTACTCTGTTCTTATGAACTTAATACTCTAGATGCATCTTTGGATAGCGGTCGATGTGGAGTAGATATGATAGTAGATGCAGAATCATTTTGGTCTACTTGTGACGGACGTGATGCCTATGTTCATGATCATGCCTAGATATTCTCATAACTATGCGCTTTTCTATCAATTGCTCGGCAGTAATTTGTTCACCCATCATAATATATATGTTGTCTTGAGAGAAGCCACTAGTGAAACCTATGCCCCCCGGGTCTACTTTACATCATATAAGTTTCCAATCTACAATTCTAGCTTACTATTTATTTTGCAATCTTTACTTTTCAATCTATACAACAAAAATACCAAAAATATTTATCTTATTATCTTTATCAGATCTCACTTTTGCAAGTGGCCGTGAAGGGATTGACAACCCCTTTATCGCGTTGGTTGCAAGGTTCTTGATTGTTTGTGCAGGTACTAGGCGACTTGCGTGTAGTCTCCTACTACATTGATACATTAGTTCTCAAAAACTGAGGGAAACACTTACGCTACTCTGCTGCATCACCCTTTCCTCTTCAAGGGAAAACTCAACGCATGCTCAAGAGGTAGCACACGACGCCCACATGTTTGAATTTCATTCTCATTTCTTGCATGGGACCTAGAAATTCACCCCAAGGACACACATGTGATTTTTCAACCAACTTTGGTGCACTGGAGCATGTGCATGTAGTTCAAATTTGAATTATGCACATCAAACGCCCAGAAACTCAATCAATGTATAAAAAAGGCCTAACGAACCCGGAATAATTCCAAAATTTAGCACGATACTTCCATTTGGTCTAATCTGCCTATTTAAAAAAATGAAGGCGGGAGAAGGCAGTGTACGTATGTTGTTTCGCACACGGAGGTGACACGTTCCCTCTCGGAACCACGAGCCTTCTTGAGGGAAGCTCCGGTTTGCAAGAATCTTACACCAAAGCTTGTCCCAATTCGGCCAAAAAAATTACCGCAGCATGTTGGTGCCATGTCATGACACCGTGCCAAGTTTCATGATTTTCATGCGTGTTTTGGATTTACAGGAGTTAAAAAACCAAGTTTCTCAATCTTTCCGGCCGAGCCACGATGCCTAGATGTTTGAATTTCATTCCCATTTCTTGCATGGGACCTAGAAATTCACCCCAAGGACACACATGTGATTTTTCAACCAACTTTGGTGCACTAGAGCATGTGCTTGTAGTTCAAATTTGAATTATGCACATTAAATGCCCAGAAACTCAATTAATGTATAAAAAAGGCCTAACAAACCTGGAATAATTCCAAAATTTAGCATGATACTTCTATTTGGTCTAATCTGCCTATGTAAAAAAATTAAGGCAGGAGAAGGCAGTGTACGTATGTCGTTTCGCACACGGAGGTGACACGTTCCCTCTCGGAACCACGAGCCTTCTTGAGGGAAGCTCCAGTTTTCAAGAAGCTTACACCAAAGCTTGTCCCAATTCAGCCAAAAAAATTACCGCGGCATGTTGGTGCCATGTCATGACACCATGCCAAGTTTCATGATTTCCGTGTTTTTGACTTACAGGAATTAAAAAACCAAGTTTCTTAATCTTTCTGGCCGAGCCACGACGCCCAGATGTTTGAATTTCATTCTCATTTCTTGCATGGGACCTATAAATTCACCCGAAGACACACATGTGATTTTTCAACAAACTTTGGTACACTGGAGCATGTGCTTGTAGTTCAAATTTGAATTATGCACATTAAATGCCCAGAAACTCAATTAATGCATAAAATGCCAAACGAACCCGGAATAATTCCAAATTTAAACACGACACTTAAGTACTAGTTGTATGTTCACTGTACGTAAATGTTTTAGCAATTCAAACACCATCCTTTCCCTCCATAACACCATTTTGTCTTTCAAAACATAATGAAAAATCATGTATACCACAAAAAGTTTACTAGAAAGAATCGTGTGGGATGAGATATAAAATATCTTGGCGCACCATCTTGTCTGGCTTACGCAGGAAACTTCGCCATCTACAGTCCATCGCCCCCGCTTGAACCACACTTGCGCGCCAGTTTCTCGCGGCACCGAGCAAAATTTTTTTGCCACCGCAGAAATATCTATCTCCCCGCCCCCTCCCTCCCACCAAAAGCCACATTTCCATTGTTCCTCCTTGCTTTCCAATTTCAAACCTTCACTTTGCTTCTTGGCAGCTCGGCCTCTCCTCGACGACCCTTCTTCTTGCCGCGCCGCCTCCTCGCCGGCTACCCTTCTTCTTGCAGCGCCGCCTCCTCGCCGGCGACCCTTCTTCTTGTAGCGCCGCCTCCTTGTCGGTGACCCTTCTTCTTGCTGCGCGGCCTCCTCACTGCCAACCCTTCTTCTTGCTACGCGGCCTCGTCAATATGGTCAGGTAATCCACACTCCACTCACACCATCCTCCTCCTTTCCCATCTCACATGCCCTGACCGACGGCGCTACACCTTTCACCGAAATCACTGTTCCCCTCCTCCAATTAAGCGCCGCCCACATCCATTTTGCACGCAGTATAACATGGAGCTCAGTAGCATGCGGCCGCATGCGCGCACAAGGTTGCCATGGCTGCCATGTGTGTCGACCGCCAGATCTTGGAGGAGCACCTTGTTGGGGAACGTAGTAATTTCAAAAAAAAATTCCTACGCACACGCAAGATCATGGTGATGCATAGCAACGAGAGGGGAGAGTGTTGTCTACGTACCCTCGTAGACCAAAGCGGAAGCGTTATGACAATGCGGTTGATGTAGTAAATGACGTCTTCACGATCCGACCGATCCAAGTACCGAACGTCACGGCACCTCCGAGTTCAGCACACGTTCAGCTCGATGGCGATCCCGGACTCCGATCCAGCAAAGTGTCGGGGATGAGTTCCGCCAAAGACGACGGCAGCGTGGTGGCGATCTTGATGTTCTACCGTCGCGAGGCTTCGCCTAAGCACCGCTACAATATTATCGAGGTGGACTATGGTGGAGGGGCACCGCACTGCAGCTAAGGAGCGATCACGAAGATCAACTTGTGTGTCCATGGGGTGCCCCTGCCCCGTATATAAAGGAGTGTAGGAGGGAGGGCGGCCCTCTCTATGGCGCGCCCTAGGGGAGTCCTACTCCCACCGGAGTAGGATTCCCTTTCCTAGTCCAACTAGGAAACCTTCCATGTAGTAGGAGTAGGAGAGAAGGAAAGGGAAGGGAAAAGGAGAAGGAAGGAAGAGGCGCCTTCCCTAGTCCAATTCGGACCAGACCAAGGGAAGAGTGCGGCCACCCTTGAGGCCCTTTTCCTTCTTTCCCGTATGGCCCAATAAGGCCCAATACGTATTCCCGTAACTCTCCGGTACTCCGAAAAATACCCGAACCACTCGGAACCTTTCCGATGTCCGAATATAGTCGTCCAATATATCGATCTTTACGTCTCGACCATTTCGAGACTCCTCGTTATGTCCCCGATCTCATCCGGGACTTCGAACTTCTTCGGTACATCAAAACTCATAAACTCATAATATAAGCATCGCCGAAACCTTAAGCGTGCGGACCCTACGGGTTCGAGAACTATGTAGACATGACCTAGAACTATTCTCGGTCAATAACCAATAGCGGGACCTGGATGCCCATATTGGCTCCTACATATTCTACGAAGATCTTTATCGGTCAAACCGCATAACAACATACGTTGTTCCCTTTGTCATCGGTATGTTACTTGCCCGAGATTCGATCGTCGGTATCCAATACCTAGTTCAATCTCGTCACCGGCAAGCCTCTTTACTCGATTACGTAATGCATCATCCCGTAACCAACTCATTGGTCACATTGCTTGCAAGGCTTATAATGATGTGCATTACCGAGAGGGCCCAGAGATACCTCTCCGAGCAATCGGAGTGACAGATCCTAATCTCGAAATACGCCAACCCAACATCTGCCTTTGGAGACACCTGTAGTACTCCTTTATAATCACCCGATTACGTTGTGACGTTTGGTAGTACCAAAGTGTTCCTCCGGTAAACGGAGTTGCATAATCTCATAGTTATAGGAACATGTATAAGTCATGGATAAAAGCAATAGCAACATACTAAGCGATCGGTGCTAAGCTAATGGATTGGGTCATGTCAATCAGATCATTCAACTAATGATGTGACCTTGTTAATCAAATGACAACTCCTTTGTCTATGGTTAGGAAACTTAACCATCTTTGATTAACAAGCTAGTCTAGTAGAGGCATACTAGTGACACTCTGTTTGTCTATGTATTCACACATGTATTATGTTTACGGTTAATACAATTCTAGCATGAATAATAAACATTTATCATGAAATAAGGAAATAAATAATAACTTTATTATTGCCTCTAGGGCATATTTCCTTGATCTCCCACTTGCACTAGAGTCAATAATCTAGTTCACATCATCATGTGATTCAACACTAATATTCACATCTGTATGTGATTAACACCCATAGTTCACATCGTCATGTGACCAACACCCAAAGGGTTTACTAGAGTCAATAATCTAGTTCACATCGCTATGTGATTAACACCCAAAGAGTACTAAGGTGTGATCATGTTTTGCTCGTGAGAGAAGCTTAGTCAACGGTGCATCACATTCAGAGCCGTATGTATTTTGCAAATATTTTATGTCCACAATGCTCTTGCGGAGCTACTCTAGCTAATTGCTCCCACTTTCAATATGTATCCAGGTTGAGACTTAGAGTCATCCAGATTGGTGTCAAAACTTGCATCGATGTAACCCTTTACGACGAACCTTTTGTCACTTCCATAATCGAGAAACATATCCTTATTCCACTAAGGATAATTTTGACCGCTGTCCAGTGATCTACTCCTAGATCACTATTGTACTCCTTGCCAAACTCAGGTGTAGGGTATACAATAGATCTGGTACACAGCATGGCATACTTTATAGAACCTATGGCCAAGGCATAGGGAATGACTTTCATTCTCTTTCTATCTTACGCCATGGTCGGGTTTTGAGTCTTACTCAATTTCACACCTTGTAACACAGGCAAGAACTCTTTCTTTGACTGTTCCATTTTGAACTACTTCAAAATCTTGTCAAGGTATGTACTCATTGAAAAACTTATCAAGCGTCTTGATCTATCTCTATAGATCTTGATGCTCAATATGTAAGCAGCTTCACCGAGGTCTTTCTTTGAAAAACTCCTTTCAAACACTCCTTTATGCTTTGCGAGAATAATTCTACATTATTTTCGATCTACAATATGTCATTCACATATACTTATCGAAATCTTTGAGTGCTCCCACTCACTTTCTAGTAATTACAGGCTTCACCGCAAGTCTGTATAAAACTATATGCTATGATCAACTTATCAAAGCATGTATTCCAACTCTGAGATGCTTGCACCATCCATAGATGGATCCTTTGGAGCTTGCATATATTGTTAGCACCTTTAGGATTTACAAAACCTTCAGTTGCATCATATACAACTCTTCTTTAATAAATCCATTAAGGAATGCAGTTTTGTTTATCCATTTGCCGATTTCATAAAATGCGGCAATTGCTAACATGATTCGGACAGACTTAAGCATCGTCTGAGTGAGAAAATCTCATCGTATTCAACACCTTGAACTTGTTAAAACATTTACGCAACAAGTCGAGCTTGGTAGATAGTAATACTACTATCGGTGTCCGTCTTCCTCTTGAAGATCCATTCATTTAACATGGCTTGCGATCATCGAGCAAGTCAATCAAAGTCCATACTTTGTTCTCTTACATGGATCATATCTCAGATTTTATGGCCTCGAGCCATTTCGCGAATCTGGGCTCATCATCGCTTCCTCATAGTTCGTAGGTTCGTCATGGTCAAGTAACCTGACCTCCGAATGGGATTACCGTACCACTGCAGTGCGGATCTCACTCTGGTTGACCCACGAGGTTCGGTAGTAACTTGATGCGAAGTTACATGATCATCATCATTAGCTTCCTCACTAATTGGTGTAGTAGTCACATGAACTGATTTCTGTGATAAACTACTTTCCAATAAGGGAGAAGGTACAATTACCTCATCAAGTTCTACTTTCCTCCCACTCACTTCTTTCGGGAGAAACTCCTTCTCTAGAAAGGATCCATTCTTAACCTTGAATGTCTTGTCTTTCGGATCTGTGATAGAAGGTGTACCCAACATTTTGGGTATCCTATGAAGACGCATTTCTCCGATTTGTGTTCGAGCTTATCAGGATGAAACTTTTTCACATAAGCATCGCAACTCCAAACTTCAAGAAACAACAACTTTGGTTTCTTGCCAAACCACAGTTCATATGGTGTCGTCTCAACGGATTTAGATGGTGCCCTTTTTTAACGTGAATGCAGCTGTCTCTAATGCATAGCCCCAAAACTATAACGGTAAATTGGTAAGAAACATCATAGTTGCACTATATCCAATAAAGTACGGTTATGATGTTCGGACACACCATTATCTTTGTGGTGTTCGGTGGCATGAATTTGTGAAACTATTTCACATTGTTTTAATTGAAGACCAAACTTCGTAACTCAAATATTTTACCTCTGCGATCATATCGTAGAAACTTTTATTTTCTTGTTACGATGATTCTCCACTTCACTCTGAAATTCTTTGAGCTTTTCAAATGTTTAGGACTTATGTTTCATCAAGTAGATATACCCATATCTGCTCAAAAACATCTGTGAAGATCAAAAATAATGATACTTGTCACGAGCATCAACACTCATTGGATCGCATACATCGGTATGTATTATTTCCAACAAGTCAAGAGCTTCGTTCCATTGTTGGAGAACGGAGTTTTAGTCATCTTGCCCAAAAGGCACGGTTCATAAGCATCAAATGATTCATAACCAAGTGATTCCGAAGATCCATCTTTATGGAGTTTCTTCATGCGCTTTACACCAATATGACCTAAACGGCAGTGCCACAAATAACTTGCACTATCATTATTAACTTTGCATCTTTTGGCCTCAATATTACGAATATGTGTATCACTACGATCGAGATCCAACAAACTATTTTCATTGGGTGTATGACCATTGAAGGTTTTATTCATGTAAACAGAACAACAATTATTCTCTGATTTTAAATGAATAACCGTATTGCAATAAACATGATCAAATCATATTCATGCTCAACGCAAACACCAAATAACATTTATTTAGGTTTAACACTAATCCCGAAAGTATAGGGAGTGTGCGATGATGATCATATCACTCTTGGAACTACTTCCAACACTCATCGTCACTTCCCCTTCAACTAGTCTCTGTTTATTCGGTAACTCCTGTTTCGAGTTACTAATCTTAGCAACCGAACAAGTATCAAATACTCAGGGGCTACTATAAACACTAGTAAGGCACACATCAATAACCTGTATATCAAATATAACCTTGTTCACTTTGCCATCCTTCTTATCCACCAAATATTCAGGGGTAGTTCCGCTTCCAGTGACCAATTCCTTTGCAGTAGAAGCACTCAGTCTCAGGCTTAGGTCCAGACTTGGGCTTCTTCACTCGAGCAGCAACTTGCTTGCCGTTCCTTTTTGAAGTTCCCCTTCTTCCCTTTGCCCTTTTTCTTGAGACTAGTGGTCTTGTCAACCATCAACACTTGATGTTTTTCTTGATTTCTACCTTCGCCGATTTTAGCATCGCGAAGAGCTCGAGAATCTTTTTCGTCATCACTTGCATACTATAGTTCATCACGAAGTTCTACTAACTTAGTGATAGTGACTAGAGAATTCTGTCAATCACTATCTTATCTGGAAGATTAACTCCCACTTGATTCAAGCGATTGAAGTACCCAGACAATCTGAGCACATGCTCACTAGTTGAGCGATTCTCCTCCATCTTTTAGCTATAGAACTTGTTGGAGACTTCATATCTCTCAACTCGGGTATTTGCTTGAAATATTAACTTCAATTCCTGGAACATCTCATATGGTCCATGATGTTCAAAACGTCTTTGAAGTCCCGATTCTAAGCCGTTAAGCATGGTGCACTAAACTATCAAGTAGTCATCATATTGAGCTAGCCAAACGTTCCTAACGTCTGCATCTGCTCCTGCAATAGGTCTGTCACCTAGCGGTGCATTAAGAACATAATTCTTCTGTGCAGCAATGAGGATAAACCTCAGATCACGGATCCAATCCGCATCATTGCTATTAACATCTTTCAACACAGTTTTCTCTAGGAACATATTAAAATAAACATATGAAAGCAACAACACGAGCTATTGATCTACAACATAATTTGCAAAATACTACCAGGACTAAGTTCATGATAAATTTAAGTTCAATTAATCATATTACTTAAGAACTCCCACTTAGACAGACATCTCTCTAGTCATCTAAGTGATCACGTGATCCAAATCAACTAAACCATAACCGATCATCACGTGAGATGGAGTAGTTTTCAATGGTGAACATCACTATGTTGATCATATCTACTATATGATTCACGCTCGACCTTTCGGTCTCCGTGTACCGAGGCCATATCTGCATATGCTAGGCTCGTCAAGTTTAACCTGAGTATTCTGCGTGTGCAAAACTGGCTTGCACCCGTTGTAGATGGACGTAGAGCTTATCACACCCGATCATCACGTGGTGTCTCAAGACGCATTTAACTTTGGCAACGGTGCATACTGTGGGAGAACACTACTTGATAATTTTAGTGAGAGATCATCTTAAAATGCTACCGTCAATCAAAGCAAAATAAGATGCATAAAGGATAAACATCACATGCAATCAATATAAGTGATATGATATGGCCATCATCATCTTGTGCTTGTGATCTCCATCTCCGAAGCACCGTCGTGATCACCATCGTCACCGGCTCGACACCTTGATCTCCATCGTAGCATCGTTGTCGTTTACGCCATCTATTGCTTGTTCGACTATCGCTACCGCTTAGTGATATAGTTAAGCAATTTCTGGGCGTTTGCTTTTCATACAATAAAGCGACTTCCATATGGATCCAGCCAGTTGCCGATAACCCGGTTACAAAACATGATCATCTCATACAATAAAATATAGCATCACGTCTTGACCATATCACATCACAACATGCCCTGCAAAAACAAGTTAGACGTCCTCTACTTTGTTGTTGCAAATTTTACGTGGCTGCTACGGGCTTAAGTAAGAACCAATCTCACCTACGCATCAAAACCACAACGATACTTCGTCAAATAGACTCCGTTTTAACCTTCTCAAGGACCGGGCGTAGCCACTCAGTTCAACTAAAGTGAGAGAGACAGACACCCGCCAGCCACCTTTAAGCACGAGTGCTCGTAGCGGTGAAACCAGTCTCGCGTAAAGCGTCTGGCGTAATGTCGGTCCGGGCCGCTTCATCTCACAATACCGCTGAACCAAAGTATGACATCTTTGGTAGGCGGTATGACTTGTATCGCCCACAACTCACTTGTGTTCTACTCGTGCAAAACATCAAACCATAAAAACCTAGGCTCGGATGCCACTGTTGGGGAACGTAGTAATTTCAAAAAAAAATTCCTACGCACACGCAAGATCATGGTAATGCATAGCAACGAGAGGGGAGAGTGTTGTCTACGTACCCTCGTAGACCAAAGCGGAAGCGTTATGACAATGCGGTTGATGTAGTCGTACGTCTTCACGATCCGACCGATCCAAGTACCGAACGTACGGCACCTCCGAGTTCAGCACACGTTCAGCTCGATGACGATCCCCGGACTCCGATCCAGCAAAGTGTCGGGGATGAGTTCCGCCAAAGACGACGGCGTGGTGGCGATCTTGATGTTCTACCGTCGCGAGGCTTCGCCTAAGCACCGCTACAATATTATCGAGGTGGACTATGGTGGAGGGGCACCGCACTGCGGCTAAGGAACGATCACGAAGATCAACTTGTGTGTCCATGGGGTGCCCCTGCCCGTATATAAAGGAGTGTAGGAGGGAGGGCCGGCCCTCTCTATGGCGCGCCCTAGGGGAGTCCTACTCCCACCGGAGTAGGATTCCCCTTTCCTAGTCCAACTAGGAAACCTTCCATGTAGTAGGAGTAGGAGAGAAGGAAAGGGAAGGAAAAGGAGAAGGAAGGAAGCGCCCCCTTCCCTAGTCCAATTCGGACCAGACCAAGGGAAGGGTGCGGCCACCCTTGAGGCCCTTTTCCTTCTTTCCCGTATGGCCCAATAAGGCCCAATACGTATTCCCGTAACTCTCCGGTACTTCGAAAAATACCCGAATCACTCGGAACCTTTCCGATGTCCGAATATAGTCGTCCAATATATCGATCTTTACGTCTCGACCATTTCGAGACTCCTCGTTATGTCCCCGATCTCATCCGGGACTCCGAACTCCTTCAGTACATCAAAACTCATAAACTCATAATATAAGCATCGCCATCGAAACCTTAGCGTGCGGACCCTACGGGTTCGAGAACTATGTAGACATGACCTAGAACTATTCTCGGTCAATAACCAATAGCGGGACCTGGATGCCCATATTGGCTCCTACATATTCTACGAAGATCTTTATCGGTCAAACCGCATAACAACATACGTTGTTCCCTGTGTCATCGGTCTGTTACTTGCCCGAGATTCGATCGTCGGTATCCAATACCTAGTTCAATCTCGTCACCGGCAAGCCTCTTTACTCGTTCTGTAATGCATCATCCCGTAACCAACTCATTGGTCACATTGCTTGCAAGGCTTATAATGATGTGCATTACCGAGAGGGCCCAGAGATACCTCTCCGACAATCGGAGTGACAGATCCTAATCTCGAAATACGCCAACCCAACATCTGCCTTTGGAGACACCTGTAGTACTCCTTTATAATCACCCAGTTACGTTGTGACGTTTGGTAGTACCAAAGTGTTCCTCCGATGGCGGAGTTGCATAATCTCATAGTTATAGGAACATGTATAAGTCATGGATAAAAGCAATAGCAACATACTAAACGATCGGGTGCTAAGCTAATGGATTGGGTCATGTCAATCAGATCATTCAACTAATGATGTGACCTTGTTAATCAAATGACAACTCCTTTGTCTATGGTTAGGAAACTTAACCATCTTTGATTAACAAGCTAGTCTAGTAGAGGCATACTAGTGACACTCTGTTTGTCTATGTATTCACACATGTATTATGTTTCTGGTTAATACAATTCTAGCATGAATAATAAACATTTATCATGAAATAAGGAAATAAATAATAACTTTATTATTGCCTCTAGGGCATATTTCCTTCACACCTCGTCTTCGAGGCCACCGTCGACATGGCCACGCGGTTGTCTACTTTAAAATACAGTTCGTGATGTTTTCTCGAGGCCACCGCCAGTGCCTTCTAGTGATTTGTCCTCTGTAATGTTAATATGCAATCTGATGTTCAGTTAACAGTTTGGTCCTCTGAAATGTAATGTTCAGTTAATACTTTGGTCCAACAATTGCTACATTTCGTAGTACTGTTCTCAAGCATTCTTTGTTTTGTTAACTGTCTTATGTTCTAGTACATGTTTCTATTCTGCAATGTTGTGCTCAGTTAACTATTTTGGTTTATTTGGTCTGATGTCCATTTAACTGTTTGGATCAGTTCTGCAATTTGATTTTCATTTGCTGTGGGTACAATTTTGTATTGTTATTCATGTGACACCAATTGAATTTGGCTGTACTCAATACATATCCTACTGATAGTATAGCAACTCTCAGTTAACCTGATCAAGATTTTCCTTATGTGTGTTGCAGGGAAACAATGGGAGACACTGCGGTTTACCATCGAGGTTTGTTCAAGCATGGTCCTTTGGCTACTAGCGCATTATTGTGCAGTTGCAGGAATCACTCTAATATTTAGGTTTCTTACAATTTGGTCTTGCACATGTAGGTCCCGCTGTCAAAGGCTTAGACCCACTTTTTGACCCATTTTGCATATGGGGAAATGAGATGTCCATGAATATCAGTCTAGTCAAGAAACTCAGAAAGATTGTTAGGATGAAGAAACTTGCGACAAATAAAAGCAAGATCTTTGTTTGCACAATGAAGAAGACATCAGTCAACTATAGGATGGCACTAACTCTTTTACCTTGTTTTTACCCCTTGCGCCATTTCAAAATTTATAACATCCATTTATGCGTATCTTTGTTTTCAGTACTTTTCGAAGCTGTTCACCGATGATTACCTCTCAAACCACCTGCATGGTGATACGTCTCCAACGTATCTATAATTTATGAAGTATTCATGCTGTTATTTTATCATTCTTGGATGTTTTACAATAATTTTATAGCAACTTTATATCATTTTTTGGGACTAACCTATTGACCAAGTGCACAGTGCCAGTCATTGTTTTTTCCTTGTTTTTTACATCGCAGGAACTCAATATCAAACGGAGTCCAAACACCGCGAAACTTTTTGTGGATTTTTTATGGACCAGAAGACCACCAATGGGCGGGCAGCACCGGGGTACCACGAGGAGGCACAACCCACCAGGGCGCACAGGGGGCCCAGCGCACTCAGTGGGTTGTGCCCACCTCAGTGGCCTCCCGCACCCCCTCTTTACCCTATAAATTCCCAAAAACTCCAGAAACCCTAGGGGTGAACCTAGATCAGAAGTTCTTCCGCCGCAAGGCTTTGTAGCCACTGAAAACCAATCTAGACCCTTTCCGGCATCCTGTCGGAGGGGGGAATCATCTCCGGTGGCCATCTTCATATCCCGGTGGCCACCACGATGAGGAGGGAGTAGTCCACCCTAGGGGCTGAGGGTTTGTACCAGTATCTATGTGTTTAATCTCTCTCTCTCTCTCTCTCTCTCGTGTTCTTGAGATGTCACGATCTTGATGCATCGCGGGCTTTGTTAATATAGTCGGATCATGTGGTGTTTTCCCCTCTCTATCTTGTTGTGATGAATTGAGTTTTTCCCTTTGATATTTCGTAGTTATTGGATTGAAAGCTTTTATGGATTTGAGAACACTTGATATATGTCTTGCAATTGAATACTCATGGTGACAATGGGGTATCGTATTGATTAACTTGATATATGTTTTGGCACTCAACTCGCGGATTCCCGAGGTGACATTGGGGTAATCTATGCATAGGGGTTGATGCACGTTCGTCTTTGTTTCTCTGATAGAAATCTTGGGGCACTCTTCGAAGTTCTTTGTGTTGGATTGAGTATTATGAATATGAATTTGCTTTGGTGTTATTTTAGTACGGACTCTAGGATAGATCAAATGGAAAGAATAGCTTTGTGTTATTTTAGTATGAACTCTTGAATAGATCGAACGGAAAGAATAGCTTTGAGGTGGTTTCGTACCCTACAAACAATGTATTATTATGTTCTCCGCTAGATAGGAACTTTGGAATGATTCTTCATCGCACTTTGAGGGATGGTTATATGATCCAATTATATTAGCACTGTTGAGAGATTGCACTAGCGAAAGTACGGACCCTAGGCCTTGTTTTCAAACATTGCAATACCATCTGTGCTCACTTTTGTTACTTGCTACCTTGCTGTTTTTTATTTTTACTATTACAAAAACCTATATCTACTATCATTACTACACTTGTATCACCATCTCTTTGCTGAACTAGTGCACCTATACAATTTGCCATTGTATCTGGTGTGTTGGGGACACAAGAGACTTTTTATTATTTGGTTGCAGGGTTGTTTGAGAGAGACCATCTTCATCCTACACCTCCCACGGATTGATAAACCTTAGGTCATCCACTTGAGGGAAAATTGCTACTGTCCTACAAAACTCTGCGCTTGGAGGCCCAACACGAGTCTACAAGAATAAAGTTTCGTAGTAGACATCAAGCTCTTTTCTGGCGCCGTTGCCGGGGAGGTGAGTGCTTGAAGGTATATCTTTAGATCTTGCAATTGAATCTTTTAATTTCTTGTTTTATCACTAGTTTGGTTTATAAAAGAAAACTACATAAAAATGGAATTGAGGTTGCATCATATTATTGACCATCTTTATAATATCTTTCTTGAAAATGATGGTTCAGAAAATTGTGTTCAATTGTTAGAAGAATAATTCAATAAAATGTTTGGCACAAAATATTTAAATGATGAGCATGATTCCAATGTTATTATTATGAATTCTTTGAATATCCATGATGCTAATGATATGCAAAGCTACAAGCTTGGGGATGCTATATTTGATGAAGATGGTATTTTTACTCCCGCAAGTTTTGATTAGAAAATTTATTATGATGAAACCATGCCTCCTATTTATGATGATTATATTGATGAAAGTGGATTTGGAGAGGTCGTGACTTTATTTAATGATGAAACCACTATTTTGGAGGAGGTTGCAATTGGTTATGAAAACAAAGTTCCTATATATGATGATTATGGTGATGACGTGTATACTATATTGAATAATTACAAACATGAAACTTGTCATCATGATTTTAATTTCCAATCACATGAGAGTTATTTTGTTGAGTTTGCTCCCACAATTATTGATGAGAATAAATTTGCATATGTGGAGAGTAATAAATTTTGTATGCTTTTGTGTCATGAAAAGAATGCTTTATGTGATGGTTATATTGTTGAATTTCTTCATGATGCTACTGAAAATTATGAGGGAGTAGCATATGCTTTTACATATTGTAATAATATCAAGTTTCTTCTCTATGTGTTGAAAGTTTTGAAGTTATGCTTGTTTTGCCTTCCTATGCTAGTTGATTCTTGTTACCATAAGTTGTTTTCTCACAAAACCCATATGCATAGGAAGTGGGTTAGACTTAAATGTGCTAGTCATATGCTTCATGATGCTCTCTTTATGTTTCAATCCTTATCTTTTATGCGAGCATCATTGAACTAATCATGCCTAGCTAAAAGGCATTAAAAAGGCGCTTGTTGGGAGACAACCCAACACTTTTACCTACTGTTTTTGTGTGTTCACATGATTATGCTACTGTATTGATCATCTTTTATTGCTTTTGTTTCAATAAAGTGCCAAGTAAAGCCTTTGGGATCATGTGGATGATAGTTGACTTGATTCTGTCCAAAAACAGAAACTTTTGCGCTCAGTCCAGGAATTTTGAAAATTCACTGGAACGTGATTTTGATCATAATTTTTTACAGGTGATAGATATACAAATTACCCAGGTTTTCCTATTTTTTCAGAATTTTTGGAGTAGCAGAAGTATGGTAGTTATCCAGATCATTACAGACTGTTCTGTTTTTGACAGATTCTGTTTTCAATGCATAGTTTGCTTGCTTTCTAGATTCTATGGCTTATATTGCTCAATATAAATTGTGGAAATAATATGATAAAGTAGGCATTGTGTGGAAACAACTATGGATCTTGTCTTTGACAGTACCAAAGTGAAATTGTTTGCTCTTTATCATACTAACCTATCTCACGAAGTTCCGTTAAGTTTTGTGTGATTGAAGTTTTCAAGTTTTGGGTGAGAGGCCGATATGAGGAGAATAAGGAGTGACAAGACCCTAAGATTGGGGATGCCCAAGGCACACCCAAGGTAATATTCAAGGAAGATCCAAGCAACTAAGCTTGGGGATGCCCCGGAAGGCATCCCCTCTTTCGTCTCCAACATTATCGGTAACCACACTTGGAGCTACATTTTCATTCGTCACATGATATGAGTTTTACTTGGAGCGTCAATTTATTTTGTTAGGATTTTCTTGCTGTTATTTATAATAATTTTTTGCATCTTTTATTTCAATAAAAGTGGCATTGATAGCCTTTACTATGCTTATTTTACAAGTCTACCTGTTGCTGTTTGAAAACAGAAAGTTTACCGCTGTTGCAAAAATTCCCTAGAAAATTCAGAATGTGATAAAATGTCGAAACTTTTTGCAAAATTATCTCTGATAAATTCTCTGCAGTGTGGTAATTTTTTCATAATTTTTGGAGTTGAATAAGTATTGATACTTTTGCATTCTTTACAGATTGTACTGTTTTGGCAGATTGCTGTTATGTTTGCATACGTTTGCTTGTTTAATGGTTCTATTTGAGGATGGGAGTATTAAACATGCAGAGGCATTTAGTATGCAATGTTGAATAATGATTTTAGTGATTTTCTAAAGTATAGAATGATAAGGTTTTTGCATTGGTTTATACTAACTTATCTCACGAGTTCTTGTTGAGTTTTGTGTGGATGAAGCTTTTGAGATGAAAATCGTGATATGAGAAGAATTAAGGAGACACAAAAGCTCAAGCTTGGGGATTCCCAATGCATCACAAGATAATATTCAAGAATTCTCAAGCATCTAAGCTTGTGGATGCCCCGGTAGGCATGCGACCTTTCTTCTTCAACAATTAACGGTTAGTATCGGTTGAGCCTAAGTTTTTGCTTCTTCACATAATGTGTGCTATCCTTGGAATGTCATTTTATTTTATTTTATTCTTGCTGTTTTAATAAAGTACTTAGATCTTAAAGTTTTTAAATAAAATAGAGTCCTCAAATAGTTGTAAGGGATGCTAGGTTAGCGGCACGCACATCCTGTCAACGAAGCTCTTTTTTATGGAATTGCTCTAGTGCTTCACTTATATCTTTTTGAGCATGGTGTGCTTTAATATTTTTGAAGAAACTCTTGCTTCACTTAAATTAATTTGAGAGAAAGAAATATTATGCTCATGATCTTCACTTATATCTTTTCGGAGTAGCTTGTCATTTGCTCTTGTGCTTCACTTATATGCTATGAGTAAATTGTTGAATGAATTGAATCTCATGAAGTTGAAATCATATCATGCCTAGTGGTAGCTTCACATTGGGCTTAGAAAGTAATATCTTTTGGGACTTGACAATCACAATATTGGTCATACAAGCAATTCATGAATAATTAGTATAAGGAAGAGAACTTTCACACGCAAATACACTATCCTGGAAATCTTTTGTGATTGTGAGCCCCCATCAAAATATTATATGCCAAAATTGTTGACATTGGACAAGCAAGACAACGTAATGATTTATGTTTGTTAATATTCACATAGAAGTTATATTGTCATAGATCCTTCAACATGTGGTGCTTGCCCCCATCTTTGCTAGCCAAAAATTCCGCACCAAGTAGAGATACTACTTGTGCATCCAAAAACCCTTAAAACCCAAATCTTATTTTCAAGAGTCCACCATACCTACCTAGGGATTGAATAAGATCCTTCAAGTAAGTTGTCGTAGGTGCAATAAGGCAATAAAAATTGCTTCTAAAAGTGTTAGATCATTTAGTGTAAGAGAAAATTGAGCGTAGTACGAACTTGTGATGGCAAAGAATAAAAGCGACAGACTGCATAATAAAGGTTGCTATCATAAGGGGCAATATAACGTGACATTCTTTTGCACTAAGGGGTCGAGCATACAAACAAATAAGCGCATGGCAACCTATGCTTCCCTCTACGAAGGGCCTATCCTTTACTTTTATGTATTTACTTTTATGCAAGAGTCAAAGTTTTTCTCTCTATTCCCTTCTATTTTTCTCTTTTGGCAAGCATCATGTGGTGAGGAAAGATCTAGGCACATATATCCAGTTGGATATGGGTAGCATGAGTTATTATTGTTGACATCACCCTTGAGGTGAATACGTTGGGAGGAAAAACATAAGCCCCTATCTTTCTATGTGCTCGGTTGAAACGTTTTGCCCATGTGTACAAGGTGAGTGTCAGCAATCATAAAAGACTATATGATGGTTGAGTATGTGGAGCTCTTACTTAAACTCTGTTGAGTAAGTAGAATTGCAATTGCTTGGTGACTGAGAACATAGGTTGTTGGGTTTCAAGCGAGTTCATTGTTTGAACCTTAACATGTGAATTGGTTGCTACTTTAACATGAGAAGTTTTATAAGAAAGCATTGTTGTTATGATGCTAGGAAAAGTGATTGAAATTATCATTGATCAAATTTTTGCACTTTGCTAGCATTCACACTTCATAAATTATTTCTTTTATAATTTACCTACTCGAGGATGAGTAGGAATTAAGCTTGGGGATGCTGATATGTCTCCAACGTATCTATAATTTATGAAGTATTCATGCTGTTATTTTATCATTCTTGGATATTTTACAATCATTTTATGGCAACTTTATATCTTTTTTGGGACTAACCTATTGACCCAGTGCCAGTTGCTGTTTTTTGCTTGTTTTTTACATTGCATGAAATCTATATCAAACGGAGTCCAAACACCGCGAAACTTTTTGTGGATTTTTTATGGACTAGAAGACCACCAATGGGCTAGAGCAGTACCTGGGGGTGCCCCGAGGGGGCACAACCCACCAGGGCATGCCTGGGGGCCCAGGCGCGCCCAGGTGGGTTGTGCCCACCTCAGTGGCCTCCTGCACCCCCTCTTTACCCAATAAATTCCCAAAAATTCCAGAAACCCTAGGGGTGAACCTAGATCAGAAGTTCTGCCGCCAAAAGACTCTGTAACCACCGAAAACCAATCTATACCCTTTCCGGCACCCTGCCATAGGGGGGAATCATCTCTGGTGGCCATCTTCATCATCCCGGCGGCCACCACGATGAGGAGGGAGTAGTTCACCCTCGGGGCTGAGGGTTTGTACCAGTAGCTATGTGTTTAATCTCTCTCTCTCGTGTTCTTGAGATGTCACGATCTTGATGTATCGCGGGCTTTGTTAATATAGTCGAATCATGTGGTGTTTTCCCCTCTCTATCTTGTTGTGATGAATTGAGTTTTTCCCTTTGAGATTTTGTTGTTATCGGATTGAATACTCTTATGGATTTGAGAATGTAGGATCGAAAGTATGTCTAGAGTGGGGGTGATTAGACTACTTGACCAATTAAAAATCTAGTCTTTTCCCAATTTTAGTTCTTGGCAGATTTTAGCAACTTAGCACAAGTCAAGCAATCAACTTACACATGCAATTCTAAGAGTGTAGCAGCGGAAAGTAAAACAATTGCATATGAAGGTAAAGGGAGGAGATTAAGGGAGCAAACGCAATGTTGAAACAGAGATTTTTTTATCCGTGGTTCCGATAGGTGGTGCTATCGTACATCCACGTTGATGGAGACTTCAACCCACGAAGGGTAACGGTTGCGCGAGTCCATGGAGGGCTCCACGCACGAAGGGTCCACGAAGAAGCAACCTTGTCTATCCCACCATGGCCGTCGCCCATGAGGGACTTGCCTCACTCGGGTAGATCTTCATGAAGTAGGCGATCCCCTTGCCCTTACAAACTCCTTGGTTCAACTCCACAATCTTGACGGAGGCTCCCAAGTGACACCTAGCCAATCTAGGAGACACCACTCTCCAAGAAGTAACAAATGGTGTGTTGATGATGAACTCCTTGCTCTTGTGATTCACATGATAATCTCCCCAACACTCAACTCTCTCTCACAGGATTTGTATTTGGTGGAAAGATGATTTGAGTGGAAAGCAACTTGGGGAAGGCTAGAGATCAAGATTTATGTGGTTGGAATGGAATATCTTGATCTCAACACAAGTGTAGGTGGTTCTCTATCAGAAAATGTATGTTGGAAGTGTAGGCATGTTCTGATGGCTCTCTCCATGAATGAAGAGTGGGTGGAGGGGTATATATAGCCTCCACACAAAATCTAACTGTTACACACAATTTACCAAACTCGGTCGGACCAAATTGTTAAACTCGGTCAGTCCGATTTAGTTCATAATGTGACCGTTAGGGTTTTCGGTGGGACTGACACGTCAACTCGGTGAGACCGATTTCGTTAGGGTTAGGGCATAACGTAATCTCGGTGAGACCGATTACACAAACTCGGTGAGACCGATTTTTGTTAATAGACAAACAGAGAGTTGGTCAGGCAAACTCGGTGGGACTGATTCGCTCATCTCGGTTAGATCGAAACGTTACGAAAAGGAAACAGAGTGTTTGCATTGCAATCTCGATGGGACCGATCGCTCATCTCAGTTTGACCAAAACGTTACGAAGGGAAACCGAGAGATTACAATCCCATCTCGGTGAGACCGAGATCCCTATCAGCGAGACCGAAAAGACTAGGGTTTCTGGCAGTGGCTATGTCAATTGAACTCGGTGGCGCCGGATAGACAATTTCGGTGGGGCTGAGTTTGACTTTCGGTTTGGGACATATGTGGATGTGGGAAAGTAGTTGAGGGTTTTTGGAGCATATCACTAAGCACTTTGAGCAAGCAAGCCATTAAGCAACACCTCATCCCCTTTTAATAGTATTGGCTTTTCCTCTGGACTAAATGTGATCTTGGATCACTTAAAATGAAAAATGTAGAGTCCTGAGCTTTGAGCTTGAGCCAATCCTTTGTCCTTATAATTTTGAGGGATCCACTTTTCTCATCCATGCCATGCCAATCATTGAGCTTTCCTGAAATGTTTATCTTGAAATAGCATTAGCTCAATGAGCTACATCTTGCTAGGAATTACCAAAATCACCCAGGGATAGTTGCACTTTCAGAGAACACTTGATATATGTCTTGCAATTGAATACTCGTGGTGACAATGGGGTATCGTATTGATTCACTTGATATATGTTTTGGCACTCAACTCGCGGATTCCCGAGGTGACATTGGGGTAATCTATGCATAGGGGTTGATGCACATTCTTGTCTTTGTTTCTCCGGTAGAAATCTTGGGGCACTCCTTGAAGTTCTTTGTGTTGGATTGAGTATTATGAATATGAATTTGCCTTGGTGTTATTTTAGTACGGACTCTAGGATAGATCGAACAGAAAGAATAGCTTTGTGTTATTTTAGTACGAACTCTTGAATAGATCGAATGGAAAGACTAGCTTTGAGGTGGTTTCATACCCTACAAACAATTTATTCTTATGTTCTCCGCTAGATAGGAACTTTGGAGTGATTCTTCATCACACTTTGAGGGATGGTTATATGATCCAATTATATTAGCACTATTGAGAGATTGCACTAGCGGAAGTACGGACCCTAGGCCTTGTTTTCAAGCATTGCAATACCGTTTGTGCTCACTTTTGTTACTTGCTACCTTGTTGTTTTTTATTGTTACTATTACAAAAACGAATATATACTATCATTATTACACTTGTATCACCATCTCTTCGCCAAACTAGTGCACCTATACAATTTGCCATTGTATTTGGTGTGTTGGGGACACAAGAGACTTTTTATTATTTGGTTGCAGTGTTGTTTGAGAGAGACCATCTTCATCCTACACCTCCCACAGATTGATAAACCTTAGGTCATCCACTTGAGGGAAAATTGCTATTGTCCTACAAAACTCTGCGCTTGGAGGCCCAACACGAGTCTACAAGAATAAAGTTGCGTAGTAGACATCACATGGTCAAGAGGCGAGGAAGGTATTCATTCAACACCCACGGTACAATATTGAAGTCTTGCTGAAGAGGACGAACGTTGGGCGGGCAATTATCCATAGCCACTGGCCTAAAGTTGCAAGGACGTTCAACATAATTGAAGGCTCAATACTTGCCTTCCGCTTCTACAGTTTCGGAGATGAGATTCATCTGTCTATTTACCGTGTATGATGCTACTTTCCAAAGGTTTTTGATGTTGCATGTGAAACTTGGTGCTGTTGTGTAATGGCGTAACTGAGTGCCGAAGCTATCTGATGTAATTCAATTATGAAATCATGGTTGCTGTTATACGGATATGAAATATCTGGTGTGTTTTATAAGAAATATCAATTTCATTAGTAAATGTATTATCAATAATAGGCTAATTACCCTGCTTATTGGGGTTTTCTATTGTAGATGGTTACTTAGACAACACCGTGGGTGATGAACTCAAACAACCCGCACGGTTTCTAGAAAGTAGGCGTGTTCGATCAACTAACAATCACACACGGCTTCCTGCAGCGAACTGTTTGCGTTAGGCCACCTTGCGCAAATGTTTCCACACAAAGAACTGTGTGTGATATACATACGAACGGAAATGATTTTCTGGGATTCACCATGTGGAATGTACATACGAACGAAAACAATTGGGTTTTGATGCCCCGCCAGATCACACACGAGCCAGCCTGTGAGCCAGGAGGGCCTATCCCCGACGGTTTCTGGGTCATGTGGGAAGGACCCCCCCCATCGCCCACACTCACTTGGCGACGGTTACAAACGTCGTCGCAAAAACGGTTAAAAACCGTTTGTATAGCACATTGTTGTACCAGTGATTGGCCTTCATTAGGATTAAAAAATCATCTACAAATAATAAATTAGTAATAACCGGTGCTTCCCTAAACACCTTCATTCCCTCAAGCTTCCCTTCTTCCTCAGCTTTATTCAGCAAAACAGTCAATCCTTCAGTACGTAACAAAAACAGATAAGGCGACAATGGCCGCATTGTCTCAAGCCTCTAGACGGTTTAAAAGTCGTACAAGGTATTCCACTATACTAACACATTTCATAACCAGTTTAACCCACTCTTCACGAAATCCCAATTTCAGCAGAATACCTTCCCGAAACGGCCATTCAACCTGGACATGGGCCTTATGCATGTCCAGCTTCACCATACACCATCCATTGTGGCCATCTCTCTTGTTCTTTATCGCCTGAAAACTTTCATAAGCTACAAAGACATTGTATGTAATAAGACGCCCATAAGAAAAGCACTCCGCGTTGGGCTAATAATGTCTGGTAAAAAAACTTCCAGCCTTGCTGCTAGCATCTTTGAGATTACCTTGTAAACAACATTACATAGATTGATGATACGGCTCCAATGTATCTATAAATTTTATTGTTCCATGCTATTATATTATCTGTATTGGATGTTTTACATGCATTAATATGCTATTTTATATTATTTTTGGGACTAACTTATTAACCTAGAGCCCGGTGCCAGTTTCTGTTTTTTCCTTGTTTTTGAGTTTTACAGAAAAATAATATCAAACGGAGTCCAAACGGAATAAAACTTTCACGATGATTTTTCTTGGACCAGAAGACACCCAGCAGACTTGGAGAGGCGGCCAGAAGAGTTTTGAGGGCTCCACAAGCCCTCAGGGCGCGCCCTAGGGGGGCGCCCCCTGGCTTGTTGGGCCCATGAGACTCCTCCAACCCTAATTCTTTTGCCATAAATTCCCAAACGACCAGAAGCGTCCACCAAAATACTTTTCTGCCACCATAACATTCTGTCCCCGTGGGATCCCATCTTGGGGCCTTTTCCGGCACCCTGCAGGAGGGGGAGTCGATCACGGAGGGCTTCTACATCAACTCTATTGCCCTTCCAATGAAGCGTGAGTAGTTTACCACAGACCTACAGGTCCATAGCTAGTAGCTAGATGGCTTCTTCTCTCTCTTTGATCTTCAATACAATGTTGTCCTCAATGTTCTTGGAGATCTACCCGAAGTAATATTCTTTAGCGGTGTGTTTGTCGAGATCCGATCAATTGTGGATTTATGATCAGATTATCTACGAATATTATTCGAGTCTTCTTTGAATTCTTATATGCATGATTTGATATCTTTGTATTTCTCTTTGAATTATCGGTTTGGTTTGGCCAACTAGATTGGTTCTTCTTGCAATGGGAGAGGTGCTTAGTTTTGGGCTCAATCTTGCGGTGCCCTCACCCAGTGACAAAGTACAGGTAGCGAGGCACATATTGTATTGTTGCCATCAAGGGTAAAAAGATGGGGTTTTCATCATATTGCTTGAGTTTATCCCTCTACATCATGTCATCTTACTTAAGGTGTTACTCCATTCTTATGAACTTAATACTCTAGATGCATGCTGGATAGAGGTCGATGTGCGGAGTATTAGTAGTAGATGCAGGCAGGAGTCGGTCTACTTGACACAGACATGATGCCTATATTCATAATCATCGCCTTAGATATCGTCATAACTTTGCGCTTTTCTATCAATTGCTCGACAGTAATTGTTCACCCACCGTATGCTTTCTTTCAAGAGAGAAGCCTCTAGTGAAACCTATGGTACTCGAGTCTATTTTCCATCATATATTTTCAGATCTATAAACAAAAAAACCCACAAATACCTTGCTGCAATTTATTTACTTTTATTTTGTTTTACGTTTTAGTAATCTTTTATATCTATCTCTATTAGATCTCATCCTTGCAAGTGACCATGAAGGGATTGACAACCCCTTTATCGCGTTGGGTGCAAGTGTTTGATTATTTGTGCAGGTGCATAGATTGGAGACTTGCGTGTACCTCCTACTGGATTGGTACCTTGGTTCTCAAACTGAGGGAAATACTTATCTCTACTTTGCTGCATCACCCTTTCCTCTTCAAGGGAAACTCAACGCAAGCTCAAGAAGTAGCAACTGATAGGCCGAAACTGGGTCTCTTTGTCCAGAGAATTTATTATCGGGATCAAAACTATAGAGTGTCATTCCGCCCTGGTGGGATTGTACCTAAATTGACGGCCTTCAATACTTCATCAACAAGATCTTCTCCAATCATGGGCCAAAACCTCCTATAAAGTATTGTGTGCAAGTCAACCGGTCCTAGGGCCTTTAGATCACGGATGAACCACAAGTATAGGGGGATCAATTGTAGTCCTTTCAATAAGTAAGAGTGTCAAACCCAAAGAGGCGCAGAAGGAAATGACAAGTGGTTTTCAGCAAGGTATTTTCTGCAAGCACTGAAATAGTCGGTAACAAGTTGTTTGATAACAAGATAATTTGTAACAAGCTAGTAACGGTAACGGTAAATAAAGTGCAGCAAGGTAGCCCCAATCCTTTTGTGGCAAAGGACAGGCCGAAACGGTCTCTTGTGATAAGCAAAGCGTTCTGGAGGGCACACGGGAATTTCATCTAGTCACTTCCATCATGTTGGTTTGATTCGTGTTCGCTACTTTGATAATTTGATATGTGGGTGGACTGGTGCTTAGGTGTTGTTCTTACTTGAACAAACCTCCTACTTATTATTAAGCCCCTTGTGCATCTGTAACTACAAGAAAAGTATTAAGATAAAATCTAACCATAGCATTAAACATTTGGATCCAAATCGGTGCCTTACGAAGTAGCGCATAAACTAGGGTTTAAGCTTCTGTCACTCTAGCAACCCATCATCTAATAACTACTCCACAGTGCATTCCCTTAGTCCCAAATATGGTGAAGTGCCATGTATTTGACGTTCACATGACACCACTAAGGGAATCACAACATACATATCATCAAAATATCGAACACATATCAAGTTCACATGATTACTTGCAACAAGATTTCTCCCGTGACCTCAAGAACAAAAGTAACTAATCACAAATGATAATCATGCTCAAGATCAGAGGGGTATTAAATAGCATAATGGATCTGAACATATAATCTTCCACCAAATGAACCATATATAATCAACTACAAGATGTAATCAACACTACTAGTCACCCATAGGTACCAATCTGATGTTCCAGTACAAAGATTGAACACAAGAGATGAATTAGGGTTTGAGAGGAGATGGTGTTGTTGAAGATGTTGATGGAGATTACCCTCCCAAAGATGAGAGAGTTGTTTGTGATGATGGTGATGATGATTTCCCCCTCTGGGAGGGAAGTTCCCCCTGCGAAATCGCTCAGCCGAAGGGCAAATGTGCTCCTGCCCAAGTTCCACCTCGAGACGGCGACGCTCCGTCCCGAAAGTCCTCTCCTTATTTTTTCTAGGTCAGAATGACTTATATACCAGAAGATGGGCACCGGAGGTGGGCCGAGGAGGGCACAACCCACCAGGGCGCGCTTGGGCTGCCTGGCGCGCCCAGGTGGGTTGTGCCCACCTCGTGGCCCCCCCTCTGGTAGTTATTTGCTCCATTATTTTTCATATATTTCAAAACAATTCTTTGTAAATTTTCAGCTCATTTGGAGATGTGCAGAATGGGTGACTCTGACGTAGCTTTTTCAGGTCCAAAATTCCAGTTGTCGGCATTCTCCCTGTTTGTGTAAACCTTGCATATTATGAGAGAAAAGGCATTAGAATTACTCCATAAAGCATTATTATGCATAAAACATTATAAATAACAGTAGGTAAACATGATGCAAAATGGATGTATCAACTCCCCCAAGCTTAGACCTCGCTTGTCCTCAAGCGAAAACCAAAATCGAAAAACATGTCCACATGCTAGAGAGAGGTGTCGATAAAAACAAAATACAGACATAGAAGCATCATGCATATTATTATAACAGCAACAAACTTTATCATAGGACTTTTACCACATAACTTTTATCATAAACTTCTCATGAACAAGTAACAATTCATCACAACATCGAAGTATAAAGCATAAACTCTATTGAAAACCAACAAACTATGTTCTCAGTCAACTTTGCAACTACAATTCATCATCTTTTCAGGAAGGGTCACGTATCGGAGCCTTTAGGCAAGTCCACATACTCAACCATCATATAGTCTGCTATGATTGCTAACACTCACCGCATACCCATGAGCAAAAAATTTCAACCGGACACATAGGAAGATAGTGGCTTATATTTTCGCCTCCCAACGTATTCACCTCAAGGGTGATGTCAACAAAAATAATTCATGCTCGCTCATATCCAACTGTATATATGTGCCTAGATCTGTCCTCACCACATGATGCTTGCAAAAGAGAAAATAAAAAGGAAAAGGGAAGAATACTTTGACTCTTGCATAAAAGTAAATACATAAAAGTAAAAGATAGGCCCTTCGCAGAGGGAAGCAGAGGTTGTCATGCGGTTTTTTTGTATGTTCAATCTCTTAGTGCAAAAGAATGTCACATTGTATTGCCCCTTAAGATAGCAATATTTATTATGCAGTATGTCGCCTTTATTATTTTTCCATCACAAGTTCGTACAACGCTCAATTTTCTATTACACTAAATGATCCAATACATTTAGAAGCAATTTTCATTGCCTTATTGCACTGATGAAAACTTACTTGAAGGATCTTACTCAATCCATAGGTAGGTATGGTGGACTCTCAAAATAAGATTTTGGTTTAAGGGTTTTTGGATGCACAAGTAATATCCCTTCTTAGTGCGGAACTTTGGGCTAGCAAAGACAGGCGGCAAGCACCACATGTTAAAGGATCTATGACAATATAACTTTTATGTGAATATGAACAAGCATAAATCATTACGTTGTGTTCCTTGTCCAATGTCAACAATTTTGGCATAAAATATTTTGATGGGGGCTCACAATCATAAAAGATGTCCAAGATAGTATATTTGCATGCGAATCTTCTCTTCCCTTATTAATTCTTTCATGAATTGCATCATTGACCAATGCTATGTTTGTCAATCTCCAATAAATTTTACCACTTATACTTTTGCTTATGTGATGTCATTACTTACCATAAGATTAACATATGATCTTTTCCATTATTATTTTTATTTATTTTGATTGAAACATAAAAGTAAAGGAAACAAAACTCGAACTAAACTTTACTATATATCTCGCACACGATTACATAGATAGGTAAATCACTAAGCAAAACACTCGAAAAGGATCAAACTAAACTTCTATTCAGCTAATTCAAAAGATAACTAAAGATCGAACTAAGATAAATAAGGGCAAAAGAGATGGTGTGATACGATACCGGGGCACCTCCCCCAAGCTTGGCACAAGCCAAGGGGAGTGCCCATACCCGATACTCAAGTCTCATTTGGTGGTGAAGAAGGTGATGGTGGTGGTGATGAGATAGTAGCGAGCTTATCCTCCGGCTTCCATGGCAGCGGCTCACCATCATAAGAGGAAGCGCAGGTCTCATGAGTCCTGCAGCTGGAAGCTAAACTCATACCTTTAAATCTTGCCTCATATTCAAATACTTGATTTTGGAGATCATAGATTTGGCTTTGAAAGAAGTTGATTTGCTCGTTGAAGGTGAAGACGATGTCCTTCATGGACTGGCCATCCACCTTGAGATCACGGGCAAAATCCGCAATCATGAGGTGGTTGGCATTGAATCCATGTTCCACTATCCCCTTGCACTTGAAGACCTCTTGCTCCATATATAGCTTCAAGCCTAGCCTCCACGGTTCCCGTCCTCTTGGGCCCCTAGACGTCTCAGATGTGGAGCACCCCCTCATGCATCTCAATGGCTTTAGGGTGCAGCATCACACTACAAAAAAAGACACATCTGTGATATTTTGGGCCGAACGAATTTTTTTCCTGTCATACTTATGACACTTCTATGAGGATAATTGTGACAAAACCTGGTATCATCATAGATGTGGTGGGGTCCTACTTCTATGACAAAAAATCATGACAGAAAATGGGCTTTTCGTCCTGGGCGGGCCGAAGACGCAGCTGCATGACATTCTTTGGGCCGTCCATGACGGAAAAAACCATGGTAGAAGCGAGGGCGAGGAAAATATCGGGGTGTTCCCGATTATGGTGGGTGGTCGGTGCCGAGCGATGCGCATTTCTCTCTTACACGCACGCACATGGGTGTGAGGCGTTGGGCTCTAACTGAACCCGAGTGAGACGTTGGGCTCTAACTGAACCCGAGCGATTACCTTGCGAACTCTGGCGTTCTTGAACCCGGCGATCGATTGATGGCTGTTAATCGAACCTGATCGGCGATTCTCGCGCATCGCTGCTAATCAAGCCGATCGATGTTGCCTCTGGATGAACAGTGGCGTTCTTTGGGAGGGGAGGGTTTGGATGAACAGCTCCGATGGGGTGGATGAACAGGACCCGTGGTGTTGCTCTTCGATGAACAGGATCCCGATCGATCGAGCCGGTTGGGGCTGGATGAACAGGACCCCGTGGAGGGCAGGATGAACAGGACCACCCCGTGGAGGGCTGGATGAACAGTAGACAGTGGAGGGCTGGATGAACAGTAGCCCATGGAGGGGTGGTTGAACAGGAGCCCGTGGAGAGGGCTGGTTGAACAGTAGCCGGTGGAGTAGCATGCGGTGGAGGCTGGATGAACAGGAGCCCGTGGATAAACAGTCGCAGGTGGAGGCTGGAGGAGGTCGACGGTGGATGAACAGTAGCCCGTGGAGGCTGGAGGGGGTCGACGGTGGAGATGAACAGTGTCTTGTGGAGTCCCGTTTTGCGGTACTCCACACCCCTCCCGATGAACAGACCCCCGTTTCGACTGTAGCGGTCCAACACAAGTCCGTTTCCTCCGTTTTGCGGTACGCCACACCCCTCCCGATCAACAGGACCCCCGTTTCGACCGTTGGAGGTTCGTTTCCTCCGTTTTGCGGTACACCAGACCCCTCCCGATGAACAGGATCCCGTTTCGAACGTGGCCGGTCGAACACAAGGCCGTTTCCTCCGTTCTGCGGTACGCCAGGCCTCATTTCCATCGGCTGTTCCGTCCAAGCCGGTTGGCTCCCACGCGTTCCGTTGCCTCCCGATGAACACGTCGCATTCCGTTGCCTCCCCATGAACACGAGACGACGCCGTTTCTCCGTTCCAACCTAGCCATGTACACGAGCCCTGGCCGTTAAATGCAGCAGTAGGTGTTTGAGACCCGCCCGTATATCGTACATGGTCAGATTTACTTTCTCGCACTCGGCGGCTGTATGCGTGCGTGTACATGCCCGGTCTGGCGCCTCTACATCGACCGATGTATATGCATAATGCTCACGACCGTAATGAAAATAATACGTACGCTTCGACCAGGTGGGTCCCGACTGTCAGGCACTTCCTTGCGTGCGAAGATGTAGCTGGTGGGTCCCAGCAGTCAGGGGGCGAATCATTTTTTTTGCCTGAACGCACTTCCTTGCGTGCGAAGATGTAGCTGGTCGGTCCCAACAGTCAGGGGGAAACGATTTTTTTGCGAAATACAGTGGCCCGTACGGTGGGTCCCCGCTGTCAGGTGGAGGAATAATTATTTTGCGCGTAATAAGGAGGCACTTCCTTTCTGCGACCGTGGACCGAGCTGACAACCGGGGGAACGTTTTTTTCACGAAATACGGTGGCCTGTCCGGTGGGTCCCAGCAATCAGGGGGGAAATGTTTTTTCGCCAAATGCGGTGGCCCGTCCGGTTCCCTGCTGTCAGGTGGAGGAATAATTAGTATCCGCGTAATAAGGAGGTATTTCCTTGCGGCTGCCGTGGACCCAGTTGTCAGCCTCTCCACGACAGTACTCTTCCGATGGAAGTCGTTCCTTGACCACGTTGACCATGCTGCACTGAGAGCACCAGGACGGTGGACGACGGCGAGGCCTAGGAAGGGGACGATGCGGAGCCGGGGAAGATGCGACAGTGGAAGCCCGCGCGGAAAGGAGTACAAGGGTTCACTGGTTCGGCTGCGGTGTGAGGCTGCCGTCGCCGCAGGTCCTGGCCAGCGGTGGGTATAGTAGGGGGCGGTGAGGCCTCCGCGGCATCACAGCCGGCCACGGGAGGCAGGAGCATGTGGCCGGACCAACGCTGCTTCGGGCGGCTGGAGCAAGAAGACCAGAGGTTGAAGAAGCACTACGGCCGTTGGATAGACATCGTACGGTCACTGGAGCTAGAATCATTCATATTGACTAAGTTGACAAAGCAATCCGTCCCCGTCAACTTAGTAGGCCCACAAGTCAGCCTCCCACCAAGGTGGGTCCCAACTAGCAGGGGGAGTATTCATTTTTTTGTGTGTAATAAGGAGGCACTTCCGGTGGGTCCGAGCTGACAGCGGGGGAACGTTTTTTTCGTGAAATACGGTGGCCCGTCCGGTGGGTCCCAGCAATCAGGGGGGAAACGTTTTTTCACCAAATGCGGTGGCCCGTCCGGTGGGTCCCTGCTGTCAGGTGGAGGAATAATTATTTTCCATGTAATAAGGAGGTATTTCCTTGCGGCTGCCGTGGACCCAGTTGTCAGCCTCTCCACGACAGTACTCTTCCGATGGAAGTCGTTCCTTGACCATGTTGACCACCCCGCGCCGAGTGCACCAAGGCGGTGGACAACGGCAAGGCCTAGGAAGGGGATGATGTGGAGCCGGGGAAGATGCGGCAGTGGATGCCCACGCGGAGAGGAGTACGAAGGTTCACTGGTTCGGCTGCGGTGTGAGGCTGCCGTCGCCGCAGAATAACAGGGGGTGTGGGTGAGTAGAGGGATGCCCTGGCCAGCGGTGGGAGTAGTAGGGGGCGGCGAGGCCTGCACGGGAGGCGGGAGCAGGCGGTCCCGCCGGCGCTGGGTTTGGCGGCTGGAGCAAGAAGATCAGAGATTGAAGAAACACGACGGACGTTGGATTGACATCCGACGGTTACGTCTGCTAGAATCGTTTGTTGACGTATATAATAACTAAAAAAATCTTGCATACGCGTCAACTTAATAGGCCCATAAGTCAGACCATTCCCTCTTTTTTTAATAATTTATATATAGCTCATTGCGACTTCTTATGCAATTTATTGCAGTCCGTTTCTTTTGGTTGGCGAGGGCCAATTTCGTATATTTCTGTGGGTTCCAAACTATTTTTAATACCGAAATGTCGAGCCGGATTTAAAGTACTTCGAAGATATATTTAAATTAGGTTAATTCCCAATGAAATAGGAATCTGAAAATGTGAAAAAATCAGAAATTATAAAGTAATTGCCAATTTGTCATCTGTTTTTACATTTGCAACCCATTTCATATTACTTTCAAGATTTGCAGGCGTCTTGAAAGAGTTGCAGCCCATCAGGGCATAGAAAAATAAATAGGCCTGGATTGGGTATTCTTCGGAAAAAATGAACTGGGCTCATTTCACAAAGAAAAAATAGCTAGGCTGGTCACATGGTGTACATAAAATATAAGCCTGGGCTAGACGGGCCACAACCCAGTTCAAACCCTGCTCCGTCTCACTAATAACAGAAAAAATACTGCTCGAGCAGCTACGTCCCAGGTGTCAGCCGATCTTGTGTTGTTCTCTTGTCTATTGACTATATACGCTCACAATGTCGTGGGTCCCAGATGTCAGGAAAACACTAGGAGGAAGCATTTTATTTTTCCATACGCTGACATGGTGGGCCCGTACTGTCATCCTCTTCAGGTACTTCTGCCGATTCCTGTTGTTTGTTGACCATGTTGACAACACGAGAGGGCGGCACCGTGGCGAGCGCACCAAAGCGCGCGGAGGACGACGACGAGGCCTTGGACGTCGACATTGATGATTTAGGAGACGGTGGGGCGGTGATGCGTGCACTGAGGCGCAGCCAGCCGTGGGAGGCGGAAGCAGGCGGCCCCGTCGGCGCTGGTTTGGTTTTGGCGGCTGGAGGAAGACAGGACTGAAGAAACACGATGCATCAGAAAAGCAGCAGGAGTACTTAACATCCTTAATCGAAACCAGCGGGGCACTTAACAACCATAGCTGAAAGCAGTATGAGTACTTATCTGAGTTCAACTGTACATAAAGCACGCCTCGAGCGATTGCTACTTTGCCTCTGATTAACCAAGGGTGAGGCCGCCAAGCCCCGGGACAAGGCCCAGGCGCCACCCCGCGCATCCACAACCTTCTGAAAGCGGCTTCATCTCGCAATGTGGTCAATAAATAGGATATTCGCTTTAGAGCCATGGAAAAGCAGGAACATAATCTTACATCCTATTCTCCAAGATGGACGGGCCTTCATTATTTGAGACCACCCATGAATAAGTATCTTTTCACCTCCAAGGGGAATGGAGTAGGTCGACACAAACATCATATTGTGACCAAGCGCAAGTCTGACCCGACCGTGGTCTGGCATCTATATAGTAACAATAGAACTAGGCAGTTTCTGTTTCAAGAAGATCACAGCTGTAAAACTGTGTATAAGCAATAGTTTATGAACAACATATATAACAGAAAACAGCTTGTACCATAAGTTTCTCGACACAGTTGGACCTGTTCAACGAGTGCAGCAGTGGCACACATATCCCACGTGGCCTTCCACCATTGAAACGCCCCACAAGGACCTCAAGACGATCAATAAAGTGTAGGAACTTGTGGAAGTCGTCTACCAACTTCAGTGCCATCAAGAATATGACCGAGTTGTTGTAGAATAACAAACGAGCAGCCCGCTTAACTCGAAAAAACCTACACGTGCCACCAATTATAAGAAAATATTAGTTAGAAGTAGCATCTTCGTGAGAGATTCGTTGCTACTTCTAAAGTTAAATTGTGATTAGTTAGACAGAATAGGTGGATTAAGAAGTAATCGAGGCAACAAACAAGAACCAGATACAAAACTAACATGGATGAACAATTGGAATGACGTCGGGGTGGAAGATCGCAGTGAAGATGAGACCAGGTTTTGCTATTTCCATCAACATTCGTGCGCCAACTTTCAATCTGTAACACTTGAGAAAGTTTATCCAAGTTCGGCCATTAAAAAAAGCAGCGATCTTCTTGGTTCATGAACCCAACTCGGAACTTATATCCATGGCTTGTCTTCACTGTGACCATTAAACTGGTGTATTTAGTTATGGCAAGGCCGAGCATCTTGAGTACATGTGTTACGGCACGACAAACAATGCACCGCAGGAAAAATAATATGAGAACACAATGTATTCCCTATCCAAATCTAGAAATAACTTCCTCCTTCATGTCAGTATTGACCATCGTACTGGTAGTACCTTTTATCCAAATATAGCAATCCAAATTTCCAAATTAGTCGACGGCATGTTAAAAAAACCCACCCTCCCGGATAGAAAAGAGGATTCTAGGAACATACTGTGCGCGTTTTAAAATCCTGTGTTTGGATGAGAAGGAACATGTGTGGCATCTCGCCGAGGGCGCAGCAATCTGTAGGGTCCTTGCACTTGGGGCACTGCAAATGAAACACACTAGATTCAGTAGGAAGAAAAATGCATCAACGGTGCCGGCTGCCATCCTAGGATTACCCGCGACCAAGGGACTTGGATTTATCGGGGATGGATGAAGAATTCGTACCTGGTTCTCCATGAGAAAACCCTATGCAATCGCCGAGAGGGGTTTTCTTTGAAAAATCAGACGAGGGAGAAGGGGATTCAGGCCCAGTGAAATATTGCCGCTTCGTCCGTCCAGCTTACTGCTAAAGCTAGAAAGGGGGGGGGGGGTTGTGATTTGACGGCTCATTGGGCATTCTTGCGGTGCTTTCTGACCGGGGTGTGTCTACCGTTCAGTTGTGCACTCTAATTTGTGCATATGGCACGTGGACCCCATTGCTTGGATGCCCCACATATCGTGAAAGGAAGTAGAAAGACAGAGTAACTAGTTACACAAAAATATATTTTTGACAGAGAGATACTCCCTCTCAGAAAGAAATATACAAATCTTTTATATCACAACTTTATACATCAGAAAAATCAAGGGGAATATATATAACATATATAATTATAAAAAACAGAGTTGTTTTTAACATAGTATAGACGAGTTGGTGATGATGGTGTGCCTGCCATCCTGCAATATAGGTCGTCCGATTTATATCTAACAGATAGGAAGGAAACTATGGCTATTTTGCAAAAACGTACCCACACACCTCTCCACATTTGCAAACAAGTCCTTCCCTCGTTCATCCTTTTTCTCTCACAAGATTAAATACTCATACAAATGCATCTTGATCTTACGTGCAGCGCACGGGCATTATGGGGGTTCACCTGAGAATATAATACTCAGACAGGCTCACGGTTCTGGACTTTGGGCCGCAGGCCCACCCTGCATGTTTGGGGCCCCATGTGTTCTACCTCAGTGCTTTTCATATTGCAAGCGATCGGTACGGCGCTGGTTTTAGATGTTGTCGCAAGGCGAATACACAAAATTGAATAAAGCACGGTAGCTATTGGAATGAAATCGAACGACAGTTCCTAACCAGCAATGAGAGTTGCAATTCTATCAACGATATACCATGTGATACATAATTTTGTCGTATTACTTATACACACAGGACATTTGTTTCACCATGCCAGATTATTAGATCAAAATCTCTCGTAGGATAGATCAGTTTGGCAGTTGCGTGCTGCTACTGAAGAATTTCAAAGTTGATTTGGACCAGCTCTCCTTGCCGAGAAAGTTTGATTTTGAGATCATCCCCTACCGCAAGATATGATTTAGATTTTAACCTTGACCATCCTTTAGCATCAATCATCATGCGACCACCCTTTGTACTTACGGTATATTGAGCAGGTTCATTCACACCAAGGCTGCGCATGGTAAGAGAAACTTGGCCGCTGTCGCCCGGATTGTTGAACGACTCCCTCGTTGCTCTATGAATTCTCTGTTTGCAAACAAGAAGAGATACCCAAATAGTTAGATCAACACAGTGAATCATGCAAAACAACATGGAAAGAAAAAAGAACGAAACACTTGGGCGGCCAATGCTTACCAAGAAGGTGGACATGTCGGTTTTTGTAAGGACTTTGGTATATGAAGTGCGAACTGCAGCCCAGTCTGTTGCCGATGCAACTGCTCATTCGGTTGCCGCTGCACGGGCCAGAGCAAATGCAACTGCAAGTGTTGGTGCAGTGCGAAGCCGCTTCTTCTGCGGAGATGGTGCTCCTTGTAGAGCTGGTGCCGGTGTCAGAGCAGGTGTCGATGTTGATGCCCGATCCTCCGGTAGATCAGCCTGATCCGCTGACGCGGTCGGTGCCGAATACTCAACTAGATCAGACTGAGTTGTTGCCGCTGTCAGTGCTAGAGTAACTGCCGGTGCTCGATCTGTTGCTGAAGGTTGTACCGATGTGCGAGACAGCGGCAATCATGTCGGGTCTGCTATGATCAGCTTTCTAACTTGACTAGGCTCCGTGACCGTGATCCAGTTTTTTTCTTCATTTCTTTTAAACGCGAGAAGGACTAGTTGTGGCGTTTTTGTTAAACCAAACTGCAGTTCATCATAGGGATTCAACTTGTACTCAGACAACAGACTGATCCAATTTTTTCCAGTAATATAAGTGATGGACAGTGCCTTCGTTACTGACACGACATAAGAAGTGAAACCTGCAAAAATAGCCATCGTAGAGCAAACCAAACAGTTTATTTTGTGAAGAATGTCACATGGCAAAACCTGCATCGTAAAATTGCAGGAAAAGAAAGAAAACATGAAATTAAATCAATAAGATTTAGACAGTAAATCAATAAGATTTACTTGATGTGACACAAGTGAATCCTTACCAAGTAATCACTATGTTGAAGTACTAAACAGAATATTGATCGTCCAACTATGGGTGGCATGCAGGGGCCCCGCCTACTCCCACAAGCAGGACAGTCCAAAGGTCGTGACAAATCATATGGACCGAACATCCATGGGACTGGAAATCCTAGTGGGTGTGTTAAACCCTGCAATGCATACATATATTGGAGTGTAACCATAATTGATAAACCGTCCTCACAAAAAATATGATCTGGATACTTCAAAATATCTGATTGAATTGAGTGGTGACATTAACATAGACCGTTCGTGGACTGACCACACACCAAATGCGGCAGTACTAATAAACAATACAGGGTTCACAAACAAAAATCAAGTACTGAACAATAGTACTTACTACAGACAAGCAAAGTTGCACTAATTAAACTATGCAGACTATTTCTTGCCACCGACCTACGGGATGAACCCCGCATAACTGACTAGGCCATGGACTTCGTGAGAGATGTCTACATGCACCATCACCATCTCGTCAACCTTGGAGAACCTAACAGAGTGGTCTTTCCACTCACAAACATGATCATGAAGACAGGCCGCATCAGATTTGCTGGGAAGCTTTACAAGAACCACACCCTTCGTAATCGAAGGCACATCCAGGAAATTGTTGTGGTCAAGTACAACCTCGATAACACGCCTGACAACAATGCTACAGGAAAACACTAGTTCAGGACACGTGGTGACAAGGACACAACAGCTGGATAGTTTAGCAGTAGAACTCATCCTCAGGTCTTCCAGTTCACACGACATGACTTTGAGAACTTCATCTCCACCGCGGACCTGGTTCTAATTCAAACAGAAACCATATTTTATTACTACCTCCGTTCAGAAATATAAGATGATTTTCGATATTATACTCCATATATGACTACATATGCGCACAGAAATGAGTGAACAAAGGCACTACAACATGTTTTCAAAGGCATGAGAGTAGAGGGATTACTTACAATATCCATAACACAAGTTACTGAGGCAAATATACCCTCTTCAAAGGTAGCATTGATGTTCATAAAGTACTCCCTCCGTCCCAAAATTCTTGTCTTAGATTAGTCTAGATACGGATGTATCAAGTCACATTTTAGTATTACATACATCCGTATCTAGACAAATCTAAGACAAGAAATTTGGGACGAGGGAAATAGTTGAAAATAATCTATAAGAAATCAGTGTCAACCTCTCGCATGTTTTGGTCAAAAGAGGAATTTAGAACCGTCATTTGGCACACAAAAATCACATGCAAGATCAGCCAGAAAGTTGTACTAATAGTACTAGTACTGCGTGTTAGATGAAAAAACACGATCAAGATCGAGAAAAATATCGTCAAGAAGAGATATTACCTAGGCTTGGTTAATGAGGGATCTCAGAGAGGGGGGCTTGGACAGGGCGATGGCTTTGAGCTTGTCTGTGGTAGTCTCGGCGGGGTGCTTGCGCTTCTTCGTACCATGAGCCTTGACGGTTTTGGCCAGAGCCATAGACATCACTTCGGCCGGAGCTCCAGCGTCCATCAAGAAACTGTCAAATAGAAATAGAAGAAAAGAAACCATAATCACAAACCCAAAAGAAGAAAAGAGAGTGAGTTATAGGATCAGTCTCGGGGTTGCAAGACCAGACCTTGGCCAGAATCAACACCATTGATGCACTCACCTTTCCTTCTTTGGGAGAGAAGAACAACGGCAGAAGCAGGTCGGGGTTTTCTTGAAGAAATGAGGAACAAGATGAGGGAGAAGCGAGTTGGGTAGAGAGGAAGCTGAGAGAGAAGAGTGAAATGATGGTTGCTTCGTCCGTCCAACTTACTGCTGGAAAGGAGGGGGTTTTGTGATTTGATGGCTCATTGGGCATTATTGCGGCGCTTCAATCGGGGTAGTCTACCGTCACTCTACTACGGAGTAATTTAGTGCACGGCTGGTGGACCTCGATGCTGGCTGTCCCACACATCCGCGAAAGTGAGTAATTTAGTGCATGGCTGGAGGAGGATCTGCATTGTAGAGCGTGTCCACTGTTTTTCTGAAGAAAAAAAATGATTACAACAAGCGTTTCCACTCTTACGACGGAGGGGTGCGAAACACGGCAGCCACTTGAACATACACAGTGCTCCTTCTACTAGGCATGTGCAGTGGTTCATACGTCAGTACTACATATAATTTTGTTGCTAGTGTAGTAAGATATGACGACAACAAATGATGTTGTGCGCATGTCAACTATATGAATAGTAATGTAGTAACATAGTACCGCTTTCTCGACCGTCCGGTCGAGAATGAACGGTGAGATCAATGTTAACAAAAAGTAGGTCTACAGCGCATGGAGAGTATGGTGCTACAGTACTCCACAAAACATGAACCATATGAAGCACGAATAGTGTTAGGCAGGGTGTATGAAGGGTGCACGGGATGGGAGCAAAAGTTCACTTCTCGACCCATGAGGGAGTCCTGGATTAGGGGGTGTCCGGATAGCCGAACTATCACCGTTGGCCGGACTCCTGGACTATGAAGATACAAGATTGAAGACTTCATCCCGTGTCCGGATGGGACTTTCCTTGGCGTGGAAGGCAAGCTTGGCGATACGGATATGTAGATCTCCTACCATTGTAACCGACTCTGTGTAACCCTAACCCTATCCGGTGTCTATATAAACCGGAGGGTTTTAGTCCCAGAGGACGAACAACAATCATACCATAGGCTAGCTTCTAGGGTTTAGCCTCTTTGATCTCGTGGTAGATCCACTCTTGTACTACCCATATCAATATTAATCAAGCAGGAGTAGGGTATTACCTCCATCGAGAGGGCCCGAACCTGGGTAAAAACATCGTGTCCCTTGTCTCCTGTTACCATCCGCCTAGACGCACAGATTCGGGACCCCTACCGAGATCTGCCGGTTTTGACACAGACATTGGTGCTTTCATTGAGAGTTCCTACGTGTCGTCATCTTTAGGCCCGATGGCTCCTCCGATCATCAACAACGACGCGGTCCAGGGTGAGACTTTTCTCCCGGACAGATCTTCGTATTCGGTGGCTTTGCACTGCGGGCCAATTCACTTGGCCATCTGGAGCAGATCGAAAGCTACGCCCCTGGCCATCAGGTCAGATTTGGGAGTTTGAACTACACGGCCGACATCCGCGGACAGTGCCCTGGAGGCCGCACCAGCGTCCGCTCCGACCCTTAGCTCGAAGCCGACTACGCCGATCGAGGACGAGTGGTTGGACACCGCCTCGGGGGCTACGATCTCTACGGCGATCGAGCCGAACTCCATCCCTGTCCTTTGCGAAGACCGTGACTCCAAGGTGCCGGACTCCTCTCCGGACTCCGAACCCTCCGCGCCCCTGCCAATCGAGTCCAATTGGGCGCTGGTTATGGAGTTCACTGCCCGCGGACATCTTTCGGCACTCGCCCTTTGGCGACATCCTGAATTCACTAAAGTCTCTCTTTATCGGAGAGCCTGGCGGACTACGGTCAGGAAGGTTGGGATGCGACGACGAAGAAATTCAACGCCCACCCACCGCCCACTTTGTAGCCACTGTCGAAAGCTTAAACGACGTGCTCGATTTCGACTCCGAAGACATCGACGGTATGGACGACGATGTAGGAGACAACCATGAACCAGCACTTGTAGGATACTGGACAACCACCTCATCCCACGATGTATACATGGTGGATACACCTAAAGGAAGTGACGACGAGGAACAATGGAACACTACGAAGGATAAATCCCTCGAAAAGCAGTCAAAACGGCAACGTAAACGCCGCACCAAGTCCCGCCTCGACAAAAACGGCAGCCACACAGACCCAGCCATAGAGCAGGGTGAACCGGTGGACGACGAACATGCTATCGAGCAACTGTCCGAACAGGACAACTCGGATAAACAACCCGTCCCCGGCGAAGATAACAGTCCGGACGATCTCACGCCGGACAAATTGTTGGAGCAGAAGAACCTCCACAAAAGGCTTGTCGCCACTGCGCGTAGCCTGAAAAGCGAAGCGGAAGCTCAAAACAGCGGAAGATGCACTCGAGAATCAGATGGAGCAAAGTACTCAACACCGTTAGATAAATACTGGCGATCGCCAAACAAAGAGCTACCGAAGCGCAAATTACTGCCCGAATTCGATGAGGAGGCCGTGAAACCCCGCAATCAAAGAACAAAGAGGCCGCCCGGTCGGATAAGCGACCACATGGCAAACATGGAGCGGCAAGCGGCGCCGCACACAATCCGCACGCGATCCGCATAAGGATTCACATCAAAAGGATGGCCCAGTTAGGTCCATCTATGGGCCGAGAAAGCAAGCTCTTCCAAGCAATGCAACACGCCAAATATCCGAACATCACGACACACCCAAATATAGGGGTGCCGCACACCCCCTGTGTTTCACCGATGAGGTCTTTGGATCATGAATTCCAGTGAGTTCAAACTGTAAACATAGAGGCATCTGACGAACAGCAGACCACGGAGTATGGATTGAGGATTACATCCTCCACATACACATGGCTAGAGGAGATGATCTCCACGCCATAAAATACTTACCCTCAAGCTCAAAGGGCGGTAGCGGCATTGGCTCAAAAGCCTCCCTGAAAATACCATTGGAAGTTGGGAAGAGCTCGAGGATGCTTTTCGAGCAAATTTTCAAGGGACTTATGTCCGTCCTCCGGATGAGCGATTTAAGTCACATAACTCAACAACCCGGAGAGTCAGCCGCAGAATTCTGGAACAGGTTCCTTACCAAAAAGAACCGAATAGTCGATTGTCCGGACGCCAAGCCTTAGCAGATTTCAAACACAACGTCTGAGACGAATGGCTCGCTTGAGACACCTCGGCCAGGAGAAGCCGAGAACCATGGCTGCATTAACAAGCCTCATGACCCGCTTTGCGGCGGAGAGGATAGTTGGCTGGCAAGATGCGATACCAGCGCCCAAGTACATCGAAGTCGGGATGGAAATGGAAAACCACGACGCAGCAAGGACCAGCGCCGGACAAAGGGGAACAACCCGAAGAGCACGGCAGTCAACGCCGGATTCAGAAGCTCCCGGCAGAATCATAAAAAACTGCCCCTCAAGGACAACGGCGACGAGCTATCCAACTTAAACAAAATCTTGGACAAAATATGACAAATCCACAGTACTCCCGGGAAGCCTGCAAACCATACCCACAGAGATTGTTGGGTCTTCAAGTAGTCCGGCAAACTCAATGCCGAACACAAGGGACTCGACACACCAAGCGAGGACGATGACAAACCCCACAAGCAGAGCACCGGAAAACAAAAGAATTTCCCACAAAAAGTCAAAACAGTGAACTCACTTCAAGTGACAAAAGGGAAAAACAGAGTGGCCCCCATAGAAACACGCGCCGCATGGTCTATCCCAGCAGAGTCCCAATGATGGTTGTCAAAACCAATCACCTTTGATCATCAGGACTATTCCGGAAGTATCCGGAACGCAGGATGGACTGCCTTGATATTAGATCCTATAATCGGCGGACTCCAATTTACACAAGTCCTAATGGACAGAGGTAGCGATCTAAACCTGCTATATCAGGACACAATCCGCAAAATGGGGATAGACCCAACCAAAATTCGCCATAGCAACACCTCCTTCAAAGGGGTAATGCAGGCCTATATGCCCATTGTACGGGCTCCCTCATCGCTAGAAGTTGTGTTCGGCTCATCCGACAACTTCCGCCGCGAAAAGTTAACCTTCCACATCGCCCCATTCGAAAGTAGCTATCAAGCACTACTGGGGCGTGAAGCTTTCGCCCACTTTAACGCAATACCGCATTATGCATCTCTTACACTTAAAATGCCTGGTCCACGCGGCATCATCTCGTTAAAAGGGAGTATTAAGTGTTACTCGAGCACGGAAGAACGTGAGACTGCCTTGACAGCCCCACACCAATCCGGCTCCGCCAATCAAAGCACCTGAATAGGTCATTCGAACCCCGGACATGGCTAGACGAGTCCGGCGCCTACTAGCGGCATACCCCCGTACAAGGGGCTGCACGCATGTACAACAAGAGACAATAAAGCTTAATTTTATCCACTTTTCGAATCGTACTCTGTTTATTTAATATAAAGTACATTTTTGGACGATCTTTTTTTTCTTTTCAACTAAGTTCTTCTCTTTTATAGATGAACACCGTGCTACACCCGTCCAGGATACGGCACAACGGAGACACATGCGCAGACGTGCAGTAGGGACCCGTTGCAAGGATTATTTTCAGATTAAGACCATGTGTAAACCTTTTTTACTGTCTCTTGTTGATACACATCCCCCAGTCTCTTGCTATAACCGAGGAGGAGGCTGGCGTTTTGGCATCGGCCGCACCAGAGTTTTTGCACATACCTGGACATCAGGGGCTTAGGGCATTATTCTGCCCGTTTTCATAAAGACCGAATACCTTAGGGAGTGTTCGGCGTCTCGAGTTAGGCCTTATATGCATCAGCTCCGAATCATGTCTTTGGTCAAATGTTGGGTTTGCCCGGCTCCCATGTTTTGGTACCTTACGTTCCGTTATATCGGCTAAGGTAGCGCTGGGAGAACCACTGCGATTGTGCCGCGGTTGAGCTGGGTTGAGCACCTCAGTGGAGAAAGCTAAACCGACTGTCATGATATAGCGTGAGACTGGTCAACCACTCGATGACCCACCGGAATGTTTAGAATTCCCCGCATTAACGAAGGACCGTTTCCGGTCGAGCACATGGCGCCCGAATTTGGGAGAGCGCGGTGCCCCTAGGGGCTATATAGTAGCCCCACCATCGAACTCCTATGGCTAAGTGAAAGTGATAAAGCATTATAGTCCGGTTGCCTAGTTTTCACGCTATCACCTCCTTTACAGGACCAAACGTTGGATTAAGTGTGAAAATGCGCCTTTTGCAAACACCCCGCACTATGTGCGTGAAAAGTCAAGACTACCATCTTTGAGTTATATACACATATACATCAACGCGGCAGACAGAGGTGTTTTAATACTTGAACGCACAAGTATAAAAGCTCTTATATTATATTGAAACATTGTTTTCACAAATCATACATGTCATTAAAGCATAATATCCTTTGAGCACTGCGTCTCTATTAAGCAGCGCCTGCAGGACTTCACGAAAATAGTGCTCGGCGGTACTTGGCTTCTGTCCGAATCTTGGGATGCAACGTCGGTGGCCTTCATCTCCGCCCAGTATGTCTTGACACGGACAAGAGCCATCCGCGCACCCTCTATGCATGCTGACCGCTTCATTGCATCGATATGCGACACCGCACCAAGGAACTGTTGCACCAAGCCAAAATAACTCTTCGGCTCGGGCCTTTTCGGCCACAAATGAGTCACGACAGCCTTCATGGAAAGTCCGGACAACCTATTCAGCTCAGCCCATTCGGCCAACGATCGGTTAATGAAAGTGGACGCTCCGGACTATGGAACTGCGACCAAAAAAAGCTCTTCCATTCCGTGATCCTTTTGACCTCGGAAGTGTTCGGCCGCGTCTGCGACACTCGCCACCAAGTCCAGATAAGCATCCTTCGCACCCCACAGCCGGTCCAATTGAGCATACTTAGGATCCGTGAATTTCCTCTGCAACAGAAAGGGCTTTCCAGCCGCAATATCTCTGGCCTGACGTAGCTCCTTCTTCATAGCTCTCATTGCAGAGCGAGTATCCTTGGCCTCGGTGGCGGCATTTTTCAGGTCCTCTTGTTTCGCTCGATCTTCTTTTTCAAGAAGCTCGCAATGGTCAGTAGCATTCTTCAATTTCACGGCCATCTCGGCCATTTCTTTCTTGCTTCGGCAGTGAGCAGCCTGTTCGGCTTTAGCTTTGCGACCGCCTTTAAGGCTGCTGCATCACTTTTTCTGGCTTGCTCCTTGGCTCGGGCGAGCTCCGCCCGAAGGCTCTCCATAGCAGCGGCACCATCTGCATTAAGCATACATGTTGTAAGGCATAGGCGTCAAGCTCCCTTACCAGGTGTCCGCGGAGAAGTCGCATACCTTGTGACTCGTCAAGCCGCTTATTAACAAGTGTGATGTCCGCATCCGCCACATCAAGTTGCCGCTTCAGTTCGGCAAATTCATCAGCCCGGCTAGCCACCGGACGCTTCGCCGCCTACATAGGAAGAGCGCATATTATACCTGGGGTTATGAACCTCGGCGTGCCGTCATTTTTGACACCGCACCAAGTCTCAGGGGCTACTATCTATACAGGGCGCATTTTATATGCAAAACTGTGAGAAGGTACATCATTTTGCGTACCTCAAAACCCGTCAGTAAACTTACGACGACGTCATGCAATCCGCTCTCAGCTGATGAAATCCATTCAATCACCGTACCCATTAACGTACGGTGATCTTCTAAGATAGACGCTCGCCCTAGCAGATCCTTCAGCTCCTTCGACCGTACACCCGTTGGTGCCGGACTCGTCCGGTGGCCTTTTTCGAAGGCCGGACACGGAGGACTTTGAGGGGACATACGGCTGCTTTCTGGCCCCGCCGGATTCGGAGAAGCCCTCCGCGACGACACCTCAGCATCGTCCACCTCGCATAACGGTACGACAGGCGGAGGCGTTTCACTCTCCATCATCTCCGGACCAAGATCCCCTGAAGACGAGCTCTGCTGTGAAGGGCTGAGATCCGAACTACAAGGTAAACTTTCGGTTACCTTTGGAAATAAAACGGGGATGTCTCTCTTTTAATAAAAAATGCCCCCCTTTACTTACGGCTCGCTGGAGGGCTGATCTCTTTGGGGAAATAGTGCGGCCGGGGCATCTCCCGCCACAGGTCCTCTTCTCCCCTTGGAGGGAGGGATTCTCGATCCCCCCTTTCTTGATAGCCTCCCTCACGGAGGTAGTAGTTCCCTTGTTCCCCCCTTCGCCTTCTTCAAAAGGCACAACCTCTAGCATCTTGGTTAATACAGGATCTGGCGCGGTCTCAGGGAGGGGGGCCGGACACCTGATCAGTTTTGCTTTTGCTATCCACTCATGTTTAAAGGATAGCTCTTTTAAGGGTAAGTGTATGATAAATATGCAGATAGCATGTCCGGGTACAGGACTACTTACTTGAGTATTCGGGCGATTGCAGCTTAGACCTGCGTCCTCGGTTAAGTCCGGACACATTGCTTGTGATCCGAAGAACAGTTGGTACATCTCCACGGGCGTTACGCCCATAAAATGTTGGAGAGCTTGTGGTCCCTCCAGATTAAACTCCCACAGGCGGAGGGCGGCGTTTGCAGGGGCAAGGTGCGGCGAATCAGCATGACCTGCGCTACTACGACCAGATTGATCTCTCTCTCGGAGGTCTCCAATACGGCCACCGCAATGAGGTACGTCCTTGGGACGGTCCCAGTCGAGCCCTTTATTGACCCATGACGCCTGGCCGCGGTGGAGGACCCAGCGGAAGGCAGGTGGCGCCGCCCATTTGGTGCCCACAGGGAGCGGTGATATAAAACCACTCTGTTGCCATAAATTGAGCTCCTCTTGAAAAGAGCCCTCGGGCCGTGGAGGCGTCGCATTCTTGCTTATAACGGCCCCTCTGCACTCTGCACGATGCCCCTTGATCATCTTGGCTCCACTTTGAAGGCCTTGAGCCACAATCCGAAGTGAGGGTAATGCGGAGGAAGGCTTCACATACGACAATGAACGACGAGATGTGGAGGATGGACTCGGATCCAAGTCATGGAATTCCAGCCCATAATAAAACATGAGCCCCCTCACAAAGGGGTCCGTCGGAAGCCTAAACCCGAAGGAAGTGAGACACGAATACCACGCTCTCACCAGGCTCGGAGTGGAATAACCTGCCCTTGGGCAGGCAGCTTATCGAAATTTCGCCGTTAGATACTGGCGCCTCTCGACTTTAGCACATCTTCTTCCGTAACAGAGGAAGACATCCACCGGCCGTGCAGTGTGTCGGAGCGGACATCATTGAAGGTCCGGGCGCCTAAATCTGGAGCTTTGGGTGTTGGAACCGAGGCGAGGGCGGATTCGATTGAGATTGAAAGAAAGGAGCGGGCCTTGGTCTCGTTATAAAGAGGTTGAATACCAAGAGCCCCCGTGACCGTTCGGGACTCGCCTTGGATGGAGGAGGCGTGCCAGCGGGCAGACGGGTTACCCACGCCCGTATTGATGAGAATCCCGGAATAAGGGGCACGATCTCCGCTTTGATAAGGCGTGCCAAGAAACCGCCTCGCTAAACGCTGAGGCGGAACAGTAAAACGATTAAGTATAAAGGCCTGGCCGTGGTGTGATGTCACGCCGCGGAATACGTCAGCAGATCTGTGCAAAAGTTATTCTCTCTATGGTAGTATGTGGAACTTGTTTTGCAGAGCCGGACACAATCCTTGTGTTCAAAATCTTCTATGAAGTATTCGGAGGAGGAACCCGCCTTGCAATGTCGAAGACAATATGCGCGCCGGACTAAATGCGTCATTGAAGCCTGGTTCAGGGAGCTCTTGAGGAGTCTGGATTAGGGGTGTCCGGATAGCGAACTATCACCGTTGGCGGACTCACGGACTATGAAGATACAAGATTGAAGACTTCGTCCCGTGTCCTGGATGGGACTTTCCTTGGCGTGGAAGGCAAGCTTGGTGATACGGATATGTAGATCTCCTACCATTGTAACCGACTCAGGTAACCCTAACCCTATCCGGTGTCTATATAAACCGAAGGGTTTTAGTCCGTAGGACGAACAACAATCATACCATAGGCTAGCTTCTAGGGTTTAGCCTCTTTGATCTCGTGGTAGATCCACTCTTGTACTACCCATATCATCAATATTAATCAAGCAGGAGTAGGGTATTACCTCCATCGAGAGGGTCCGAACATGGGTAAAAACATCGTGTCCCTTGACGCACAGTTCAGGACCCCCTACCCGAGATCCGCCGGTTTTGACACCGACAACCCACTTTTGGGTGTTTGGCAGAGTGCATGAAGGGTGCATGAGTCCACACTAGTAGGTTAACACAAATACACGAAGAGGAAACAACTACTTAATGTCTTTTTGCTAATTAATAGCATTGCATGCAATGAACTAACCACTGCATGTCATGTTTATTAGTCTCAAGTCATTGGAAGCATGCACAACCCACGTCTCTTATTGGTTGATATGTCACAAAAGAAGAAACGGGGAGGGAGTTAATGTACCGTGCCTAAGTGTTTTGGGATTATTTGGTTTTCGTAAGGTGACTTACACACTAAGACAGAAAGAGTATATTGAGATGAGAATGCAACCAAATACACCCACACGCTTTGTGCTACAGTGACTGATCTGCACCGCCTGAGTTTGATCCAACGGTCATGTTGCGCCAAGACATGGACATGCCCATGCAGAGGGCGCCTAAACACCACCGAAGTCCCTCTGCTTCTCGAGGTGCACGACGTTGGTGATGCAGGGGGCGAAACGGCTGAAAGGCAATGCAATCTACGGGAAGGCGGAGGGAGCTAGCCGAGGAGCGGGGAATCTTTTGGTTTTCACCATGGTAAAACACCAGTCGACGACTTCTCACATCAGGGAGCAGTGGGTTTTACAGGTGGAGTCATCGTGACTAATTGCTGCCGCGCCTGCTCCCGTCAATCAAAATATTAAAAATCCTGCCGCGCCTGCTCCCGTTAATCAAAAAAATAAAAATCGTGCCGCACTCATACACCAGAGCAACACCGCGGAGGATGTTTAAATTTACCTGCCGGCAAGTAGATAAAAAAGGGGTGAAAAAATGTGGCGGCGGCCTAGCTAATTGTTCGAACTAGCCCAACTAGCTAGCCACCGTGCTTCACTGATGTACTCGGCGGGAAAAGTGGTCTTTTGTGATTTGACGACTCATTTATTTACTTGCTTCGGCGAAAACGCGCGGTACGGCGTCCCACGCCAGAAGAATATATCGTGCACCACCGGGAGGCCCCGAAACCGCAGCGGTAGGGTGTGCCATGTCTCGCACGTAGGAAAAATGTGCGTGTAAAAATTTCTTTGTATCAGACGTAGTACCTATGGTTCGACCTCGGGACCCAGCCAGTCGGTCGAAAACACCCCCACTAGCCACACAGCTTCATCATGCTAACATGGCACGGAGGATAGGTGTGGTTAGCTCCGTCTTGACCAGCCACAACGTCTCTTGTTCTAGGCGATTCTTCTATTTTCCAAGCTTTTTTTTAGTTGTAATAACACCACGGCAAGCTAGCGCCGCTCTTCATGTGTGCCCGTGCAGAGGTTAGACGATGGAGAGAAGAGAGAGATCGCAGACCTGGGACCCACCAGTAAGTGAGTCAATGGTCATGCACGTGTTGACGAGGCACTCCCTCCACTCTACTCAATGTAATACTGTATAAAATCAAGTTATGGGACAAAGCCAACAACCATTGTTGTTTCAGGCTATCGACTTACGCTTTGTAATCCAGGTTGCCAGTTTGAATCCCGTCTTTCAGATTTGTTAGTTTTATGTCCAAATTTGATTAATGACAAGTGGGACCCCCGTGTGTTGTTCCGATATTTCAGTGTAGGATGGTTTTTTTGAACAAACACTTTGCGCGGTTAGACAAGTAACGGCACAAGTTACACGTATTTTGCAAGTTTACGAACAAAATGACAAATGACATAGAATATCACATCCACCCGCAGCTTAGATGCTATGGTGATCTGAGTTTTTACACCATTGGAAGTGAGATCCAATGGCTTGGGAGTAGTCTTTGTAATTATGCGCAATTTCCAAACTCTCCAAAGGTTTTTGCAAATAAAACATTCAGGCCTCGTGTGTGCTTGCATCTTGGATCCAACGGCTCCCCGTTGCTCATATTAGGTGCTCCCCGTAGCTTAATTACCCTCTACGGTGATATGAGCATCTAGGTCGTATGATCAGTGATCAGATGGCACATGCGTAATGCTTGTACTTTCTGCGCAATTCCCAAACTCTCTCAGCCGTATATTGCAAAAACATTCAAACCTCCTACCGTGGGCTGTTAGATCTCCGTGAACTCGTATCACCATAGAATCAATTGTGCGGGAGCACCTCATATTCTCCCATGCGAGAAAACATAAGGTGCTCTCGCAGCTTGGATGCTATGGTGATACGAGCTTCGAGGTCATTTGATCTGAGATCCAATGGCATCTGAGCAGTCTTTGTGCTTGTAAGCAGTGGCTGAACTCTTTGGGGGCTTTTCTGCAAAAAATCATTCAAACCACCTAGGAGGCGTTGGGTCACAAATCCAACGGCTCCGAAGAGCTTGTATCACCAACGCATCTAAGGTGTGGTAGCACATGATATTCTTACATACAGGAGAATATGATGTCCTCCTTCATCTTAGATGCTACGGTGATACGAGCTTCGAGGTTGTTGGATATGGGATCCAAGGGCATCTGAGTAGTTTTTGTACAAATTGTGTGCAATTATCAAACTCAACAAGGTTTCCTGTAAAAATATTAAGACATCATGTGAGCTGCTATATCTCAGATCTACAAGCTCCAAGCAACTTGTATCGGCATATAGCATCTAAGGTATGGGGGCACATGATATTCTCCCGGGGAGGAGGGTGGGTGTCGTGGTTTTGTCACGGCAGATGTCCTCGTGAAAGGACTTAGTCGTGGAGCCATCGCTACGGGTTAACTTGAAGGGGTTAAAGCGGACGCAAGGACACAAGAGTTATACTAGTTCGGCCCCTTTGATGAAGGTAAAAGCCTACGTCTAGTTGTGATGGGATTGATGTGGTCTCGATGACTAGGGAGCAAATAAGCTTCGCCTAGGCCTCGAGTTGTTGTTGTCTGTCTTTGAACCGTCCCGGGTCGTCCCCTTATATACACGGGTGACGCCCGTCGGTTCAGAGAGTCCCAATCTCCGGTTCATACTCGTATCCGGGTTGGTCTCTCTATATTCCTAACTTACAATACAAGTTTACATACCCGGCGGTTTACGGCCATGAGTTCTAAACCGACTACAGGCCTTGGGCCCTTACTTTCATGCTTGGGCTTTTACACCGTTGAGCTACTGATGAAGTTAACCCGGCCCAGATAGGCCGGTTTACGCCCAGTAGAAATATCCCCAACATTAGGCCCCAGATTGATTTGAACAGGTTCATGTCAATCCTTGATAAAAACCTTCATCTTCAATATCTTCTTGTAATTGTTGAACCGTCGTGATGTCACCTTCTCGGGTTGCTGTAAACCGGCATGACGTCCCCATAAAGATAGCATTCATGCTACCTTCTTTGTTTAACAGATCCGCAATAACCGAGGTGACAGCTCTGCTTCCCAGATTTGTAGTTCCTTGATTTACGTGCCTGACACAGGTCTCTTGCCTTATAAATAGGACCGAATGGTCATTCCTTTTCTCCCCTCCGTCCCCTTTCTCTTCGTCTTCCTCGCGTCGCCAGCCTCGGAGCTCCGCCGCCGCCATCGACCTCTGCACCGTCTTGAGCCGCTGCATCAACCTGAACGCACCATAGAAACGCAGCAATCTTCCGCATCTCCTCAACTCTGGTAGGTCCTCAGTTCCCCTCGACCTAGATTCGTTCTAGGGTTTCTTGTTCTTGCAGCGCTCCATTAACTGTTCATGCTCATACCGGACTCCTGGATAGATCTGTGACACCTTGCTCTGATTAGTGGTAGCTTTTAGCATCCACCTGTAGTCTCGTGCTCACGTCCATAGATCTCGCACATCATCTCCTGCTCATTGCATCAATACTGCTCTGCTTTATTCTTTTTTGGATATTTTCTTCTTTTACGATGCGGCTTGGATCCTTCGTTGTAGGGAAATCTTGCGAAACCTGTTTACGCACACTTAGCCGTTCGCAACCTCAATTGTTTTCAATATTTAGACCAAAGCGGTTTAACTTAACATAGAAAAAATTAAATAAACGGTATACAACATTAGTCCCCTTGTTGAACCGCGAGAACTCCTTAATCGTATTAATCGCCGCTTCATAGAACTCTGGTTTAGATGTAGTTGTCTACGATTTAGCATTGTACACCGGTTCTCTCTTTGTCCCAACACATTTCTTGAACCGGATTTATATTTTTGTAGATGGCCAAACAAGTATATGAGTGCAACTGGGCTCCTTCCCGTGTCACGAAACTCAATTAAACAATCTGGTCTCGACCGGGCGCTATAAGCAGTAAAGATACTATCCATTGGAGGTTCCTGGCAAAGAATGTCCTCCTACACCTCAAGAAGGAGAGGTTGTAGTTTTCGCAGATCACTTAGCCCGGGGTTTCAACCCGCCTGGTTCAAAATTTTACCGGGATTCGTTAGCCAATTTTCAACTCCGTCCGGAAGATACGGGCCCCAATTCTGTTACCAATATTTGTTACTTCCAAGTGCTCTGTGAGGCATACTTTCAAGAAGAACCCACAGTTGAACTGTTTAGAGACTGCTTCCATCTAAACCGCCGCATAGAATTCACTGACGGGCCCAACACAGAATTGGGTGGTGTGGCGATTCAAAAAAGAAAGGAGGCCACTTATCCTCATGTCAAACTGCACAGCCACCCCAAGGAATGGAATCAAACATGGTTCTATTGCAGAGACACTTCTCCCGCCTTAATGAGAATCCTTTGCCCGGTTTTCGTCCGGAGCGACTCAGTAATACACATCCCTTTCCGCAAAGATTAACCGCCAATGATAGAAGTAAATACGCTCCTCAACTCTCCAAGCTCAGAGCCTTGATGGCCAATGGTTTAATCAGAATTGATCTCGCACGCTGTTGGATATCATGGAGCATACTGCCCCTCTCCCAGCGCTCCGGTTTAATGTGTGAGTACACTGGTAGCATCAACACCCCCCTCCGACATGTTAATATCCAGCTTACCGATGATGAGGTCACCGAGGCTGTGAAGAAAATGTTGAATGAACCGGAACACCTCTGTGCCCGAACCGGTCTGCTCCCCTTCTATGCTACCAACAAACCACCATCTGTAAGACTTCTGACTATTTTTTACTGAATATATTACTGCCATTTCCGGTATCACTTTTAACATCAACTGCTGCTTAATCAGGGTGATGATCCATTACGGAGCAAGAAACGTCCACAAGAGAAACCGGAGAAGCCGGACAAAGCGGAAAAACCAATCCGGCAAAAGACCAAAGCTGTCAAGAAGACTGCTCATAAGAGGAAAACCACCGCATCTTGATCCATTTGTAGATGACGATGTGGGTAATCCAGACCTTGAGGTAGAACTTGATTCGCTTGGCTTACTTTTCATACGCCTAAGTAATGATGATATTTGTCAGGATGATGCTGAAACCAGTAATGCTGATGTTGTAGAGGTAACTATTCTCTCCTCTGACTCAAATCCTTTGCCTTCACTAAAAATCCGTCGGGCAAACCGGAAAATTAAATTTTCTCATCCCCTTGCTTACTTGGATCCCAAATTTCTTATGAAGACTCAACAACATGAAGCTACGCCGCACAACTCGCAATGACGGCCAGGTAGTTACCTCCGCCGGTTTATAGAACAGTCCGGTTCAGAAACATCGTTCAGAGGTCTCTAATTTGCTTGTCAGTGCTTGTCCTAAAGCAGGCTGTTTTCGTCAACCTCTTAATCCATCTGACTCCGATTATCAGGTCACTTCCCATTCCTCATCTGGCGAGTCATCAGCTACTCAGCTGCCACCACTTAAAACCGTGCTTGGGTAAGTTATATATTTCATATTGTTTCTCTTGCATCATTGCGTAGTATATGCCGTGTTATTTGTTATTGTGCCTTTTCGGGGCCAAGCCTGAACCGAGCAAAAAGGCTCAAATGCGGATAAAGCGGCCGACGAAGAGATCGCCCTGAGACGGCGCCCCAAATCTTGAAGCGGCTATTTGTGAAGATCGCCCAATGATCCGCCATCGCAAGATGACGATTTTGTTCTTTGAAGAAAGGCTGTTGACACCTCCCATCCTGTGACCAGCCCGAAGCCCAACCGGATTGAAAAATCCACCGGTCCAATCCGGCCTGGCGACAAACCGATCGTCCTGGTCAAATCGGTGATACCAAGGGCGATGACGTTGTGATTATCGGCTTTGGCCACGGCGAACCGGGTAATCCGGTCGCTTTATCCAAACATTCGCCAAAGAAGAATTTGCCCCTATGAGCAAGGGCAAGTGGGATGTTGATCTGGCAACTTACGCTGCTCTGAACCCCCAAGACCTTCATTCTGGCTACTTGAACCGGCTATATACCAGCCGTGATTATGAAGCTGGCCTGGTGAAGATGACGAAAGAAAAATTCGAGGTAACCCCCATGTTCTTTTCCCGCTTGGATATTTCAATTTTCGTTAACTCTCCTAGCTCCCAAGGGCCGGTTCAACTTAGTATAGTTAAACCGGGACTTAACATAAACTCAATCCTTCAGAATCCACTGATGTAGCCCCCAAGGGCCGGTTCAACTTAGTATAGTTAAACCGGGACTTAACATAAACTCAATGCTTCAGAATCCACTGATGTAGCCCCCAAGGGCCGGTTCAACTTAGTATAGTTAAACCGGGACTGTAATTTATATCGCCGCATCAGAACATGTTCGAGAAAATAGCCATTAGCCCCCAAGGGCCGAGTTGAATACCTGTATTGAGCTTGGGACTTTGTGATTTCATTGGCAGATGAAGATCAAATATGCATTAGCCCCCAAGTGTCAAGTGTATGACTGGTTATGCACTTGGGACTTGTAATGAAGATATTAACATGCTCCCTTTTTGTTGCAGAGTGAGATACGCCAACAAGCCTCACAAATCAATGATCTTCAAGAAAATCTGAAATCTCAACAAGCAGAAACCTCCAAGGCCAAGGATGAGCTGAAAACTGCCTTGACTACCATGGAGCAGCTCAAGGAGTGGCTCAAGTGCAGCGGGCGGCTGGGATCTTGAAAAGGCTGCTTTAACCAAAAAGGTTGAAAATGCTGAAGCTGCCCTTAAACCGGTGGTAGATGAGCTGACCAACGTGAAGCGGCAAGTGCATGCTATGACTGCTGCCATCTTTGGTAAGCTTCCTTTGGCTTCTGTGATAACTTGTCCTTCTTATAATAAGTCCGGTTTGTGATTTCTCTTGTAATGTCTGAGGCGACGCATTGGTCACTTGGGGTCGAGATATTCGGATGAAACTGAAAGCTGCCTACACTTTAATCGAACAATTTGTACCTTTGGGCGCAGCGGATCATCTCCACTGCATCACATAACAATCCAGGACCCTCTTTAATTCAAGACACTCTTAGGAGGCTGTCAATGCTTCCCGCCCGGGTTGAAGAGCTGAAGAAATCTGCTGCTCGAACCGGTGCCATTAACGCCTTAATCCGGGCAAAAGCATGGGTGCCAGATTTCGATCCTGTTGAGGCAGCTCAGGGCTATCGGTCTGAAGGAAGACGGTTCGAGTTCAACGAAGATGACCTGAGAGCGATAAACCGGGCGGTGCACCCTCTGGCTTGTCAATTGGCCGAAGAGGCAAACTTGTCGCATTATCAAGCTCAATATGACGATCAGAACAAACGAGTAGCTGCTCCTATTCCCGAAGCGGAGAACCTGATCCCTCCGATCCGTAAGCATACTTACGCTCCTGATATTGAACCATCTTCCTTGATCCATGAAGAGGCTGTCTTTCAAGCTTTAATGGGAATCGACTGGACCACTGTTGACTTCCAGCCGCTGGTTAGGGATGAAGAAGCTGGAGCGGCGCAGGACGAACCACAACCATCAGACCGGGGCGGCAAGCAAGCATGAATCGGAAGCCGGTTTAAATATCTGCTTCATTATATTCCGCCAAGAAAACAATGATCTTATTTGGGCACCATGTTGCCTTGTAATAGGATAGCCAACACTTTTGCTTTTAATATGCCTTCGTGCATGGGTGCTAATACTTTTGCTTGAATGATCGAAACCTTCAATCTATATTGCCTGCAGTCACAAAATCTTAAACCGCCACGGCGGTTTGTGCCGCCAGCCGGCTTGTGACGTTCATATATATATGAAATAACATATTGAGGTATATAATCAAAATTTGTGATACAAAATACCTGCCATTGCTGGGCATAAAGTTGGCTTAGCCAATCTTGAAGCGGAGGTTGTATAAACCATTACCGTCAAAGGAGAAAACAACTCCTGTGTTTATAATGCCGGTTTACCATGTAAACCGTGCCGGGTCATGACAAGCCCCCTGTTACTCCATAATGGGATGTTAACAGAAAAAGTCAAACCGGAAAAATTATCTCCGGATTATAAATGGACCGAATTCCGTCAATTGATAGTTTGAACCGGTTTAAAAATGTTATCGGTTTAAGAAACGCAACAAAAATCAAATAACAGTTATGAAAAATATGGAAGCAAAGGTAATGATAAAACCGTTTGCAAAAAGAGGCTTCTTGAGCCGATCAGATGGTGTTACCATGGTCGGACACGACCAAGCTCCCAATAAGGTGTAGCCCTGGTTCAAGTCAGCCAGGTCCCCAACTGAAACCGTGGCATTATGCCGATCAAGTGGCGTGGCAATGGTTCGGGTTCGACCAAGCCCCCAAGTGACTCTATGGCCTTAGGCCGATCAAGAGGCGTGACTGGTTCAGACTTGACCATGTCCCCAAGTGATCTGGTGGCTTTTCGCCTATCAAAAGGTGTTGCATTGGTTCAGACACGACCAAGCCCCCAAGTGATACCATAAAGCTTTTGAAAAGCAAACTCAGGGGGTAAACCGGAGGCCGCTTTAAGACAGAACAACTCCATGTAACCACGCATGATGTAACAGAACGGATACCCCTCTTTAGCTGAGGCTCCGGTTTATTATTTTATTCATAATATATACACTGTCATAATATGTACATAAGTAGAGCCGATGGCTCGAGGTATAATAAGGCGAAGATGAGCTATGTTCCACGGCCTGTTGGTCTCCTCCTCGGCGTCGTGAGTCTTTATGCTCTCGAACATCGATCGATAGATAAATGCGACCCGTTGTGCAGATTCTTGCTGACCACGAAAGGTCCCTCTCAAGGTGGGGATAACTTGTGCATATCGATGCGGTCTTGGATGAGCCAAAGCACCAAATCTCCTTCTTGAAAAGTTCTGGTTCTGACCCGGCGACTATGGTAACGACGAAGATTCCTGTTGGTAAATCGCCGAGCGGGCAGCTGCTATGTCACGCTCCTCATCCAACCGATCCAAAGCGTCTTGCCGGGCCGTCTCGTTGTCCGCTTCAACATAAGCTGCCACACGAGGTGAGTCATGATGGATGTCACTGGGGAGAACCGCCTCCGCTCCATAGACCATAAAGAACGGTGTGTATCCCGTGGATCTGTTAGGCGTAGTATTGATACTCCATAACAAAGATGGTAGCTCTTCTACCCAACAACCCGGTGTCCTCTGCAAAGGGACCATAAGCCGGGGCTTGATGCCTCTCAACATCTCTTGATTAGCCCTTTCCGCTTGACCATTGGACTGTGGGTGGGCTATCAAGAAACGCTGTCAAGCCGGATGTGTGCACGTTCGCGAGAACTCTTTCATGGCACCTTTGGACAAATTGGTACCATTATACGTGATGATACTGTGTGGAAAACCAAACCGGAAAATCACCTTTTGATGAATCGAACCACCGTAGCCGCGTCACACTTGGCGGCTGTGTTACGCTTCTACCCACTTTGTAAACTTATCAAGCGCCACGGGAGGTGGGTCTTCTTGTCCTTGGACCTTTTGAAAGGTCCAACCATATCCAGCCCCCAGGTTGCAAACGGCCAAGTAGTTGGAATCATCCTCAATTCTTGGGCTGGTACATGAGCACGTCTGGAGAACTTTTGGCAGCCATCACATCGTCTGACCAGATCTTCCGCATCAGCATGAGCAGTCAACCAATAGAAACCGTGGCAGAACGCTTTAGCCACCAAGGATTTTGAACCGGCGTGGTGACCACAATCTCCTTCGTGGATCTCACGCAATATTTCACAGCCTTCCTCAGGGGACACAAAACGTTGAAACGCCTACGACATCTGCAATGATGCAATTCGCCATTAACAATGGTCATAGACTTAGATCGCGGACTATCTGCCGCCAACGTCTCATCTTACGGTAACTCGCCCGGTTCATGTACGCAAGATAAGGAAGCGCCCAATCCGGAGTGGCGTGAAGAGCTGCCACCAATTGAGCCTCCGGATCAGGAATAGCCAAATCCGCTTCACCGGGGAGCTTGACCGACGGGTTGTGCAAAGACGTCGAGAAAAAACATTGGGTGGGACCGGTTTGCGTTGAGAGCCCAACCGGCTTAAAGCGTCCGCCGCTTCATTCTTCCGACGGTCCACGTGGTCCACCTGATAGCCCTTGAAATGACCTGCGACAATATCCACCTAACGACGATATGCAGCCATGAGTGGGTCCTTTGAATCCCAAGTGCCTGACACCTATTGAGCCACTAGGTCCGAATCACCGAAGCACTTAACCCGGCTCAGATTCATCTCCTTAGCCATCCGGAGACCATGGAGCAAGGCTTCATACTCAGCTGCATTATTAGTACAAGGGAACATTAAGCGGATAACGTAACAAAACTTGTCACCTCGTGGGGAAGTTAATACGACTCTAGCCCCCGAGCCCTCAATTGCTGGATCGATCCGTCAAAATGGATGGTCCAATATGTGTGATCCGGCTTTTATTCAGGTGCTTGCAACTCCGTCCAATCATTAATGAAATCCACAAGTGCTTGAGACTTCACCGCCGTCCGAGGCACGTACTTCAGACCGTGCGTCCCAAGCTCTATAGCCCACTTAGCAATCCGGCCAGTCGCTTCCCGGTTCTGTATGATATCGCCTAAAGGAGCAGAACTTACCACCGTGATGGGGTGCCCATGGAAATATTGCTTCAGCTTCCGGCTTGCCATGAAAACTCCATATACCAGCTTCTGCCAATGCGGATACCTTTGCTTAGATTCGATAAGTACCTCACTGATATAGTAAACCGGACATTGAACCGGATGCTCCTTCCCTGCCTCCTTCCGCTCCATCACAATGGCCACGCTGACTGCCCTGGCATTAGCAGCAACATATAGCAGAAGCAACTCCTTGTCAATGGGAGCGGCGAGCACAGGCGGGTTGGCCAATTGCCGCTTTAAGTCCTCCAACGCTTCGTCGGGTGGACTCGAACAAACCGATCATCTTTTTTCAAAGATTCGGTACAAAGGGATGGCCTTCTCTCCGAGGCGGCCGATAAACCGGCTCGGTAGCGGCAATCCGCCCGCCAAACGCTGGACATTGTTAATACACTTCGGTTTAGCCAGGAGGTAATAGCCGCAATGTTCTCCGGATTAGCTTCAATTCCCTGTTGGACACGAAAACCCAATAACACTGCCGGAACACCAAAGACACATTTGGCGGGTTGAGCATCATCTTGTAAAACCGCAGGTTGTCAAAGGTTTCCTTCAAATCGCCAATCGGTGTCTCCTTCTCCCTTGACTTGACCACAATATCATCAACATAGGCGTGCACATTACGGCCGATCTGTTTATGCGTGCAATTGCATACACAACGTTGATAAGTTTCTTGGGCGCTCTTGAGCCCAAAAGGCATAGATACATAGCAGAAGGCTCCAAAGGGAGTGATAAACATCGTCTTCTCCTGGTCCTTAACTCCCATCTTGATCTGATGATACCCAGAATATGCATCGAAAAAGCTCAAGCGCCACAGCCTGATGGCATCAATAATCTGGTCAATACGGGAGGGCAAAAGGATCTGCTGGACAAGCCTTGTTAAGATCTGTGTAATCCACACACATGCGCCAGTGCCGTTTTTCTTAAGAACCAGACCGGATTAGCAAGCCACTCGGATGGAAGACTTCAACGATAAAACCAGCTGCTAAGAGCCCGCCACCTCCTCTCCAATGGCCTTGCGCCTTTCTTTGTTAAACCGGCGGAGAAACTGTTTCACCGGTTTGTACTTGGGATCAACATTAAGAGTGTGCTCGTGAGTTGCCTCGGTACACTGGCATGTCGGAAGGCTTCCATGCAAAATGTCCCGATTCTCACGGATGAACTCGATGAGCGCTTTCCTATTTCGGATCCAAGTTGGCGCGATCTTGAACTGCTTGGACGAATCGCCAGCACGAAGTCAACAAGCTTAGTCTCGGTTGCCGATTTGAATTTCAGGGCGGATCATGCTACGTAGTTGGCTTCTTCAATGGAGTCATGTCCGCCGGATCAACATTGTCCTTATAATACTTCAGCTCCTCGGTGGCACAAACCGACTCTGCGTAAGCCGCATCACCTTCCTCACATTCCAAAGCGATCTTGCGGCTCCCATGAACTGTTATTGTCCCCTTGTGACCCGGCATCTTGAGCTGCAAATAGATATAACAAGGCCGAGCCATGAACTTGGCATAAGCCGGCCGCCCGAACAGGGCATGATATGGACTTTGGATTTTTACCACTTCAAACGTCAATGTTTCCGATCTGGAGTCATATTCATCACCAAAAGCCACTTCCAGAGCTATTTTACCAACATGATATGCTGACTTGCCAGGTACCACACCATGGAACACTGTATTGGACGGTTTGAGATGTTTATCCGTTAGCCCCATACGACGGAAGGTCTCATAGTACAGGATGTTAATGCTGCTCCCTCCATCCATGAGTACCTTGGTGAACTTATAACCTCCCACCTGAGGTGCCACCACCAGGGCTAACTGACCCGGATTGTCAACCCGGGGAGGATGATCCTCTCTACTCCATATAATGGGCTGCTCCGACCAGTGTAGGTAATGGGGCACGACCGGTTCAACAGCGTTGACTGCCCGCTTCTGAAGCTTCCGGTCTCGCTTGTCTAAGCTGGTGGTGAAGACATGGTACTGCCCACTATTCAACTGCTTTGGGTTGCTCTGATAACCCGAATGTTGCTGCTGCTGGTTGTAACCACCTTGGTTATTCTGATTGTTTCGATTGTTATGCCCGCCCGGATTACCATTAAATCCTGAACCGGAATTTCCTCCACCGTAACCCGGCCCGGATCCTGAACCGCCGCCAGATCCGTGATCATATCGGAAAGCATTAGAACTCTTGAACTCCTGCATAATGTAGCAATCCTTCCAGAGGTGGTTTGCTGGCGTCTCCTTCATCCCATGCTTCGGTCATGGTTGATTCAATAGATAGTTCAAGCGGTCCGGATTGGGATTAGGCGCTCCACTTCGATTCGGCTGTTTACCCTTGCGCCGCTGGCCCTTGTCCTGCGCGTTGGTGTTAGCTACGAAGTCCATGTTGCCATTTGCTTTACGCTTGCCTCCTCCACCATTACCTGCCGAGTGATGTTCTTGGCCCTTGAGTTCTTGTTCTTCCTTCCCTTCCTGTCTCGTCATCGTCGGACTCGGGATCCTTGGTACTATCGTAATCAGCATACTTCACTAAAGCGCCCATGAGAGTGCCCATGTCATTACAAAATCGCTTCATGCGCTAACTTCAATTTTAAAGGCTTAAACGGCGGTTGCCCTCCGAGGTTAAGATTGCGAGTCGGCGTTGATCCGATCCGACGAGTGCAAGATTTCAAACGGCGTACTCCAATGGGTTGTTGACTCCTTCCCCGACACAAGCCGCCAAGTCCACTATGGACATGGGCTGCTTACGGTATCTTTGAAATTCTGGATAAACCGGGTCCGCAATCGGGCCCATGAATTGATAGAATTGGGTGGCAAGCTCTTCAACCAAGTACGGGCCGTGCCTTCGAGCATCATGGTGAAGTACTTTGCACACGCTGCCTCATCCACATCCAAAGATCTCCATGGCCATCTCATAACTTTCTATCCATGCTTCTGGAGCTAAATTGGCAGTGTAATTTGGCACCTTGCACGGACCCTTGAAGTCTTTGGGCAAGCGCACATTGCGTAAAGCGGGGACGAGGCAAGGCACCCCCAAAGAACTAGAGGTAACCCTAGGCTCGACCGAGATGGTCGGACGAACCGACGTAAGCTGATAAGCCTGATGCTGTGTCGCTAACTCGGCCTCCATGTGCGCTCGGGCCCGGTCCACCACCTCCTAGGCGTTATCGACGCCACCTGCCGGGTTGTTGCCACGGGGCGCACCATGCCGTGCATTACTTGATACGGCCGGTTCATCCACGCTACCGCTATAGCTCCGGCTTGGGCGGGGGTAGAGTGGATCCGGTCGGTATTTATCTGAATACACTTCTGTTGGACCGAAGCTGTCCTAAGGAGCTCCTTGACCCGGCGTGTCTCTACCGCTGTGGTGAATCACCTTCAATTGGAATAGCCTCCAACCGTGCCGCAGCTGCAACAAGGTTATCCATCGGGTTGGAGTAGTGACCCGGAGGTGTTTGCACATCCTGAGGCGCACTGGCATTATGGCGAGGCAGATCTATTAAGCGGGGCTGGACCGGCGCGCCCGTCCCAGGTGCTTCCGCCTGGTTTACCACCAGCGGATTACTGGTTCCCACTCCGGGGGTGTTGAAGAGGTCTCTTCCTTCGAAAACTGAAGGCAAACGGGATCTGTATTTCCTCTTCATGACTTCATGTGACGCGTTCTGATCCAACATGAGCCTATAAGCTTGCGCATCTAAAGCGGCCCGCTCTGCCGTCATCCTGGCGTCTGCAGCTGCTAGATCCGCTTTAGCCTGAGTTATCTGTTACTTCACCTTCGCAATCTCCGCGTTATGAGCGTCCTGATCCGCCAGGTTAACCTCTGCCATGAGTGCAGCCAACACATCGAATAGATCCGATAAAACTTGAGTCGGCGGGCGCACAGGGCCTCCTGCCCCTGCAGCCGTCGCTGCTGTTGAACCGGCAATCATTGCCGCAGCGGTCGAAGAGTGAAGCACTGCTTGTGTACCGCCATGAATATTCCAACCCGGTTGGGCAGATCGGAGGGTCCGGAATCTGTCACCATCGAACGGCACCCAATCCGCCATCTTGTAGCTGATATAGAGATTCGGTTTCTCCGGTTGACGACTCGTCGTCGAGTAGACGACGGTCTCGCCACCAGACTCGATCCGTCCTCATACCTTCCTCCGTGGATGACTCCCACAAAGGCACGCTTCACGGCGGTTTAACTGGGCAGATCTCAGACGTTGAGCCGTCTCGGCGAGGTCGGTGCAGATGTCCGCTCGAGCCTGGTGCACCAATCTTGCCGATGAAGCGTGTATGCCACCAAAGGGGACCCGGTACCCGTACTCAATCGAGCGGCCTCGGGGCCCCATCACGCATCGTCGATGTAGAGCTTGCCATGACGACTCTTGGTCATCCGGCCCACAACATAGCCTTCGAGTCCTTCGAACTTGCCCTCCAAGATCATCAAACCATCGTGCGACAGCCCCACGGTGGGCGCCAACTGTCGTGGTTTTGTCACGGCAGATGTCCTCGTGAAAGGACTTAGTCGTGGAGCCATCGCTACGGGTTAACTTGAAGGGGTTAAAGCGGACGCAAGGACACAAGAGTTATACTAGTTCGGCCCCTTCGATGAAGGTAAAAGCCTACGTCTAGTTGTGATGGGATTGATGTGGTCTCGATGACTAGGGAGCAAATAAGCTTCGCCTAGGCCTCGAGTTGTTGTTGTTCGCCTTTGAACCGCCCCGGGTCATCCCCTTATATACACGGGTGACGCTCGTCGGTTCAGAGAGTCCCAATCTCCGGTTCATACTCGTATACGGTTGGTCTCTCTCTATTCCTAACTTACAATACAAGTTTACATACCAGGCCGGTTTACGGCTACAGGTTCTAAACAGACTACAGGCCTTGGGCCCTTACTTTCATGCTTGGGCTTTTACACCGTTGAGCTACTGATGAAGTTAACCCGGCCCAGATAGGCCGGTTTACGCCCAGTAGAAATAACCCCAACAGTGGGGGTGCACAACCAATCGGTGGTTGGGAGGGTGGGGACAAATATAATCTAAACAACCCTAAACAGAGCTTCACAATTTTATCTAAGGTCGAGGGGGTGACCCCTGACAATCATAGCTCCGCCTAATTAAACACAACATTTGCATGTACTGTAGTACTAGACTTAATATTCATGTTTCAATTTCATGTTCGTTTCAAATATTGAATTGAGGACCATGCATGTCTTACATTTTACTCCCTTCGTTCCTAAATATTAGTCTTTTTAGAGATTTCAAGTGGACTGGCACATACGGATGTATATAGACATATTTTAGAGTGTAGATTCACTCATTTTGCTTCGTATGTAGTCGCTTGTTGAAATCTCTAAAAGACTAATATTTAGGAAACGTATGAGTATTTTGAATTCGTGTCATACATGCATGGTTTGGAAAAATAGATGCACTATACTTATTGGATTGTTGTTGTGTTCATGTGTGGGTGTGTGTGTGTGTGTGTGTGTGTGTGTGGTCATATGCTTGATACATACAAAGTTTTCTCACCTCCATGTTGTTCATCTTTTAAATTTGAATTTGCATTGAAAAACTTAGTAGGGGTACCATGAAATGTGAAATCCACGTTGAGATCACTATATCACAAACTCACGCTAATTCAACAACTTGTCATAAATCAATTACCATGTTGAGATTAGTATTTGCAAGGAAAATACAGGCATTGTAGTACACATAGATTCGTTCGGCAATTTAAAAGGTTCCTTCGTATTCTCGAATGGTAGGACCCAATGGCGTACCAGCCAGACCTTGGCTCGTGTTGATCCTAAAAAACTAAAAAAAACCAGGCTCGTGTCCTTCTGGTTGCGTGCGTGGTACGCACATTAGGCAACCCCAACCAGTCGAGCCGCCGCGTTTTGAGTCGAAATATCTGGTGGCCAGAATTCCAGCTCTAGGAAATTCCCCTCATGTCCCCGGTCCATAATGACTACCGATGAACAACGGAGGGATGCTTTAGTAACTATACAGCATTACCTACCTTGTCGAGCATGGTTCAATTCCCTTGGTCGCCGCTCGCCAAGGCCACCCGTCAACTGCATTGCCTATTACTACTACTACTACTACACGAGGATGAGCACAGAATTGAGCCTGTTTGATCGTGCCTAGTACTTGAGTTAATATATCAGGCAATGCACTGGTACGAAGGGATTATCCTTTTGCTCTGCATATATAACTTGTCTGAAGTCTAACTAAGCAAAATGTTTGACCAAATCCTTTCTTAAGAAATACAACATGACAGATGTATGGCTTGAAAATTTATTGCATGATGCAGGTTATGATATTGTTTTTAATCCTGGATCTTAAATTTCAGAAATTCCAAAAGTGACCATAAATTCTTGAAACTGAGCATGGGCACATGATATGGCACAAATATTACTTCGTAATTTTTTTCTTCAATTTGAGACAAGCTGCTTATGACAAGTTGCATAAATGAAGAGCCAAGGTATTTTGGAACAAAGACCTGTCACGTTAAGACGAACGCTTTCACTATTGAAACCGTGGGCGTTTACGTGCCGCCACGAGTCCCGCTTCTCATCAGCAGGTACCGTCCGAGCAAGCGTGTGAGTCGACGGGAGGCGTGCGAGCAGACCGCTGCACCGGCTGACAGGGAGGCGTGCGAGTAGACTGTTGTGCAGGCTCACCGGGAGGCGAGCCCTTTGACCAGGCTCCACCGCCCACCATCGTCCCAACTGCTCCCAGTTTTAATATCGCCGGTGCCGCAGTTTCAAATCAACCCCGCACTACTCGGTATCGCTACAATCTTCTCTCTTCCTCTCCGATTCTCCTGTCGTCTACCTCCAACAAGCCTGACCTAAACGTACGCCATGCCGCATCACGATGGTCTGCCCTTAGTCTTCCGGTTTCGAGGAAGACACCCAGCCGAGTCTCAAAAACATAAGGCGCTTTGGGGACGAGCTTGGCGGCCTTGCGGGAAGACGCGCTTTGTCCCGCTCCCGTTACGGCTCCCGTCGCCCTGACAGCGCCAGCGCCCATCCCATGGCATTGATGGGCTGGGAGCCACACATTGTCACCGAGCTTGATGCCATGGGGTTCGACGAGGTCCCCGCCGACTTTCATGCGCCCGTGCACCTGCCATCACATGCGCCTTGGCGTGCCGCAGCGATACTGCGCCCGTGCGTGCCGATGCACTGCGGTACGCATGCGCCTGCGCGTGCACTAACGTGCGCGCCCATGCCGGTGCCCGTGCACACGAATGTCTCCGCCGCGCCGTTGACAGCGTCTGTCCTTGCGCTGGTGCCAGTGCCCCCCTCAGCGGCATGGATGGCCGCCCTCGACTGCTTCCTTGCACCAACGTCAGTCGCCTCCTCCCGCCAGTTGACTCGCTCCAAAGTCCAGAACATTTTGGCCTTCCTTGAAGCTAGGCCTACGTCCAGGAGTACGCCAACAACGGCGCAAGGCGCCGCCGTCGCCGTCGGTCAGTGGCCCGACGACACACAGAGCATGGCAGAGGAGCCGCTTCCCACCGCAAGACGCCCCCGCCGCCGCGTAATCTAAATTTGCCATGAAAAATGTTCGGATTGCCATGCTTAAAATCCGAACGTTTATCATTTCCATTTATTTTAGATCGATCGTCGTATAATTTAAAGTTTGAGTCAGACTGAACGAAATATATGGTTTGATCGATTGAATGTTCTGCTAGAGCCGTATCAAATTAAATATAAAACGTCATCAGCCACATGTATTCCTTGTCATCCAATGACCTACACTGCTTCAATGTCGAGCGCTCAACCCGTTTAGCGTGCAGTTAATTTCATGCCAGAAATAGTGCTAATCACATAATAAAACGCAAATAATATCCAACTTAATATCCGCATGCACTTAATATACTTCCAAATTAACGTGCATTGCACGTACACACTGACTAGTACTGCTACCACGTGAAACTGGTGCCGTAACTTATGAATGCATCCAGATATGGTCAACGGCAACATCGCCCGCGAGTTCTTCATGTTTGCCCGTGCATCTAAACGCAGAAGGGGAGGAGAGAGAGAGAGCACATATGGACCCACCAGTAAGTGAAGGCGAATAGTACTAAAAATAATATTACATGTTATCAATTAAATAGGTTGTGGTAATATAAAAACATTATGTGAACAAAGGGAGGTACAACAAACATTGTTGTTCTATGTATGTTGCCTATTGACGTGCGGCTTGAAGGCCCAGTCGCATGTTCGATCCTCGTCCTTTATTTTTTAATTTGTATATGGGTCCAAATTTGTTTCATGACATGTGGGCCCCTCGGTGTGTAGTTTGTAGCACTTTAATTTGTGGGTAAAAATTTGTTCCATTCCAAGTGGACTATCGGTGCGCAGTTTTGTAGCTTATTTATAATAATTAAAGAGAACAACAAAGTTTTTTGCAATAATACCATGGTGCGACGTTGAAGGCGAGAAAGGACGTGCGAGAGAGCGATGACCGAGCCTGAGGGAAATCAACTAGGGGAGTTGCGGGGGATGCAACGGTGTTTCGAGTAGTTGTGGGCCGAATGCTACGAAAATATAATCTAAACCGACCGGAATAAATGCCTACACAAATTAATCCAAGGTTGGAGTGCCCCTCGCAATGTAAATAGCTCCGGCTTTGCGAGGGATGGAGAGATAGCTTCAATGTGTGGAAGATACGGCATGAGAAAGCGAGGTCAATCAAGAGACATATAGATAGAGAGACAAAGTGAGTGTGGTCCGACATTCATTGAACAAATATATATGCTCTGGAGAGATATTGTCCGATTGAGATTTTGGCAAGTGTGAGGGCTGTAAGATAGAGCTTGATAGATGATCCGATCCGCAGGCGTGTAGATATATTTTGTGCGTGGGAGGAAGCAAGGTCAATCGATCACATAGGGTCGTCGTGCGATCGAAAGAGTGAGACGGTTTGGAGAGAGTGACCTAGATATACAATGTGCGTGAGAGAGTATACAATGTGAATAAGTCAAATTGGGCTCAAACATGGTGATATATCATTTTTCTCTGAGAAAGAGCGAGGTCAATCGAGACAAACAAAGAGAGAGAGAGGGAGAGAGAGAGAGAGGGAGAGAGAGGGACACAGAGAGAGAGAGCATGGCCCGCCATGAGGTAGAAAGAGTGGGGGCGGCTTCGATGGACTGACCCAGATAGACAATCTGCGTGAGGGAGTATAGAGTGTGTTGGTCGAGGCCCGAACAGGGAGATATATCATTTGTGTGTGAAAGAAAACAAGGTTAAACAAGACTCAGATAAAGAGAGCGAGATTGAGCGAGTGTGGCCCGCCGTGCGGAAGAAAGAGTGAGACAGTCTCGAGGGAGTGACCTAGATAGACAATGTGCGTGCGTGCGCATGAGAGGTTGGGGGTTAGATAGGCAATGCATGTATTTAGCGCGAGAGAGTGAGAGGGAGAGGGAGAGAGAGCTCGACAGAGGTTGCAATGGCGGGTGTGTGAGGTAAATACATTTCGTAACAGAGTGGAAAAAGGGGGTTGTGTAGTTGAGAGAGTTAGAGATCGAAACATGGAGAGAAAGAATGGATGTGTGTTGGAAACCGATAGCTTCCTAAGGTGGTTAGGAGAGGAAGATTGACCGATACAGGAAGTATGTAGCGTGTGTGCGGGGGGGGGGGGGGGGCAAAAAAAAACATTTGAATTTAGATAGTACGAGAAATAAAATAGATTTTTAAATTAGGTGTACATTTTAAGATTTGAACTGAGGACAATGCATATGGGTAATTATTTCAATTCGTGCCATACTAGGTTTCCAAAGTTGACATTGACTCGATTTGTTGTGCTATTTTGTAGGTCATATGTTTGAATCCATCCAAAAGTTTTCTCACTACCATGGTGTTCATCATATACATATGAATTTGTATTAAAAAGTAGCGTGGATACAGTGAAATGTGAAATCCACGTTAGAATTGGAGATCGCTATGTGACACACACTCTAATTCAAATAACTAATTATGTGACACACACTCTAATCCATGTTAGCGTGGATACCGTTTCGTTTTTTTTTCAAATAACTCCTCATTAATTAATTTATAGTATCTCGTTTCGAATGACTAATTATTGCAAGGAAAACACGGGCATGGTAATACATACAGATTCGTTTGCAAATGAAAGAAGATTCGTTTGCATTCTCAAATGTAGGCGCACCAGGCAGACCAGGGTCGTGTCGTGGTGGTCGCGTGTGTTGGACGGACGCGTAGCACCCAGACACCCACCCCCTCCCTCCCTCTCCCCCTCCCCCCCAAATGAAAGGGTGACGATAAAATAAGTTCGCACTTCCACGTTTCGGATTGAAATATCTGGCGGCCCCAATTCCAGCCCTGCAAAATCTCCCTTCTCCATCGTCCCCTTCTGCGCCCAGATTGCTCAAATCCCTAATTCGCCGCCAACCCAATCAAAGTTCGAATCGCCCCTCGTCTCGTCTCTTTCCCCACCTTTGTGCCGGACGACAACGACGACGACAACGGCCGCGCTTCACCACCGCACCGGAGCTACCTCATCTACGCCCTCGTCCACCGCACCGGGTGGTCCACCGACAACGTCGACCGCCGCAACCGACGTGCCTCACAAACACCGACTTCCACCGCATCAGGTGCGCTTCACCGACGCCGTCTCCCAGCTCACCGGGGCTACTTCACTGAGCACATCGTCGCGCCTCCGCCCCCCGAGGCCGCTGGGGCTTCACCAACGGTCTCGTCCACCGCATCATGGTGCTCTGCTTCCACTCAAGATCTACATCCGTGCGTGGCCAGCCAAAGCCAGCGCATCACCCTCAACGGCTCTGAAGCGACCCGCACTCTAGCTAGGAGAGCATGCCCAAACGCCGGCCCGAACTAGATATCCACACATCACTCCCTTGTGCACTGTTCTGACGATGTTTGGATATCCTTTCACTGCTCTCTTAGCTTACACGCCTATCCAACTCTGACTTTAACTCTTATTTCTTCTGGAGATATCATCTGAAACAAGCAAATCCATTTTTTAGCGAAGCATGACGGTGCTATGGGATCTGGTACACATCCTGCACACCCGTATAACCTTGTAAGTATCTGTCCTCCGGTACAACAGCAAGGTCGATTCCTCTATTTTAATCAGCCATTCGCCGTGTCAAAAATGCAGAGGGGGATGCAAGGAGCACAAGGCATGCACATCCAAGCAAGTGGTAACATGGACTTATACATGGAACATCCCAAGCGCAAGCAGAGCTGCAGTGAGCCTGTACAACGAGCTAGCGTAAGTCCCTGCATTTCATTTAATTCGTGCTAGCATTCGTGTATGATTTGTGTGCGGTGGCAGATCCACGAATTCAAGTTACCAGGGGCAAACATTTAACTTAAAAAATACGAAGGCACTTGCACTCCGGAAATCAACATAACTTGAGAAATGTGAAGCTACATGCACTTTGAAAACCAGCTAATGATCCAAAGTAGTTCAGATTATAAACATTAAATGATGCAAGCACCAAAAACACAAAATGCAACATGGTGTACAAGGACTACAAACATGGTGCATACACTGCTTGAATTATTCGTTCTCACGGCTGAAAATATCAAAGTGTAATTGCACCCATAACCAGTGCGCAAACTGCATATCAATATATCTATCCTGCACAAGTATGCCAATAGTTTCAAACAACATATTAGAAAAGTATTTATGCTAGTTGTCATGATACGGGGACTTTCTGGTAGGTGGCCTCGACGTTTCCTCAAGCCATGAAAATGCACTATAATTTGCTTGTCATCAATGCCTACAAATCTCTATGTCTCTCTCAACATAGCAGATCATCATTAGACACTAAATCCTTCAATGGGAGCTTGCAAAATGCTTGCATTAGACGCCTCATTAGACACTATATGTTCATCACCGTGGAGCATGTAAAATGTTTGCATCAAATCCTTCATTAGCGATCTGTTCATTATACACTTGAGGCTCAAGAACAACATGAGCTTGGATGTTTGCACCGGAAACTTGATTAGATACATCAGATTCGGTCGATTCGGTATTGATTGGGGAGTTATAAAATAAGTAGAAATTGGTTTCATTTTCTCATAGATTCCCTACATACAAGAAGTTTTACAACACCGTCAGTTTAACTATTGGCCAGAAATTGAAGAGTTGAATTAGATATAATCGGGATGTGATGTACCTGCTCATTGCGCATGCTACTCTTGCAAGCTTGTTGTCCATTTGCACAAGCTCGATGCCACCTTCGTCTTGCCGCCGCTGCCTCCCACGCAGGCTACACCTGTGGTTGGATCTTCATCTTCTTGTCCTTCCGCTCGCTTGAAGCCCGGCGACCGCCCTCCAACGAGGGCGCGAGGAAATCTTGTGTCGGTCTATCCAGTGGCGGCTAGGTTAGGAGCGAACCAGGTGGAGGCTGGAGCGGATGAATTGGGATTTTCCTCATCAGATCGATATGGGAGGCGCTCGTTTGGGCCGCGACCTGCTATAGGGCCTGCCTTGCACTTATGTTATTGGCCTATCCAAATTGAAACATTTTTCTTTATTTTTTACATTGCCTCCTCGTGCGTTGGGACGAACAAAACTAGCCTGGGCCAACCTGGACGACTCAAACTAGGTGCACACTTTCGAGCCACCCGAGGCGGCCGCCCATACTAGCCCCTATGGTGGCGTCGCCCCTTTTTGCGTGTATGATAGGGGTAGTGAAAAATATTCCAGTGGCGCTTTTGATTTACCCACAGAATGGTTGAATTGCTTGTTTCTATGAACCGAGTTCGCCAATAATGTGAAGGATGTCAGTCTTTTCATCCTATTGTAGATTGCTTAGATCTCGATATGCCAAAAGTAACCGCATGAAATATACAGAAAAATCCAGTGTGATGTGTGTGGCTATGATGTCTACTACGCAACCTTCTTCTTGTAGATGTTGTTGGGCCTCCAAATGCAGAGGTTTGTAGGATAGTAACAAGTTTCCCTCAAGTGGATGACCTAAGGTTTATCAATCTGTGGGAGGCGTAGGATGAAGATGGTCTCTCTCAAACAACCCTGCAACCAAATAACAAAGTGTCTCTTGTGTCCCCAACACACCCAATACAATGGTAAATTGTATAGGTGCACTAGTTCGGCGAAGAGATGGTGATCCAAGTGCAATATGGATGGTAGATATAGGTTTTGTAGTCTCAAAAAATATAAAAACAGCAAGGTAGCAAGCGATAAAAGTGAGCGTAAACGGTATTGCAATGCTAGGAAACAAGGCCTAGGGTTCATACTTTCACTAGTGCAAGTTCTCTCAACAATAATAACATAATTGGATCATATAACTATCCCTCAACATGCAACAAAGAGTCACTCCAAAGTCACTAATAGCGGAGAACAAACGAAGAGATTATGGTAGGGTACGAAACCACCTCAAAGTTATTCTTTCCGATCAATCCATTGGGCTATTCCTATAAGTGTCACAAACAGCCATAGAGTTCGTAGTAAAATAACACCTTTAGACACACATCAACCAAAACCCTAATGTCAGCTAGATACTCCAATGTCACCTCAAGTATCCGTGGGTATGATTATACGATATGCATCACACGATCTCAGATTCATCTATTCAACCAACACATAAAACCTCAAAGAGTGCCCCAAAGTTTCTACCGGAGAATCAAGACGAAAACGTGTGCCAACCCCTATGCATAGGTTCATGGGCGGAACCCGCAAGTTGATCACCAAAACATACATCAAGTGGATCAATAGAATGCCCCATTGTCACCACGGGTATCCTGCGCAAGACATACATCAAGTGTACTCAAATCATTAAAAGACTCAATCCGATAAGATAACTTCAAAGGGGAAACTCAATCCATTACAAGAGAGTAGAGGAGGAGAAACATCATAAGATCCAACTATAATAGCAAAGCTCGCGATGCATCAAGATTGTACCACCTCAAGAACACGAGAGAGAGAGAGAGATCAAACACATAGCTACTGGTACATACCCTCAGCCCCGAGGGTGAACTACTCCCTCCTCATCATGGAGAGTGCCGGGATGATGAAGATGGCTACCGATGAGGGATCCCCCCTCCGGCAGGGTGTCGGAACAGGGCCCCGATTGATTTTTGGTGGCTACAGAGGCTTGCGGCGGCGGAACTCCCGATCTATTCTGTTCCCCGATGGTTTTTGGGTATATTGGTATATATAGGAGGAAGAAATACGTCAGGGGGGGGGGGCACAAAGGGCCCACGAGGGTGGAGGGCGCGCCCAGGGGGTGGGCACGCCCCCTGCCTCGTGCCTTCCTCGTTGCTTCCTTGACGTGGACTCCAAGTGCCCTGGATTGCTTTCTTTCCAAAAATAACTTCTCCAGAAGGTTTCATTCCGTTTCGACTCCGTTTGATATTCCTTTTCTTCGAAACACTGAAACAAGGGAAAAAACAGGAACTGGCACTGGGCTCTGGGTTAATAGGTTAGTCCCAAAAATGATATAGAAGTGTTTAGTAAAGCCCATTAACGTCCAAAACAGATAATATAATAGCATGAATACTTCATAAATTATACATACGTTGGAGACGTATCAGGCTACAACTAGTCTGACTACACGTCCTCATCTAACATATCAAGGACGCACCATCTTACCAGATTAACCATTCGACTTACCAATGCAGTGTGGGAAGAAAGAAGTATTGGGACTGTGTATCCAAGCAATTTATGTCATGGACTCCTTCGTACAACCTTGTAAGCAAAAAAGAAGTTGCAGTGTGCCTGTACAAAGAACTAGCGTAAGTTCGGTTACATCGCTTCTCGGAATTTTAGTTAGCCACTTATTGCAAAATTGTTCAATTACGTTGCTTGGATTAATTTAGTTTGCTCACGATTACATAATGCCACGACATGTTAATCCTATTATAGACTGCACCTATCTATGTGTTTGATACTTACTGTTAAGAATTACCTGTTTGCACGAACTTAAATAGCTACTTGTTTGTTTAATCGCTTTGCTGCTGCAACAACGGGTTACAATGATGTTAATAACTACTTTTCAGCATCGAATTGGAACTCTTTAATTCCTTGTTTGTTTAACTGGTTTGCTGTTATAACTCCTAGTTGAGATGTTTTGCTAACTTCAACTTTTCTGAATCCAATCAGAAATTTAATGGCAAAACAGGTTAGCCCAAGATCAAAGAGCAAGGTCCCCATGGACGTTGTATCATCCCACAGCAGTGGCACCGGCCCAATTGTGCATTATGAATTGCCAACTGCTGATGCTCTAGAGGCTAAACTAGTGGTAGAAAGAGATTCTGCTTCTGCACTTAGACATGAAGTTGACATGTTGAGGAAGCAAACAACACAATCAGTAGCAGTACTCAAGACAACTATTAAATATTTGCTGGATTTCAAAACGAAGCAAGCTGAGACTGACCACATTGTTAAGGTCCTGAAGGAAAAAAGTAAATTAAATTCCCACTTGGTAAATCATAGGTGAAATGTTCTTTCCATCGTTGAATAACCTTTGTGTTGTTTGTTCATGTAATCAATCAAACCATTCGTTATAGAGATCATGTAATAATTGTTTTTTGTTTTTTGTTTTTTGGTTTGTAATTTTATTTGAGCACAAGTCTGTATTAATTGACAAGACTCGGAGACATTTCATTTTGATTGCTGTGCCAGACCTACAAATATGCCAATCGGGCTGAATGTGCATTCAACAATAATAGTAGTATAGATGGACCATAAGTGGCACGCATCGGAAAGGGCCAAGATGCTGTAGTAGCTTGGCTAAAAAAGGATGCTGTTGTAGCAAAGAAAAGTACAGCGGCCTGGCTTATGTATGTTAGTTGATATTATTGATCCATATACTCTATAAGTGTTTATATGTCTATTAGTTCTATACATTCTTGGTTGATTCACTCGGTATTTGAATCTTGATACATCGCATGTGTACATATCTAAATGGGAGTACACATTATGTTGCGTGTGACATTTGATTTGGACATGAAGTGTTCCAAATACTCGAATTCACCTTAAACTGGATTCTAGCTTCTGAATTTGAGTATCGGCATTTGTAAACCATATTCATATATGACAGTGGAATACATCTTTGTCGTCCTTTTGAAGATATATAAAAACACATAGAATGATTTATAAAGATTCGTATAGGAATATAAAATGGATTCAAATTTAGTTGCCGTGGTAGCGTGGATGCTTATTGTCCCAAAATTGAAAGAAGTGGAAAAATGTCCACTCCCGTCGGCTGCCGAAGCCAAGTGTTTGGGAGATGGAAATTACTATCTACCCATTACACGGACAATCCATCGGCCCGATTTCCACTGCTCTAAATAGGGGTAGGATAGTAACTTCAATAAGACGTGACACGACCGCCTCTGAGCCCATTCCGACACGGTGGGCGCCAAACATGGGCGCATTTGATTCAAGCTTGTCTGAAAGACCTCTGTTCTCCCTCCATTTCCCCATTCATACACGATGGGCAACAAAACAAACTGGACTCGGCCGAAATCGATGTAGGCAAATATTTTCAATAGGGGAAGGCTTCACTCAGACGTGACACAACCGCCCTACCTGTTAGCCCCGTTCATACACCGTGGGCGCCAACCACCCTCTCCTCGCCCGAAATCGCTCTGGGCAAATATTGGCGAGATGCGAGATTACCATCGTATCCCCAACCGACGAGACGTCCAAATTTTAAACGGGGGCTAAGTTCATAACTTTCCCATATTTCAGACAGGCGCGTCCCAAAAACATGGTTCCCCGTACCTCTCCCTCCATTTTCCCATTCATACACTGTCCGCGCTAGAACACCATCCCCACACCAGCCTCCGTCCGCCACCCCATCCATCGTCGCCGTCCTCCACCACATCCATCGCCGTCCTCCACCACATCCATCGCCACCGTCCTCCACCATGCCGGAGCGCCTACCAAGACCGCGTTGTCCACTGCTAGAGATGGACGTTTCTCATCCACGGCGACGGACTAAGATCCTTGCATCACGTCCTCTTGCCTCATCAGCGTCGTCGTCCTCTTTGCCGGGGCCGCTCACACGACCTTCTCTTCCACCACTATGGGACTTATCCCCCGATGCAGCCGTCTACCGTCGCAGATCTGCTGCAACGCCACCGACAGCCATCGCAATCCCGATGCCTACACGGTCCCGCAAGAGAAGTGGTAGTTCATATATCCTCAACTTTTTGATCTCAACCAGAACATAGATCTTAACTTGGTTACTCTACTTTCTTTTCAGCTCTTAGAATTTAGTTCTTAGTTCGAAGCAAACAATGGCTGCTAAATATCATTTCTCCGGTTTCCCCCTTTTATGATCACTATAAGATCATAATACGTGCTTCATGTCATAATAGCACTGCTCGACCCATCAAGCTAAACAAGCTTAGTTGTTCAAATACGAATCTGGTATTATTAAAACAGATTCGTTTAATTGGTCAGCTAAATGTTCATAAATTAGTTTCAAAAATGCATGTTTGTCGCTCGGGTGTGTATCTCTGAGGTGCCCACGGTGGGCCGCCCACCACAGGATTTTGGGTCGTCCCAGGCCCGATTCCCCTCGTTACTGCTGCGCTTTCGATCTCTACTACCGGCCGCTTTGCCTGCTTGGCGACTTGTCATCCCCGAACGGCATGACTCTAGGAGGAGACGTCGGACTAACAGGAGGTCAGGAGCCACTCGCCCAACAGCGTCAGCGCTGCCCGGGCGTGCCGCCGTGCCTACCTTCCCAGTTCGTTCAGGGCTTAGGCATGCAGCACCCACTAAGCCAACCCGATTTATCCTGATATAAGTCCTCAACACTCAGTAGCCACTCCTCATCACCCATTTTCTAATTGATTCATTACTCATTAGGCAGGACTGTCATTAGGGTTTTTTGTGTGCTCAATGCTACCTACACTTAATGGTTCAGATGTATTTCGGTAATCTTTAGTACCTGTAAATTTCACAGGGTTTTCAAAATTCCGGCCCTAGGAATAGACACTAGTCATTTTGGATTGTTGGTCATAGTGACATTGACCCAAATTAGTACGGCAAGCCAGGTTTGTTGAAAATTTTACTTGTCTTTCTTACTCATTCGATATAATATCCAATTATTCACGTCGATTGGTTGCAAACAATAAGTGCTAGACTAACTTCTTGATTCAGATTTTGGATGGTCTCTTACTGCAGTTACAATTCTGCATACTTGTCCTAGTGAGCTCACAAGTAAATGATTGATTCACTACATCTATGCTTGCCTTGTCATATTTGTTGTCAATATTCTTTTAGGGTGGACCACCCTGTTTCTAAATACTGCAACCGTAGACATGAGTGAGTAGTATTTCTCTATGTGATCTCTTCCATCATGTGTGGGCAACGAACACTGCATTGTATAGAAAGAAAGTGTCATTTCCAGCTTTTACATAGGCTTCGATCTTTTACATGGAATACAATCTGCCTACTTGCTTTGTGTCGCACTACCAACACTCCACCCTTGAAGCTAAACATTATGCCACTCATAATTCCTTAGTTTATTTGTTCAAATACGTTTCATATGATTCTAATGTTCCTACTTCCGTTTTGAAATGTGTAACTGTTATAGAGACATAAGGGGTTTGTATTTACGTGTGTGATGCAGTCGGCACGGTTGGGGGGTGAACTATGCATATGCAGGGGTTTATAGGGAGACACTCTTCGAGTTGAATCCGCAATGCATTCCATAGATAATTGGAGTACTTTTTATGTTTTCATGAATCTCAGATTCTGAACAGCATCATAATGATTATGAGCTTGCGCGCATGAAATGGCATTAAGGTACTGAAATCAAGTCTGGATGCAATGCAATGCAAACACTCTCCACCTACATATTCGTGCTCATAATATGATCCTAACAGTGATTCTGAGCTAGAGGGAGACCTAAGTCAATGTAGCTCCCTAGTGGAGGAGTCAGAGGAAGATGCCCTATCTTATTCACCCATCAAGGTGCTTGCTCTAACTTTCCAAGGTTATATTTGTCGCACATATCTTGCAATTGATGCTTTGCATTGCTTCTACTTTGTTGAACTGCCATTAGCTTAGTTTACACATTGTGTATGTGAATACACCCTGCCTATCCATTTTCAATACATATTACATCTGTCATCATACCATATTTATCCACTCAAATGTTGTTCTTGTGTATCAGACGTTCAAAAGGAAGAGGGCGATTGCTGATCGTGGAGGAGCACGAGCAAAGTATTTGTAAAAGGTAGTGGCACATGATAAATCAAATAGCCCATTAGGTGTAGTTGCAATATCACTTGACCCACAAAACACCCCAACTCTAGCAGACTCTAGCCCTACTACACTGGTCATTTCTGATACCCCAACTCAGCAGACCCCAACTGGAGCGAACATTATGATTATGCCAGTTGACATAGCACCAGCCCTACAATGCAAAACCCCCATTCCAGCAAAGAGTACACCAAATCCAGTTGCCAAATCCCTTTTCGAACCAAAGAGAGCCCCAATTGCAGCAAATAGGACCCCTGTTCCATTTCTTCCCAGTTTAGAAGACAAAGCTTATATTGTTGTCAGTAACTTTGTGCACATCTTTCCTTCATGGAAAGATTATACCACAGGCACAGAACAATTTCCAGTCTTCCTCCGCAACTTACGCGTAAGTAATGTACTAATGTTATTCATGGTCATTACTGCATATGTTTCTGCTAGCAGAAGACACAAGATTTCATTCTTTTAAATAGGCGAGGACCAAACTGGATTGTGAAGAAGAGCAAGGGTTGGTTGCGCTTTTCAAGCACTCGGTGATGAAGTATCGTTCCTACCTGAGGCAAGCGCGCCCGATGGCAAGCCTCTAAACAAAATTTCTGTAAAGTCTCCGGTGCTATATTTATCCGACGGTGACTGGAATAATCTTGTTACACATTGGTCTCAGCTGCAGTGTAAGGTACTATCTATGATATCCCATCACAATTTGAACTACATTTTTGCATTTGCCTTAACGTCTCACTTGTACGAAAACTGTTAGCAGAAGAACATTCATTCTCAAGGGATCACAGCATATCACAACTATCTTGCTTAATCGCATTGCTCTTGTGAGTACCTCTTGCCCTATATGACCATACTTACTTTCATAGCTGTTTGATTATGTAGCATCACTGCACATGTTAGCCTCGTTATCGTCCATTTGGTGGACACTATAAGATCTGTATGGACTCTTACATAAATTTAGAATCAACCCAATGCTTTTGAAGAGGTTTAGCTCTGCAGTCCTCTTGTAAGGACTAAATGTCGTTATCATTGTACTTACATTAACAACTACTCCCTCCATCCCATAATATATGAACGTTTTGTACAGTACACCAGTGTTCAAAACACTCTTGTATTATGGGAAGAGGGATTGGTTCATTGTGTAGCATTCTGCATCTTATCTCCGTCGCCCACCATTTACTAAAAAAGATCAGATCTATATTTAATCTTACCAAAAGTAGAATACCACAGACAATGCCGGTAAGTGTAGCCCATTGCTCTTGTCAGTAAATTTTGTCCTGTAATGCTTGTACTTCCAGGGATTGGTAGTTGATTATGTAGCATCAATCTGCATCTTATCTTCATTATCCTCTATCCCTTCCAGTATTATCATATGTATAATTACTCCCTACAAAATGTAGAGTACAGGCAATGCTTATGAAGAAGATTATGTGCTGAAATTCTTGAGTTATCCTTCCCTTGACATGGAGAAGGGCATTATAAAGCCGGTATTAACTGTTAATGTAAGTCAGTCCTTCTAAAGCCTTTATCCTCAACTGCATTTAATTTGCTCATACTCCCTATCGTTTACTGCTGTTTAGTTTGTTGTTTCTACCAAAATGCATGTTCGCAAGGACCGTAAGTTCTAAGTTTTACTTGTAAAACCACATTCCTTATTCATACCATGCACATTACTCAATACTACCTATATGTATGCTTGTTTTTGTGGATCTATAATCCAGTGTGTGGTGAAGCAGCCCACATTTGCACCTTGTCATCTCCTGTTTTATCTTACTGATGTGGCTGATGATATGAACAACATGCCATGCACATTAACCAAAATAGATACAATGATTTTCTTTGCCCTTCATCTATGCTTGTTATGTTGACATGGTAATCCAATAGTGTGGTGAAGCTCCCCGCATTATGAACAATGCCAAATTATGCTATTGATATTTTGAACTTACTCTTCATTTTATAATTTGAAATTGGATGGAATTGACAACACAGTTATCATCTTTGTTTATACATGTGCAAAACCTGTCATCTCTCTGCTTTGTTTCAGGGTGATATGCCTGATGGCATGCACAAGTCTGCTTAAGGCTGTGAGACAAACCCAACATATATTGCAGCAAAGAAGGCAAAACATCTTGAAGATAGCGAGACAACCCCAAAGTCTTGTCTTAATGCAGTGTTCAGGTTACTTGAGACTAGCAGTCAGACAAGCTCACACAATTGGTTTTCTGAATCAGTTAGACTTCTTCAGTCCCAAGTTCTAGCAGAAAGGCATTCTGCAACTCAACTTCGACTTGAAGTCCTATCTCTAAGAAAGATTTTGGAGAACACCAATGAGAACCTCATCGCTAAACAGCTACACCTTTATTGTATAGTTTAGGTTTATTCTTAGTTACTATGCCATAATTTCTTTATTGTATAGAGTAGGTTTGTTCTTAATTCCTACTAGTTAATGCCATCATTCGCTATCTGAAAAAAAATCAGATGTAGTCGACCGGGCCGAAACTTTCGCCTCTAACGGGCCTGGTGTTTAGCGGGCCACAATTGGGCCGGCCTGCAACTTTCTTGGGACTGAATGATTGGGGCCTTCACACTTTGCGCGAGGCCCACAACTTACACCGGCCTATATTTTAGTTGGGCCTTTTGTGGACCAGTAACTTAGTTTGGCCTGGTAGCGTTGGGCCATTAACAGCTGAATATTGTCTTGGCTATTACGGCCTAGATGAAACCATGGGCCTTTAGCAGGCCGAAATGCATATTGGGCCTCAATTTTCACTAGTCGTCGACGGGCCTTCAACAAGCTGAAATGTAGACCGGGCCTTTTTGGGCCCAGTTATATCACAGGCAGTTACAGGACGAAACATATCTCGGGCCTTAGTTGGCCCACTGATATCATGGGCCTTTAAGAGGCCGAAAGCTTAGTATAGACATCAACGGGCCGAATTATGCGACATGCCTTTAACAGGCCCAAGGTCACGTTGGGCTTAACTGTTGCCACCTTTATCACGGGCCGTTAGTGGGCCCGATGTCCCGTCGGACCATATATGGCCCATGGGCAAGACCTGAGCCATTCGGGCCGAAAGTCACACCGGGATGAAATGGGCCCATGTCTACATCGGGCCTCTAACAGGCCGAAAGTCACTGGGCTATAATTGGGCCCAAATATTCGGCAAACAATTAAAGGGCCAGATCTGGCTTCGGGCCGTAAATGGGCCCAAATATTCGGCGAACAATTAACGAGCCAGATGTGGCTTCGGGGCGTAAATGGGCCTTTATTAAGCAGTCCGTTATTGGGCTGGCCCACTAGTACCTGAGTAAGTACTACGGGCCTTTGACTGGGCCGGCCTTTTTAACCTATATGGGCCTCTGTTGGGTCGTGCCACGTGTCGACGTATCTTAGGCGCTTTGGGTCCAATGAGTGGATGACATCTGTCCCCAGCGGTGAGTCGACATCGTGTTTCCTCCAGCCAATGATGATTTTACACATGGAAAATCCCCATTGGTCGGGGCTGTTAACGGGTTATCGGATCCAAAACCAGACCCGATAGCTTAACGGCGTTCCGTTACGGTGGATGCCACGTGTCGGCCACCCTTGACGAAAGCACTTCTATGACGCGCGATTTATCGTCATGGAAGTGGACACTTCCGTGATGATAATTTTGGTAATGTCATGGAACACTTCTACCACAACACAGGTATGACTATCTTGATTCTATCATAAATTTTTCATGGATGTACATGCATGACAGAAAAGGTGACATACTGTGACAAACACGTATCATCACGGAAGTGTATTTTTTTTGTAGTGTCACCTCCCGCAGGTACGGGTTGATGACGTTGTCGAAGAACCTATCCTTGAAGGAGCTCGGAGCGGCCATGGTGATCTAGATCTGTCAGAAAAACAGCGAGAAAGAAGAACAGAAGATTTCTCTGTGGTACGGTGGTCAATAGGTTCGGGGGGTATATAAATATTTTTATCTTGGGAAACAAGAAAACGGGGGAAAAACGGAGTCCGAAAGGTACCCGAGGTGGGCACAACCCACCTGGGCGCGCCAGGCAAGCCAGGTGCACCCCGGTGTCTTGTGCCCTCCTCGGTTTCCTTGGTTGTTTATTATTTTCCTAATTTTTGTAATACTCCAAAACTGACAAGAAATATTTTGCGGATTTTCCGGAGTCCGTTTACTAACTGTATCACGTACCTCCTATTTTTCACGATTCTGGAGTGTTCCGGAAGGTTTCCTTTCTGTGTTCCTCTGGTGTCATAGTTTGGATAATATTGCTTTCAACATTAATAGGTGTACCTGAGATACAGTTTTTGATTCTTTGCCCATTAACAACCTTCGAGATTATTTACTTTGATAGCTCCAGAGCGGTAAACTTCTTCAATAATATATGGTCCTTCCCATTTGGAGAGAATTTTTCCTGCAAAGAATCTGAAATGAGAGTTGTACAAAAGAACATATTCTCCAACTTTGAACTCCCGCTTTTGGATTCTTTTATCATGCCATCTTTTAACTTTTTCTTTAAATAATTTAGCATTTTCATAAGCTTGGGTTCTCCATTCATTTAGTGAGCTAATATCAAATAACCTCTTTTCACCGGCAAGTTTGAAATCATAGTTTAGTTCTTTAATTGCCCAATATGCTTTGTGTTCTAACTCAAGAGGCAAATGACAAGCTTTTCCATAAACCATTTTATAAGGAGACATACCCATAGGATTTTTATATGTTGTTCTGTAGGCCCAGAGTGCATCATCCAAATTCGTAGACCAATTATTTTGGGACCTATTAACAGTTTTTTGTAATATTAATTTTATTTCTCTATTGCTAAGTTCAACTTGACCACTAGATTGGGGATGATAGGGTGATGCAATTCTATGGTTAACATCATATTTAGCAAGCATTTTACGGAAAGCACCATGAATAAAGTGTGAACCACCATCGGTCATTAAGTATCTAGGGACTCCAAACCTTGGGAAAATAACTTCTTGAAGCATTTTAATAGAGGTGTTGTGATCAACACTACTAGTTGGAATAGCTTCTACCCACTTAGTAACATAATCAACAACAACCAAAATATGAGTATACCCATTAAAGGAAGGAAAAGGTCCCATGTAATCAAAACCCCAAACATCAAATGGTTCAACAGCAAGTGAATAATTCATAGGCATTTCTTGACGCTTACCGATATTACCAATTCTTTGGCATTCATCACAAGATAAAATATACTTACGGGAATCCTTGAAGAGAGTAGGCTAGTAAAAACCAGATTGCAGTACCTTGTGAGCAGTTCTATCTCCCGCATGATGTCCTCCATAAGCTTCGGAGTGACATTTTGTAGGATCTTGAGAAGAGGTGTCTAGAGGGGGGGTGATTAGACACTAAGTACCAAAGTTGCAGTTTTTAACCTTATTAAAGTTTAAGTGGAGTTTAGGCACAAGTTTAACTTTTTCAATACATAACAAGCAAGCATGCAAAGAGTATATGAGCAACGGAAAGTAAAGCATGCAACTTGCAAGAAAGTAAAGGGAAGGGTTTGGAGGATTCAAACGCAATTGGAGACACGGATGTTTTTGTCGTGGTTCCGATAAGTGGTGCTATCGTACATCCACGTTGATGGAGACTTGAACCCACGAAGGGTAACGGTTGTGCGAGTCCACGGAGGGCTCCACCCACGAAGGGTCCATGAAGAAGCAACCTTGTCTATCCCACCATGGTCGTCGCCCACGAAGGACTTGCCTCACTAGCGGTAGATCTTCGCGAAGTAGGCGATCTCCTAGCCCTTACAAACTCCTTGGTTCAACTCCACAATCTTGTCGGGGCTCCCAAGTGACACCTAGCCAATCTAGGAGACACCACTCTCCAAGAAGTAACAAATGGTGTGTTGATGATGAACTCCTTGCTCTTGTGCTTCAAATGATAGTCTCCCCAACACTCAACTCTCTCTCATAGGATTTGGATCTGGTGGAAAGAGGGTTTGAGTGGAAAGCAACTTGGGAAGGCTAGAGATCAAGATTCATATGGTAGGAATGGAATATCTTGGCCTCAACACATGAGTAGGTAGTTCTCTCTTAGAAATAGGATGCTGGAAGTGTAGGTTCAGTCTTATGGCTCTCTCCACGAATGAAGAGGAGGTGGAGGGGTATATATAGCCTCCACACAAAATCTAACCGTTACACACAATTTGCCAAACTCGGTGGGACCGAATTGAGAAACTCGGTCGGACCAATTCAGCAAACCTAGTGACCGTTAGGATTTTTGGTGGGACCGAAATGCAACTCGGTAGGACCGATATGGTTAGGGTTAGGGCATAACGTAATCTCGGTGAGCCCGATTACACAAACTCGGTGAGACCGATTTTGGTAATTAGCTAACCAGAGAGTTGGTCAGGCAAACTCGGTTGGACCGATTACTCAAACTCGGTGGGACCGATTTTGATAATGAGTCAACCAGAAAGTTTGCATTGTAATCTCGGTAGTACCGATTGCTCAAATCGGTGAGACCGATTTTGATAATGGACATACACAGAGAGATTACAATCCCATCTCGGTGAGACCGAGATCCCTATCGGTGAGACCGATTTGCCTAGGGTTTGTGGCAGTGGCTAAGACATCCAAACTCGGTGGCGCCGGATAGGAAAAATTAGTCGGGCCGAGTTTGACTTTAGGTTTTAGGACATATGTGTGGAAGTGGGAAAGTAGTTGAGGGTATTTGGAGCATATCACTAAGCACTTGAAGCAAGAGGCTCATTAAGCAACACCTCATCCCTCCTTGATAGTACTGGCTTTCCCTATAGCCTCAATGTGATCTTGGATCACTAAAATGTAAAATGAAGAGTCTTGAGCTTGAAGCTTGAGCCAATCCTTTGTCCTTAGCATCTTGAAGGAGTTCCCACATCCTTTAGTCCATGCCACTCCATTGTTGAACTTATCTGAAACATACTAGATAAAAGTGTTAGTCCAACAAGAGATATGTTGACATTAATTACCAAAACCACCTAGGGAGCACTTGTGCTTTCAATCTCCCCTTTTGGTAATTGATGACAACATACATCAAAGCTTTAGATAAAGATATAAAGAATAGCAAGTAAAGCTTTGGAAAGACATGTAATAGGCATAGGCTCCCCCTACATGTATGCAATCATGTGAATATGGAATATAGAAGCATGTGATAGCATAACCATGATAGAGCAGGCAATGTGTTACATTTATCTTGGCCATATGCATCAGAGCAAAGAATATTTAAAGAAAATACCTTCATGCCCATGAGTCCTTCTTGCAAACAGTATGTACATCAGCAAGAATTCCTCATACACATGATTGTGATGCATATACTTACCTTGTAGTCTTGAGTTGGCTTAGGATGGAATGAACCTGCGTAAACAAGGTTAGATAACACAGATGCACCTACTAGCCAGAGCAAACAAAAGAAACCACAAGAATACCAAGACTGGGATGACATGTAGAGAGTGAGTACTAAGTACTACATTGGATTTGACATGTCTCCAAGAGTAAAGATATGCAATGATTTTATATGATTTCTTTCCCTTAGATGTCTTGCTCCCCCTGAATCTAGCATGGGATACTGGGAGAAGATAGGGAACATAAAATCAGAGCTGAAAGATATAAATGAACAGAGCTAATGCAAGCTAATGCAAATAAGCACATATGAACATGTCTTTCCCCTCAAGAAGACATGTGGCATCTCTCCTCTTGAACACCAAGCATCTGGGATCCTTGAGAAATACTCTCTACTAGTATTCTCTCCCCCTGGAGATCTCTCTCTCTCTCTCCCTGAAGGATCTTTCTCTCCCTCTGAGATGTGATCTCTTTAAGTGGTAAGCTTTGATGTGATCTCTCTCTCCCCCTTTGACATCAATTTCCAAGAAGGGCTTGATAAAAGAAATGTGAGCTCTCTCTCCCCCGCTGGAATTTGTCGTGAATGGGTTTGATCCTTGAGTCACAACATAAAGCACTTGATAAAAATGTGATGCTTGTAGAGGACAAGATTCATTGAGTGGAGCTGGATCAAAAGAAACACAGAATAAGTGGCAAACTGTTTTTCCTGTTGTGAAATCGGTGGCACCGAGTGGTATGCTTTGGTGGTACCGAAAGTTTTCGGTTGGACCAAAAATAACAAATCGGTGTAACCGAGTTCATCACAGACAAAACACTTGTCACCTCAGCTCACTTGACTAATAAGATCTCACAAAGATTTGCAAGGAATTTACTGAATGATATGCAATGAATTGGAATGCAGAAAATGCAGAGCAAAAAGCAAGAAATCTAGATGAAGTTTTTTTAAAGGGGAAACACATATGCATGAGACAAATGCAAAAACTCAGATAAGAACACAAGAGAACTTCATCTAGAGATGGTCGGTGACAAAGTCACCTATGTTAGAGTATATTGACTTAGGAGTCAAGTGAGATCACTTGATCATAGGTCATACTCATCGTTTAAGCTCAACATGGGGTTGCCATTTTTCGTTTAAGCGTCTTGATGTATTCACATCTTGTCAAGTTGCTTTAACTCATGACTTGGAGTAAAGCTTCTCTAAGATGGAATAACATACCTTGGTTGGTGGTGGTGTCCATGTAGTTGAACTTGTGTGGGTTGCTCAAGGTTGATGTAGCTCATCAAGAATTTGGAGCACCACTTGGAATTTGAGTCCATCTACCTACATGGCTTAGTTCGTGCAAGGAAGAGCACTTGTGTATCCAACAATGACAATCATGAAGCTCAACATAGAATTTGTCAAAGGATATGTTTAAATGGTTTTGTGCTTCCTTGGCTTCAACCACCTTGTTTAGAGACTTGGTGATGTAGAGGTTGCTCAAGATATGAGTAGGTTACAACCTCATGGAATTTGATTCAACCAAGTACCTACATGGGTTAGATAACATGCAAGATACAAATATATCCAAGACATAAGATTTCCATCATAGGAGAGATATCAAGGATTAGGCATAAGCTCATGTCTTGCATGTATCCAATGGAGTTTCTACTCCAAGTTTGAAGCATCAATGATGTTCAATTCTCCTCTTAACCCATAAAACACTTTCTCATCAAGAGGTTTAGTGAATATAACCGCTAATTGCTTTTCGGTGCGAACATGCTTAAGATCAATGTCACCCTTAGCAACATGATCTCGAATGAAATGATGATGAACTTCAATATGCTTAGTTCGAGAATGTTGTACGGTATTATGACCAATTTTGATAGCACTTTCATTGTCACAAAGCAATGGAACATGTTTCACATATATCCCATAATCTTTAAGAGTTTGGGTCATCAAAAGTAACTGAGCACAACATGAACCAGCGGCAATGTATTTCGCTTCAGCGGTGGATAAGGATACTGAGTTTTGTTTCTTGGAGGACCAAGACACAAGAGATCTACCAAGAAATTGACAAGTACCCGAAGTGGACTTTCTATCAACCTTGTCACCGGCATAGTCCGAGTCGGAGTAGCCAACAAGATCGAAAGAGGCCCTCTTAGGATACCAAATGCCAAAATTTGGTGTATGGATTAAGTATCTCACTATCCTTTTCACGGCCTTAAGATGCCATTCTTTAGGAGCAGCTGGATATCATGCACACATGCACACACTTAGCATAATATTGGGATGTGAAGAACATAGATATAACAATGAACCAATCATAGAGTGATAAACCTTTTGATCAACCGGTTCATCATCTTTGGTTAAGTCAAGATGTCCACTAGTAGGCATGGGTGTAGTCATACCTTTGCATTCTTGCATATTGAACTTCTTGAATAAGTCCTTGGTGTACTTCGTTTGAGAAACAAAAGTACCTTCCTTAGTTTGCTTGATTTGCAACCCAAGAAAGAATTTGAGTTCACTCATCATAGACATCTCAAACTTCTCCGACATTAGCTTCCCAAACTTTTCACTAAAATGAGGGTTAGTTGAACCAAATATAATATCATCAACATAGATTTGGCACACAAATAGTTCACCATTAACCCTTTTAGTAAAAAGTGTGGAATCAATTTTCCCAATTTCAAAGCCTTTTTCTATAAGGAACTTGGTCAAGCATTTATACCATGCTCTAGGAGCTTGTTTAAGACCATAAAGAGCTTTGTGAAGTTTGTAAACATGATTGGGTTTCTTAGGATTGACAAAGCCGGGAGGTTGCTTAACATAAACTTCCTCCTCTATTTCACCATTTAGAAAAGCACTTTTAATGTCCATTTGGTACAAGGTGATATCATGATGATTAGCATAGGCAAGTAAGATGCGAATGGACTCAAGTCTAGCAACGGGGCGTAAGTATCACCATAGTCCATACCTTCGACTTGTGTGTAGCCTTGGGCGACGAGACGTGCTTTGTTGCGCACTACTTGTCCATCTTCATCTTGCTTGTTGCGAAACACCCATTTGGTACCGATGATGTTGTGGTTGTTGTCGGGCTTCTCAACTAATGTCCAAACTTGGTTCCTCTCAAAGTTGTGTAGCTCTTCATGCATAGCATTTATCCAATCCGGATCTTCCAATGCTTACTCAACCTTCATAGGTTCAACGCTAGATATGAAAGAATAGTTTTCACAAAAGTTAGCTAAACGAGTTTTAGAGCGAGTGATTCTCCCGGTTTGAATATCATTATAGATTTGCTTGACGGGATGGTCTTTAGCAATTCTTGCTCGAACTCGTGAAAGCTTTTGCTTGGGTCTTTGTTGAACATCTTCTTCATCTTGTTCTTCTTCTTGGCCTTCTTCATTGTTGGCGTTGTCGTTCTCTTGTCGTGGTGGAGAAGGAGGTCGTTGGCGTTCATCTTGATGCACTTCCTCGTTTTCTTCATCTTGGTGTATCCCACTTGTGGATGCTTCCGTATCAACTCTTGGTTCACCTTGTTGTGAAGTAGAAGCTTCCACTTGAATGACGAGGTACTCTCCTTCACCTCCGTTGGACAAACCTTACCAATAGACAAGTCTTGGATTGCTTCCGAAGGATCTTTGTCTCCTACATCAATTGGCAATTGCTCTATTTGTGAGCCGTTAGATTCATCAAACTTCACATCTACCGTCTCTTCAACCTTTCGGGTGAAATTGTTGTAGACACGGTAAGTGTGAGAGTTTGAGCCATAACCTAGTAGGAAACCTTCATGAGGCTTAGGAGCAAATTTAGAACGACGATGCTTATCAAGAATGTAGCACTTTGAGCCGAATACTCGAAAGTATCCAACGTGGGGTTTGTTACCGGTGAGGAGCTCGTATGCCGTCTTGCTGAGTAGCTTGTGAAGATACAATCGATTTGTTGCATGACAAGCTGTCTCAACAACCGCCCAAAAGTGCTTTGGCGTCTTGTACTCATCAAGCATCGTTCTCGCCATTTCGATGAGCGTCCGGTTCTTCCTCTCAACAACTCCATTTTGTTGAGGTGTGTACGTAGCCGAGAACTCATGTGAAATCCCTTCTTCGTCAAGAAAGGTGTCCACATTTGCGTTCTTGAACTCCGTTCCGTTGTCGCTGCGAACCTTCTTGATCTTCACTTCAAATTGATTTTGGGCCTTTCTAGCAAAGTTTTTGAAGATCTTTTGGACCTGCGATTTATCATCGAGAAAGAACACCCACGTAAATCTTGAAAAATCATCAACTATAACTAAACCAAAAGAATTTCCACCGAGACTCTTGTAGGAGTTGGGACCAAAGAGATCCATGTGAAGTAGCTCGAGTGGCCTCTTTGTGGTCATGATGTTCTTCACAGGATGCCTTCCTCCAACCTGTTTACACCTTGACAAGCACCGCAAAGTCTATCCTTATCAAATATGACATCGTTAACTCCAAGGATATGATTCCCTTTAATAAGCTTGTCAAGGTTTCTCATGCCAATGTGACCTAATCGTCTATGCCATAACCAACCTTTTGAGGATTTAGCAATGAAGGAAGTTTTAGGTTGAGCCTTTTTAGTGAAATCAACAATGTGTAGATCACCTCTACGTATACCGGTAAAGACCATTTTATGATTGTCTCGACGAAACACTTGGCAATCAATTTCAGTAAATAGGACATTGAAACCGAAATCAGCAAGTCTAGATCCGAAAGTAAGTCTGTAGCCAAGAGATTCAACGAGCATGACATTACGAATGGAGCTATCATGTGAGATGGCCACCTTACAGAGACCAACCACCTTACCCTTTGAGTTATCACCGAAGGTGACATACTTTCGAGGACTATCATTATCAGCAAGCTCACGAAACATGTCTTTATCTCCGGTCATGTGATCGGTACATCCACTATCAAGAACCCATTCCTTTCCTCGACATATATCCCGAAGATTTGCCATAATACCAAAGTGTCTCATTGCATCATCAAGATCGAAGTCACTATCATCATCCTCATCATAGTATCCATGTTCAACATCGTCATGTGGTGGACCAAATCCTAGAGAGGGTAATTCGTTAGAGTGAGTTTGACAATGATCTTGCTTATGAATTCTTATAGCTTCGGAAATAATATCACTAATAATACCAACATTTCCTTTGGCATGGATAAGGTTTGTAAGCTCAAATAGATGATTACCAAACATAGGATCACTAGTATTCATTTTACTCAAAGCAATAGACTTATGGATAATTTCATCTAGATTTTTCAAGGAATAATTTGGAAAGCGTTCCTCAAGAAATTTCCATATAGTGTAGGCACACTCAAGAGTAGGCAGGATTCTAATTAAGTTTCTAGGCAATCCTCTAATGATAAGTTCGGTAGTTCTAAGATTCCTAATCATGTCAATAGACTCATCACGGGTAGGATGCATAGGATCAACATGAGGTGCACAAGGGCTAGCAATGTACTTGTTCAAATGATATTGATTGAAAATTACAAGCATCTCATTTTTCCACTCATGAAAATACTCTCCATCAAGAATAGGCACTCTATGTCTAAGACTCCCCAAAGTAGACTCATCCATCTTCCTCCAATGGTGATTAAACCAAGGCAATGGAGACCAAAGCTCTGATACCACTTGCCCAATATGCTTTGTGTTCTAACTCAAGAGGCAAATGACAAGCTTTTCCATAAACCATTTTATAAGGAGACATACCCATAGGATTTTTATATGTTGTTCTATAGGCCCAGAGTGCATCATCCAAATTCGTAGACCAATTCTTTTGGGACCTATTAACAGTTTTTTGTAATATAAATTTTATTTCTCTATTGCTAAGTTCAACTTGACCACTAGATTGGGGATGATAGGGTGATGCAATTCTATGGTTAACATCATATTTAGCAAGCATTTTACGGAAAGCACCATGAATAAAGTGTGAACCACCATCGGTCATTAAGTATCTAGGGACTCCAAACCTTGGGAAAATAACTTATTTAAGCATTTTAATAGAGGTGTTGTGATCAACACTACTAGTTGGAATAGCTTCTACCCACTTAGTAACATAATCAACAACAACCAAAATATGAGTATACCCATTAAAGGAAGGAAAAGGTCCCATGTAATCAAAACCCCAAACATCAAATGGTTCAATAGCAAGTGAATAATTCATAGGCATTTCTTGACGCTTACTGATATTACCAATTCTTTGGCATTCATCGCAAGATAAAATATACTTACGGGAATCCTTGAAGAGAGTAGGCTAGTAAAAACCAGATTGCAGTACCTTGTGAGTAGTTCTATCTCCCGCATGATGTCCTCCATAAGCTTCGGAGTGACATTTTGTAGGATCTTGAGAAGAGGTGTCTAGAGGGGGGAGCGTGATTAGACACTAAGTACCAAAGTTGCAGTTTTTAACCTTATTAAAGTTTAAGTGGAGTTTAGGCACAAGTTTAAATTTTTCAATACATAACAAGCAAGCATGCAAAGAGTATATGAGCAGCGGAAAGTAAAGCATGCAACTTGCAAGAAAGTAAAGGGAAGGGTTTGGAGGATTCAAACGCAATTGGAGACACGGATGTTTTTGTCGTGGTTCCGATAGGTGGTGCTATCGTACATCCACGTTGATGGAGACTTGAACCCACGAAGGGTAACGGTTGTGCGAGTCCACAGAGGGCTCCACCCACGAAGGGTCCACGAAGAAGCAACCTTGTCTATCCCACCATGGCCGTCGCCCACGAAGGACTTGCCTCACTAGCGGTAGATCTTCACGAAGTAGGCGATATCCTTGCCCTTACAAACTCCTTGGTTCAACTCCACAATCTTGTCGGGGGCTCCCAAGTGACACCTAGACAATCTAGGAGACACCACTCTCCAAGAAGTAACAAATGGTGTGTTGATGATGAACTCCTTGCTCTTGTGCTTCAAATGATAGTCTCCCCAACACTCAACTCTCTCTCATAGGATTTGGATCTGGTGGAAAGAGGGTTTGAGTGGAAAGCAACTTGGAAGGCTAGAGATCAAGATTCATATGGTAGGAATGGAATATCTTGGCCTCAACACATGAGTAGGTAGTTCTCTCTCAGAAATAGGATCTTTGGAAGTGTAGGTTCAGTCTGATGGCTCTCTCCACAAATGAAGAGGAGGTGGAGGGGTATATATAGCCTCCACACAAAATCTAACCGTTACACACAATTTGCCAAACTCGGTGGGACCGAATTGAGAAACTCGGTCGGACCGATTCAGCAAACCTAGTGACCGTTAGGATTCTCGGTGGGACCGAAATGCAACTCGGTAGGACCGATATGGTTAGGGTTAGGGCATAACGTAATCTCGGTGAGCCCGATTACACAAACTCGGTGAGACCGATTTTGGTAATTAGCTAACGGAGAGTTGGTCGAGCAAACTCGGTTGGACCGATTACTCAAACTCGGTGGGACCGATTTTGATAATGAGTCAACCAGAAAGTTTGCATTGTAATCTCGGTAGTACCGATTGCTCAAACTTGGTGAGACCGATTTTGATAATGGACATACACAGAGAGATTACAATCCCATCTCGGTGAGACCGAGATCCCTATCGGTGAGACCGATTTGCCTAGGGTTTGTGGCAGTGGCTAAGACATCCAAACTCGGTGGCGCCGGATAGGAAGAATCATTGGGGCCGAGTTTGACTTTAGGTTTTAGGACATATGTGTGGAAGTGGGAAAGCAGTTGAGGGTATTTGGAGCATATCACTAAGCACTTGAAGCAAGAGGCTCATTAAGCAACACCTCATCCCTCCTTGATAGTACTGGCTTTTCCTATAGACTCAATGTGATCTTGGATCAGTAAAATGTAAAATGAAGAGTCTTGAGCTTGAAGCTTGAGCCAATCCTTTGTCCTTAGCATCTTGAAGGAGTTCCCACATCCTTTAGTCCATGCCACTCCATTGTTGAACTTATCTGAAACATACTAGATAAAAGTGTTAGTCCAACAAGAGATATGTTGACATTAATTACCAAAACCACCTAGGGAGCACTTGTGCTTTCACATTTCCGTAGGATTTGTTCATGTTCAAGCTCAGGTACACAACGTCTAATAATACCATCTACCCCTTCTTTATAGAGGTGTGGGTCGTCCCAAAAGTAATGTCTTAAATCGTAGAAGATTTTTTTCTTTTGTTGGTATGTGAACCTAGGCGGTATGTATTTAGCAACAATATAATTAGCATAGTCAGCATACCAAGGAGTATTATGAGAGACATTTATTGCAGCTAGTTGTTCATCAGGAAAGCTATCATCAATAGGTAGTGGGTCATCAAGAACATTTTCTAATCTAGACAAGTTATCAGCTACAGGGTTCTCAGCTCCTTTACTATCAGTAATTTGTAAATCAAATTCTTGTAGAAAGAGAACCCACCTAATGAGTCTAGGTTTAGCATCTTTCTTTTCCATAAGATATTTTATAGTAGCATGATCAGTGTGAACAATTACTTTGGAATCAACAATATCAGATCCGAATTTATCGCAAGCAAACATGACTGCTAAAAATTCCTTTTCGGTAGTAGCATAATTTCGTTGAGCATTGTCTAGAGTTTTACTAGCATAATGGATAACATTCAATTTTTTATCAACTCTTTGTCCTAGAATAACACCAACATCATAATCACTAGCATCACACGTAATTTCAAAAGGAAAGTTCCAACCAGGTGGTTGTACTATAGGTGCAGAAGTTAAGGCTTTCTTAAGTGTTTCAAAGGCTTCTACACAATCATCATCAAAAACAAATGGAACATCCTTTTGTAAAAGATTTGTGAGGCCTAGAAATTTTAGAGAAGTCTTTAATAAACCTCCTAGAGAAACCAGCATGACCAAGAAAACTACGAATACCTTTAATATCTTTAGGACACAACATTTTCTCAATTGCATCAACTTTAGCATTATCCACCTCAATACCTCATTCGGAATCTTATGCCCCAAGACAATGCCTTCATTAACCACGACAGGATGCTCGTCCCTGTGATGATGGATCAAGGCGCCGCCGCGATCAGGACGAGGACGGAGGTATTGGTAGAATAAAAATTACTATACCTTCGTACACAGGCAAGCCCGGTCCTGAGGAGTATCTTGAGTGGGAGATGCGTGTTGAGCAGATTTTTCATAACCACCATTACTCCGAGGAGCGGAAGATTCATTTTGCTTCTCTTGAATTTTCAGGTTATGCATTAATTTGGTGGGATCATCTCAACCGTAGTGATGCACGACCAGAGTCATGGCGTGAGATGAAGCTTACAATGCATGCTCGCTTTGTGCCAGCTTATTTTCAGAAGGAGCAACACATAAAGCTTCGACTTCTTGTTAAAGGAGCCATGTCGGTGGATGAGTATTACCAACAGATGCAAGTTTTTATGATCAAAACTAATGTGCATGAGTCCAATGATGCAACCATGACATGTTTCTTTGAGGGGCTGAATGAAGATATACGCGACCGTGTTGATTTGATGCAGTATAATGATATGCAAGAGCTTCTTCATCAGGCAGAGCGTTCCGAACTGTGGGTCATGGCAAAGCAAGTTTCCAAGGGTCGCACCAATTTCAGCATGGGGAGGCGATCCTACTCACATGATGATGATAATGTCAAGTCAGGTTCATCCTATAGGTCAGCTACTACTAATCACAAGGAGATAAGCAAGGAACCTATTAGCGCGAGCAAAGTGACTTCAAGGTCTGATTCTATTGCACAGTCAGCTACGCGTACTAGTGAGATTATGTGTTACACATGTGGAGGTAGGGGACACAAACGCATTGATTGTCCGAACAAGAAGAGAGTGCTCCATGTTAATGATGGATATGTTTCCGAAGACAAAACTGACTCAGAGTCTGATGAGCCCAAGCAAGGGGAAAGTGAATCTAATCCTATCATGTGTTATCCTTTGGATTATGATCTGCCATGCATCATGGTGCAACGAGCTAAAGAGGATCAAATTCCAAGCGTGGGACAACGGTGGAAAAATTTTCAGTCACAATGCCGAATCAACAACAAGTGTTGCAAGTTGATTATTGATGGAGGGAGCTACATCAACATCATAAGCAAGGGTGTGGTTGACAATTTAGGATTAAAGACATGGCCACATCCACAACCACATTGCATTGAGTGGTTGTACAACTCCGGACGACTGAAGGTGACTCACAAGGTACGCGTAAAGTTCAATATTGGCACATATTATGATGAGGTGATTTGCGATGTTGTGCCAATGGATGTGTGTCAGTTGCTATTGGGTCGTCCATGGCAATACGATCGTAATGCTATACATGAGGGGAAATCCAACACTTTTGTTTTTCAAGATGTTGGCATCAAACGTGTGCTGCAGCCCATGGGTAACAACGCTATCTGGATTGATCCTCTATTTTCCATACACAAGGAGATTTTTAAGAGTGCCCCGAAACCGAGGACGGTTTCGCGTGAAGGGGGAGTGGATGATGTGATCACCCCTAACTATGTAGCTAATATTATTGCACCATCAGAGAAGGTCAGGGTAGATAAGGACGCATGCAACTCTGGCTATAGAAAATATATCGTACCAGCACAACATGGAGTAGCAGCTGGCATGAGGAGAACAGACGCAGGTATACTTGGGTCCGTACCACGAGCATGTACTGCCTCCGATCCTTTTTACTCTGCACATTGGATTTGCCGAAAGTCAAACTTTGCTAAGTTTGACCAAATTTATATTAAAAATTATTAGCATCTATAATATCTAATAAATATAATATGAAAATATATTCCAAGATGAATCTAATGATATTGGTGTTGTTATGTGAATGTCTATAATTTTTTATGTAAACTTGGTCAAAGTTGGATGGGATTGACTTCGGACAAACCTAATATGCAGAGTAAAAAGGACCGGAGGGAGTAAGTCAAAGCTACAACGTTCAGTTAAATATCAATCGCCAGCGACACCACCAACGGAAGATATCAGGCCAAACTTTCGGACTCCACCTCGTTGGAATTAATTAAACCATATATGTGAAGGTCTCCTGGTTATATGGAGAATTTACTATATTAGTTTCGCTCCTCCTAGTTAATTAGTTTTTTCAAGTCTGTTCGTGTCCTTGTGAGTTACGGGCTTAGCCCAGGTTGCCTCCGTGCACCTATATAAATAAAGGTCGTGTGGCCATGTAAAGGGAGGTTTTGAGTTTGAGAAGAAAACACAAAAATCGCATCTGATGGATGTGCATCTGTACTGCTGCGTCCCTATTCAGGGTTTGATATTTGCGTGTGTTTCGGCGACATCGATCGCCAAGGTACAAGCTTCATTTTGGTCCTTGATCCGCAAGGGTCGATCCAGCTTCATGTCTTCTCCATCTACTTCCACTAGTTCTAATCTCCTCTCTTAATTACTCCGTCGCCATCACCGTCACCGCTGCTGGTCATCATTAGCATAATCCATCCATCTAGTCTAGCTCTAGTACTACTACACTACGTCCACCACTCCATATATCTCCGTCTTTCTAATTCATTTGCATGCGCTCAAGTCTAGTCCTCTAGCTGCTACGTATACTTCTCTGTTTCTATTTTCTTAGCCACTGAATAATTCTTTCACATAAATCCTTTAGCTGTTTGCGCGATTGAAAGATTAGGGCCACAACATTAAATCGTCTCAAAGCTACTTGAGGCGTATCACCTGGTATCAGAGCCAGGTTTATCACTGCACGCGATGTCAACTGCAAGCAAGCGTGACGAGGATGAGGTGCGGGAGGATGACGGGCCGCCGCAATATGGTCCCGATCTGGACCCAGGTGTCCGTGCTATGTTCAAGGCTACATACCAGCACTTCGACAACCGCATGAAGGCCCTCGACGAGATGGTGACCGACGGGTTCCAGGCCATGCAGGAAGCCCTCCGTCGCCAAGAGGCAAGGGCAACCAGCGCGGCTGCTCCAGCGAGGGCACAACATGCCATGCAGCAGCGAGCACCTCGACATGTCTGTGACACGGACGTTGCCAACAACGACAATGATGCTGAGTCCAAGGATGGTTATGATGCTCGCAGTGACTTGCCTCGCCGACCACGACAGGATGCTCGTCCCTGTGATGATGGATCAAGGTGGCGCCACGATCAGGACGAGGACGAAGGTATTGGTAGAATAAAAATTACTATACCTTCGTTCACAGGCAAGGCCGGTCCTGAGGAGTATCTTGAGTGGGAGATGCGTGTGGAGCAGATTTTTGATAACCACCATTACTCCGAGGAGCGGAAGATTCGTTTTGCTTCTCTTGAATTTTTAGGTTATGCATTAATTTGGTGGGATCAGCTCAACCGCAGTGATGCACGACCAGAGTCATGGCATGAGATGAAGCGTACAATGCGTGCTCGCTTTGTGCCAGCTTATTTTCAGAAGGAGTAACACACAAAGCTTTGACGTCTTGTTCAAGGAGCCATGGCGGTGGATGAGTATTACCAACAGAAGCAAGTTTTGATGATCGGAACTAATGTGCATGAGTCCGATGATGCAACCATGACACGTTTCTTTGAGGGGATGAATGAAGATATACGTGACCGTGTTGATTTGATGCAGTATAATGATATGCAAGAGCTTCTTAATCAAGCAGAGCGTGCCGAACAGTGGGTCATGGCAAAGCAAGTTTCCAAGGGCCGCACCAATTTCAGCATGGGGAGGCGATCCCACTCACATGATGATGATAATATCAAGTCAGGTTCATCCTATAGGTCAGCTACTACTAATCACAAGGAGATAATCAAGGAACCTATTAGCGCGAGCAAAGTGACTTCAAGGTCTGATTCTATTGCGCAGTTAGCTACATGTACTAGTGAGATTATGTGTTACACCTGTGGAGGTAGGGGACACAAACGCATTGATTGTCCGAACAAGAAGAGAGTGCTCCTTGTTAATGATGGATATGTTTCCAAAGACAAAACTGACTCAGTGTCTGATGAGCCCAAGCAAGGGGAAAGTGAATCTAATCCTATCATGTGCTATCCTTTGGATTATGATCTTCCATGCATCATGGTGCAATGAGCTAAAGAGGATCAAATTCCAAGCGTGGGACAACGGTGGAAAAAAATTCAGTCACAATGTCGAATCAACAACAAGTGTTGCAAGTTGATTACTGATGTAGGGAGCTACACCAACATCATAAGCAAGCGTGTGGTTGACGATTTATGACTGAAGACATGGCCACATCCGCAACCACACTGCATCGAGTGGTTGTACAACTCCGAACGACTGAAGGTGACTCACAAGGTACGCGTAAAGTTCAATATTGGCACATATTATGATGAGGTGATTTGTGATGTTGTGCCAATGGATGTGTGTCAGTTGCTATTGGGCCATCCGTGGCAATATGTCGCAATGCTATACATGACGGGAGATCCAACACTTATGTTTTTCGAGATGTTGGCATCAAACGTGTGCTGCAGCCCATGGGTAATAGCGCTATCAAGATTGATCCTCTGTTTGCCATACACAAGGAGATTTTTAAGAGTGCCCCAAAACCAAGGATGGTTTCGCGTGACTGGGGAGTGGATGATGTGATCACCCCTAGCTATGTAGCTAAAGTTATTGCACCATCAAAGAAGGTCAAGGCTGAGAAGGATGCATGCGACTCTGCCTATAGAAAATATATCATACCAGCACAACATGGAGTAGCAGCTGGCATGAGGAGAACAGGCACAGGTATACTTGGGTCCATACCACGAGCATGTCAGTCAATGCTACAACATTCAGTTAAATATCAATCGCTAGCAACACCACCAACGGAAGATAATAGGCCAAACTGTCGGACTCCACCTCGTTGGAATTAATTAAACCATATATGTGAAGGTATCCTGGTTATATGGAGAATTTACTATATTAGTTTTGCTCCTCCTAGTTAATTAGTTTTTTCAAGTCCGTTCGTGTCCTTGTGAGTTACGGGCTTAGCCCAGGTTGCCTGCGTGCACCTATATAAATAAAGGCTGTGTGGCCATGTAAAGGGAGGTTTTGAGTTTGAGAAGAAAACACAGAAACCGCATCTGATGGATGTGCATCTGTACTGTTGCGTCCCTATTTAGGGTTTGATATTTGCGTGTGTTTCGGCGAGATCGATCGCCAAGGTACAAGCTTTGTTTTGGTCCTTGATTCGCAAGGGTCGATCCAGCTTCATGTCTTCTCCATCTACTTCTACTAGTTCTAATCTCCTCTCTTAATTACTCCGTCACCATCGCCGCTGCTGATCATCATTAGCATAATCCATCCATCTAGTCTATCTCTAGTACTACTACACCACGTCCACCACTCCATATATCTCCGTCTTTCTAATTCATCTGCATGCGCTCAAGTCTAGTCCTCTAGCTGCTACGTATTCTTCTATGTTTCTGTTTTCTTAGCCACTGAATAATTCTTCCACATAAATATTTTAGCTGTTTGCGCGAGTGAAAGATCAGGTCCACTACATTAAATCGTCTCAAAGCTACTTGAGGCGTATCATATGGGATAGATTATACCTGCTTCAAGAAGCTTTAATATTTTAGTTCTTAGCACTTCTTTCATCTTAGGATTCAAATGCCGTTGATGATCAACAACGGGTTTAGCATCAGGTTCCATATTAATCTTGTGTTGACAGATAGTGGGACTAATGCCCTTAAGATCATCAAGCGTATATCCAATAGCAGCTTGGTGCTTCTTGAGAATTTTCAATAATTTTCTTCTTCATGTTCTGAAAGGTTAGCATTAATAATAACATGATATATCTTTTTCTCATCAAGATAAGCATATTTCAAAGTGTCAGGCAATTGTTTTAATTCAAACACAGGATCACCTTTAGGTGGAGGAGGACCTCCTAGAGTTTCAATAGGCAAATTGTGTTTAAACAGAGTTCATTGTTCAAAGAAGATTTTATCTATTTCATTCCTTTCATGCATATGCATATCATTTTCATGGTCTAGCAAATATTGTTCTAGTGGATCAGTAGGAGGCACGGCAATTGTTGGGGATATTACTACTGTGCGTAAACCGGCCAGGAGAGGCTGGGTTAACTTCATCAGTAGTCAAGTATGCTTGAAGACCATGAAAGCAGATGAGGATGTTATATAAGGGCCCAAGGCCCAGAACCGGTATAAGGCTTGTAGCCGTGAACCGACATTAGTATGTAATGTGTGTTGTAAGATAGAAAGAGTGGAGACCGAACCTGACACGTTTATGAGCCAGTCTCGGGACTCTGTAAACTGACGGGCGTCACTCATGTATATAAGGGGACGACCCGGCGGCGGTTCAGGACAACAGACAACAACTCGAAACTTAGGCGAAGCATATTCGCTCCCTGGTCATCGAAACCCCATCAATTCCATCACAACTAGACGTAGGCTTTTACCTTCATCGAAGGGGCCGAACTAGTATAAACTTTCTTGCGTCCCTTTGTCCGCTTTAACCCCTTCAAGTTAACCCGTAGCGATGGCTCCACGATTAAGTCCTTTCAAGAGGACATCTGCCGTGACAAAACCACAACAGTTGGCGCCCACCGTGGGGCTATCGCACGATGGTTTCAAGTTCTTGGAGGGAAACTTCAAAGGACTCAAGGGTTACGTTGTGGGCCGATTGACCAAGAGTCATCGCGGCAAGCTCTACATCGACGATGTGGGATGGGGCCCCGAGGCCGGCTCAATTGAGTACGGGTACCGGGTCCCCTTTGGTGGCATACACGTCTTCATCGACAAGATCGGTGAACCGGCCCTGAGCCGGACATCTGCACCGACCTCGTCGAAACGGCTCAGCGTGCACGATCTGCCCGGGTCAAGCCGGCCATGAAGCGTGCCTTCGTGGGAGTCATCCATGGAGGAGAATACGAGGATATATCGGAATCTGGTGGTGACACCGTCGTTTATTCCGGCGACGAGTCATCGACCGGAGAGACCGAGTCGTTATATCAGTTACAAGATGGCCGGATTGGGGGCTGTTCCGATGGCGACAGTATTCCGGACCCCTCTGATCCGCCAAACCGGGTTGGAATATTCATGGCCGGTACACAGGCGGCGATCCACTCTTCGACCGCAGCAGCAATGATCTCCGGATCAGCAGCGGCGACGGCAGCCGGGGCAGGAGGCCCTGTGCGGCCGCCGGCTCAAGTTTTATCTGATCTATTTGACGTGTTGGCTACGCTCATGGCAGAGGCTAATCCGGTGGATCAGGATGCCCACAACATGGAAATTGCAAACATAAAGGATCAGATCACCAAGGCCAAGGCCGGTTTGGCGGCTGAAGATGCCAGGATGACAGTAGAGCAGGCCGCTTTGGACGCACAGGCTTACCGGCTTATGCTGGATCAGAATGCCTTGCACGAAGTCCTGAAGAGAAGGCACCGGTCTCGCCTACCTCCGGTTTACGATGCTAGGAACCTCTTTAACACCCCAGGAGCGGGGACCATAACCCGCCGGTAGCAAAACGGGCGGAGGCACCTGGAGCGGGTGCGCCGGTTCAGCCATGTTTGATGGATCCGCCTCGACAGAACAACATTGTAGCCCAGCCTGTCCCAACACTGCCGGGTCACTATTCTACTCCGATGGACAATCTCATTGATGCCGCTTCACGACTGGAGGCCATCCCAATTGAAGGTGATTCTCCGGCGGTGGTGGAGACGTGCCGGGTTAAGGTGCTTCTTTGTAACATCCCAAAATTCTAAATTTTGGAATGTTATAAACCAATAGATAGGTTTGAGTGATTGCTTGATTGATTGACTGAAAGTGAGTGAAACTTTTTGAAAGTTAAATGAGAGGGAATAAAAGGACTTTCCGAACTTTCATTTTGCTTTTATGATCTTCAGGAATTCAAATTCTTTTCATCACAAAACCCTGGAGAGAAGATGACATGACTTCTTCCAGTTATTTAAATGACAAGGTGTTGAAAATATTTGAATTTCATTTGAGAATATTTCCAATTCTGAAACTTTATGCAACTCAATGATTTTCACGAGCGAAGATAAAATGACTTCTTCAAAACATATGAAATACGAGTTGGGAGTTTCAAAGAATTAAATTCAAAGTTCTTTTGAATTTATTTTCCAATTTGGAGTTATTTGAGTTTTATTCAAATTATTTTTCTCCAAAACTAAAATACATGGAAAATAGGGTAACATGATTCCCTACAACAGAAAATTGGAGAGGAATAAATTTAAAGTCATTTGAGTATTTTTAAAATGATTTTCAGTGGATTTTATTAGGGCAGTAGCACTGTTTGAATTATTTGAATTTTTGTGTATTTTATTTGAAGCTAGAATAATGTTCATCATGTAGGAAATGTTTTTCTGAAAATTTTGATATATTATATGCCTATATATTATTTTTATTTATTTTGCTTTCTTCTTATTTTGTTTTTCGGAAAAAATGTTTATTAAAAAACATCTTGCTCGACCGGGCCAACTGGGCGAAGCCACCAGCCCACCAACCGCACCACCTTCCTCCCGGCGGAGTCCGCCATGCTTGGCCCGTGACCGACCCGGCCACCCCGCCGCCTTGACCCCTCCTCCACGCCACCGTCGCCCCCCCCCCCTCCTATAAAAACCCTCAGCCCCGACCCCGTCCCTCTCCTCGCTTCGCCACACTCCACCGCCCGCATCGCCAGATCTTGCCGCCGCCCGCCTCTCCGTCGACCCTCGTCGACACCACCACCGTGTCCGCCGTCTCGTGCCGCCCCTCCCCGACGTCTCCGCCGTCCTTTGCGACCGTCGGAGCCACCGCCACGAGTTCGCCGGAGCCGCCGCCTTTCTCGCCGGAGACCGCCGTAATCCGCTCCGCCGCCCGACCCGCAGGTTTTTCCCGGTCCGGTAATAAACCACCCCGGTCTGACGGTTTTTATTTTAGGGTTTCGGTTTTGTTTAAAAAACCCGTTTTTTTATTATTTAGTTAGTTTGTATAGTGAGCGTTCGCTGTTTAGATCTCCTTAGCGAACGGTTTTCGTCGGTTTAGGTTACATGGCGGCGTTAAGCTCGATAGATATTTCTTTTATTTTTAATTTCCGGCCAGGGACCTATCTGTGATGATTTCCTTTACAGATTAGTCCCTAATTTTCAAACGCTCATAACTTTTTACTCGTTAGTCCAAATTCAACGAAACCAACGCTCACGTCTTCGTTATGATCTCCTCTATCCAGTAAAACAACTCAAACATATTTTTGAAAGTTTAAATTTTGAATTAGATCAGTTTTGAATTCAAACTTCGTTTGATCATAACTTGAGTTTCGTAACTCCGTTTTAGTTGATCCTTTTTGCAAATCGAAGCTCTTGACCTAAACTTTCTGATAAGGCCAAATTCACATAATTTTGGTACTGTTAGAAATTGTTTTATGTTGCAAGAGTTATTTGCTTGGTTTTGATGTTTTCCGATCGTTTTCTTCGTTCTTTCCGATCTTTTGAGTGATTGCTTATGTGTGGTTACTACTGCTTGATTACGATAGATTGACCGGAGTGTGACGAGTAGAACTATCAAGAGTTTTTGAGTGCGAATCATCTTCATCAACATTATAGGCAAGTAACACTTTGATCATACTCTTTCCATACCCAGTTTTTATGCATTAGTTTCAACCCTCAAACATTGCATGGTTAGGATGTCATTAATTTGTGGGTTGGGAAGTAGATGATGAGGTAGGAACCTATTGCCCTGTTATTATCAAACCCTTGGGAGTTACTTCTACGTGTTGCTTATATTGCTATGCTATGCTCGTAGACGTGGTTTGGGTTTGAGAGATATTCACGACAGATGTGAGATTGTTAATTAATGGTTTACTTTAAGGTGGCAACTTAAATACACATCTGGGTGGATTGAGGCACTGGGGAACCCCGTGTTGTCTGCTTTTATTTTGGAAATCCCGGGGTACCCGTGTGATCTTCCTAAGGACCGCCACCTGTGCTCAAAGGGAACTGAGATTATTCATGCTAGAAACTTCCGTGCGCAGCCACAAGCTATTATGGGCTCTAGCATAGTTGAGTAAGTTACGTGAAGCTCTCGAAGAGGTAGAACAGCAGGTAGTGGGTTTTATAGGTTTGGTATGATCTATCCGGAGTAGAGAGTTAACGTTTACGAAGGCGTGTCTCGGTCATCCGTTTCTCAAACACCATGCAGTGCGAGAAACCAACGGAGGCGATCGAGTCTTGTGGGGAAAAGTGCGCAAAACTCTGCAGAGTGTACAATCTAATCATGGTTAGACGTGTCCCCGGTTATTGACAATTCGAGTATCTAGTACTTGAGTATTCACATGTATCTCATCACTCTAAATTAATCTTTGTTGGGTTGTTAATTACTTTAATTGGGATTGAGTTGGGGTTATACCTTCTCAATGATGTTTCAACCACCATGATAGTTAAAGTAAAACTTATTCCTTTGATGTAGGGAAAAATTGGCTTTTTCGCAAAAACTGTAACCATAGAGCTTTCCACCAGCTATATATGCATGTAGTATAGGCTTGTTCCTTCATTACTCTCTATGTGTTACATTGCCAGCATATTCCATGTGCTGACCCGTTTTCGGGCTGCAACGTTTCATGTTGCAGACTTTTCAGACGTCGAGTAAGTGATACGTTAGGGTTATGATTTCTACACTCAACTTTGCCGTTGGTGTTGATGGGAATCCACAACCTTGTTGCTTCCGCTATATTTTGGATTGAGGTAATAGTATTTACGTTATTTATACATGTGATTTACCTCTGTTATAAATCCTTCGAGTAATCGTGTGTGTCAAAGATACCGATCCGAGGATGACACCTAAGCACGTAGACTTGATCCATTCGGTCGGGTCGCTACAAGATGGTATCGAGCGAGTTGATCAGGGGACGTGACCCTAGAAACTGGCAAGCCCATAGGAAAGATTTCCTCTACAATTTTCTTTTCAAAAAGATTTCTTACCTCTCTTCTCTTGTGAGCTTATTCAAATATTCCTTTCTAGTTAGACTATACCCTTTCCCCTTTTTGACGACTCGAAGATTTGACCGATGAGACCACTCCAAGGAGACAAGATATCGGACAACTAAGACCATTTGGAATGAAGAGGATTTACCGTGTAAATGGAAACTACAACTGTTGAAGACTCCGAAGACTAGGAGATTTTGAAGGCTCTGAAGAATTCCCAGATTTTTTTTATGAGCTAGGAAGGTTACACTTATGGAATTTGACAGACTATGGAAGTTATCAATACCCGAGATCAAGGTGTATTGGAGTAAGACCGGAGCATGGAGAGTTAAAAACTCAAAGTTTTTGTCAAGGAAACCCTAAGGCAGGAGATATCAACTATGGAATGGTAGCTCATGGAAATGACAAGAGCAAAAACATGGCTATCCATGATGTTGTTAACCGCCTATGCTATTGTCACCATGTGGGGTTAAGCGTGCAGATGCATGGAAGCATTGGATGGTAGAAGGCTGAAGGAATATCTGTCAGCGAAGGATGCAGTTTTAACATAGCTGGTGCATCACCAGGATCTGGAGTGTTACATCGGGAAGTTAAGATGGACCCACAAGAAGCTAAATTTTGACAAGGAAGTATTTCATGAAGAACTCGGGATCCGAACACGAAAGTAGACAAGCGGAGGAACAAAACCTCGAAATACCGGAGATTAAATGGGAATTTGGAGGACAGTAGGATCATCGTTCATATCGAGGTTGATGAAACCCAGAAGTTTGGAACGTAACTCCAGAAATATTGAAGGACGCCCTGATAGACTTTACGACAACAGAGATGATCTGGCAAAAGAACTTGAGTAGGACAAGCATGATCGGAAGAAGCCATCGTAGATCTGAACAAGACTGGAAGAGTTTGATGACTTGGAAGATTTATTGACCTTTAGAAGACCAAACCCCTATTATATACCTGCGTTAGATGCGACGATTGTGAGCTGTCATTTGTTTGATGTTTTTCTCACAGCCACAATAAAATCTGCCTTTTCAAAACTATTGTTTGTATTGTGCGCATCCCTCTCTATCTCTCTTACTCCACCCTAAAACCCATGGACCCAATAGAGGATGAATGGAGATGAGCTTGGATTTTCTGGACCGATGAGTCAATTGGAGACAGACCGATGTATTCAGAACATGGAGGATCACTTGGAGAATAACCCTACAGCCAGAAAGGATATGGCCCAAAGATGCTCTTCAATGCTTTGAAAGAGGTGCTTTGCTACTTGGTGGAGGGTGTACCAAACCATCAATGGATTGCAAGGAGTAACCACTTGGAAAGAATTAAAGTTGACTTTGCTAAAGTCTCGGTTTGTGACCCAGAAATTGAGGCCTCATGGAAAGGATATGAAGAAACCTTGTGCATACAAGCTTTGTAGGGAAATAGGATACAACCATAAAGAAAACAAGGACGAATACCCTCATAAGCAGAGGATTACCAAAGGAGTTAGCCGAGGATCTCAGGGAACTTCGATTGGAGATTGTTCCCAAAGGTTTTGTTGCAGCAATGGAAGTTCAGTCTACAGAGTTGGGAAAGATCCGTGAAGCTCAGAAGGATGACAAAGAGATTGCTGAGGTAAAATAGAGGATGAGTAAAGGAAAGGCCGAAGGTTTTCGTAAGGATGATCACGACACCTTATGGTTTGTGGACAGTGTATATATACCTACTAATGCAAAGATCAGGAAATTAATACTTCAGGAGGCTCATGACTCACCATACTCGATTCGCCCTGGAAACACCAAAATGTATTTGGATTTGAAGGAGTGTTTCTGGTGGACTGGTATGAAGAAGGATATTGCCGAGTATGTAGCCGTATGTGATGTATGTCAGAGTGTGAAGGCAGAACATCAGAAGCCAGCAGGAGTACTACAGCTTATGCCGATACTCGAATGGAAGTGGGATAAGCTTGGCATGAATTTCATTACCGGATTTTCCAGAACCCGATTGGAATATGACTCTATCTGGGTAGTAGTTGACTCGCTTGACCAAAGTGTCTCACTTTTCCCCAGTGAAAACCCCTATACAAGTGCGAAGTTGGCCAAGATATGTTTGACAAGGATCGTATGTCTGCATGGAGTTCGAGGACCATCGTGAGAGGAACACAGTTTACCTCAAAGTTTTGGAATCAATTGCACTGCACTTTGGGTACTAGGCTAGAGTTCAAGACAGCCTTCATCCGCAGACAGATGGATAAATCAAGAGAGTCAATCGAGATCTGGGAGGACATGTTGAGAGCGTGTGCACTAAATTTTGGATCTAGTAGTGATGATAATCTACCTTACGCGGAGTTCTCATACAACAACAGCTATCAAGTCAGTTTGAAGATGACCCCTTTTGAAGCTTTGTATGGGAGAAGGAGCGGAACCACGATTGATGTGGGATGAAGTTGGAGACCGTCGATTGTTTGGACCAAATGTGATCAAGGAGTCAGAAGATAATGTTAAGTTGATTCGAGATAGAATGAAGGTAGCTCAGTCCAGGCAGAAGAGTTATGCAGACTCAAAAAACGCAAGGAGGTAGTCTATGAATCGAAGATAGAGCATATCTTTGTGTGCCACATCTGTGAGGAGTTAAACGATTTGGAGTTAAGGGAAAGTTACCCCCGAGATTTGTAGGACCATGCCGAGTTTGGAACGTATGGGAGAATTGGCTAACCAGTTGGAGTCACCCGAAGGACTGTTAGGAGTTCATGATGTGTTTCACGTATTTCAATTAAAGAAGTGCCATGCAGAGATGGCCAATATTTCCTTGTAAGGACGCTTGACCCTGGAAAGGATAGTGATGTTCCATGAAGGGGAGTATGGACTTCATAAGTATAAGTTTTTATCTCGGTAGGTGGGATATCCCACGAGGATGAAGAGGTGAATTACTATTGGATATAAAGGAGGTATGATGTTGGAAATATGGATCAAGGTAAATTCCATGATGAGTCTGATTAATCATGTCCTAGTTTGGTACAATAGAAGGAAGAAAGACATTACAATTGGATGGATTTTAAGTATGCTAAGAAGCTGGAAGTTGAATGTTGGAATAATGATCAGTTGCCCAAATGATGTGTTCAAGATTATAAGTGATGAGATGGGCCATAACCCACAGGCCCCAGGACTTGCCAAGAAGCAAGCACATTCTTGCTGAAGGAAAAGCCCTGGAAGAAGTTACGATTTTATCGATAGACGATTCTATAGGAGTTTACGCAAAACCTGAGAGTTGTTAAGGAACGATAGATGTTTTGTTTGGCTTGCAGAATCAATGGATTATCCGAACTTGGTTCGTCGACAAGAGAAATTCTGCAATGCTTGTGAGGATGACCGAGTGTTAGAATGCGAGATTCGCTAAACCATGTACAAGGTAATGATTTGGGTGCGGGATGGATTGATCACCATACCGACTTACTCTTATTATTCGCGTTGCTATATGGGATGGTAAATCTGAGTGACTTACCTATAGTAGAGAGACGACGATCAAAACCTTGTTTGAACCTTAGAATGAAATAAGTATTTTCCCTTGTACACGGCAGCTGTTGCCAATCGTAGGATATACGGTGAGGTTCAACCCAGACCCGTTTTCTGCAGGAGAAACCATAAATCATTGACCACCATGAGATACCGATAGTTGTTTAGAATTGGCACCAGACCCGTCAGCTATGAAGACCCAGTCTTGGAATAACCTTACCAAGAGGAAAGGACAAAGGAATTGAGGAAAAGGTTATGCCACTACCGGAAGAGCCCAGAGAAGGAATTTTCCTGAAAGATCTGATAAGACCGACACTGTCAACAATAAGGATGGAGTATATGAGTTTTGATGGAACCGTAACCATGCTTCTAAGGGTGGTAGCACCCGAGACCCCGGAGATGATCGATGGATTTTGAGAAGACCCCCAAACCTAACCTATTTCTTGCTAGCCTCTCCGAATCTCGAGGACGAGATTCATTTTAAGGGTAGTAGTTTGTAACATCCCAAAATTCTAAATTTTGGAATGTTATAAACCAATAGATAGATTTGAGTGATTGCTTGATTGATTGACTGAAAGTGAGTGAATTCGAAACTTTTTGGAAGTTAAATGAGAGGGAATAAAAGGACTTTCCCAAACTTTCATTTTGCTTTTATGATCTTCAGGAATTCAAATTCTTTTCATCACAAAACCCTGGAGAGAAGATGCCATGACTTCTTCCATTTATTTAAATGACAAGGGGTTTGAAAATATTTGAATTTCATTTGAGAATATTTCCAATTCTGAAACTTTATGCAACTCAATGATTTTCACGAGCGAAGATAAAATGACTTCTTCAAAACATATGAAATACGAGTTGGGAGTTTCAAAGAATTAAATTCAAAGTTCTATTGAATTTATTTTCCAATTTGGAGTTATTTGAGTTTTATTCAAATTATTTTTCTCCAAAAGTAAAATACATGGAAAATAGGGTAACATGATTCCTACAATGTAAAATTGGAGAGGAATAAATTTAAAGTCATTTGGGTATTTTTAAAATGATTTTCAGTGGATTTTATTAGGGCAGTAGCACTGTTTGAATTATTTGAATTTTGTTGTATTTTATTTGAAGCTAGAATAATGTTCATCATGTAGGAAATGTTTTTCTGAAAATTTTGATATATTATATGCCGATATATTATTTTTGTTTATTTTGCTTTCTTCTTATTTTGTTTTTCTGGAAAAAAATGTTTATTAAAAAAGAAAACATCTTCCTGGATCGCAACCGGGCCGAAGCCCGCTTGCCAACCCAACCAGTACCGCTTTTCCTCCCGAAGCGGAGTCCGCCGCCAAGACGCCAAGGCCATGCAGGACCGACCCGGCCACCCCACCGCCTTGACCCCTCCTCCACGCCACCGCCGCCTCCTATGAAAACCTCACCGACCCTGCCCCTCTCCTCGCTCACAGACTCCACCGCTCGCATCACCGGATCTTGCCGCCCGCCTCTCCGTCGACCCTCGCCGACACCACCACTGGCCCGCCTCAGTCTCGTGCCCTCCCGACGTCTGCCTCAGTCCCTTATGACCGTTCTTGAGCCACCGCCACGAGTTCACGGAGCCGCCTTTCTCGGCCGGAGACCGCCGTAATCTGGCCTCCGCCCGACTAAGCAGGTTTTTCCCGGTCCGGTAATAAACCACCCCGGTCCGACGGTTTTTATTTTAGGGTTTCGGTTTTGTTTAAAAAACCCATTTTTTTTATTATTTAGTTAGTTTGTATAGTGAGCGTTCGCTGTTTAGATCTCCTTAGCGAACGGTTTTCGTCGGTTTAGGTTCTGTAGCGAGCTTCGCTCGATAGATTTTTCTTTTTATTTTTAATTTCCGGCCAGGGACCTATCTGTGATGATTTCCTTTACAGATTAGTCCCTGATTTTCAAACGCTCATAACTTTTTACTCGTTAGTCCAAATTCAACGAAACCAACGCCCACGTCTTCGTTATGATCTCCTCTACCAGTAAAACAACTCAAACATATTTTTGAAAGTTTAAAATTTGAATTAGATCAGTTTTGAATTCAAACTTCGTTTGATCATAACTTGAGTTTCGTAACTCCGTTTTAGTTGATCCTTTTTGCAAATCGAAGCTCTTGACCTAAACTTTCTGATAAGGCCAAATTCACATAATTTTGGTACTGTTAGAAATTGTTTTTATGTTGCAAGAGTTATTTGCTTGGTTTTGATGTTTTTCGATACGTTTTCTTCGTTCTTTCCGATCTTTTGAGTGATTGCTTATGTGTGGTTACTATTGCTTGATTATGATAGATTGACCGGAGTGTGACGAGTAGAACTATCAAGTGTTTTTGAGTGCGAATCATCTTCATCAACATTGCAGGCAAGTAACACTTTGATCATACTCTTTTCATACCCAGTTTTTATGCATTAGTTTCAACCCTCAAACATTGCATGGTTAGGATGTCATTAATTTGTGGGTTGGGAAGTACATGATGAGGTAGGAACCTATTGCCTGTTACTATCAAACCCTTGGGAGTTACTTCTACGTGTTGCTTATATTGCTATGCTATGCTCAGAGACGTGGTTTGGGTTTGAGAGATATTCACGACAGATGTGAGATTGTTAATTAATGGTTTACTTTAAGGTGGCAACTTAAATACACATCTGGGTGGATTGAGGCACTGGGGAACCCAAAGGTTGTCTCTGCTTTTATTTTGGAAATCCGGGTACCGTATGATCTTCCTAAGGACCGCCACCTGTGCTCAAAGGAACCGAGATTATTCATGCTAGAAACTTCCGTGTGCGACCACTAGCTATTATGGGCTCTAGCATAGTTGAGTAAGTTACGTGAAGCTCTCGAAGAGGTAGATCAGCAGGTAGTGGGTTTTATAGGTTTGGTATGATCTATCCGGAGTAGAGAGTTAACGTTTCTGAAAGACTGTGTCTCGGTCATCCGTTTCTCAAACACCATGTAGTGCGAGAAACCAACGGAGGCGATCGAGTCTTGTGGGGAAAAGTGCGCAAACCTCTGCAGAGTGTACAATCTAATCATGGTTAGCCGTGTCCCCGGTTATGGACAATTCTGAGTATCTAGTACTTGAGTATTCACATGTATCTCAACACTCTAAATTAATACTGTTGGGTTGTTAATTACTTTAATTGGGATTGAGTTGGGGTTATACCTTCTCAATGATGTTTCAACCACCATGATAGTTAAAGTAAAACTTATTCCTTTGATGTAGGGAAAAATTGGCTTTTTCGCAAAAACTGTAACCATAGAGCTTTCCACCAGCCATATATGCATGTAGTATAGGCTTGTTCCTTCATTACTCTCTATGTGTTACATTGCCAGCATATTCCATGTGCTGACCCGTTTTCGGGCTGCAACGTTTCATGTTGCAGACTTTTCAGACGATGAGTAAGTGATACGTTAGGGTTACGATTTCTACACTCAACTTTGCCGTTGGTGTTGATGGGAATCCACAACCTTGTTGCTTCCGCTATATTTTGGATTGAGGTAATAGTATTTATGTTATTTATACATGTGATTTACCTCTGTTATAAATCCTTCGAGTACTGTGTGTGTCAGCATACCGATCCAGGGATGACACCTAAGCACAGAGACTTGATCCATTCGGGTCGGGTCGCTACATTCTTCGAACAGCTTTGGTGCAACAGGAGGCTTACTCATACAGTCGCGACCGGATTCATTCAACCCCCCGTCCAAGCCGGAGTTACAGCAGGCGGATGGATGAACCGGCTGTGTCAAGTAACGCACGGAACCGTGAACCTCCCCGTGGAAACAACCCGGCAGGTGGCGCTGGTGATGCTCAGAAGGTGGTAGATCGGGCCCGAGCGCGCAGGTAGGCCGAGTTAGCGGCGCAGTATGAAGCTCGTCAGCTTACTCCGATTCATCCGACCACATCAATCGAGCCAGGAGTTACCTCTAGTTCTTTGATGGTGCCGTGCCTTGTCCCAGCGTTACGCAATGTGCGCCTGCCCAAGGATTTCAAGGGCCCGCGTAAGGTGCCAAATTACACTGTCGATTTATCTCCAGAAACATGGGTCGAGAGCTATGAGATGGCCATGGAGATGCTTGATGTGGATGATGCGGCGTGTGCGAAATATTTCACCATGATGCTAGAAGGGACGGCCCGTACTTGGTTAAAAAGTCTACCGGCTAATTCTATCAGTTCATGGGCCGAGTTGAGAGCCCGGTTTATCCAGAATTTTAAGGATACATGTAAGCAGCCTATGTCAATAGTAGACTTGGCTGCCTGTGTCCAGTAGGAAGGAGAGTCAACAACCCGTTGGGTGCGCCGGGTCTCGAAAATTTTGCATTCGTCAGACCGCATCAATGCCGATACTGCAGTTATAACCTTGGAAGGCAACTGCCGGTTTGAACCTCTGAAGTTGAAATTGGGACGGCTAAAGCGCCATTGCAATGATATGGGAACCCTCATGGCTGCGTTAGTGAAGTATGCCGATTCTGATAGTACCAAGGATCCCGAGTCTGACGATGATTAGGCAGGGAAGGGAAAAAAGAGTGGCAACGCCAAAGCGCAGCACTACAACCCGGCGGGTCATGGAAACGGCGGCAAGCGTAAAGCGGATAACAGCGTGGATTTTGTGGCTAATACCAGCACACAGGACAAGGGCCAGCGACGAAAGGGTAAACCGCCGAACCGCAATGGAGCGCCTAATCCTAACCCGGACCACCTATCTTACCTGTTGAACCAGCCCTGCCCAAAACATGGGACGAAGGAGATGCCGGCCACACACCTCTGGAAGGACTGCTACATCATGCAGGAGTTCAAAAGTTCTAACGCGTTCCGGTATGATCACGGGCCAGGTGGCGGTTCAGGCTCCGGATTTCATGGGTCGGGTTATGGTGGAGGAAAGTTCAGGCTTCAATGGTAATCAGGGCGGACACAATAATCAAGGTAACCAGGGCAGCCAGGGTGGCTACAATCAGCATCAACAGTAGCAATCGGGTTATCATAGCAACCTGAAGCAGTTAAACAATGGGCAATACCTTGTCTTCACCACTAGTTTGGACAAGCGTGACCAAAAACTTCATAAGAGGGCCGTGAATTCCGTTGAACCGGCAGTGCCCCGTTACTTGCGCTGGTCCGAGCAGCCAATTGTATGGAGTAGAGAGGATCATCCACCCTGGGTTGACAATCCGGGTCAACTGGCATTGGTGGTGGCACCTCAGGTGGGAGGTTATAAGTTCACCAAGGTACTCATGGACGGAGGAAGCAGCATCAATATCCTTTACTATGAAACCTTCCGTCGCATGGGGTTAACCGATAAAAATCACAAACCGTCCAATACAGTGTTCCATGGTGTAGTACCTGGTAAATCGGCATATCCTGTTGGTAAGATAGCTCTGGAGGTGGCTTTTGGAGATGACCACGATTCCAGATCACAAACATTGACTTTTGAAGTGGTGAAAATCAAAAGTCCGTATCACGCCCTGTTTGGACGGCCGGCTTATGCTAAATTTATGGCATGTCCCTATTATGTTTATCTGCAGCTCAAGATGTCGGGTCACAAAGGAACCATAACCGTCCATGGAAGCCGCAAGATTGCTCTGGAGTGTGAAGAAGGTGATGCGGCCTATGCTGAGTCGGTTTGTGCCACAGAAGAGTTAAAATTTTACAAGGATAATGTTGATCCGGCAGATATGACTTCATTGAAGAAGCCAACTACAGAGCATGATCCGGCCCTGAAGTTTAAATCGGCTGCTGAGACTAAGCTTGTTGACTTCATGTCTGGCGATTCGTCCAAGCAGTTCAGCATCAGCGCAAATTTGGATCCGAAATAGGAAAGCGCGCTCATCGAGTTCATCCGTGAGAATCGGAACATCTTTGCGTGGAAGCCTTCTGACATGCCAGGTGTACCGAGGGAAATCGCTGAGCACACTCTTAATGTTGATCCTAAGTATAAACCGGTGAAGCAGTTTCTCCGCCGGTTCAATGAAGAAAGGCACAAGGCTATTGGAGAGGAAGTGGCCAGGCTCTTAGCGGCTGGATTTATCATGGAAGTTTTCCATCCTGAATGGTTAGCTAATCCGGTGCTGGTCCTTAAGAAGAATGGCACATGGCTGTGTGTGGATTACACAGATCTCAACAAAGCTTGTCCAGCAGATCCTTTTGCCCTCCCCCGTATTGATCAAATTATTGATGCTACGGCGGGTTGTGAGCGTTTGAGTTTTTTGGATGCATATTCTGGTTATCATCAGATCAAAATGGCGATTAAGGACCAGGAGAAGGCGACCTTCATAACTCCCTTTGGAGCCTTACGCTATGTGTCTATGCCCTTTGGGCTCAAGAGTGCCAGGCGACTTATCAACGGTGTGTGCGTAATTGTCTTCATAAACAAATCGGCCGTAATGTTCATGCCTATGTGGATGATATTGTGGTCAAGTCAAGGAAGAAGGAGACTCTGGTTGATGATTTGAAGGAAACCTTTGATAACCTGCGGACTTACAAGATGATGCTCAATCCGGCCAAGTGCATTTTTGGTGTACCGGCAGGCAAGCTATTGGGCTTTCTGGTATCTAACAGGGGCATTGAGGCTAATCTGGAAAAGATCACAGCCATCACCTCCTTGGCTAAACCGAAGTGTATCAATGACATTCAATGCTTGGCAGGCCAGATTGCCACGTTGAGCCGGTTTATCAGCCGCCTCGGCGAGAAGGCGAATCCTTTGTATCAGATGCTGAAGAAAACGGATAACTTCGTCTGGAGTTCTGCCGCTGATGAGGCGTTTCAGGACTTAAAGAGGCAGCTGGCTAATCCGCTCGTTCTTGCTGCTCCAGTTGACAAGGAACCATTGCTGTTATATGTGGCAGCTAATGCTCGAGCAGTCAGCGTGGCTATTGTGGTGGAGCGCAAGGAGGCAGGCAAGAAATATCAGGTTCAACGTCCGGTTTACTATATCAATGAGATACTTATTGAGTCCAAGCAAAGGTACCCGCATTGGCAGAAGTTGGTGTATGGAGTTTTCATGGCAAGCCGGAAGCTTAAGCAGTACTTCCAAGGTTATCCCATCACAGTGGTCAGCTCTGCTCCTTTGGGAGATATAATCCGAGCAGGGGAAGCAATCGGCGGATTGCCAAGTGGGCTATAGAGCTTGGGCCTCATGGGTTGAAATACATACCTCGAACGGCGATCAAATCTCAGGCACTTGTGGATTTCATCAACGATTGGACAGAACTGCAAGCACCTGAAGAGAAGCCGGATCACACTTATTGGACTATTCATTTTGATGGGTCCAAACAATTGGAGGGCTCGAGGGCTGGAGTCGTATTAACTTCCCCACGAGGTGACAGGTTTTGTTATGTTCTCTGCTTAATGTTCCCTTGTACTAATAATGCAGCTGAGTACGAAGCTTTACTCCATGGTCTTCGAATGGCTAAGGAGATGAATCTTAGCCGAGTTAAGTGCTTCGGTGACTCGGACCTGGTGGCTCAACAAGTGTCTGGCACTTGGGATTTCAAGGATCCGCTCATGGCAGCATATCGTCGTGAGGTGGATATTGTTGCAGGTCACTTTAAAGGTTATCAGGTGGATCACGTGGACCGACGGAAGAACGAAGCGGTGGACGCTTTGAGCCGATTGGGTTCTCAACGTAAACCGGTCCCGCCTAATGTCTTCTTGGATGTTCTGCATAGTCCGTCCGTCAAGCTCCCTGGTGAAGAGGATTTGGCTATTCCTGATCCGAAAGCTCAACTGGTGGCGGCTCTTCATGTTATCCCGGATTGGACAGTTCCTTACCTGGCGTACATGAACCGGGGCGAGTTACCGGAGGATGAGACTCTGGCCAGGCAGATAATCCGGTGGTCCAAGTCCATGACTATTATCAATGGAGAGTTGCATCATTGCAGTGTGTCAGGGGCGTTTCAACGCTATGTATCTCCTGAGGAAGGCTGTGAAATTTTGCGCGAGATCCACGAAGGAGATTGTTGTCACCATGCCGGTTCAAAATCTTTGGTGGCCAAAGCGTTTCGTCACGGTTACTATTGGTTGACAGCTCATGCTGATGCTGAGGACTTGGTCAGACGATGTGACGGCTGTCAGAAGTTCTCAAGACGCGCTCATATACCGGCTCAAGAGTTGAGAATGATTCCAATTACTTTGTGACTTGGGGGCTGGATATGGTTGGGCCTTTCAAGAGGTCCAAGGACAAGAAGACCCACCTCTTGGTGGCGGTTGACGAGTTTACAAAGTGGGTGGAGGCAGAGTCCGTTAGCAAGTGTGACGCGGCCACGATGGTTCAATTCATCAAAAAGGTGATTTTCTGGTTTGGCTTTCCACATAGCATTATCACTGACAATGGTACCAATCTGTCCAAGGGTTGTAGCGACCCGACCTCAGATGGTCAAGTCTCTGTGCTTCTGTGTCATCCCTAGATCGGTAATGCTGACACACACAGTACTTGAAGGATTTATAACAGAGTAGCAATCACACACTTATTACATCGAGTGTCTCAAAAGAGAACTTAATACAATAATATGGCTGAAGGCCATCTAATGCGATAACAGCGGAAGGCTTGGAAGATAAGGTGAGTCCATCAACTCCAACGGCATAACTGAGCTGCACGGCAACGACCTACAATCCTTACTCCTTGTCTGAAAAGTCTGCAACATAATACATTGCAGCCCGAGAACGGGTCAGCACATGGAATATGCTGGCAATGTAACACATAGAGTAATGAAAGAATAAGCTATACTACATGCATATATGGCTGGTGGAAAGCTCTATGGTTACAGTTTTGCGAAAAGCCAATTTTTCCCTACATCAAAGGAATAAACTTAACTATCATGGTGGTTGAAACATCATTGAGAAGGTGTAACCCCAACTCAATGATCCCAATTAAAGTGATTAACAACCCAGCAAAAATTAGTTAAGAATGATGAGATACATGTGAATACTCAAGTACTAGATACTCGTAATCGTCCATAACCGGGACACGGCTAACCATGATTAGTTTGTACACTGCAGAGGTTTGCGCACTTTTCCCCACAAGACTCGATCGCCTCCGTTGGTTTCTCGCACTGCATGGTGTTTGAGAGACGGATGACCGAGACACAGTCTTTCAGAAACATTAACTCTTTACTCCGGATAGATCATACCAAACCTATAAAAACCCACTACCTGCTGACCTACCTCTTCAAGAGCTTCACGTAACTTACTCAACTATGCTAGAGCCCATAATAGCTTGTGGCTGCACACGGAAGTTTCTAGCATGAATAAACTCAGTTCCCTTTGAGCCTGGGTGGCGGTCCATAGGAAGATCACACGGGTACCCCGGGATTTCCAAGAAAATAGACAACACTGCGTTCCCCAGGTGCCTCAATCCACCCAGATGTGTATTTAAGTTGCCACCTTAAAGTAAACCATTATTTAACAACCTCACATCTGTCGTGAATATCTCTCAAACCCAAACCACGTCTACGAGCATAGCATGGCAATATAAGCATAACGTAGAAGTAACTCCCAAGGGTTTGGTAGTAACAGGGCAATAGGTTCCTACCTCATCATCTACTTCCCAACCCACAATTTAATGACATCCTAATCATGCAATGTTGGAGGGTTGAGCTAATGCATAAAAAAAACTGGGTATGAAAAGATATGATCAAGTGTTACTTGCCTTGCTGACGATCCGTGAATCCTAGAGACTCGTAGTAACACGCTTCGCACTCCGGGAATTCTATCGCAAGCAAACAATACATACATAAGTAAACAAGCGAAGATGCACAAATGAAACTTCAACTGAAGAGGTTGACCGGAGAGTTCAACTTAAGAACTCCGGTTTGCCAAAAAGAATCAAACCAAACGGAACAACGAAACTCAAACGGCGAGAAAAACAAGGTCCGTTTACTAATCTGAACTAGGGTCAAATTTTACAGAGATAAAAACTGGTTTAAGTTGATTATTCGGAAAGAGGGTTTCGAGATAAAACTCGAGGCGCTTGAATCGCCTGATTCCGATAAACGAGCGAAAAGATAAACAGGTTTGAAAATTGGATCAGAAATCACGATCAGAATAACCGCGGAATAAATCCAATAAAAGAAAAGAGACGAATCGCTAAGCGAGCGAACGTTCGTTAACAGAACCTAAACAGTGAACGCGTTCGTTAGAACGAACGAATGAACGGACGTTCGCTAAATAAATAAACCGACGAAAATAAACCGATCTATATAAAAAAACGATCTAGGGTTTATATAAAAAAACCGAAGGGTTTTTCTAAAAAAAAAATAAACCGGCGGCGGGGGTCGGCTACCTCCGGCAAGGCGCGTCCAGCGGGGCGGGCGGCTCCGGCGGGCTCCGTGGTGGGGCGGGGTCGGCGAGGGCGGCGGCTCGGCGAGGGGCGACGGCGACGGCGCTGAGGCGGGCGACGGCGAATCGGGGCTCCGGGCGGCTCGGCGGCTTGGGTGGTGGCGGGGTGGTGGCGGCTTGGGTGGTGGCGGGGGTGGTGGTGTGGCGGCGGGGGCGGCGGCATATATAGGACGGCGGGGTCGGGCGGCTTGGGGAAGGGGCGCCCGGGGGTGGAGTCCGGCTTGGACTCGCCCTCGGCGTCCGTGCAGACGGCGGGCGTGTGTGAGGAGGCGGCGGTGAGCTGGCTTTTGGGCCTTGACCCCGACCAAGGGTCCATTTTTTAAAACATTCTTGAAAGAAAAATTCATAGAAAAATAAATAAAAATCTAAAAATTCAAAAATAATTTTTTTCCGTCTAAATAAAATATTTAGAAATAGATGAACTTTTCTTGGCCCCTAAAATGCAACTTTTAAAGCGTGCAAAATTTTTCTAGGGCAAATAAAATTCCAAATAAAATCAAATAAAATCCCAAAAATGATTTTAACATTTTTCCTCCGTTATTTCAATTATTTTGGAGAAGTCATATTATCTCCCCTCATTTATTTATTTAAATTGAAATAATTTTCTGAAGAGAAAATTAATTAAAATCCAATATCCCCGTCTTTCATTATTTGATAAAATTCAAATATGAAAATTGAAAAATCCCCAACTCTCTCCGAGGGTCCTTGAGTTGCTTAGGATTTTCGAGGATGGTAAACGAGAATGCAAATAAAATATGATATGCAAGAATGACCTATGTATAACATGCCAAATTGAAAATTTGGGATGTTACAAACCTACCCCCTTAAGATGAATCTCGCCCTCGAGATTCGGGTTAACTAGAAAATAGGTGCGGATGGTCCTTGCGAATATCCTCTTCTCGCTCCTAGGTGGCTTCTTCCTCGGTGTGGTGGCTCCACTGAACTTTGCAAAACTTGATCACCTTGCTGCGAGTGACTCGGCTATCGAAATCCAAAATATTTACTGGCTTCTCCTCATAAGTCAAATTATTATCCAGTTGTATCGCCTCCAGGGGCACTGTATCCTTTAGCGGCATGTCGGCCATCTCAGCGTGGCACTTCTTCAGTTGCGACACGTGAAACACGTCATGCACTCCTGATAGTCCTTCAGGTAACTCCAACTTGTAGGCAACTTCTCACATCCGTTCCAAAATACGGTACGGTCCTACAAATCTTGGGGCTAACTTTCCCTTTACTCCAAAACGTTTCACTCCCCTCGGGGTGATACTGCAGAATATACTCTGTCTCCAATTTCATAGGTTACTTCCTTGCGTTTAGAATCTGCGTAACTCTTTTGTCTAGACCGAGCAATCTTTAGTGCATCTCTCGATCGGTTTAACCTTCTCCTCGAGTCTTCGATCAAATCTGGTCCAAACAATCGGCGGTCTCCAACCTCATCCCACATCAAGGGTGTTCTCGCATCTGCGCCCATACGAGCTTGAACGGTGCCATCTTCAAAGCGGCTCGGTAGTTGTTGTTGTATGAGAATTCTGCGTCTGACAAATTGTCATCCCAACTAGATCCATAATCTAGCGCATGTGCTCTCAACATGTCCTCCAAAATCTGATTGACTCTCTCTGTCATGCATCCGTCTGCATGGGTGGAACACAGATTGAACTCCAATCTGGTACCCAAAGTTTGGTGTAGCTGATGCCAAAACTTTGAAGTAAACTGTGTTCCTCTATCCGATACGATACTCCTCGGAACTCCATGCAAACATACGATCCTGGTCATATATATCTTGTCCAACTTTGCACTTGTATAAGTTGTTTTCACTGGGATGAAATGAGCTACTTTGGTCAAACGATCCACTACTACCCATATTGAATCATATCCTGCTTTGATTCTGGGTAATCCGGTGATAAAACCCATGCCAAGTTTGTCCCACTTCCATTCGGGTATTGGCATAGGTTGCAACAGTCCTGCTGGCTTTTGATGCTCTGCCTTCATTCTCTGACATACATCGCAAACGGCTACATACTCGGCAATATCCTTCTTCATACCAGTCCACCAGAAACGTTCCTTCAAGTCCAAGTACATCTTGGTGTTTCCGGGGTGAATCGAGTATGGTGAGTCATGGGCCTCTTGAAGTATTAACTTCCTGATCTCCAAATTGTTGGCACATAAATCCGATCCTCAAACCACAAGGTATCGTGCTCATCCTCGCGAAAACCTTTGGCTTTTCCTTTGCCCATCCTTTCCTTTATCTCAGCAATCTCTTTATCCTCCTTTTGAGCGTCTCGAATCTTGTCTAACAAGGTCGATCGAACCTCCATTGTTGCAAGAAAACCTCTTGGAACAATCTCCAAATGAAGTTCCATAACATCCTCTCGCTAACTCCTTTGGCAGTCCTCTACCTTCAAGGATATTGGCATAACTCTTCCGACTCAAAGCGTGCCTTTCTGACGTTGGCTTTTCCGGATGATAGTGTAGCTTCATGTCGTAATCTTTTATAAGTTCCAGCCATCTCCTCCGCCGGAGGTTTAACTCCTACGTGTGAAAATGTACTTTAAACTCTTATGATCCGTGTACACATCACAACGGTTTCCCATGAGATAATGTCTCCAGGTCTTCAACGCATGTACTACATTTGCTAACTCCAAATCATGTGTGGCATAGTTCAACTCATGAGGCTTCGGTTGTCGTGAGGCATCTGAAACAACTTTTCCTTCCTGCATAAGAACACATCCAATTCCCAAGCGAGAGGCATCACAATACACTTGAAACTCCTTATGTATATCTCGCAATGTCAAAGACTTGGGGCTGTAGTCAACCGTTCTTCAACTCTTGGAAACTTGTGCATGTAGCGACCCGACCGAATGGATCAAGTCTTCGTGCTCGTGTGTCATCCTGGATCGATAATGCTGACACCACACAGTACTTCGAAGGATTTATAACAGAGTAGCAATCACACACTTATTACATCATGGTCCAAAAGAGGACTTATTACAATAAATATGGCTTAAGGCCATCTAATAACGATAACAGCGGAAGACTTGGAAGATAAGTGAGTCCATCAACTCCGGCATCACCGAGTATAGAACCACGACCTAAAGCACCTTACTGTCGTTCGAAAAGTCTGCAACATGAAAGTTGCAGCCAAAAACGAATTGACACATGGAATATCTTGGCAATGCAACACATAGAGAGTAATGAAGAATAAGCTATACTACATGCATATATGGCTGGTGGAAAAGCTCTCTGATTCGCTTTTGCATAAAGCCAGTTTTTCCCTACTGCAAAGGAATAAATTTGTAACTATCATGGTGGTTGTGAAACATTGAGAATGGTTGACAGCATCCTCAATCCCAATTAAAATACTCATTAAAAACCCAACAATATTAATTAGAGTAACATGTTGAGATTCACATGATATCAAGTACTAGATACTCAAGATGTCCATAACCGGGGACACGGCAAATCATGATTAGTTTATACACTCGCAGAGGTTTAGCACTTTTCCCCACAAGACTCGATCGCCTCCGTTTGGTTTCTCGCACTACATGGTGTTTGAGAGACGGATGACCGAGACATAGTCTTTCAGAAGCTCTAGCACCTTACTTGTGGGTAGACCGTACCAACCTACAACCCCTACATCTGCTAGCCTACCCGTAAGAGTTTGCACAACTTACTCAGCTATGCCAGAGCCCATAATGTCTTGTGGCTGCACACGGAAGTTACTAGCATGATTGATCTTATGATCCCTTTGAGCCTGGGTGGCGGTCCGAAGAAAAACAGGCAAGTCCTGATAGAAACCAGGTGCCTCAATCCACCCAGATGTGTGTTTAAGTTGCCACCTTAGATAAACCATTAAATTAACAATCTCACATCTGTCATGGATATCACTCACCCAATCCACGTCTACTAGCATAGCATGGCATAATAAGCAAACATAGAAGTAACTCCCAAGGTTTCATAAGTAAAATAGGTAATAGGTACTACCTCAATCTACTTCCCATCCCACAATTTAATTAGATCCTAATCATGCAAGTGTTCGAGGAATAGATCTAATGCATAAAACTGGGTAGTAGAAAGAGTATGATCAAGTGTTACTTGCCTTAGCCGATGATCCGCGAAACCTAGAGATTCGAAATAACAAGCGGCGACTCCGGTGATCTATCGCAGACAAACAACAAGCATACAATAAGTACTCATCTAATGCATGGTAAATCTCGAATAAAAGATCTAACCAGAAAGTTCAACTTAAGAACCCTGGTTGCAAAAGAAAACGAATCAAACAAAACAACGGAAAACATCCGGCGGAAGAAAACAGCTCGGTTCGAGCAAGTTGAAACTAGGTCAAATTTTTACAGTAGCAAAACTTTGTTTAAGTTCATTAGTCGGAACGGCGGTTTCGAAACGAAACTCCAGGCGCTTGATTCACCTGATTCCGATAAACGAGCGAGAAGATAAACTAGAACGAAGATCGGATCTGAAATCGTGATCAAAAAATAGAGGATTAAATCCGATAAAAAGAAAAACGACGAACGGTTAAACGAACGGACGTTCGTTAACCGGGAATAACCGGTGATCACGTTCGTTAAGACGAACGGTCCGCGTAACGCCGCTAAACAAAGCAAAACCAAAAAAATTAAAACCGATCTAGGGTTTTTGAAAAAAAACCGAACAATGGAAAAGAAAACCGGAACGGTTTTTATAGGAAAAAAACCGAAACGATGGGAGGGTGGCGCGGCGCGGCTACCTCGACGAGGTGGGCTCGGGGCGGGCGGCTATGGGGCGGGCGACGGCCACGGCGGCGGCTATGGGCGGCGGCATGGGTTGGGGGCAAGGCGGCTGGTTGGGGAGGAGAGGGGTGAGGGGTATATAAAGGGGAGGGTAGCTTGGGGAGGGGCAAGCAAGGAGGAGTAGGAGTCCTCCTCGGACTCGGCCGGCGGGCGTGCCAGCTTCATGGGCGAGGAGGGCGGTTGGGGGCTCGGCTGTGCCCTTGGCCCAGGCCATAGCATTTTTTTTAAATCACGCGCAGAAAAAAAACGAATAAAATAAAATTTAAACGAACTCCAAAATTTACAAAGTAAATTTTCCCCGACTCCTAAAAATGAGTCGAACAAAATGAACTTTAACTCGGGGCCAAAAATGCAATTTTTGAAAACACGCATTTTTCCCTAAGGAAAATAAAAGCGACAAACTCCAAAATAAAAATCTTATTTGATTTTTTTATAAATCTTCATTATTTCTTTATTTTGGGAAAGTCATTTTATTCCCTCTCTCAAATTTGGTAGTAGAAATAATTGAAGATAAAATAAATAAAATCAAATGATCCTATTTCCAAAATTTGAGAAAACTCAAATATGAAAATAACGAAATCTCCAACTCTCTCCGAGGGTCCTTGAGTTGCGTGAAATTTCTAGGATCGGCAAAATGCAAGAAAATATGTAATGCCTGATGACTTAATGTATAACATTCCAATTGAAAATTTGGGATGCTACAAACCTACTCCCCTTAAGATGAATCTCGCCCTCGAGATTCGGGTTGGCTAGAAAATAGGTGAGGGTGATCCTTGAGCAAATCTTCTTCTCTTTCCCAGGTGGCTTCATCCTCAAGGTGGTGGCTCCACCGAACCTTGCAAAACTTGATAACCTTGTCATGAAAGTAACTCACTGGCATAATCGAGAATCTTGACTGGTCTCTCCTCATATGTCAAATCATCCTTCAACTGAATTGCTTCAAGTGGCACTGTATCTCCTAACGGTCCGCCATCTCGGCGTGACATTTCTTCAGCTGAGAAACATGGAATACATCATGAACTCCTGACAGTCCTTCTGGTAATTCCAGCTTATAAGCAACTTCTCCCATGCATTGCAAGATCCTATACGGTCCAATGAAATGTGGTGCTAATTTTCCTTTAACTCCAAAAACGCTTAACTCCGCGAAGTGGGGATACTCTAAGATAAACTCTGTCTCCAACTTCATACTCTATCGCCTTGCGTTTTGAATCCGCATAGCTTTTCTGTCTGGACTGGGCTACCTTGAGCCTATCACGAATCAACTTAACCTTCTGTTCAGACTCCTTAATCAAATCTGGTCCAAACAACTGACGGTCTCCAGCTTCGTCCCATGATAACGGTGTCCTGCACCTCCTTCCGTACAAAGCCTCGAAGGTGCCATCTTCAAGCTGGTTTGGTAATCGTTGTTATAAGAAAACTCGCATATGGCAAGTTATCATCCCAACTAGATCCATAATCTAGTGCACAAGCTCTCAAAGATATCCTCCAAAATCTGATTGACTCTCTCGGTCATCCATCGGTTACGTGGGTGGAAAGTCATCGAATTCCACTGGTTCCCAATGTTTCATGCAACCGATTCCAAAACTTTGAGGTAAATTGGGTTCCTCTATCTCGACACGATACTCCTCGAACTCCGTGTAAACACACAATTCTGGTCATGTATATCTTTGCCAACTTAGTAATCGCTATAGGTAGTCTTAATCGAACGAAATGAGCTACCTTCGTCAAGCGGTCGACTATAACCCAAATCGAGTCATATCCTCGAACGAGTCTTTGGCAAACCTGTGATGAAATCCATGCCTAGTTTATCCCACTTCCATTCGGGTATCGGCAATGGTTGCAACAATCCTGCTGGCTTCTGATGTTCTGCCTTCACCCTTTGACATACATCACAAACTGCTACATACTCTGCAATATCCTTCTTCATTCCGGTCCACCAAAACGTTTCCTTCAAATACAAATACATCTTGGTATTTCCTGGGTGAATCAAATAGGGTGAATCATGTGCTTCTTGCAAAATCAACTTCCTGATCTCCGGGTCATTTGGCACATGAACACGGTCCTCAAACCATAGGGTATCGTGCTCATCCTCACGAAATCCCTTAGCTTTTCCTTCGCTCATTTTCTCCTTTATAGATGCAACTTCCTTATCTGCCTTTTGAGCTTCTCTGATTTTGTCCATCAACGTAGACTGAATTTCCAATGCTACTACATAGCCTCTCGGAACTATTTCCAAACGTAGCTCTCGAAGGTCCTCGGCTAACTCCTTGGGTATTCCTCCCATCATTAGTGTATTGACGTGGCTCTTACGGCTCAATGCGTCTGCTACAACGTTAGCCTTCCCTGGGTGATAATGCAATCTCATATCATAATCCTTTATAAGCTCCAACCATCTCCTTTGTCTGAGATTTAATTCCTTCTGCGTGAAGATGTACTTCAAACTCTTGTGATCCGTATACACCTCACAATGATTTCTAATGAGAAAATGTCTCCATGTCTTCAATGCATGCACAACAGCTGCTAACTCCAAATCATGTGTGGCATAATTTAACTCATGAGGCTTTAGCTGTCGTGAAGCATACGAAACAACTCTTCCTTCCTGCATAAGTACTGCTCCAAGTCCTCGAAGTGAAGCGTCACAATACACCTCATAATCCTTGGTCTGATCTGGCAAAATTAACACTGGTGAGGTAACCAATCTTTTCTTCAACTCCTGAAAACTTGCCTCACAATCCTCAGTCCATATGAACTTGGTATCCTTTTTCAAAGAATTCTGTCATAGGCTTTGCAATTCTTGAGAAATTCTCAATGAATCTTCGGTAGTATCCTCATGAGTCCAAGGAAACTTCGGATCTCTCCAACTGTCATTGGTGCTTCCCATTTGGTTACGGTCTCAACCTTTGTGGGGTCAATCGCTATCCCTTCTCCGGATATAACATGTCCAAGAAATCCAACTTCCTTTAGCCAAAACTCACATTTGCTGAACTTGGCATATAGCTGATGTTCCCTTAGTTTTTCCAAAACCAATCGCAAATGTTCCTTATGTTCCTCTTCATTCTTCGAGAAAACCAAAATATCATCTATGAACACCACGACGAACTTATCCAAAACTCCATAAACACTTTGTTCATCGTGTTCATGAAATAGGCAAAGCGTTAGTCGGTCCAAATGACATAACGGTATATTCATACAATCCATATCTCGTGGTAAATGTTGTCTTGGGTATGTCCTGCTCTCGAATCTTCAACTGATGGTACCCTGATCGCAAATCGATCTTGGAAAACACTTTAGCTCCTTGCAAACGATCAAACATATCATTTATCATTGGTAGTGGGTACTTGTTCTTGATCGTTACTTCATTTAAACCACGGTAGTCTACAACCATCCTTAATGATCCGTCCTTCTTCTCTACTAAAAGTACGGGTGATCCCCAAGGCGAAGAACTTGGGCGTATATAACCTTTATCCAATAGCTCCTTAATCTGCTTCTTGATTTCCGCCAAATCCTGTGCGGGCATCCTGTATGGTCGCTTTGATATTGGGCCTGTACCTGGCAAAAGCTCAATCAAAAACTCAATGTCTCTATCCGGTGGCATTCCTGGCAACTCTTCCGGAAATACATCAGGGAAATTCTTCACCACTGGTACTTCTTCCTGCACAACTCCTGATAAGGAATTTACTTGTGTTCTCCTCGGCTCATGCCGTGATACATACTTGATTCTCCTCCCTTACGGGTGGTAAGCAAAATTGACTTAGTGGCGCAATCTATGTTCCCTCCATACTTCGATAACCAATCCATGCCTAATATCACATCCAATCCTTGGGATTCCGTAACTATTAGGTCCGAGGGAAAAACATAGTGTCCAATCCTTAATGGCGGTCGATCACACCATATACTAGCCATGTATTCTGCTCCGTGAGGTTACTAGCATGGGTGACCTAAGGGCTTGGGTTGGTAATTTGTACTTATCCACAAATCCCTTGATATGTATGAATGTGATGCACCAAAGATCGAAAAGAACAACCGCAGTAAATGACTTAACCAAAAACTTACCGACATCGCATCGGGCTGATCTTCAATCTCCTCTACATCAATGTGGTTCACTGTCCCTATTGAAAGGGTTTGGCTTCTTTCCGTAGCTTCCATTGCCATTTCCATTCGGCCTTACGGACATTCGCTTGCATAATGCCCAGTCTTGCGGCACTTAAAGCAAGTGATGTGGCTCAGTCTACCTTGGATGGTGTTGACGGGTTGGTGCGGTTCTGTCCATTGCTTCCTCCATTCCCTGCTCCCATTTTTGTGGCCATTATGGTTGTGCGAATTACCTCCTCCATGGGTATGTCAAACCGAACTCCCTATTTAGGGGTATAACGGGCTTCATTGGGCTCCAGAGTTGTACTTCCCTGCCCATACTTCCTCTTGCGGTTCTCAATTTGTTGCTGCTTTCCTTCAATCATGAGGGCACGGTGCAGAAGCGACCCGACCGAATGGATCAAGTCTTCGTGCTCGTGTGTCATCCTGGATCAAGAATGCCGACACCACACAAGATTTCAAGGATTTATAACAGAGTAGCAATCACACACTTATTACATCGTGGTCCAAAAGAGGACTTATTACAATAAATATGGCTTAAGGCCATCTAATAACGATAACAGCGGAAGACTTGGAAGATAAGTGAGTCCATCAACTCCAGCGGCATCACCGAGTATAGAACCACGACCTAAAGCACCTTACTCGTCGTCTGAAAAGTCTGCAACATGAAAGTTGCAGCCCGAAAACGGGTCAGCACATGGAATATGCTGGCAATGTAACACATAGAGAGTAATGAAGAATAAGCTATACTACATGCATATATGGCTGGTGGAAAAGCTCTACGGTTACAGTTTTGCATAAAGCCAGTTTTTCCCTACTGCAAAGGAATAAATTTGTAACTATCATGGTGGTTGTGAAACATTGAGAATGGTTGACAGCATCCTCAATCCCAATTAAAATACTCATTAAAAACCCAACAATATTAATTAGAGTAACATGTTGAGATTCACATGATATTCAAGTACTAGATACTCAAGATGTCCATAACCGGGGACACGGCTAATCATGATTAGTTTATACACTCTGCAGAGGTTTCATGACTTTTCCCCACAAGACTCGATCGCCTCCGTTTGGTTTCTCGCACTACATGGTGTTTGAGAGACGGATGACCGAGACATAGTCTTTCGTAAGCGCTTAGCACCTTACTTGTGGGTAGACCGTACCAACCTACAACCCCTACATCTGCTAGCCTACCCGTAAGAGTTCGCACAACTTACTCAGCTATGCCAGAGCCCATAATGGCTTGTGGTTGCACACGGAAGTTACTAGAATGATTGATCTTATGATCCCTTTGAGCCTGGGTGGCGGTCCGAAGAAAAACAGGCAAGTCCTGTCAGAAACCAGGTGCCTCAATCCACCCAGATGTGTGTTTAAGTTGCCACCTTAGATAAACCATTAAATTAACAATCTCACATCTGTCATGGATATCACTCACCCAATCCACGTCTACTAGCATAGCATGGCATAATAAGCAAACGAGAAGTAACTCCCAAGGTTTCATAAGTAAAACAGGTAATAGGTACTACCTCAATCTACTTCCCATCCCACAATTTAATTAGATCCTAATCATGCAAGTGTTCGAGGAATAGATCTAATGCATAAACTGGGTAGTAGAAAGAGTATGATCAAGTGTTACTTGCCTTGTCGATGATCCATGAAACCTAGAGATTCAAATAACAAGCGGCGACTCGGGTGATCTATCGCAGGACAAACAACAAGCATACAATAAGTACTCATCTAATGCACAGGTAAATCTCGAATAAAAGATCTAACCAGAAAGTTCAACTTAAGAACCCTGGTTGCAAAAGAAAACGAATCAAACAAAACAACGGAAAACATCCGTGGAAGAAAACAGCTCGGTTCTAGCAAGTTGAAACTAGGTCAAATTTTTACAGTAGCAAAACTTTGTTTAAGTTGATTAGTCGGAACGGCGGTTTCGAAACGAAACTCCAGGGGCTTGAATCACCTGATTCCGATAAATGAGCGAGAAGATAAACTAGAACGAAGATCGGATCTGAAATCGTGATCAGAAAATAGCGGATTAAACCCGATAAAAAGAAAAATGACGAACGGTTAAACGAACGGACGTTCGTTAACCGGGAATAACCGGTGATCACGTTCGTTAAGACGAACGATCCGGCGAACGCTCGCTAAACAGCAAAACCAAAAAAAAAACCGATCTAGGCTTTTTGAAAAAAAACCGAACAATGGAAAAGAAAACCGGAACGGTTTTTATAGAAAAAAACCGAACCGAGGGGAGGGTGGCGCGGCGCGGCTACCTCGACGAGGTGGGGCTCCGGTGGGCGGCGGCTATGGGGCGGGCGACGAAGCGGCGGCGGGCACCGGGCGGGCGGCGGCGGCGGCATGGGCGGCGGCGGGCGGCAAGGCGGCGGCAGACCGGCGCGGCGGGCGGCTGTGGCGGCGGCTGGTTGGGGCGGCGGCGGCGCTGGTTGGGGAGGAGAGGGGGGGTGAGGGGTATATAAAGGGGGGAGGGGTAGCTTGGGGGAGGGGGCAAGCAAGGAGGAGGAGGAGTCCTCCTCGGACTCGGCCGGCAGTGGCGGCGTGGCTGCGCTCGGCTGGGCCCTTGGCCCAGGCGGGCGCTGCGCATTTTTTTTAAATCACGCGCAGAAAAAAAACGAATAAAATAAAATTTAAACGAACTCCAAAATTTACAAAGTAAATTTTCCCCGACTCCTAAAAATGAGTCGAACAAAATGAATTTTACTCGGGGCCAAAAATGCAATTTTTGAAAACACGCATTTTTCCCTAAGGAAAATAAAAGCGACAAACTCCAAAATAAAAATCTTATTTGATTTTTTTATAAATCTTCATTATTTCTTTATTTTGGGAAAGTCATTTTATTCCCTCTCTCAAATTTTGATAGTAGAAATAATTGAAGATAAAATAAATAAAATCAAATGATCCTATTTTCAAAATTGGAGAAAACTCAAATATGAAAATAAAGAAATCTCCAACTCTCTCCGAGGGTCCTTGAGTTGCGTGAAATTTCTAGGATCGGCAAAATGCAAGAAAATATGTAATGCCTGATGACTTAATGTATAACATTCCAATTGAAAATTTTGGATGTTACATTGTCTCCCAATCCTCTGTCCATTTGAACTTGGTATCCTTCTTTAGCAATTCTGTCATTGGTTTAGCAATCTTGGAAAAATTCTCAATGAATCTCCGATAATATCCTGCCAGTCCAAGGAAATTGTGAATCTCACGATCAAGTGGGTGCCAACCATTCAAAGGATCGATCGACTTTTTATCGATCTACTGCTATACCTTCTCACGATATAACATGCCCAAGAAATCCAACTTCCTTTAACCAAAACTCGCACTTGCTGAATTTGGCGATAACCGGTGTTCCCGAGTTTCTCAAGAACCAAACGTAGGTGTTCTGCATGCTCCTCTTCGTTCCTCGAGTAAACCATAATATCATCGATAAACACCACAACAAACTTGTCCAAATATTCCATGAACACTTTTTTCATCATACTCATGAAATAGGCAGGGGCGTTAGTCAGTCCAAACGACATGACCGTATACTCGTATAATCCATATCGTGTGGTGAATGTTGTCTTTGGTATATCCTTCTCTCGGATGTTCAACTGATAGTATCCTGATCGTAGATCAATCTTAGAAAACACCTTAGCTCCTTGCAACTGATCAAACAGATCATTAATCATTGGTAAGGGGTACTTGTTCTTTATCGTTACTTCATTCAGAGCTCGGTAATCAACAACCATCCTTAGGGATTTATCCTTCTTCTCCACCAAAAGTACTAGGGCTCCCCAAGGTGATGAACTTCTACGAATGTAACCTTTCTCTAATAGCTCCTTGATCTGCTTCTTAATTTCCTCCGCATCATTTGCGGGCATCCGATAGGGTCTCTTTGAGATTGGCCCTGCACTGGTATTAGTTCTATCGTAAACTTCGATGTCTCGATCCGGTGGCATGCTCGGTAACTCTTCCGTAAAAACATCCGGATAATCCTTCACCATGTGTACTTCTTCTTGTACAACTCCGTGAGGGTATTCACTTGACTCCTCCTAGACACATGCCTAGATACATACTTAATCCTTTTCCTCCGGGGTGGTAAGATAAATTGACTTACTAGCACAATCGATACTTCCTCCAAACTTCGACATCCAATCCATACCTAATATCACATCCAATCCTTGCGACTCCAAGATAATTAGGTCGACAGAAAAACATGTGTGCCAATGATTAGGGGTATCTGGGTGCACCATCTGCTAGCCATATACTACTGCTCCAAAGTAGCTCACTAAAAGAGGGGTCCTAAGGGTCTGGGTTGGTAACTTAAACTTATCCACAAATCCCTTGATATATATGAATGCGATGCACCAAAGTATCGAAAAGAACAATAGCGGTAAATGATCGAACCAAAACTTACCTATTACCGCATCCGCCGCTCTTCAACTTCCTCCACGTTAACGTGGTTCACTTGTCCTTTGTTGAATGGATTGGGCTTCTTCCCAGCGCTCCCATTTCTGTTTCCATTCTTTCCTTCAGGGCAGTCGTTGGCATAGTGCCCTGTCTTCCCGCACTTAAAGCAAATAACTTGGCTCAGTCTCTCTTAGCGGGTGTAGCTGGGTTAGAGCGATTCGATTATTGTTGGCTGCATTTCCATTCCCATTCTTCGCACCATTATGCGTTCCTCCTCCAGTATGGTTATGTCCTCCATGGTTATGAACTAGTCCTCCCGAGTTCGGGGTTAGGCGAGGTTTCTGGTGAGCTCCTGAATTATACTTCCCTTGTCCATACTTCCTCTTACGACTCTCAATTTGTTGCTGCTTTCCTTCAATCATTAGGGCCTTGTCTACCAACTCCTGGTAGTTGTTGAAAGTTGCCACCATCAGCTGCATACTCATCTCATCATTCAGTCCTTCCATAAACTTCTCTTGCTTCACGGCATCCGTGGCCACATCATCAGGGGCATAGCGTGATAACTTGCTAAACTCATCCACGCATCGGGCCACAAGACGGTTCCTTCGGGCGTAAGTTGCGGAACTCACGCTTCTTTATCCGCATGGCTCCGGTTGAAACATGGGCCGTGCGAAAAGCTTGTTGAACCGGGTCCCAAGTGACATTGGCTATAGGAAAAGTAGCCGTGTAATTCTCCCACCATGCGGCTGCTGGTCCATCCAATTGATGTGCGGCAAAGCGCACTCTTTCAGCATCCGTGCATCCTGCGGTGGTTAACTCCCTTCCAATACGGCGTAACCAGTCATCTGCAACTATTGGCTCGGTGCTACTGGAAAACACCGGCGGTTGTAACCTCAGAAAACGGGCTAAATTGTCCACTGGTGGCGGGTTGTTGTTGTTGTTGTTGTTGGCATTGCCTAGTTCTGAACTAGCAATTGCATCAAGGCATTCTGTTGTTGGATCAACTGAGTGAGCTCCGGTGGGAAAGCAAAACCGGGGTCACGTCTCGGAGGCATCTGAGGGTTTAGAGGGGAGATATTAGAAATAGAAAGAGGTCTAGTCAGAAAACACTACCCATATGCACATGAGGCAAAACACACATTCATTCAATCAATCAAGCAAGGGCATACAAAACGGTCTAGGACTATCGCATAAGTGCTCACTACTACTAATTACATGGGGGAAAATACTACTAATATTTTGTGGTCATCTAGAAATTTTGATCGGTGGAAGACTCCATGATGTCTGCTCCAGCTTCGTCTTCATAGTCATCATCACTCGGATCTGAGTCGGTGTCGTCGATGATGATGCAGCTTGTCCGGACAAGCGGGGTCTTCTTCCTCTTCTTGCTCCTCTTCCTTGGGTGCCGGGTCCTCCCATGAAAACTCCAATCTTCTTGACTAGGTCGCCGTTCTTCTCCAAAGAGTATCTTGATTTCTTCCTCATATCCGTCGGCGTGTAGACTTGAGTTCTTCCTCCAATTCGATGATCTTAGTTTTCGCCTTCTTCAAATCCAAAGCATGTCTCACAAGACATCTGGTTCTCATGATGTCGAATGTGCTGGTTTAGCTCACGGATGTAAGCTGCAATGGATCTATCCTTCTTGGTGCTAATTACTTCCCATTGCTCGTCTCGGCGCCCACATATTTGGTATATGGTGTCTTTAAGCTCCTTGTTGTAGACTTCTCCGATGCGTCCCATGGTAATGTGAGCTGCCATACTCTTTCCCAAACTCCATGTTGGTGCGTTGAAAACACATACTATGGGCTCCGTGCTTGGCGCAAACGTCCTTCCGGGAACTAGAGCTTGAATCTTCCAGCATTCTTCTTACGGTAAGGTGGCGTTATGCGTCCGGTGAAGCTTGGTATTCCAATATTCAGGTACCTAGTGACTTCCTTCAAGTGGCGTCCGAAAGGTGTGTCTTCATCCGGTTGGGCAAACTTGTACTTCATCTCCGTCATCCTAAAGAGTGGAAAAATGGAGAGAGGTCAGAAATGAGTAGAGAGGCGTGTCCTATGGTTTTATCTTAGTGGTCGTGTCCTACACTCGGTGGTGCTCGATACCATCTTGTAGCGACCCGACCTCGATGGTCAAGTCTTCGTGCTTCGTGTCATCCTCGGATCGGTAATGCCGACACACAAGACTCGAAGGATTTATAACAGAGTAGAAATCACACACTTATTACATCGAATGTCTCAAAAGAGAACTTAATACAATAATATGGTTGAAGGCCATCTAATGCGATAACAACGGAAAGCTTGGAAGATAAAGTGAGTCCATCAACTCCAACGGCATAACTGAGCTGCACGGCAACGACCTACAATCCTTACTCCTCGTCTGAAAAGTCTGCAACATAATACGTTGCAGCCCAAGAACGGGTCAGCACATGGAATATGCTGGCAATGTAACACATAGAGTAATGAAAGAATAAGCTATACTACATGCATATATGGCTGGTGGAAAGCTCTATGGTTACAGTTTTGCGAAAAGCCAATTTTCCCTACATCAAAGGAATAAACTTAATTTAACTATCATGGTGGTTGAAACATCATTGAGAAGGTGTAACCCCAACTCAATGATCCCAATTAAAGTGATTAACAACCCAGCAAAAATTAGTTAAGAGTGATGAGATACATGTGAATACTCAAGTACTAGATACTCAGAATCGTCCATAACCGGGGACACGGCTAACCATGATTAGTTTGTACACTCTGCAGAGGTTTATGACTTTTACCCACAAGACTCGATCGCCTCCGTTGGTTTCTCGTGACCGCATGGTGTTTGAGAGACGGATGACCGAGACACGCCTTTTCGTAAACATTAACTCTCTACTCCGGATAGATCATACCAAACCTATAAAAACCCACTACCTGCTGACCTACCTCTTCGAGAGCTTCACGTAACTTACTCAACTATGCTAGAGCCCATAATAGCTCGTGGCTGCACACGGAAGTTTCTAGCATGAATAAACTCAGTTCCCTTTGAGCCTGGGTGGCGGTCCATAGGAAGATCACACGGGTACCCCGGGATTTCCAAGAAAACAGACAACACTGGGTTCCCCAGGTGCCTCAATCCACCCAGATGTGTATTTAAGTTGCCACCTTAAAGTAAACCATTATTTAACAACCTCACATCTGTCGTGAATATCTCTCAAACCCAAACCACGTCTACGAGCATAGCATGGCAATATAAGCATAACGTAGAAGTAACTCCCAAGGGTTTGGTAGTAACAGGGCAATAGGTTCCTACCTCATCATCTACTTCCCAACCCACAATTTAATGACATCCTAATCATGCAATGTTGGAGGGTTGTGCTAATGCAGAAAAAAAACTGGGTATGAAAAGATATGATCAAGTGTTACTTGCCTTGCTGACGATCCGTGAATCCTAGAGACTCGTAGTAACACGATTCGCACTCCGGGAATTCTATCGCAAGCAAACAATACATACATAAGTAAACAAGTGAAGATGCACAAACGAAACTTCAACTGAAGAGGTTGACCGGAGAGTTCAACTTAAGAACTCCGGTTTGCCAAAAAGAATCAAACCAAACGGAACAACGAAACTCAAACGGCGAGAAAAACAAGGTCCGTTTACTAATCTGAACTAGGGTCAAATTTTACAGAGATAAAAACTGGTTTAAGTTGATTATTCGGAAAGAGGGTTTCGAGATGAAACTCCAGGCGCTTGAATCGCCTGATTCCGATAAACGAGCGAAAAAGATAAACAGGTTTGAAAATTGGATCAGAAATCGGATCAGAATAGCCGCGGAATAAATCCAATAAAAGAAAAGCGACGAACTGCTAAACGAACGAACGTTCGTTAACAGAACCTAAACAGTGAACGCGTTCGTTAGAACGAACGGATGATCGGACATTCGCTAAATAAATAAACCGACGAAAATAAACCGATCTATATAAAAAATGATCTAGGGTTTTATAAAAAAACCGAAGGGTTTTTCTAAAAAAACCGGCGACGGGGTCGGGTACCTCCGGCGCGTCCGGGCGGGCGGCGGCTCATGGCTCCGGGTGGGGCGGGGTCGGCGAGGCGGCGGCTCGGCGAGGGGGCGACGGCGACGGGCGCTGGAGGCGGCGACGGCGAATCGGGCTCGGGCGGCTCACGGCTTGGGTGGTGGCGGGGTGGTGGCGGCTTGGGTGGTGGCGGGGTGGTGGTGGCGGGCGGGCGGCATATATAGGAGGGCGGGTCGGGCGGCTTGGGAAGGCGCCGGGTGGAGTCCGGCTTGGACTCGCCCTCGACGTCTGGTGCAGACGGGCGCGCTGGGAGGCGGCGGCGAGCGGGCTTGGCTCGGGTTGGGCCTTCGCCCAACAAGGGTCCATTTTTTTAAAACATTCCGCCGAAAGAAAAATTCATAGAAAAATAAATAAAAATCTAAAAACTCCAAAACAAGTTTTCTCCGTCTAAATAAAATATTTAGAACTAGATGAACTTTTCTTGGCCCCTAAAATGCAACTTTTTAAAGCGTGCAAAATTTTTCTAGGGCAAATAAAATTCCAAATAAAATCAAATAAAATCCCAAAAATGATTTTAAAATTTTTCCTCCGTTATTTCAATTATTTTGGAGAAGTCATATTATCTCCCCTCATTTATTTATTTAAATTGAAATAATTTTCCGGAGAGAAAATTAATTAAAATCCAATATCCCCGTCTTTCATTATTTGATAAAATTCAAATATGAAAATTGAAAATTCCCCAACTCTCTCCGAGGGTCCTTGAGTTGCTTAGGATTTTCGAGGATGGTAAACGAGAATGCAAATAAAATATGATATGCAAGAATGACCTATGTATAACATGCCAAATTGAAAATTTGGGATGTTACAAGGGTGCCATGAAGGAGTTCTGTCAACGTGAGCACATCCTGCTTGACGTATCATCAGTGGCTCACTCACAGTCCAATGGTCAAGCAGAGCGGGCCAGTCAAGAGATCTTGCGAGGCATCAAACCCCGGCTTATGGTTCCTTTGCAGCGGACGCTGGGTTATTGGGTTGAGGAGCTACCTTCTGTGTGATGGAGCATCAACACCACACCCAACAGATCGACAGGATACACGCCGTTTATCATGGTTTATGGAGCGGAGGCGGTTCTTCCCAGTGACATCCGTCATGACTCACCTCGTGTAGCGGCATATGTTGAAGCGGACAACGAGAAGGCACGGCAGGAAGCTCTTGACCTGCTGGATGAGGAGCGTGACATAGCGGCTGCCCGTTCGGTGATTTATCAGCAAGATCTACGTCGCTATCACAGCCGTCGGGTTAGAACCAGAACCTTTCAAGAAGGAGATTTGGTGCTTCGGCTCATCCAGGATCAGACGGATATGCATAAGTTATCCCCACCTTGGGAAGGACCTTTTGTGGTCAACAAGAATCTACACAATGGGTCATACTACCTAATCGATGTTCGAGAGCGCAATGACTCACGTAAATCGGAGGAGGAGACCAACCGGCCGTGGAATATTGCTCATCTTCGGCCTTACTATACTTGAGCTATAGGCTCTGCTTATGTACATATTATGACAATGTATATATTATGATCAATACAATAAACCGGAACCTCAGCTAAAGCGGGGTCTCTGTTATTTTTACATCATGTGTGGTTACATGGAGCTTCTGTTCTTAAAGTGGCGTCCGGTTTACCCCTTGATTTAGCTTCTCAAAAACTTTATATTATATCACTTGGGGGCTTGGTCGTGTCCGAACCATAGCAACACCTTTTGATAGGCGCAAAGCCACAACATCACTTGGGAGCTTGGTCGTATCCGAACCACAGCGACGCCTCTTGATCGGCGCAATGCCACAACATCACTTGGGGGCTTGGTCGAACCCGAACCATAGCTACACCTCTTGATCGGCGTAATGCCAACGCATCATTTGGGGACCTGGCTGACTCGAACCATAGCTACGCCTTTTGGGGGCTTGGTCGTGTCCGACCATGGTAATGCCTCTTGATCGGCTCAAAGCCTCATTTTCAATGGTTTTATCTCTGCCTTCGCTTGAATTCTGTTTTCTTTTTTATAAACATTTCTTTTGTTGTGTTTTCAAACCGACATTGTTAATCCGGTTCGACTGTCAATTATAAATTGATGGAACACGGTCAAATCTTAATCCGGAGACTATATGCTCGGTCTGATTTTCTGTTAACATCTTATTATGGAGCAAACCGGTGTTTATTATAACCTGGAGCGGTTTACATTGTAAACCGGCCTTATATTAACATAAGCTATTTTCTCCTCCAAGGTTTGGGTTGTCAGCCCCAACACAAGGTTGGTCAGCCAACATCATGCCCAACGGTGGCAGGTATTGTATATTTCCATATTTGGTTATATATTCTAACTTAAGTTATCATCTTTGGTTTTATATACATGGGTATTATAACCCGCCCGGTGGTAAACCGCCAGGGCGTTTTAAGCTTATTGATTGCAGAAACAGTTTGGATAAATATGAATCAAACAAGCATCAGTTGAAGATAAATATGCACGAAGGCATATCAGACCAAGTGTATTGACTAGCCTAATACAAGGCGTTCTAGTGCCGAAAAAGATCATTGTTTTATCAAATACATGTCACAGCATGCAGTAGTTTAAACCGGCCTCCGGTTCACGCTTGGTCGCCGGCTTGACCTGACGGTTGCGGATCATCTCGTGCCGGTTCAGCTTCTTCCTCCCTAACCAGTGGCTGGAAATCAATAGTTGCCCAGTCGATCCCAGTTAAGGCTTGAAATACAGCTTCATCACTAATCAGTAGGGACGGTTCAATGTCAGGAGCGTAGGTGTGCTTACGGATTGGCGGGATAAGATTCTCCGCTTCAGGAATTGGTGCAGCAACCCGCTTGTTTTGATCATCATAGTTGGCTTGATAATGGGACAGATCCGCCTCTTCAACCAGTTGACAAGCCAGAGGGCGTACTTCCCGGTTTATGGTTCAAAGATCCTCTTCATAAAATTCTGTCCCGTATTCCTTCAAGCTGGGGTAGCCTTGGGACGCTTCAACAGGATCAAAATAAGGCACCCACGCTTTTGCCCGGATTAGGGCATTCAAAGCACCCGTTCTAGCAGCAGATTTCTTCGGCTCTTCAACCCAGGAAGGAAGCATAGATAACCTTTCAAGGGTATCTTTGATTAAGGTGGGTGGCGGATTGTTGTGGGAGGCGGTGTAGATTATCCGTTGTGCACCAGAGTACAGCTGTTCTATCAGAGTATAGGAAGCTTTTAACTTTTTCCGCACATCTGATCCCAAGTGGCCAATACGAGTTCCTGTATCATTGCAAGGGTTAGTAAACTGGCAGCTACATGACAAGGTCTGCTCAATTCGGAAAACAGGGATATTTACCAAATACAGCTGCAGTCATGGCATGAACTTGTCGCTTCACGCTGGTCAATTCATCAACCACCGATTTGAGAGCGGCTTCTGCTTTTTCAGCCCTTTGCGTTAAAGCGGATTTCTCCGACGCCCAATCCGCCCGCTCTTTCTTGAAGCCCTCTTTAAGTTTTTCCATAGCGCTCAAAGCGCTGGTCATTTCTTCCTTTGCCTTGGAGGTTTCTGCCTGTTGCAACTTAAGATTCTCCTGCAGATCGACGGTTTGACTTTCTCTCTTGCTCAGCTCAGCATGTACAGAGATAGTTACATGATGAAATGATTGTACAAAGTTGAAGTACCAACCACATGGCAAGTTATGCCCTTGGTACTTGGGGGCTAATGCATATTTGCTCTTCATCGTATAGTTTCTACAAAGTCCCAAGCTCAATACAAGTATTCAACTTGGCACTTGGGGGCTAATGGCTATTTGTTCAAAGTTTACTGATACAGAAATTTTCTTTTATGAAGTCCCGGTTTATCTTTATAAAGTTAAACCGGCCCTTGGGGGCTAAGTCGGCAAGGATAAAGATACAATTGAGGTTCACATTGAATACTTACTACAAGTCCCGGTTTAAGTTGATATCTTAAACCATCACTTGGGGGCTATTGGAGTTGATAAGCTATGGAATAATACAAGAAGAGAAGCATATAGGAAGTTACCTCATATTTTTCCTTCATCATATTGACCAGACCGACTTCATAATCGCGGCTGGTGTACAGCTGGTTCAGATAGCCAGAATGGAGATCTTGAGGATTCAGAGCAGCATATGTTGACAAATCAGCATTCCATTTGCCTTTGCCGACTGCAGAGAATTCCTCTTTGGCAGTATGTTTTGTCAAAGCAATAGGATTACTCGGTTCAGTATGGCCAACGCCAGTAATAAGGATATCATCATCTTTTTCTTCACCGGTTTGTACTGGGATCGCCGGTTTGTTAGTATTCTTTGCTGGACTAGCCGGTTTGTCAGTCCGGATAGAACTGGTCAGCTAATCAACAGGGCATGTGGTATCAACCTCTGCCTGTTCAGCAACAAAGTCATGGTCTTGCGGTGGTGGGTCATTTAGCACATCATCAAGATTGGCCTCTTCGTGGTCTGGTATTTTGTCCGGTTTAGCAGTTGTATTTTCCTCTGCCATTTTGTTCAGGCGAGCTTTCTTGCTTGGTCTAGGCTTGGATCTGAGAAAAATTACGAAGGATCAGTACAACATATGTTAAAGTAATATGTCAAAAATATAAGACGGAATATGACTTACCCAAGCACTATTTTGAGGGGTGGAAGCTTGGTGGCTGATGACTCGCCAGAGGATGAATGAGAAGTGCCCTGATAATTGGAATCAGACGGATTAAGAGGTTAATGAAAACAACCCGCTTTAGGGTGTGAAGTGGCAAGAGAATTAGAGACCTCTGAACGGCATTTCCGAACCGGACTGTTCGGTAAACCGGCGGAGGTAACTACCTGGCCGCTGTGCCGAGTTGTGCGGCGAGCCTCGTGTTGTTGTGTCTTCACAAGAAAGTTTTGGTCCAAATAAGCAAGAGGATGAGAAAATTTAACTTTCCGGTTTGCCCGGCGGATTTTTAGTGAAGGCAAAGGGTTTGAATCGGAGGAAAGAATGATTACCTCTACAGCATCGGCGTGACTGACTTCAGCGTCGTCCTGGCAATAATCATCATCAATAAGGCGCATGAAAAATAAACCAAGTGAGTCAAGTTCTACCTCAAGATCCGGGTTACCCACATCATCGTCAGCCGGTGGATCAGAGGAAGCAGTGGTTCTCTTCCTGTTAGCAGGCTTCTTCACAACTTTGGTCTTTTGCCGGGTTGGCTTCACCGGTTTATCTTGTGGAGGTTTCTTGCTCCAGAACGGATCATCGCCCTGGACAGAAGCAATTTCAGATATGCAGACGATATGATTCTTACTGCTGGCGGTTTTTTTATGGCACAAAAGGGGAGTAGGCCGGTTTGAGCACAGACGTCCTCCGTTTCATTCAACATCTTTTTCACAGCCTTAGTAACTTCGTCGTCTGTAAGATGGATATCAATGTGCCGTTGGGCATCTTTTACATCTCCTATATACTCGCACATCAAACCGGGGCGCTGGCTTAAGGGCAATACGCTCCAAGAGATCCAGCAACGAGCAAAGTCAACCCCTGTCAACCCGTTTGCCATGAAGGCCCTAAGCTTGGATAGTTGAGAAGAGTATTTGATTCTCTCTTTAGTAGTTAGCCTCTGAGGAAACGGGTGTGTGTTGCTCAGACGTTCCGGACGGTAACCCGGCAGGGGATTTTCATCAGGAGGAGAAGTGTCCTTGCAGTAAAACCGTGTCTGATTCCATTCTTTGGGGTGGTTGTGAAGTTTGGCATGAGGGAAGGTGACTTCTTTCCTTTTCTGAATCGCCATATCACCTAGTTCTGTGTTGGGTCTGTCTGTGAATTCAGTACGACGGTTCAGGTGAAAGCAATCCCGGAATAGCTCTACTGTAGGTTCCTCCTGAAGGTACACCTCACAGAACACTTGAAAGTGAGAGATATTGGTTACGGAGTTGGGACCAATATCTTGTGGACACAGTTGGAAGTTGGCTAGGACATCCCGGAAAATTTTTGAACCGGGAGGGTTGAAGCCCCAGCTTAAATGATCAGCAAACACAATAACTTCTCCGTCTTTAGGCGTAGGAGGACATTCCGGGCCAGTGACCCTCTAGTGAATGGCGTCTTTCTTACTTAAAGCGCCCGTTTTGACCTGATTGTTCAGCTGACCTTCAGTCACTCGAGAAGGGACCCAGTTGCACTCATACACTTGTTTGGCCATGGCAGGATCTACAATATAGTAATTGCCGGTTCAAGAATACGTTGGACAGTTAGATGATGATGCATATTTGCTAAACCGGGGGCAGCTATCTATAAACCGGAGTTCAACAATGCAACAGGGCCCTGGTAAAAGATTTGGCGGTTCAACAAGGGGACTAATGGTATATACCAGATTGTCATTTTCTCTACAAAGTTAAACCGCCTAGTCTAAACATTGAAGAGTCAAGACTGCAGATGAGTAAGTGAATGAAAAACAGGTTTCACAAGATTATGTTGTAGTTTTGGATCTGAGGCATGTCAGAAAAGGGAAGTATATTCAAAGCCTAAGGAGCAGTACCGAACCAGTGAGTGAAGATTCGGATAAGATCTATTGTTTTGAGATGCGTAAGTGGAAACAAAGGCTAAAGGCTACTACTACACAGAGCAGATATTCTGGAGTTTATTGGAATCATCATATGAACAAAAACGAATGATGAACAACGAAGAACCTGGGAACCCTAGAACATATCTATGGCGGAAAGGGCAGAGAACTTACCGGAGCTGAGGAAGAAGCGGAAGAGCGCCGCAGTGTTCTGGTGCGTTCAGGGTGATGCAGCGGCCCAGGTCGGAGCAGAGGCGATGGTCAACAGCGGCGGCGGAGCTCCAGAAGCTGAGCGGCGCAAGGAGGACGACGCGAAGAGGCACGAGGGGGAAAGAGAAAATGGCCCTTTGGTCCTGTTTATAAAGGCAGGAGATAAGTCTCAGGCGCGAAAATCAAGGGGCCGCAAATTTGGAAGTAAGGCGCAGCTGTCGCCTCGATTGTCAGAGACCCATTAATGAAGATGTGTCATACACAGTTTTTTAACAGATGACGTCACGCCGGTTTACCATGATCTGAGAAGGTGATGTCATGACGGTTTACCAAATTATGAGAAGATGTTGAAGACGAAGTTTTTACTAAGGATTGACATGAACCTGTTCAAATCAATCTAGGGCCTAATGTTGGGGATATTACTATCGTATGTAAACCGCCAGAGAGGCCGGGTAAACTTCATCAGTAGTCAAGTATGCTTGAAGCCCATGAAAGCAGATGAGGATGTTATATAAGGGCCCAAGGCCCAGAACCGGTTTAAGGCTGTAGCCGTGAACTGGCATTAGTATGTAACTTGTGTTGTAAGATAGAAAGAGTGGAGACCGAACCAGACACGTTTATGAGCCGGTCTCGGGACTCTGTAAACCGACGGGCGTCACTCATGTATATAAGGGGACGACCCGGCGGCGGTTCAGGACAACAGACAACAACTCGAGACTTCGGTGAAGCATATTCGCTCCCTGGTCATCGAAACCCCATCAATTCCATCACAACTAGACATAGGCTTTTACCTTCATCGAAGGGGCCGAACTAGTATAAACTTTCTTGCGTCCCTTTGTCCGCTTTAACCCCTTCAAGTTAACCCGTAGCGATGGCTCCACGGCTAAGTCCTTTCAAGAGGACATTTGCCATGACAAAACCACGACAGCAATAGAAGTAAGACCAATTATTTCATCCTTACTAGGTAATTCTTTTTTATGATGTTTCCTACTAAACTTAGAAAAAATAAACTCATGAGACTCATCACCGAAACTAACATCGACAGTTTGTTTTTCACAATCTATTTTAGCATTAACGGTGTTCAAGAAAGGTTTACCAAAAATAATGGGACAAAAATCATCTTGTGGGGAACCAAGAACTAGAAAATCAGTAGGGTATTTTACTTTCCCACCCAAGACTTCAACATCTCTAACAATCCCAAGTGGTGTGATGGTGTCTTTATTAGCAAGTTTAATAGTAACATCCATGTCTTCTATTTCAGCGGGTGCTATGTCATTCATAATTTCTTGATATAAGGTAAAAGGAATAGCAGTCACGCTAGCACCCAAGTCATGATACCAGTGATCTCCTATTTTGACTGAGACAACAGGTCTATGTTTGTCTTTTTCATTAGGTTTGGCAATTCTAGCAGCTTCATCATAGAAGTAAATAACATGCCCATCAATATTTTCTACCAGAATTTAACCATAGCAACACTAGGTTCTACTTTAATTTGTTCAGTAGGTTTAGGTGCTCTAATATTACTTTTGCGAACCACAGTTCAAACCTTAGCGTGTTCCTTTATCCTGACAGGGAATGGTGGTTTTTTCAATATAAGTAGTAGGCACAACTGGATCAACATTGTAAATAATAGTTTCTTCTTTAGTTATTACTGGTTCTTTAATGTCTTCTTTAATAGGGGGATGATATTTAAACCACTTATCCTTCGGGAGATCAACATGAGTAGCAAAATATTCACAAAATGAGGCTACTACCTCAGAGTCAAGTCCATATTTAGTGCTAAACTTGTGAAAGGCATCAATATTCATAAAAGATTTAACACAATCAAACTTAAGCTTAATACCCGACTCTTTACCTTCATCGAGTTCCCAATCTTCAGAGTTGCGTTTAATTCTTTCTAAAAGATCCCACCTGAATTCAATAGCCTTCTCATAAAAGAACCAGTACAAGAAGTATCGAGCATGGATTGATCATCACGAGAAAGTCGAGCATAAAAGTTCTGAATAATAATTTCTCTCAAGAGCTCATGATTGGGCATGAATATAACATTACTTAAGCCTCCACCAAGCTAGAGAGATACTTTCTCCTTCACCAGGCCACAAATTATATATATAATTCTGATCACGATGAACTAGATGCATAGGATAATTTTTTTTGGTGAAATTCCAATTTCAATCGATTCCAATTAAAAGATCCAATATTATCGCATAGCCTATACCATACCAATGCTTTTCCCTTCAAAGATAAAGGGAAAACCTTCTTCTTAGCTTCATCTTCGGGTAAACCTGCAAGCTTAAATAATCCACAAATTTCATCCACATATATCAAGTGCATATCAGGATGTTCAGTTCCATCTCCTGCATAAGGATTAGCTAGCAGTTGTTCTATCATACCCGAGGAATTTCATAACCAATATTTTTAGTAGGTGCAGTAGGTTGAGGGGCAACTAATTGTGGTTCCGATCAAGTTGAAGATACCCCGAACAAACCCCTCAAAGGATGGTTCTCCATAGTAACAAGTGACAATAAATTTCAGCATGTAGTAATAATTTTTCCTTACCAAGAGCCTTCACTCCCCGGCAACGGCACTAGAAAAGAGTCTTGATGACCCACAAGTATGGGGGATCAATTGTAGTCCTTTCGATAAGTAAGAGTGTAGAACCCAACGAGGAGCGGAAGGAAATGACAAGTGGTTTTCAACAAGGTATTTTCTGCAAACACTGAAATAGCCGGTAACAAGTAGTTTGATAGCAAGATAATTTGTAAGGAGCTAGTAACGGTAATGGTAAATAAAGTGCAGCAAGGTAGCCCAATCCTTTTGTGGCAAAGGACAGGCCAAAACAGTCTCTTATGATAAGCAAAGTGTTTTTGAGGGTACACGGGAATTTCATCTAGTCACTTCCATCATGTTGGTTTGATTCATGTTCGCTACTTTGATAATTTGATATGTGGGTCATTGGTACGCATCGGTGCTATAGAAATAGTTTTAACCCCTTTTCACGACGGCATTTGGAACCGTTGCCTAGTGAGTGACGGCGATAGGGGGGATCCTTCCCACATGACCCAGAAACCGTCGGGGATAGGGACCCTACAGTACTCCTACTCGTTTCTGCTCGCATTGCCATCGCAGCCAGAATTCTTTGGTGCTACATTTACTATGCGCGGCCCATCACAAATGGTTCACTATTATAGAACGTGTATGATGCGCGGCCCATTACAAAAGGTTCACTATTAAGAAGATTAGCTAATCGTCGTACGAGTGTCGGATAGAATTACGAAACGTCAGACCATCATAACATCTACATGACAACTATCGCACACGTTATTCTTTGGTGCAACGTTTACGATGCATACTTCATCAGAAACAGTTCATGGTTGCGAATCATGTACGATAAGGCAACCAACACAAATGTTTAGTTTGCCCACACCGTTTGTGATATTTTCTGACATCGCACACGCTTTGCAAACGGCAACCGTGTGCATGCTTGCACACGTTTCCTCTCTGTGAACCGTCTCAGATTATGGTGTATATCGCAAACGTTTGTGTTTTACCAACCATGTGTGCCGTAACGACCTGGAGGGTGTAATTTTGCTGTAATTTAATTGCTGCTATTTCAAATTGTACCGGATTTGAATTTGAATTTGGATGCCCATATTGTGCCCTCCTCCATGCAGAAGGCACGCACGACTCTAGTCCAACCCCTTGTGATGGTCGACCGCCCATCCTTCACTGTCTTCATGAAAACATCTAGATAATCATCGTGTTCTGGTAGAGATACTTTAACCTTTGCATGCCCACCAATCATGTAGTTTGAGAGGTAATCTTGAGTAAACTGCGTTGGCAACCACTGCAAAGGAAAAAGATTCAGACATTGTCATCTAACACAACTCATTATGGGCAGTAAAAAGAAGGCTGCAGAGTTCTTACTTACCATCCTGCAGTTCGCTGTTGTCTTGTATAAAGTGTAAACAAATAGTTTAATTGCCATCTTTGGACCCATTTTACTAACAATCTTTATCAGCTTCCTCACTTGATGTTTGTTCATCGATATCTCATTGCCCCATACGCAGAAAGGGTCGAAGCACGGATCTTTACCAATGACATATGTACCTAAAACCACCAAGTTAATATTAGAAGCTAAACATCAATTGCACAATGATGTAGTACAACTCTCTTTTATAATATCTTATAACATCCAATATACTCACATATTAGATGAATTAACATATTATATTATGGGCCGGAAGAAGTTTAGTGCATTCTTACAAATTATCGGCTGATTAACTGTTGTTGTATCCATGGAGTTATGATTAGTTTGAGCTAGTTCGGGCTCAAATAGCCCTAAAGTATATCTAAACATGAGCGCTAGTTTGAGCTAGTTGCATCTATAAGCCACCCAAAAAAACTATCCAACCCAAGAGGTGCAAATTGGAGCTAGTTCTCCTAGTGCATTTATTGTCAATCTAACCCTGCCATCCAAACAACTCTTTGGATGGAGTTAGTTCAGGGTTAGTCATGAGCTAGAAACTAACTCTAACCTCTAGCTAAGTTGAGTATCCAAATAGGATAGTGTTGTTGTTGTTGCATCAGCTGCTCTTCTACGTATATCTAGACATCATCAGAACATTAATGTAACACTCTTCCTTGTTGCTATGTAGCCTAGGATTGCATATTTAGACATTAAGTACAGTGCATGTTGCTATGTAGCCTCAGATATATTACATATGGCCCTAGTTAACCTAACAATAAATGGCTTGCAGATATATTCAGTTAAAAGTCTAATTCACCGATTAGTGCCTTATCAGCCCCCGGCCTATATGGTACCAGCTACCGATATCCTGAACAGTGAGCATATATAAGCCATGGGATGAAACTAACCTCGATGGAAAACAGCAGTCGTTCCTAAAATTGTCCTGTGTAGGTACATCGAGAAGCATGTTAAGCACAACAGGCCAAACATCAACCAAAATTATCCATGGCAGATAGAATAATCTCCAAAAGATAGCTTTAGTGTGAAGGTTTAAGCATGCTAGTAAAGCAAAACAAGTGGAAAGGTGTGTTAACTGCAACATGCCTAACATTTAACAACAAGCAAACATAGTCATTCAAACTGGTATTGTGCCGGTCTAAGTACACTGGTTATTGTTAAATAAAAATGGAAAGGTGTGTTAACTACAAGATGCAGCAACCAAATGTAGTCATTCATAGTGGTATTGTTGAAACTGGTACTGATGAAATTGAACTGCACAGTTCATACTTGCACATATAGAACATCACGTTGTGAATAACTGGAATAAACAAGGCATACTATGAACAACCAAAGATAGCATTTGAAACTGGACATATGCTAACTACAAACAACCGAACAATCAAAAACTTTAGAAGAGGCATATGCTAGCTATAACAGGGCCTAATAAAGAAGCAAATATATGCATTCCTATCGGTATGTTTAAAACTAGATTGTTGAAATGTACTGCACAGTAAATAATTGCACATATAGAGCATCACATTGGGAACAACTGAAATAAACAAGGCATACTGCAAACAACTAGATATAGCAATTAAAACCGGACATATTCTCACTACACTACAAAAGGGACTCGACAAAACAAATCATGGGTTTCCCCTTGTGAAGAGGCACAGCAAAACAAATCATGGGTTTCCTTACTTGTCACGGATGGGCTCGTTACCGTGGGAAGAGCACGGACCCTAGATGCGCTCCATGTTGTTGCAGATGGGCTCCTTCCCCTTGGAATAGCACGACTATAGGGTGCCCTCCCTGATGTAGCAGACGGGCGCTTTCCCCTTGGAAGAGCAGATGGGCTCTTTCCCCTTGGAAGAGCCGGAGAGGGTGCCCTCCTCGTGGTCGCTGTCGATGAGGTCTGACTTGGAAGTTGTGGATCCCAAGCCAATGTCGCAGAACGTGTCCTTCAGAAATGACAAAAGGTGCTCGATAGCGATGTAGGATGGCAAATTGTTGATAGCGAGCCAGAGGAGATCAGCGGTGGGGCCATGGATGAGATCGATGGCGGTTGAACCCGAGGGGTTGGGGGTGGGCCACTCAACCTGTGACATAGCCTGCCTCAGGTCATCGCTGTCGATGACCTCGATGTCGTAGCCGGCGGCCGAGAAATGCCCGCATACTCTAGCCTGCTGCTTGAGTGCCTACCGCCAGTAATGGTCGTCAGCTTCCTCGACGACGTCGGGTGAAGAGACTGCAATACACCTCTTTTGGGCTAGTCGCTCCTCAAGCTCCACAAGAAGCGTAGCCGGGCTTAGGCTGCGACACTCTGGAGTGGGGGATGGGGATGGGGATCTGTGGGAAAGGGGGCATTTGGCAGGCGTCATCTAAGAAACTCAGGGCGGCCTGGGTATGGAGATCGGTGGGTAAGCTGCACGGGCAAACCGGCAGATGTTAACAAGGGAGGCCTTGCGGCGGCAGGGACCTTGTTAGGGTTCCGAGTGAGGGAGGGTGTGTGTGTGTGCGTGCGCGCACGCCCGAGGAGGTTTTGGTGTGTGTGTGTGTGTGTGGAGGTGGGGGCGGGGGTTGTTTGAGGAAATGACACGGGTACTGAAAATTTTACTACACGGGAGTCAAACATGGGAGTGAAATTGAAAATTTTGATGATGGTGCATCGCACACGGTCCGGAGATAACAACCGTGCGTTATGAAACATAAAAACCCTCAAGCCGGGCAAATATTTTCGAGGGATGCAGGCAGGATTGGGAACAAGAAACATCGCACATGGTACGGAGATAACAACCGTGTGTTATGAAACAGAAAAACCCTTGAGGTAGGCAGATATTTTCTAGAGATGCAGGCATGATTGGGAACAAGAAACATCCCACACGGTAAAAACACAATAACCCTGTGTTATCAAACAAAAAAAAGCTGCAGACGGGTAGATATTTTTGACAGGGGAAGCCTCGTGGAGCCCAATGTACTGTGCGGATGTGTGCATGACAAAGACCGACATGGCACATGTTAGTTTGAGTGAAACTGCGGTTCTGCTAAGGCCATCCGACTTGTCTAACATTCATAAATTTTGCGAAAATTTACACGGGAGAGGGTCAGAACACGAAGACACTTGCATGTGGACCAAATTTATGTATGAAAAGGGTGGTTTGATTTTCAAATACCAAATGCAACTTCGATGTGGCACCTATCTCGCAAAGCGCACGGTATTGCTTGCCCCCCTCGTGTCGGCATAAAGGGGATCCTAAGCTATGAATGCATGCCACCTCCCCCCCCCCCCAACCGATGTTCACCTACCAAAGTGCAAAGTAGCTAGCAGCCCCCCTCCCTCATGTCGGCATGAAGGGAATCCTAAGCTAGGAATGCATGCCCCCCCCAACTGAGGTTCACCTACCAAAGTGCGAAGTAGCTAGCAGCCCCCCTCCCTTGTGTTGGCACGAAGGGAATCCTAAGCTATGAATGCATGCCCCCCCCCAACCGAGGTTCACCTAGCAAAGTGCTAAGTAGTAGCTAGCAGCACCCCCCTCGTGTCGCCATGAAGGGAATCCTAACCTATGAATGCATCCCCCCCCCCCCAACCGAGGTTCACCTACCAAAGTGTGAAGTAGCAACCCCCCCCCCCACACACACACACTTTCAGTCAACGGGCTAGAGAGGCATCTCTCACCAAGATGGATCGTAAAACGAACCAAGAATAATCCACCTTGGTCGTACAACCTCTCTCTTGTTGTTGGTCAAAGTGATGGCCGTCCATGCGACCCCGAAGATGGGCTAGCTCGTCAATAATCACGCAAGTAGCTAGTCCCCGAAGACAACCACTGCATGTGTGTGGCCCAAACAAATGTATGGAGAGGTGTGTTTTTGAGTAACAATGGAACAACTTTGATGTGGCACCATGATTTTGAACTAGAAATCCCCACACCGAGTGAGGGTTAGGTTGACGATGCATATGTATGTTACACCACACTTCAAGCCAACGAAGGGGATTCATGCATGCATGTGTGCATAGTATATGCGCTCAAACATAATTAGGTCTGAATCTCACCATGACCTATACTACGATAACATGAACCAAATGAAGAATCCGCCATGGTAACCTATCTTGTTGTCGGTCAAGGTGATCATGGATGTCCACGCAGGCCCACGAATATATAGGCTTATCGCCGATAACCATGCAAGGGAGTGTACCATTCGAAGGCAACCACTACATGCATATGTATGGAGGTGATGCGTGCATGCATGTTTGAATACCATTTCACAACATTGATGTGGCGTGTGCATCAAAAATCGTACACTAGCTCCCCGCATAGAGCGAGCTCGGTTCATAACGTGTCGTTGTACTAGCCACTTTGACTCGATGGGAGGGATTCATGCATACACATGCATGTGTGTGTGCTCAAATTGTATCATGCGTGTCATCCCAGAGCATGACCTATATATATATGCCGTATTACAAGCAAAAATAATAATCCCCTCCTAAGTCAAATTAACCTCTCTTATTGTCAGGTAAAAAGTAGTGATGGACCAAGTGGGCCCACAGATGGAAAGCATTGATATCGCTGATCACCGCTTAAGTGGGTGCGAGAGGACAACCACCACCGCTTTGCATGTGGGCCAAACATATATATGTTGAATACCAAAAATGCACAACTTTGATGTGCCACATGCCTCAAAAACTGTAAACCATGCACCCACACAGAGCGAGGTTCATGAAGCGTACTACATATGATGGTCCCCTTCCCCCCTCTTCATCGCATACTATATGCTCATGCCGTAATATGTAAAACCCAAAAGAATCCTCATTGATGGTGAAATTAATTAACCTCTCCTGATGTAGGTCAAAGTGATGCATGCATATGCATCGATGATGGCCTTGTGGGCCCACAGATGGAAGTGTCACACATGAGTGTCCTAGCTAGGATGACCACCGCGTGCATGCATGTGGCCCAAAGAGGTGTTGTGTGATGTTTGAATAGCCAATTTCACAATTTTGATGTGGCACGTGCCTCGGAAACCGAAAAGTCCTGACACTGAGTGAGGTGTACTTGTTCACGGACACGTACGTATAGTATATATGCTAGTCCCCTCCCACCACTTCGACGCGTACAATATACCACCATAACACAAACAAAAAAGATTCTACCTTGCTGGTCAAATTAACCTCACTGCCGGCTGTTCGTCAAAGTGATGGACGACGAGTATGTATGAAAGGGTTGTGTAATGTTTTAAATAACGAATTCACGACTCTGATGTGGCACCGGCCTGCCTAACAAAACGGCCAACCCACACGGTGGCTCACAACTCGTAATGTACTGCGAGCCACCCGCCACCCCCAGACGCACACACCCACACACACACCACGAATCCACCGCAACTATGATGCATGTTAAATTAATTATCCCGCGGTGAACATATGTTAACAAAGGAGGGACGTTTTAATTTGAAAAAAATCACAAAGATCATTAAGATGTTTTAGTACATTAATTGATTGATTTTCTACGGGTATAATGTGCAAAAATAAAATTTGAGCTACATGCACATGTGACAGTGCACCTAAATGGATTGCAAAAACACATGTGTCTCACTGGGTGCATGTTTACTCCCCCTGCAACAAATTTCAAATATTGAGAATCTTGATTTTTAAATTCTAGTACATCCAACTTATTCTAAATTCATGAAAATTATCGTGTTGTCATATGGACACCAATACAAAGTGGCATTGTACTTTTTTGTCAAATTTGAGACCAGTTTTGATGTAATCTAATTACAAACGGGAGATTATTAATAATTGGGAACCAATATCTCAAACGGATTATTTATTCGAACCGTGAGTGTTAGACCAACAACGGATACGTCCCATGTTTTGTTTAAGCATAAAGCGGCAACATTAATCATCCAAATAGAAAAACAATATACGGGTCGCGCGCCGTGCGAGCAAGCGTGAGTTGACGGGACACATGCGAGCAGTCTACCGTGCAGGCAGATCGGGAGGCGTGCTTGTAGGTGTGTGAATTGACGGAGGCGTGCTCGCTGCACATTGTCAACGGGAGGCGTGCGAGTAGCTGTGTGAAACTTTGGTAGGCATACCAACAGTCTGGTGTGCAGGCTCACCGGGAGGCAAGCCATCGGTTTGACCGCCGCCCGCCTCTCTCCCACAACTCCTACTATTCCATATTAAAGGTGCGCCCGAGCGGCCGCGCCCCCCATCCTCGCCACACACACAATCCTCTCTCTCCGCTTGCATCCTCGACGCCGCTCTCAGTCCTCAAAGCCGTCAGTGTATGAGGATGCCGCCGAAGCGCCCCATCGGAGGGAGTGGCGACGCCGGGGCTGCTAAAGCACCGGAGCACGGCGTGGAGATCGAGACAGAGGTCGCCGTCACCGCCGGCGAGTTATCGCTGCACCCTGACGTCGTCGACGGCGTCGAGCTTCCACAACCGGAGGGAGTTCCACACTGACTCTGGTGACGACTGTCGGTGTCAAAACCGGCGGATCTCGGGTAGGGGGTCCCGAACTGTGCGTCTAAGGATCGATGGTAACAGGAGGCGGGGGACACGATGTTTACCCAGGTTCGGGCCCTCTCTATGGAGGTAATACCCTACTTCCTGCTTAATTGATCTTGATGATATGAGTATTACAAGAGTAGATCTACCACGAGATCGTAGAGGCTAAACCCTAGAAGCTAGCCTATGGTATGATTGTTGTATGTCTATCGTCTAGCCCGGCCTCGGTTTATATAGTGCACTAGAGGCCTAGGAAAACAAGAGTCCTAGCCGAATACGCCGGTGGGGAGGAGTCATCGTCTTGATCGCCATGTCTTGTGGAATCTTCCTTGTATGTGGCAGCTGTCCGGACTGGCCCATGAGTATACGGCCATGGGGGTCCTCGGCCCAATCCAACTGATCGGGAGACGACGTGGTGAGTACCCCCTGGTCCAGGACACCGTCAACGACCCCGGCGACGACTCCGATGACCAATCCGGCGACGACTCCAACGAGGACGGACAGCTGGTTAGTCATCTATACCCATTTATGTGTCAAATAGATCATATGGTTTCTCTGGTTACTCCTGCCTCCCCCTTTTTGGAATAGAAACCCTATGGTTATGTTCTCCCAATCCATGAAATCTGAGTAAGTTTCCTTAGATCCGTGTAGTGTATTGATTGTTTGAATGGTACGAGTGATAAGTGATTAGTTGTTTCATCAGTGCAAATGATTTTTGCTAGTAATCTGACTAGGGTTAGTGTTCGTGCTAATAATTCCTAGCGAGGACTTAACAATTGATTTTGAATGACCTACATATGTTTGTGCCATTATTTTCTTCAAGATTGGTCTGTACATAGACAGCTGGGCTTAAAAATCAAACCATAATCTTCTGGATATGTATAAATAAATAGCCATAAATTCCTAATCCTACTTCACGACATGTAATCATTGATTGATGCCAAATTTGTTTTACTATTTGTATAGGTGCTTTCTGGCGATGTGGACAGCGATGATGAAGATGACCAGAGGAGGTACAAGAGGCAAATCCTGAGGGAGCTTTATGCGGGAATGCATAACAGGCATATTAGGACCTGGAACGGCGGCTATCGATGCCCATTTTGCAACCACGAGCTTCATGACACGTATCTTGTTCTGGCGCATGCAAGAGGACGGGTCGTTGGCTCCTTCAAGCAGTTCTCGCAGGGTGGCACACAGCGCGTACATCGAGTACCTGGAGAAGCTTCAGAATCGTGGCGGCATGTGAGATGAGATGTGGGATCGAACTGTGTACGCTTGAGTATGCTTAATGACGGATGAACTATGTACTTATGGTTGAACTATGCTTGTGTACGTTTACACTTATTATCTATGTCTGAGTATGTTTAATCTATGTTTACTTATGTCTAACCATGGGATATGGATGCAATCAGTTCGGTTGATGGAATCTACCTCCATCTTTGTTTATTGGTCCCCTTTGTAATTTGTGTTAAATTTTGACTAAAGGTTTAACTCACAAAATGTTATTGCAGGTCAGCAAACATCATATCGTTGGATGGGTATTTGAGCATAATGTTCAATGATATAATTTTTGGCGACATGCATAAACATTTCTTAGTTAAATATTTGGTAAAAATTACAAAGGGGACCAATAGACCAGGACGAAGGTAGTACGTCAATCACACACGGTTCCCAAAATTGGAACCGTGTGCAATGACTTTCATATTGCCTGTTGGGTCAATCACACACGGTTGGCTCTAGAAAACCATCACCTCCAAAATTCTTTGTGTGACAGAAAGCCCTCACCACCCAATTCAAAAAAGAAAAAAGAAAACCCTCACCATCCCCACGTCACAAAAACCCTCACCCCGCCCGACACCCCCTCCGGTCCCCATTCACACCTACACAAGCTCCTGGGCGTCTATGCATGGCACCGCCTATCGCGGCGGTAAACACTTAGCTCGACGCCTGCTGCCGCCAGGCTACCGGCAAAGCCCACCGCATTTCGCCACTTCCGATTGCCGCCTATCGCCATCGACTTTCTCGAGGCTGCTCGCGGTCAACCAAGCTCCTTTCGGTCAGGGAATCTACCGTACTGAGGGTTCTTTCCCATGGGAAACCAGGTAACTAATTTAATGAGATATTATGTCATCTCTTATCCCAGTTCATCTGCCTCCTTTAATCACCGGGCGAAATCACCGTGAATTCATTTTTATTTGAGCTGATTTGAGGGTTTTCTTTCGTACATAGAGTGTACGGTGCGCGGACACATCAGGACCTTGCGGCCGCCGCCAGATATTCCATCTCACCATACCATATGACTTGAGGACCCACGCGATATGTTCAATCTCACCCTAAATCGGCTGGCATGGCCTACTTTCCTGAACATATTCTAAATATTACTGCATTTGGATAAAAGGTGCCACATGCACCATATACGTCAAAGGGGATTGTTTTCCCTCTTCTTGCTATATTAGGCAAATTAATGATGTATTGTTCTTTCGATTACTCTCATATTTTCATGACATCATATTTACCCTATCTGTTTAATTATAAATTTTTGTCCTTCGATTTCGACTGTTGTATAATTCTTTCAATTTGAGCCCATATTTGCATGTTACCATATTTTCTTTAACAATCCTACCATTTTCTGCAGCACGTCCCTTGCTATGCAACAGAATCTGTAGTGCACAATCTTTCCCTTTACATAAATCAAGACTGCAGGGATGTCATACTGCACACAAAACATGGATTTACAATCGTTGCTACTATAAGACTTGATGAACGTGGTGAGTCTTATTTTGGCACTGGCTTTTGGAAAGAAATTTCTAAGTTTTATGAACTGAAACCTGGCACTATAATTGCACTGCACATAAAACGGCCTGGTCATGAGATATATGGTAACTTCCCCGACGATATCATCCATCCAGACTTTGTTCGAAGTAAGTTTTCTTTGCAACTATCTGCATGTTGACTTACCAAGGTGACTCCAGAGGTGGAGAACCGGGCTACCAACAAGCGGAGGCGGGGCGAGCTAGAACCACAAGCGACTCCAGCAGGCCTAGACTTCATCAGCAGCCTCCCCGATGATATGTTGACAGTCATCATCTCCCTCCTCCCAATCAAATATGGGGCGCGGACAACCGTCCTTTCCCGGCGGTGGCGCCCCCTATGGAAGTCCAGCCCTCTCGACCTCATCGACACCCATGAGCTCTGCCATGGCTATCACAAAAGCTTGGATGCATTCTCCAAGATCCTTAATAGTCACCTTGGCCCAACCGGAGGCCTTAGAATGGGCAAGTTCCATTCCAACGGCAAGGACCGAGCCAAGCTTGACGACTGGTTCCGATCCCCCGCCCTAGATCAGCTCAAGGAGCTCACTTTTGATGATGGGCATATACGGTCGCTGCCAACGTTCGCACTCCGCCTCGCGCCCACGCTGCACATCGCCAAGTTCGGGAACTGCCATTCCCCTCCCTTAATGACGCGCTCGCCCTTATTCTACCACGACTGAAGCACCTCGAGCTCGTCGTCATCTGCCTCTCAAACGGTGACATGGAGCGCCTGCTCCGTGGGTGTACCACACTTGAGTACCTTCATCTTCAGGCGATCAATGGGTTGAGTACCTTCCACATCACCTCCATGACTCTCCGGACTGTTTATGTGTGTTGCTGGTGCGGCAGGAAGACATCACAAGATGTGTACCATGGTATGGTCATTGAGGACACACCTGCACTTGAGATATTACTTGTATTTGATCAAGAAGGTCCAACAAGAATCAATGTCATTTCTGCACCGAAATTGACAGTGGTGGGCTACTCGTCTGACAAATTCTCCGAACTTGTTATTGGATCCACACCCGCTCAGGTACAACAGCCTTTCTACCTCTCCTTCTACAAATTAACATTATTTCTAATTTTGAAGATGTTTGTTCGTCTATCATTCGTAAAATGATTCCGACAAGCTTGACCTAAATCGCGCACAAAGTGAAGGTCTTGGCACTAGAATCTATCGGCCCCAACTTGGAGCAAGTTGTCAGTTTCCCGAGATGCTTTCCGTTCCTGGAGAAGCTATATATCGAGGTGATGTTCCTTTCCTGTTAAATGTTAACCATAAGGGAGTTCAATTTGTGACACCTTTTTCCAAGTTTACAATGACAATGTACTACGATTTCTGAAGGATTCTTTTGGAGGATTTCAGTACATACATGTCCCCCGCCATATTGGTTGCTTGATCCATATGGTTACAATCAATAAGCATTTGTCCTTTGGGTTCATCTGTACTAGTTTTCTTGGGGAACTTTTCATCCACTCCAACCTCTTGTGAAGAAGCCTACATTTTTCCAGAATGTAATCAAATGCCCATTTTAATCATGTCAGATCGAAGATGGCATGTTAGTACATTTTACAAATCCTGGAAACCAAATAGGCATGTAGTAATGTTCAAAATTGCATGTAGGCACTAACACGTTTTCTTCTTTTGCAGAAAAGATTAGGCCCAGTGGTGGATAATGTGATACAATATAACAATCACGTCGAATGCCTAGATCTGCATCTCTCTCAAATTACTTCGAACTCCTACCGAGGGACCTTACCGGAGATTATATTCGCCAGGTTCTTTGTTCTTAGAGCAAGGGTGCTGAAGAAAATGAGGTTTGCCCTACATTTATTTAGCAAAAATGAATAGTTTGTTGATCAGCGCCGGCGCCTGCGGCAGAATGGAATAGGCTCCAAAAATGTTGGATTTCATTTTGGAACTTCAGATGACAGAGTAATCGTAAGTCATCATGTCAACCCCAGACATGACTTCTCAGTGGCTGACCCCTTTGCAAAAATTGTGAGGTTTCGAAACCAGACTTAGAAGTGGTAATATTAGTTTGAACCTCTTTGATATCCATGGTCAGCGGATCAGCGCGAGCGTTTGCAGCTGATGAGCTGGATTTCATTTCTAATATCAGTTTGAACCTTGTAATCTTTGAATTTGAGCCATATAACTCTGGAATTTGAACCTTGTAATATTTTTAGATTTTGTGGTACAATCTTTGAAATGGCATCGTATGAGACTCGTATATTGGAGCACTATTTTGACCTTAATATGCAATGGTCTTAGATTTTATTAACCATTCTCGAGTTTGTTTACCATGTCGATCTCACAGTACATGATCTGTATAGCTAACTCGACTGCGATCATTGACATTATTGCACACAGTTGGTTTCTTCCACCGTGTGCCATTTAGAGCGCAGAATTAATTATCGCACTCGATTGTCCATCATCACCCTTCTGTGTAACTTTGACCTCATCACCCACGGGTAAACTTATGACCGAATTCATTCCACACACTTTGTTTTTACAAAGCTGTTTGCCAATAAACACCCATGATTTGTCCCTCTTCTAGCCGACGCGTGGCCAAACTAGCTGGGCAGGAAGCTTGCGCGTTAAACTGCGCGGTAGCACGGGAACAGGCTCACCGACGATACATTTGGCGCCTCTTCAAGTCCACGTGTGCGGTGCAGTGTTGTCAAGCATGCACTGGAATCCTTCGCTATGAACGTCGTGATGATTATAGGCTGGCCGGCCCCCATTTATTACAGCGGCCATTTAACCCTTGTGTCTCTTCAACCTTTTGATCGCGCCCCACCATTGCAAGAAGCACACCCACCACGAGAAATTCTTAGAGGGTATCCTATGCGGCTCCAATGGCGCTCCGAGCGGCTGCCGAAGACGAGCAGCAGTTCACCATGCGTTCCGCGGTGGACACCCACAGAAGGTTCATGGACCTCTCAGTGGTGTACACCAACGACCCGGTCTGGGTGCAGCAGTCCATCCACATCATGGAGCTGTTGCTTACCGAGGAGAAGTACAAGGTGGTCGGGTTCGACCTCGAGTACACCAGCGCTCGTGCCAGGTCTCGTCCCAAGGTTGCTGTCGCCTAGATGTGCGTGTGCCACCACATCCTCGTCTACCACTACTGCCTGGCCACGAGGCCTTGCGAGCGTTTTGCCAGGTTTGTCAACAGCCCCTAGTACATGTTCGCTGCGGTGGAAATCACCAACGATGTAAAGGCGCTCGAGAATTCAGGCATCGCCTGCCAGAATCTTGTCGACATCCAGGGCCAATACAAGATCTAGGGCAGCAAGGAGCATGAGAAGGACTCACTGGTTCACCTCGCCGAGGCCATCATCGACCCCTACTACAGAGACATGAAGGATTTGTGCAACAAGGACAAGCGCGGCTAGCACTCGCCCTGGATGGAGAAACTTGACAAAGCTCACGTCGTGTACGCGGCCAAGGATGCGTACACGAGCTATGACATGTACAGGCGGATCGTTGACATGAGGAAGTGCCACCTTCCCCAAAATGGCCAGGGATCCAGCCGGAAGCAGAGCAATGGCAAGCATCGTCGCAATAATAAGTAGATGATTAGATCCTCATTTCTCCTAGTTTAGTATGCTTTGGTGTGTGGAAATATTATGTGTGTAGTCACTTGTGTAATTGTATGCTTAATTTGGTTATGCAATGCTGTCTTTTTAAGTATATATGTTGATGCTCTGTAGACAGCGCGTAGATGTTGTGCGAACAAAGAAAATCACGTCGCACACGAACTAAACAATGGAACCCGTCGGTGATGTTTTCATCAATCACTTACAATTGTATACCAGCAATCGTTTGCTCACAACACACATGGCTTGTTAGCAGTAATCGTCTGTTGTTATCGATCTTCGCACACGTTTCCGATTATAGACCTGTTTGTCGTGTATCACACAGATCTTGTTAAGTTGAACCATTTCTGTTCCCTTGTCTCAACGCAAACAGTCCATCCGAGTGAACCGCATGCCGTATATCGCACACACCTTGATCTGGCTGACCTTTTCTTTTGTGTTGCCTAATCACAAACAGTTCATCCAAGTGAACCGCATGATGTACATCGCACACACCTTTATCTGGCTGCCCATTTCTTTTGTTCCTCCTCATCGCAAACAGTTAATTGAACTGAACCGTATGCCCTGCATCGCACACGCAACTAAAATCTGAACCGTGTTTGATGCATCCTCCATTGCAAACGATTTGCACCTTTTTTGACGTTTTTTTACACCACCCTTTGCGATTATTGCATTGCACACAGTTTCGTCGAAGGGTCTCTGATCATAGTGTCGCGTTAGCAGCATCCTGCAGTAGTGGGTGGACCGGTGCTTAGGAGCTGTTCTTACTTGAACAAACCTCCCACTTATGATTAACCCCCTCGCAAGCATCAGCAACTATGAGAAAAAGTATTAAGATAAAATCTAACCATAGCATTAAACTTTTGGATCCAAATTGGTCCCTTACAAAATAGCGCATAAACTAGGGTTTAAGCTTCTGTCACTCTAGCAACCCACCATCTAATAACTAGTCCACAATGCATTCCCTTAGGCCCAAATATTGTGAAGTGCCATGTAGTCGACGTTCACATGGCACTACTAAGGGAATTACAACATACATATCATCAAATATTGAACACATATCAAGTTCACATGATTACTTGCAAAAAGATTTCTCATGTGACCTCAAGAACAAAAGTAACTACTCACAAATGATAACCATGCTCAGGATCAGAGGGGTATTAAATAGCATAATGGATCCGAACATATAATCTTCCACCAAATAAACTATATAGTAATCAACTACAAGATGTAATCAACACTACTAGTTACCCACAGGTACCAATCTGATGTCCCGGTACAAAGATTGAACACAAGAGATAAACTAGGGTTTGAGAGGAGATGGTGATGTTGAATATGTTGATGGATATTTCCCTCCCAAAAATGAGAGGGTTGTTGGTGATGACGGTGACTGTCGTGGAATTGTCACGACAGATGTCCTCGTTTAAGGACTTAGTCGTGGAGCCATCGCAACTCGGAAGCTTAAAGGGGTTAAAGTGGGACAAAGGACACGAGGGTTTATACTGGTTCGTCCCCTTGCGGTGAAGGTGAAAGCCTAATCCAGTTGATGTGGAATTACTAAGGTTTCGATGACCAGGAAGCAAATCTGCTATGCCTGGCTCTTGATTTGATGTTACTTGCCCTAAGCCGCCGGCGGGTCGTCCCCTTATATACACGGGTCGACGCCCCGCGGCCTACAGAGTCCCGGCCGGCTCATAAACAGCGTCCGGCTCGGTGTCTAGTTAATCTTGCCTTACAACACAAGTCATGCCATACGGCGGTTTATCACTATGGTCCTTAAGCCGCCTATGGGCTTTAAACCCTTTATTGAACTGCCATCTTCAAGCTTGATATTGGGCTTCATATAATAAATCGTCATAGTGTAACCCGGCCCCTCCTGGGCGGGTTACACTAGTAGTTATATCCCCAACATTAGGCCCCAAATTGATTTGAACTAGTTCATGTCAATCTTCAATTCCTTAAGAAAAAGCCTTTTGTCTTCTGTCTGTACAAAAGTTATAACCCGCCATGACGTCATCTTCTGGATTCACGATAACCCGCCATGACATCATCTTCCATTAAATTCATATTTTATTCTGTCATATCCCAACGGATCCTTATCTTAATGACCGTTCCGAGAATCGAGGCATCTGAGTAGCTGGATAACCATGTTTTGGTCTCCTCGTTTCTCGCACCCGCTCTGTCAGTCTTTTCCTTATAAATAGGCACGACCTTTAGGTCTTTCTTCATTCTCCCCCTTTCTGTCGTCTTCTTCCTCTCGCGACTCCATAGCCACTCGAGCTCCGTCGCCGCCGCCGCCGCCGCAGAGCACCTCATCCTCGTCGATCTTGGCCGCTGCATCAACCTGAATCGACCAGAGAACAGCGGCGATCCTCCACAGTAGATCTGTATCTGTAAGCCTTCATCTTCCCGCACTTCAGATCTGCATTAAGGTTTTCAAGTTCCTCCGTGTTCTTCATGGTTCTTCATTGTTTCTTCGTGGTTCCTCCACCGCAGCTTCTTCTGATCCAAAAAGAACATATAACTTGTGCGGTAACTGTTTCGCATCCATTTTAGATGCTAGTAGATTCCTTTCTCTAGTTCAGAGGCCTCATTAGAACTCTCAGACTCATCTGCACTAGATTTTTAGGTCTAGAACATTTTCTTTTCTGAACGCCCGTTTGATCCAAAATAACAACTGCCATCTGTGAAACTTGTTTGTATGACACTCAGGCAAAAAATTGTATTTGTTAGATCCACCTAGCCATGGTGACTCTTATTGCCGGCTTAAAAAAGGTAATGCTCAATTAATAATTCTGACCCCTCATGGTGGTTTAAATAACGTAACTGCTTATGATGCTCATGGCGGCTTAAATAATCTGATATAATTAGCCATATGTCATTAGGCCCCTTCGTAAGCCGCCATCTTGAATATGATTTGAAATATTTTCTCCGGCTTAAATTTGAGCCGAAATGTTTTATTTTGTCATAGGCTTCCATCTTCATAATGCCGCCCAAGGCTCCCAAAGCACCCGTCACATGCAACTGGGTTAGATCCATCGTCACATATAACACCTTGAACGAGTTTGTGAAGACTGGTTATTTGCCGAAGAAGGAGGTCATGTCCTATCGTGCTCCTGATTCGACAGAAGAAAAACCTCAACCCAAGGACGGGGAAGTTGTCATTTTTACTGATCACATGAACCGGGGCTTTACTCCACCCAGCTAAAAAAATTTCAGAGACGTCTTGCACTTTTTTGACCTGCGACCTCAAGACATCGGACCCAATTCCGTGACAAATATCTGCAATTTTCAAGTGTTCTGTGAGGTGTACCTTGGAGAGGAACCCAGCTTGCTACTCTTTAGAGAGTTGTTTTATTTGAACCGTCAAAATGAACGTGCCAACGAGCCCAGCTTGGAGCTGGGTGGAATCTCAATCCAATGACGGAGAGACTGTCTCTTCGCGTATGCCGAGCCACCGAGTCATCCTAAAGATTGGAACCAAACATGGTTCTACTGTCAAGACACGTCTCCGGCTAATGAGAACCCTCTGCCCGGCTTTCGCGCCCTGCGCCTAGAGTCAACTCATCCCTTGCCAGATAAATTGTCTCCGGCTGAACGTCAAACACTTGCCCCCACCATGAGCAAGATCAAGGCTCTTCTGGGGAATGGCCTAAACGGCATTGATCTGGTCCGGGTTTGGCTTGCCTGGCGGGTTATTCCTTTGAGCCGCCGCCCCGGCTTGATGTGTGATTACACAGACCAAAAGAATGATCCTCTACGGCATAGCCCTGACAACTTTCCTGAGGACGTCGTTGATGATATGACCAAGTCCCTTCTGAATGAGAGCCTAATAGACTGCGGGAAAGTGGGTTTAGGTCCTTTCTGCAAAGCTAACCCAGCTCTAGCGGTAAGATATTGACTTGAGCATTTTTACCTTCAACTTTAACAACTTCATCTTTACTCAAAACCTTTGTTGTAATTCACAGGTTGATGACGAATTTTGGAAGGTCAAGTATGACCATGAAGCTGCAAAGAAAGCCAGAATAACCAAGAAAGCCGCCAGGAAAGCCACTGCTCGGAAGAAGGGGAGCAAACCTAGCGCCTCGGATATGCTTCATTTGGAAGATACCTCCGAGTCAGAGGTAGCTCTTGACTCCTTAGGCTCATTTTTTAACCATCTTATTGACACTGATTATCATTAGGAGGATACAGGAGCGAGTCATGTAGCGATTGAAGAGGTAACTATAATTTCCTCCGACTCCAAACCTTTGCCGAGACAGAAAGTCCAAAGAGTAACCCGGAAAGTAAGATTTTCACATCCTTTAGCTTACCAAGATCATCAATTTCTTTTGAAGCGACAGATTCACGTGAGCCGGAGGTAGACCCGGACCAGTAAAGATGCAGAACTCTCCTCCGGCTTGCCCGATGTAACAAGAAAACGCCGGACTGAGGTCATCTCCGATTTACATTCTTATTATCCTTTGGCGGGTTTCATTCGTCAACCACTCAATTCTTCTGACTCAAACTATCAGGGAACTTCACCTTCTTCCGGCGAATCAATGCAGTATGCCGGCTTTCAAAACCGCTCCACGGTAATGATAATCTGTTTATCTTGTGCTTATCTTACTCATGTTTTTGCACTAACCTTTTGATTTTTACACAGCGTACAAGTAAAGCCCAGCAAGAGGGTAAAGAAGAACAAGCGGGCCGAAGAGCCGATCTTGACTGAACCAGAGCTCAGAGCGGCTGCTCCTGACACCTCCACTCATGAGCCGCCGCCTGAACCAGCCCATGATATTCCAACGCCTACTGCTGATCCGCCTGCCGAGCAAGCCATTGACGGTTCTGAGAACCCGGAGATCCCTAGCCCGGCCAAGTGTGACACCCCCGATTCGACCGTACACTAATCATGCATGCAAATGTGTACAACCAAGATCAGGGACTCACGGGAAGATATCACAACACAACTCTAGTCACAAATAAAATAATGCAAGCTTTATATTACAAGCCAGGGGCCTCGAGGGCTCGAATACAAGCTCGATACACAAGAGTCAGCGGAAGCAACAATATCTGAGTACAGACATAAAGTTAGACAAGGATGCCTTAAGAAGGCTAGCACAAAAGCAACACAATCGAAGAGGCAAGGCCTCCTGCCTGGGGCCTCCTAACTACTCCTGGTCTTCGGTGGCCTCCATGTAGTAGTATCCGTCGGTGGCATCCGCTTCAGGATCCACCATCTGGTTGCAACAACCAGAAAGAAGAAAGAAGGGGGAAAAGGGGAAGCAAAGCAACCGTGAGTACTCATCCAAAGTACTCGCAAGCATCAGATCTATACTAAGTATGCATTGGTATCAAATGGAAGGGTTGTATCTGTGGACTGGACTGCAGAATGCCAGAATAGGGGGAAGGCCTGGCCTATCGAAGACTAGAATCTTCAAGTAGCTCCAAGCATCTTGCAGCATGTAGAAGAGTAAAGAATAGCAGTTTAATTATCAAGCATGTTGTAGCAATAATGCCCAGAGATCCTTCCTCGACTCCCTGCGAGGAAGCAATCCCGGAGCCGCATAACTTAAGTATCCATTTCTAGTTGTATTAGATCAAGATATAAGTCTGAACGTCCATTACCATGGACACGGTATTCGAATAAAGATCTTACTTGCAGGGGTGCACCACGTTTTCCAACACGCTTGATTACTCTGGTCGGACACACTTTTCTGAGTCAATGCCCGACCTCGGAAGATCAACACGTCGTAGCCCTACCTAGGCTCAGCAGAGAGGTCCCCGCCGGTCTACATCCTAAGCACTCCGGGTTCTGGGCCCATCGCCCGTAGCACTCCGGGTCGTTACGTGCAAGGTGGACCTAGGCACCACCTCTAGGGTGCCGGCCCACCCGTGCCGCAATGCTGATCTGGACGTTTAACAAAGCTTTGGCTGATACTGCGACGTCGAGGCCCATAACTATTCTCGCGTGGTGGTTGGTGCGTAAAGGCCAAAGGCCAATTCAGAACATATGCCCAAACCATAGTGTATTGTTAGCTCGCGGAGACGAGCAGAGACTCACGATAATGTGACCCCTGATACGTCTCCAATGTATCTATAATTTTTTATTGCTCCATGCTACTTTATCTACTGTTTTGGACTATATTGGGCTTTATTTTCCACTTTTATATTATTTTTGGGACTAACCTATTAACCGGAGGCCCAAATTAATTGCTGTTTTTGCCTATTTCAGTGTTTCAAGAAACGGAATATCAAATGGAGTCCAAACGGAATGAAACCTTCGAAACGTGATTTTCTCACCGAACGTGATCCACGAGACTTGGACCCTACTCCAAGGAACAAAAGAGGCGGTCACAAGGGTGGGGGGCGTGCCCCCCTACCTCGTGGGCCCCCTGTTGCTCCACCGACGCACTCCTTCCTCCTATATATACCTCACGCACTTCAAACGATCAGAGAGGAGCCAAAAACCTAATGCCACCGCCGCAACTTCCTGTATCCACGAGATCCCATCTTGGGGCCTGTTCCGGAGCTCTGTCGGAGGGGGCATCCACCACGGAGGACTTCTACATCATCACCATAGCCCCTCCGATGAAGTGTGAGTAGTTTACTTCGGACCTTCGGGTCCATAGCTAGTAGCTAGATGGCTTCTTCTCTCTTTTTGGATCTCAATACAATGTTCTCCCCCTCTCTCGTGGAGATCTATTCAATGTAATCTTCTTTTTGCGGTGTGTATGTTGAGACCGATGAATTATGGGTTTATGATCCAGATTATCTATGAACAATAGTTTAATCATCTCTGAATTCTTTTATGTATGATTGGTTATCTTTGCAAGTCTATTCGAATTATCCGCTTGGTTTGGCCAACTATATTGGTGGTTCTTGCAATGGGAGAAGTGCTTAGCTTTGGGTTCAATCTTGTGGTGTCCTTTCCCAATGACAGAAGGGGCAGCAAGGCACGTATTGTATTGTTGCCATCGAGGATAACCAGATGGGTTTTTTTATCATATTGCATGAATTTATCCCTCTACATCATGTCATCTTGCTTAAGGCGTTACTCTGTTTTTAACTTAATACTCTAGATGCATGATGGATAGCGGTCGATGAGTGGAGTAATAGTAGTAGATGCAGAAGCGTTTCGGTCTACTTGTCATGACGTGATGCCTATATACATGATCATACCTAGATATACTCATAACTATGCTCAATTCTGTCAATTGCTCAACAGTAATTTGTTCACCCATCGTAGAATACTTATGCTCTTGAGAGAAGCCACTAGTGAAACCTATGGCCCCCGGGTCTATTCTCATCATATCAATCTCCATCACTTTAATACTTGCTTTGTTTTTACTTTGCCTTTTACTTTTCACTTTGCATCTCTATACCAAAAATACCAAAAATATTATTTATCATCTCTAATCAGATCTCACTCGTAAGTGACCGTGAAGGGATTGACAACCCCTAATCGCGTTGGTTGCGAGGAGCTATTGTTTTGTGCAGGTACGAGGGACTTGTGCGTGGCCTTCTACTGGATTGATACCTTGGTTCTCAAAAACTGAGGGAGATACTTACGCTACTTTGCTGCATCATCCTCTCCTCTTCGGGGAAATCCAATGCAGTGCTCAAGAGGTAGCAAGAAGAATTTTTGGCGCCGTTGCCGGGGAGGCTCACGCAAGAGCAAGTAAAGCACCATACCAAGTACCCATCACAATCCCTATCTCCCGCATTACATTATTTTTCATTTGCCTCATGTTTTCCTCTCCCCCACTTCACCCTTGCTGTTTTATTCGCCCTTTCTTTCCCAATATCCTCCTCTTTTTCCCGTTTGCCTTTTTCCTGTTGCCTTTCGTTTGCTCGTGTGTTGGATTGCTTGTTTGTCGCGATGGCTCAAGATACTACCAAATTGTGTGACTTCACCACTACCAATAATAATGATTTCCTTAGCACTCCGATTGCTCCTCTTGCCAATACTGAATCTTGTGAAATCAATACTGCTTTGTTGAATCTTGTTATGAAAGATCAATTCGTCGGCCTTCCTAGTGAAGATGCCGCTACTCATCTGAATAACCCGTTGATTTATGTGATATGCAAAAGAAAAAAGATGTCGATAATGATGTCGTTAAATTGAAGCTATTTCCTTTTTCGCTTAGAGATCGTGCAAAAGCGTGGTTTTCATCTTTGCCTAAAAATAGTATTGATTCTTGGAACAAGTGCAAAGATGCTTTTATCTCTAAGTATTTTCCTCCCGCTAAAATTATCTCTCTTAGGAACGATATTATAAATTTTAAGCAACTTGATCGTGAACATGTTGCACAAGCTTGGGAGAGAATGAAATTAATGATACGTAATTGTCCTACTCATGGTTTGAACTTGTGGATGATTATACAAAAAATCTTATGCCGGATTGAATTTTGCTTCTAGAAATCTTTTAGATTCGGCCGCAGGAGGCACTTTTATGGAAATCACTTTAGGAGATGCTACTAAACTTCTAGATAATATTATGGTTAATTATTCTCAATGGCACAATGAAAGATCTACTAATAAAAAAGTGCATGCGATAGAAGAAATTAATGTTTTGAGTAGAAAGATGGATGAACCTATGAAATTATTTGCTACTAAGAGTGTTTCTTCTGATCCTAATGATATGTTTTTGTCTACTTTGATTGAGAATAATAATGAATCTATGGATGTGAATTTTGTTGATAGGAATAATTTTGGTAACAACACGTATAGAGGGAATTTTAATCCTAGGCCATATCCTAGTAATCCTTCTAATAATTATGGAAATTCTTACAACAACTCTTATGGAAATTTTAATAAGATGCCCTCTGAATTTGAGAGTAGTGTTAAAGAGTTTATGAATTCACAAAAGAATTTTAATGCTTTGCTTGAGGAGAAATTGCTTAAAGTTGATGATTTGGCTAGGAACGTTGATAGAATTTCTCTTGAAATTGATTCTTTAAAGCTTAGATCTATTCCTCCTAAGCATGATATCAATGAGTCTCTCAAAGCTATGAGAATTTCCATTGATGAGTGCAAAGAAAGAACCGCTAGGATGCGTGCTTCCAGAGATGCCTTTATTAAAGCGTGTTCTTCTAATTCCTATGAAAGTCAAGATGAAGATCTAAAAGTTATTGATGTGTCCCCCATTAAATCTTTGTTTTGCAATATGAATCTTGATGAAACTGAATATGATCTTCCCTTACCTAGAAGGCGTTCTAAGAATTCGGAGTTTTTAGATCTTGATGAAGAAATTGGTAAATGTGGGATTGAAAGAAATAAAAACCTAGATGTTGCTAAACCCACTATATTGGATCTCAAGGAATTTAATTATGAAAATTGCTCTTTAATTGATTGTATTTACTTGTTGCAATCCGTGCTAAATTCTCCTCATGCTTATAATCAAAATAAGGCCTTTACCGAACACATTGTTGATGTCTTGATGCAATCTTATGAAGAAAAACTTGAGTTGAAAGTTTCTATCCCTAGAAAACTCTATGATGAGTGGGAACCTACTATTAAACTTAAAATTAAAAACTATGAGTTTCATGCCTTGTGTGATTTGGGTGCTAGTGTCTCCACTATTCCCAAAACTTTGTGTGATTTGCTAGATTTCCGTGACTTTGATGATTGCTCTCCAAACTTGCATCTTGCGGATTCCAATATTAAAAAGCCTATGGGAAGAATTAATGATGTTCTTATTGTTGCAAATAGGAATTATTTGCCCGTAGATTTTATCGTTCTTGATATAGATTGCAATCCTTCATGTCCTATTATCCTTGGTAGACCTTTCCTTAGAACGATTGGTGCAATTATTGATATGAAGGAAGGGAATATTAGATTCCAATTTCCATTAAAGAAAGGCATGGAACACTTTCCTAGGAATAAAATAAAATTACCATATGAATCTATCATGAGAGCCACTTATGGATTGCCTACCAAAGATGGCAATACCTAGATCTATCCTTGCTTTTATGCCTAGCTAGGGGCGTTAAACGATAGCGCTTGTTGGGAGGCAACCCAATTTTATTTTTAGTTTTTTTGCTTTTGCTTATGTTTAGGAATAAATAATTCATCTAGCCTCTATTTAGATGTGGTTTTATGTCTTAATTAGTGTTTGTGCCAAGCTAGACCTATGGGATCTTCTTGGATGATAGTTATTTGATCTTGCTGTAATTTCCAGAAACTTTGCGCTCAGTGCCTGAATTATTAAAAATCACCAGAACGTGATAAAATACTGATTCAAATTTCTTCTGATCAATAAACAAATTGTCTAGGTCGTCTAATTTTGGTAGATGTTTTGGAGTTCCAGAAGTTTGCATTAGTTACAGATTACTACAGACTGTTCTGTTTTTCACAGATTCTGTTTTTCGTGTGTTGTTTGCTTATTTTGATGAATCTATGGCTAGTAAAATGGTTTATAATCCATAAAGAAGTTGGAATACAGTAGGTTTAACACCAACATAAATAAAGAATGAGTTCATTACAGTACCTTAAAGTAGTCTTTTGTTTTCTTTCTCTAACGGAGCTCACGAGATTTCTATTGAGTTTTGTGTTGTGAAGTTTTCAAGTTTTGGGTAAATTCTTTTGATGGATTATGGAACAAGGAGTGGCAAGAGCCTAAGCTTGGGGATTCCCATGGCACCCCAAGATAATCCAAGGACACCAAAAATTCAAAGCTTGGGGATGCCCCGGAAGGCATCCCCTCTTTCGTCTACTTCCATCGGTAATTTACTTGGAGCTATATTTTTATTCACCACATGATATGTGTTTTGCTTGGAGCGTCTTGTATTATTTGCATCTTTGCTTGTTAGTTTAACACAATCATCCTTGCCGTACACACCTTTTGAGAGAGCCATACATAAATTGGAATTTGATAGAATACTCTATGTGCTTCACTTATATCTTTTGAGCTTGATAGTTTTGCTCATAGTGCTTCACTTATATCTTTTGAGCGTGATAATTTTTGCTCTCGTACTTCACTTAGATATTTTAGAGCATGGTGGTGGATTTGTTCTAAAGAAACTATAGATCTCTCATGCTTCACTTAGATTATTTTGGGAGTCGTTAATAGCATGGTAATTTGCTTAATGTTAATATACTTGGTATTCAAGATATGTGAAACTTTCTTTTGAGTGCGTTGAATACTAAGAAAAGTTTGATGCTTGATAATTGTTTTGAGATATGAAGATGGTGATATTAGAGTCATGCTAGTTGAGTATCTATGAATTTAAAGAATACTTGTGTTGAAGTTTGTGATTCCCGTAGCATGCACGTATGTGAACCGTTATGTGATGAACTCGGAGCATGATTTATTTATTGATTGTCTTCCTTATGAGTGGCGGTCGGGGACGAGCGATGGTCTTTTCCTACCAATATATCCCCCTAGGAGCATGCGCGTAATCCTTTGCTTTGATAACTTCTAGATTTTTGTAATAAGTATATGAGTTCTTTTGACTAATGTTGAGTCCATGGATTATACGCACTTTTTCCCATCCTTCCACCATTGCTAGCCTCTCTAATACCGTGCACTTTTCGCCGGTATCAAACACCCACCATATATCTTCCTCAAAACAGCCACCATACCTACCTATCATGGCATTTTCATAGCCATTCCGAGATATATTGTCGTGCAACTTTCCACCGTTCCGTTTATTATGACACGCTCCATCATTGTCATATTGCTTAGCATGATCATGTAGTTGACATCGTATTTGTGGCAAAGCCACCGTTCATAATTCTTTCATACATGTCACTCTTGATTCATTGCATATCCCGGTACACCGCCGGAGGCATTCATATAGAGTCATACTTTGTTTTAAGAATCGAGTTGTAATTGTTGAGTTGTAAGAAAAATAAAAGTGTGATGATCATCATTCTTTAGAGCATTGTCCCAAGTGAGGAAAGGATGATGGAGACCATGATTCCCCCACAAGTCGGGATGAGACTCCGGACGAAAAATAAAAAAGAAGAAGAAGAAGAAAGAAAGAAAGAAAAAAGAGGCCGTAAAAAAAAGAGAAAAGGCCCAAATAAAAAAAGAAGAAAAAGAATGAGAGAAAAAGAGAGAAGGGACAGTGCTACTATCCTTTTACCACACTTGTGCTTCAAAGTAGCACCATGATCTTCATGATAGAGAGTCTCTCATTTTGTCACTTTCATATACTGGTGGGAATTTTTCATTATAGAACTTGGCTTGTATATCCCAATGATGGGCTTCCTCAAATGCCCTAGGTCTTCGTGAGCAAGCGAGTTGGATGCACACCCACTTAGTTTCTTTTGTTGAGGTTTGCTAGGAAGGGTGACAAAGGTTAGAGGTTCATGGCAATTTGAGAGGCTTGATAAGCAAGTGGTAGGTAACGCGGCATAGCGATATAATCGAGGCAACTAGCATAGCAATGATAGTAATGAGATCCAAGGTGACGGTCATCTTGCCTGAAATCCCGCTAGGAAGAAGAACCAGTCCATGAAGAAGATGAAGCCACGAAGACGAACCAAGCGTAGACGAACGAATCCTCACGATCGCAACGAAACGGGAACTATCGAGAAGTAGCACACAACATGGTAAACACACCACACATAAACAAGACATGATGCTCAACCAAGTATGATGCATGACAAGGCTACATGAATCTACTCATGGCAAGAGATGATGCATACAAGAACAACATAGCCAAACAAGTTTAAATGAGGCCGGAAACAACATATAACAATTCCGGTAAGTCCTCATATGCAAATTACGAAATTGGTCCAGATCTGAATAAACCTTATGCTCAAGTTGTTAAACAACAATTTAAGATGCACCACGATGATCTACACGAAATTCTAGTCAAGTTACATATAAAGTTCATTTAATTTGGAGCTACGGCCTAGAAGATATGAGCAAAACAAGTTTAACATGGCATTGATGCAAAATGCATTCAAACATCAAGCAAACACACTCAAAACATGGATGCAACAAGGTAACATGAAACTACATGCAAAACTAAGCAAGTTTCATGTAAAGCACACTTAAAACGGAGCAACGGTTCAACACATACACATGAAACAAGTTTAAAGGACAAGCTGTCCAAAACAGCAACTAGGCAACTTGCAAGCATGAAAACAATATGCTACAGCACCTCAACATGAAAACAAATGACATGGACGTGATTTATAGGTAAATCATTACAAAACATGAACACTGAGATATCTCCAGAAATCAATAGAATATGCTCAAAAGGACATGGCAAGATTGCAAATAATAACAGTTTCACAGACTTAGCAGAATTTCACTAGACATGGCAGAAGTAACATCAGGTTGCAATGTTTAGAGCTATCAAACAGCATGCTAAAGGAACTTATGATGGCAACCAAAGGCATGGCATGAATCTACAAATTGCGTAGAACAAACATCACTTACTGATCACGAGCTAAAAAGGCACAGAAGATATGATGGCACCCATGTAAACATAGCAAGTTTATAAACAGATTCAGACTTGGCAGCAAAAACTGAGCATGGCATCAACAGAATTATGAAGGCATCTTTCCGAGCTCAAATCACTCATCACAAAGCATTGCATGACAAGACAAGCATACCTACAGCAATATAACATGTTCATGAAGCTAACCATGGCAATAGCAAGTTCATAGCATGCTTGGTTCACAAACAACAACCATGGCAAAATGGATTAACATGTAAACAATCTGCCAGGAACATTTTATAACAAAAGTAGAGCAAGATTAAGACATTCTAGAGCACTCCATAAATGCAAACAGGGGAATGTATGGATAAAGCATAACATTTATAACAAAACATCCTTACTGAACATACTCAAAAGAGGCATGGATCTCACTGTAGCAACATGAATACATGGCATGAAAATAACAGCAGAACAAAGACTTAGTAAAATCCTAGGTCACTGAAATCAGCAACATCACGAAGCCTAGTTTGCATGCTTGTGCTAGTCACCACATAGATCACAAAAATACATGGTAAGCACCCCTGTAAAGATGGCATGGCATATATCAAAACACATGTAGAGCTCATAACCATATGATGCACACAACAAATGTGACAAAAATGACAAATCAACATAATCTGATAAGTAGCAGCAGTAAACACTATATAGCACTCTTGCAAAAGATTAGGGCATCAAGATGACCTAAAAAAAGCATGCCACAATGTATTAAAATGAATAGCATCTCATGATGAACATTTTGATATATCATATGCACAAAACGGAGCAACGAGCATGAAGTTATGGCATGTCAAACTTAGCACCAGAATGTGAGTTCTCAGGGACTTGGAGGAAAAAACGGGGGGGGGGAGTCAACCTTGTCAGATCCCGATCTGGATCTGGGCTGCGCCGAGCTCGCCGGAGAGAGGACGCCGGAGAGGAGGGGCAAGGGGCCGGAGCGGGGCCGGAGCCGGTGGGGCGCCGGTGGGGCGAGGTCGCTGGAGCGCGGAGGCTCGGCGGAGGGCCGGTCTTGGCAGATCAAGCGTGGCGGCCCGGGGCGAGGTCATGGAGCCTTGGAGGCTCGGCAGAGGGCCCAGTCTTGCGACGGGTGACGCGGCGTGGCGGCTGTGGCGCGAGCGAACGGGCGCGGAGTCGCGATGGGCAGGGGCCCGCTGGCGGGCGGGCGGCAATGTGGGCGCGGGGCCGGGTGAGGTGGCGCCCCGCGATTGGCTCAGGCGGCGGAGGAGGCGACGTGGCGCGCCCTGATTCGTCGGGGTGACGCGGCCGGTGAACGCGTCCGGCGCGGGCGGACACGTTCGGCGGCGGAGTGGGAAGTTTGCTAGGGTTGGTGTCGTGGAATTGTCATGGCAGATGTCCTTTTGCAAGGACTTAGTCATGGAGCCATCGCAACTAGGAAGCTTAAAGGGGTTAATCGGGACAAGGGACACGAGAGAGGTTTTATACTAGTTCGGCCCCTTACGGTGAAGGTAAAGCCTACGTCTATGCTTGATGTTTCGATAACCAGGGAGCGAGATACGCTATGTCCGGCTCTCGATGAGTTGTTTCTTGCCCTAAGCCGCCGGCGGGTCGTCCCCTTATATACACGGGTCGACGCCCTGCGGCTTACAGAGTCCCGGCCGGCTCATAGACAATGTCCGGCTCGGTGACTAGTTAATTCTACCTTACAATACAAGTCATGCCATCATGGCGGTTTATCACTACGGGCCTTAAGTCGCCTGTGGGCCTTTAGACCCTTTATTGAACCGCCATTTTCATATTTGGTCTTGGGCTTCTGATGAGTCACTCTTTACGTAACCCGGCCCCTCCTGGGCGGCTTACACAAATAGTTATATCCCCAACATTAGGCCCCAGATTGATTTGAACCGGTTCATGTCAATCTTAAGATACCTTGACAACCAGTCCTTCTGTATTCAGTCCTGCGAAAAGGTCATAACTCGTCGTGACATCATCTTCTGGATCCGTGTTAACCCGTCGTGACGTCATCTTCAATTAAATTCATATTTTACTCCGTCATATCTTCCAACGGATCTTTGCCTTTACTGACCCTTCCGAAAATCGAGGCATCGGGGCCGCTGGATAATGATGTTTGGTCTCCTCGTTTCTCGTGCCGTCCCAGTCGGCCTTTCCTTATAAATAGGCACGACCTAGGTCTTCCATTCTTCCCTCTTTCAGTCGTCTTCTTCCTCTTGCCTCTTCTCGAGCTTCGCCGCCGCCGCCGTCGAACCTCTCGTCTTCATCAACCTGACTCTGACCAGAAATCAACGAATAATCTCCGCAGCTCATCCACATCCGTGAGTTCCTCTCTTTCCCTTTCTTAGATCTGCATTGGAACTGTCTTGAGTTCGTCGGCGTTCATCGACGCCCGATGCCAACCCTTGCTAGTTTTCACCTCCAATGCACTGTTTATATCGTAAAAACAACATAGAACTGCTATGTAATTGTTTGTGCCTATTTTGCATAGAAACAGATCTCATTTCCCTTGTTTGGAAGCCCTCTTCAAGTGCATGAACTTCTCTGCCCTGTTTTAGGTCTAGAAATTTTTCTTTCCAAAGCTACCGTTTGATCCAAAATAATAAATGCAACTTGTGAAACCTGTTTATTCCACACTTAGCCAAAAATTGCATCTGTTGAATCTGTTTTAGCCATAGTAGTCCATGTGACCGGTTTAAGACAACACCGGCTATCAGCACCGCTTGCTTCCGGCGACTTAAGAGAATTTTAATTACCTTTAATACCTGCAGCGGTTTAAGCGTTATTAAAGCCGCCACCTTTAATATATTTAAACCGGACATCTTTACTTTGTCATAGGCTTCCGCTTACACCATGGCACCTAAGGCTCCCAAGGCCCCTGTGACTTGCAACTGGGTCCCGTCTATTGTCACAAAAAGCAAACTGTCTGATTTTGTGAAGTTCGGCCATCTGCCCAAGAAGGACATCATGTCTTATCGTGCTCCTGACCCGTCTAAGGAGAAACCTCATCCCAAAGAAGGGGAAGTAATAGTTCTTACGGATCATATGAGCCGGGGCTTCGCTCCACCCGGTTCAAAATTCTTAAGGGATGTTTTGCGTTTCTTCGATCTCAGACCTCAAGACATCGGGCCCAATTCCGTGTCAAATATTTGCAACTTCCAAGTTTTCTGCGAGGTGTATCTTGGAGAGGAACACAACATACTTTTATTCAGAGAACTGTTTTACTTAAACCGGCAGAACGAACGTGCCAACGGGCCCAGTCTGGAACTTGGTGGCATCTCAATTCAGCGGCGGAGAGACTGTCTTTTTCCTTACGCTGAACTTCCGAGTCATCCAAAGGATTGGAATCAGACGTGGTTTTACTGCGAGGGTACTTCTCCGCCGACGAAAATCCTCTCGCTTTGCGCCTTGCGCCTTGAATCCAACAACCCGCTGCCGGATAAACTTACTGCCGTTGAGCGTCTGCCACTTGCTCCCACCATTAGCAAAATCAAAGCTCTTTTGGGAAATGGCTTAGATGGTGTTGACCTGGTCCGAGTCTGGGTTGCTTGGCGAGTGATTCCGTTAAGCCGCCGCCCCGGCTTAATGTGCACTTACTCAGGCGAGAAGAATGACACACTGCATCATAGTCCCGATGACTTACCAGATGATGTGGTAGATGCTACGACCCAGACGTTGCTGAAAGAGGGCACGGTGACCAGTAACGCCTTCGTCTTACTTCCTTTCTGCAAGAAGAACCCGGCTCCTGCAGTAAGTTATCAATCTCAATAATTACTCCTTACTGTGTTATACCTTACTTTTATTCATAACCCCTTATCATTCTTCACAGGCCGATGATAACTTCTGGAAGGTCAAGTATAATCATGAAGCGGCAAAACAAGCCAGAGCGGCCAAAAGAGCCGAAAGGAAAACCGCCAAGACTGGAACTTCAAGGGAAAGGAAGCCAAGCGCTTCCGATTTACTTAAATTAGATGACACTTCTGACGACGAAGAAGAGGTAACTTTTAACTCCCTTGACTCTTTATCATCACTTTGCTGACCCTTAATCTTTCCAGGAGGATACGGGGAATAGCCAAGCCGTCGAGGAAGAGGTAACTATAATCTCCTCCGACTCCGAGCCCCTGACGCGTCAGAAAATTCGAAGAGTAACCCGGAAAGTAAGATTTTCACATCCTTTGGCTTACCAAGATCCTCAATTTCTTTTGAAGCAACAGCAATTTGAAAGCCGGAGGCAGACCCGGACCAGCAAGGATATAGAGCTCTCCTCCGGCTTACCTGATGTAACCAGGAAGCGCCGGGCCGAGGTTATCTCTGATTTACGTTTTGTTTACCCTTTAGCGGGTTTAATTCGTCAACCTCTCAATTCATCTGACTCGAATTATCAGGATACCTCTCCTTCATCCGGCGAGTCTATGCAATCTAACATGCCGACTATCAAGACTGCCCCTGGGTAATATAATTTTGTTTTCCTTATGCTTTACCTTACTTATATTTTGTGCTCACCCTTATGCTTTGTCCACAGTGTGCAGGTGAAGCCCAGTAAGAGGGAAAAAAAGAATAAGCCATCCCAAGACCCGGTAGTAACTGAACTGGAACTCGGGACAGCCTCCCCTGACACTTCCACTCATCAACCGCCGCCTAAACCGGCTTATGAAATTCCAGCACCATCCTCTGATCCGCCCGCTGAAGAAACTTTTGGTGGCTCTGATAAACCGGAAACCCCTAGCCCGGTCAAGACAATTGATCCGGAGGTTGAAATTACCAAGACTTAGTTCGTCAAGCCAAGTCAGCCCACCGTCCTTGCCAAGTGTTCTGCCAAAGAAGAGCTTTTGGAGCCCGAAAGGCCAAATTAGACATTGCCGATTATACTAATTTGAGCATTGGAGATATAGTCTCTGGCTATATCAATCAAGTACATAGCAGCCATGACCTGGAAATTAATATGGTGAAACAAATACAGCAAAAATCTGAGGTACAATTTATGCTACTTTCCTTAATCATACTTATTGTATCAGCCCCCAAGTCTATTGCTTATGAATGAATATGCTGTAGACTTAGAACCCTTCTTAGCACTGCCTCGTCCGGTTTATATGAAAATATTTAACCCGGTTGTAACATGATACCTTGAATTTGCAATACACATTAGCCCCCAAGTCTCAAGTATCTTTGCTTGCAAAGTGCTTGGGACTTAATTTCTCATGAACCGGCATTGTATATTAAATTTCTTCAAAGCATACATTAGCCCCCAAGTGTCAAGTACCTTTGCTTGCAAAGTGCTTGGGACTTAATGATATCTTACCATAATTTTGACTATAACTTTGGCATCAACGCAGGCCACCACAAGTCAATTTGAGTCGGAGATTGCTGACCAAGAACCGCGTGGCAGCTCAAGAACTTGAAATTCAAAAGGCCAACTCCAAATTTGCATTCAGCGTCTCTGAACAAGAGAAGTTGAAGAAGAATTTTGATGCGGAGAAGAAAATCTGGGCTGACGAAAAGGCCTCACTGGTGACCCGGGCCAAGACAATGAAACGTCCATTGGCGATAACAACAGTAGAAAGCTGTCCGGGTTAAAGCGCCAGATATCTCAAATTGTCTCAGCAATCTTTGGTAAGTTACTATATATAACCTTGAATATCGCAATCCTTCCTTTGATGACTATTTTAATTGTCATCTCCGGCTCACCTTATGTGTATAAACGCAGGCCCCAGGAGCACAAACCTTAAGCAGAACATGCTGATCAAGCTAAAGGCGGTTTACACTCTGGTGGAGCAGTTGTACACCGGGTCAGAACGTGCTTTGGCCGTTGTGGCTTTATCAAATGACGTTCCCCATCTCCTGCAAGATGTGCTAAAGCGGCTTGCCGTGCTACCCCAGCGGATTCAAGAGCTAAGGCGGGCATCTGCCAGGACCGGGCCCATAGCTGCTTTAAGCCGGGCCAAGGTGTTGCTTCCAGAGTTAGACCTAGAAGACGTTGCTCTTGGATATCCCAGCTTGAAGGAAGACGGATCTGTATTCGACGAAACATACTTTACCGCCTGTGTGAGAGTCGTACGTCCTGTGGCTACCATCATTGGGAATGATATTGATCTTACCAAGTAGCAGCCGGGCTATGATAGCGAGAACCGGAGAATTCCAACACCTCACTATGATGACGTCAGCCTGATCCCTCCAACTCATAAGCACACCTTTGCCCCTGAAGTTGACCCAGCCGGTTTAATAGATGATGAAGCTGAGTTTGAATCCTTAAGCGGCATCGACTGGACCTCGTCAACTTTCCAGGACAGGGCAGCAGACGGAGAGGCGGAGAAGGATAACTCGGAACCTTCAAGCCCACCAAAGGAGTGAACCGCCAGGCGTTATGACTTTGCAAAAATAATGCTTCATTATTCAGACTCGGGGAGTCTTGTAATAGGGTAGAAAAACCTCTCAACTTTGTCATGCCTTCGCGCATGTTTGTGGCGCTTAATACTTTCGTAAGCCGCCATCGCTATATACTTCCAGCTTATGTTGATCTTTCCTTGATGTTAAAAACTTTCTTGCTTTATCCTCGCGTATAAAACAAAATGTAATTCCCTTGGCGACTTATATCGCATCCGGGGTCACATAAAGTATTGATAACCCGGAATATGAACCAAAACATCAAAGAAAGGCCGGTTTATGATTATGATCACAATAGCATACCTGCGATCTTATTTGGCATTCTCGCCGGCTTAAGTGACCCAAATCAGAGAGTGAGTTTAACTCCTGAAAGTTGGCACATATAATGTTTACCTGGCCCTTAATAACATTTATACTTACAGAGTATAATGGATAGTAAACTTAATTTCAAAGGCCTCTGATTCGAATACGATCGGTGAACCGTTCCAAAGGGGTTAAGCTAAGATTCGTATACGATCATATAGCCCCTAGTGGCTTTGGCGATGCCGATCAAGTGGGTATCGACAGCTATGTTCTCTTTGGTTGAATCGACCTATGTTTGAACAGAAGCCCCAAGTGATCATGAGAGTTGTTTAATGACGCTGATTCAATACGATCCACGTCGGACCCAAAGGGGTTAAGCTATGGTTCAAATATGATCAAGAAGCCCCCAAGTGGGTTTGGCGATGCCGATCAATTGGGTATCGACAGCTATGTTCTCTTAGGTTTGAATACGACCTATGTTTGAACAGGAAGCCCCCAAGTGACCATGGCTAGATTCAGATATGATCATAAGCCGGACCAAAGGGAAAGCCGGATTCAGATACGATCCGCTCCCTGTTGGTTGTTTCCACCACCTGGTAAAGAAGACATATAAACCTTTGAGGGTGAAAAGAAAAGAGGTCCTGCTTTATTGCTTTATATAATATATACATTGCCAAAAAAAGAGAATATATATATATATATATATATATATATATATATATATATTGAGAGCCGGTGGCTCAAGTATAGTAAGGTCGAAGATGAGCTATGTTCCACGGCCGGCGGGTCTCTTCCTCCGACTTACGTGAGTCTTTGTGCTCTCGAACATCGATAAGGTAGTATGACCCGTTGTTCAGATTTTTACTGACCACAAAGGGTCCTTCCCAAGGAGGGGATAGCTTGTGCAATCCGACTGATCCTGGATGAGCCGGAGCACTAAGTCGCCTTCCTGAAAGGCTTTGCTTCTAAACCGGCGGCTGTGATAGCAGTGCAGGTCTTGCTAGTAAATCGCCGAGCGGGCTATTGCCAAGTCTCGCTCCTCATCCAACAAGTCAAGTGCATCCTGACTAGCTTCTTCGTTATCAGCCTCAACGTAAGCCGCCACGCGGGGTGAGTCGTGCCGGATGTCACTTGGCAGAACTGCCTCTACTCCGTACACCATGAAGAAAGGTGTATAACCTGTGGATCTATTAAGTGTTGTGTTGATGCTCCATAGTACAGAGGGTACTGTCTCGAGAGGACTGCGAGTTTTCGGGGGAATCACATATTTATAGGTAGAGGGAGCTAGGAGTGTCCAAAAGAGGTGTGGTTTTCGCCCACACGATCGTGATCGAATGACCGAGAGCATGGAGGGGGTTTGGATGGGCGCAAGGGCTGTGGTGGAGGGGTGTTGGGCTGCAAAGAGAGAGGGGTTTCGGGCTACGCAGTTAACCGTTAGGGCGTCAAACGACCTCCGAATGGAACGAAAATTGACAGGCGGTCTACCTACTCTATAACAACACCGCACGCCAAGTTTCATCCCATTCCGGGAACATCTTTAAGCCACTCACGAAATGAGGTCTGAGAGGGGCAACGGGCGCGTGAGAGAGAGTCAGAACGCGAAACGGACAACGGGGGAAAACACTGGATGCAAGTTTTGAGAAACATGATGATGCAATGCATATGATGACATGACAAAATGCAACACGCAAGCAAACGCCATGGCAACGATGGCGAATAACTAGGAGACACCTGGCGCATCGGATCCGGGGCGTTACAACGCCGCAAAGCCAAGCTGGATGTCACTGACTATACTCATCTGAGTATTGGAGAAATCTTCTCTGGTTATATAAATCAAGTGCATAACAGCCGTGACATGGAAATTGACATGGTGAAACAGATACACCAAAAATCTAAGGTATAACTCTTGTTGTTATACTTTATTTATCTTTACTATACCAGCCCCCAAGTCTATTGCTTATGATGAAACATGTTGTAGACTTAATACCAGTTTAGTAATACATGCAAGAAACCCGGCTTATCCTGTAGCGCCCAAGGGCCGGCTTAGACAGCATGTTTGAACCGGTCCTTAGCATGTTTTGATCAAGTACTTGAACAACAATATGCATTAGCCCCCAAGTGCCAAGTATCTTTGCTTGCAAAGTGCTTGGGACTTATTTCCATGAATCGCCACTGTTAATAGAGTTCTTCAGCATACATTAGCCCCCAAGTGCCAAGTATCTTTGCTTGCAAAGTGCTTGGGACTTAATGTTGCATTATGATGATCCTGACTGTAACCCGGCATTTACATAGGCCACCATTAATCAATTTGAATCGGAGATTTCTGACTTGAAAAATCAGCTGGAAGCTCAGGAGAGTGAGACCCAAAAGGCCAACTCCAAGTTTGAATTCGGTGCATCTGAACAAGAGAAACTGAAAAAGAACTTTGAAGCAGAGAAGAAGGCCTGGGCTGATGAAAAGATCGCTTTGATCAACCGGGCTGAGAAAGCAGAGGCGACTCTTGCAGAAACAACCAGCGAGTTATCCGGTTTAAAACGCCATGTATCTCAGATGGTCTCAACAATCTTTGGTAAGTTACTCTACAAGTGTTAAATATTTTAAATCTTTTTCAATAAGTATCTCAATTGTCATCAACTCACCTGACTTTGTAATGCAGGCCCCAGGAGTTCCAATCTTAACCAAAGCATGCTGATAAAGCTGAAGGCGGTTTATACACTGGTGGAACAACTCCATACCAGGTCACAACGTGCTTTAGCCGTCGTGGCTTTGTCGAATGAAGTTCCCACTCTCCTGGCGGATGTACTAAAACGGCTTGCTGTGCTACCTCAGCGTTTCTAGGAATTAAGACGAGCTTCTGCAAGAGCCGAGGCCATAGCCGCATTAAGCCGGGCCAAGGCGTGGCTACCGGAGCTAGACCCGGCCGACATCGCCCTTGGGTATCCAAGCCTGAAGGAGGACGGCACCCCATTTGACCAGAAGAATTTTGCCGCTTGCGTGAAGGAAATACGCCCTATGGCCACTCTGATCGGTAATGACACGGATCTTACCAAGTACCAACCGGGTTATGACGCCGAGAATCAGAGAATCCCAACACCACATTATGAAGCAATCAGCCTGATCCCTCCAATTCGTAAGCATACCTTCGCCCCTGAAGTTGATCCGGCCGGGTTAATTGATGATGAAGCTGAATTTGAAGCTTTGAGTGGCATTGACTGGTCATCATCAACCTTCCAGGACAGGGAAACAGATGGAGGAGCGGAAAGGGATAAACCGGAAGCGTCAGGCCAACAACACATTTGATCCATCAGGCGGCCCATATTTATGCCTTGCTGAAAATAATGCCTCATTATTTGGACTCGGGGAGTCATGTAATAGGGTAGAAAAACACTTAATTTTTTCATGCCATCGCGCACGTGTCGGGCGCTCAACACTGTTTAAGCCGCCACCTTATAGTCCTCCGTATTATGCTGATCCTCTGCTTTCCTTATGTTTAAAGAGTTGCTTTAATTGTACTGCATAGAGAACAAATCACAAGTCCCTTGGTGGCTTACCGCATGGCGGGTCATATATTTCACATATAACCCGGAATATGAACAAAAAACCATAAAGAAGCCGGTTCTTAATTATATCTTTAAGACATAACCATAACAACATACTTGTGATCCTTTGATTACGCTGCCGGTTTATGTGACCCGAACAATGAGGGTGAGACTCCAATTCTGTAAACAACCAGCACATATGATGTTTGTTATGTGCTAACAACTTCATTTATCAAGGTTAATCCGGTGGAATAGAAATCACCCCATAAACGCTTTCAAATATGATCAAAAAGATCTCAAGACAGTCAAATAACTATGATTGCAAAACTTTTACGAGAAACAGATAAAATTTTGAGGCTTCTGATTCGAATACGATCAGTAAACCGTTCCAAAGGGGTTAAGCTAAGATTCGAATACGATCATATAGCCCCCAGTGGCTTTGGCCTTGCCGATCAAGAGGGTATCGACATCTATGTTCTCTTTGGTTCGAATACGACCTATGTTTGAACATGAAGCCCCCAAATGACCTTGAAAGTTGTTTAATGACGCTGATTCAAATACGATCCACGTCAGACCCAAAAGGGGTTGAGCTATGATTCGGATACGATCAAGAAGCCCCCTAGTGGGTTTGGCAGTATGCCAATCAAAAGGGTATCGACAGATATGTTCTCTTTGGTTCGAATACGACCTATGTTTGAACAGGAAGCCCCCTGGTGATCATGATTTTTAACGGCCAGATTCAAATATGATCATAAGCCGTACCAAAGGGAAAGCAGGATTCAAATATGATCCGCTCCCTATTGGTTGTTTTAACAATATAATAATGAAGACATATAAACTTTTGAGGATGAAAAGGACAGAGGTCCTGCTTTATTACTTTTCATAATATATACATTGTCAAATATGTACATCATGACAGTCGGTGGCTCAAGTGTAGTAAGGCCGAAGATGAGCGATATTCCACGACCGGTGGGTCTCCTCTTCCGACTTACGTGAGTCTTTATGCTCTCGAACATCGATGAGGTAATATGGCCCGTTATTCAGGTTCTTGCTGACCACAAAAGGGTCCTTCCCAAGGCGGGGATAGCTTGTGCATATCGGACTGATCCTGGATGAGCCGAAGCACTAAGTCACCTTCCTGAAAGGTTCTAGATCTAACCCGGCGGCTGTGATGACGGCGCGGGTCCTGCTGGTAAATCGCCGAGCGGGCTATCGCTAAATCACGCTTCTCATCCAACAAATCAAGTGCATCCTGACGAGCCTGTTCATTATCAGCTTCAACGTAAGCCGCCACTCGGGGCGAGTCATGACGGATGTCACTTGGTAGGGCCGCCTCTGCTACGTAAACCATGAAGAAAGGCGTATAACCCGTAGATCTGTTAGGTGTAGTATTGATGCGCCAAATCTCAGAAGGCAACTCCTCCATCCAACAACCCGGCGTCCGTTGTAAAGGGACCATGAGCCGGGGCTTTATACCTTTCAAGATCTCTTGATTGGCTCTTTCAGCTTGACCATTGGATTGAGGATGAGCTCTTGATGAAACATCGAGCCGGATATGTTCGTTGATGAGAACTCTTCCATAAGCGCCTTTGGACAGATTAGTACCATTGTCAGTTATGATGCTGTGTGGAAAACCAAAACGAAAGATCACCTTTTTCATGAACTAAACCGCCGTGGCTGCATCACACTTACTGACCGGCTCTGCCTCAACCCACTTTGTAAATTTATCAACCGCCACCAGAAGGTGTGTCTTTTTATCCTTGGACCTTTTGAAAGGCCCAACCATATCAAGCCCCGGACCGCAAGCGGCCAAGTAATTGGAATCATCCTTAATTCTTGAGCCGGCACATGAGCTCGTCGTGAGAATTTTTGACAACCATCACATATACTGACCAGATCCTCCGCATCAGCATGAGCCGTCAGCCAATAAAAACCATGACAGAAAGCTTTGGCCACAAGAGATTTTGAGCCGGCGTGACGACCACAATCCCCTTCATGGATCTCACGAAGTATCTCCTGACCTTCCTCAGGCGACACACAATGTTGAAATGCTCCAGTAACACTGCGATGATGCAGCTCCCCATGAACAATTGTCATGGACTTGGACCGCCGGATGATTTGTCTAGCCAGGGTCTCATCCTCAGGCAACTCTCCCCGGGTCATGTAAGCCAAATATGGCATTGTCCAATCTGGGATGACATGAAGAGCCGCCACCAACTGCGCTTGTGGGTCTGGAACAGCTAAATCTTCCTCCGTGGGAAACTTAACAGAAGGATTATGCAAAACATCCAAGAAGGTGTTAGGTGGTACCCGCTTACGATGGGATCCCAGCCGGCTTAAAGCATCGGCCGCTTCATTCTTCCTTCGGTCAATGTGCTCCACTTGATAACCTTTTAAGTGTCTCGCGATAGCATCAACTTCACGGCGGTAAGCCACCATGAGAGGATCCTTAGAATCCCACTTGCCTAACACCTGTTGAGCCACCAAATCTGAGTCGCCAAAGCACCTTACCCGGCTTAAGTTCATCTCCTTAGCCATCCGAAGACCATGGAGCAAGGCCTCGTACTCAGTTGCATTGTTAGTACAGGGAAACATCAACTGGAGCACATAACAAAATTTGTCACCTCGAGAGGAAGCTAAAACAACTCCAGCCCCCGAGCCCTCCAATTTCCTAGATCCATCAAAATGAATAGTCCAATATGTGTTATCCGGTTTTTCCTCAGGCGTCTGTAGTTCTGTCCAATCGTCGATGAAGTCCACCAGTGCTTGAGACTTAATAGCAGTGTGTGGCACATACTTCAAACCATGAGGCCGGCATGTCATGAACTTTGGATCAATATTAAGAGTGTGCTCAGCGAGTTCTCTCGGTACACCTGGCATGTTAGAAGGTTTCCATGCAAAGATGTCCCGGTTCTCACGGATGAACTCGATGAGCGTGTTTTCCTATTTAGGATCCAGATTGGCACTGATGCTGAATTGCTTAGATGAGTCGCCTGGAATAAAATCAACAAGCTTGGTGTCATCAGCTGACTTAAATTTCATCACCGGGTCATGTTCTGTGGTTGGCTTCTTCAGAGATGTCATGTTCGTCGGGTCAACGTTGTCCTTATAAAACTTCAGCTCCTCTGCTACACAAACAGATTCGGCATAAGTAGCATCACCCTCCTCACATTCCAGGGCTATCCTCCGACTCCCATGCACAGTAATGGTGCCCTTGTGACCCGGCATCTTGAGCTGCAAGTAAACATAACACAGCCGCGCCATGAACTTGGCGTAAGCCGGCCGTCCAAACAGAGCGTGATATGGGCTCTTGATCTTGACCACTTCAAAGGTTAATTTCTCGGCCCTAGAATCATGCTCATCTCCAAAGGCTACCTCCAGCTCAATCTTACCAACTGGGTATGCCGACTTATCGGGAACTGAGGGAGTCCTGGATTAGGGGGTATCCGGACAGCCGGACTGTATACATCATCCGTACTATGGAAGCGTGAAGATACAAGACTCAAGACTTCAACCCGTGTCCGGATGGGACTTTCCTTGGCGTGGAAGGCAAGCTTGGCGATCCGGATATTATATTTCTTTCCTTGTAACCGACTCCATGTAAACCCTAGCCCTCTCCGGTGTCTATATAAACCGGAGAGGTTGGTCCTTAGAAGGCCGATCACAATTACAATCATACCATCATAGGCTAGCTTCTAGGGTTTAACCTCTACGATCTCGTGGTAGATCTACTCTTGTACTACCCATATCTTCAATATTAATCAAGCAGAAATAGGGTTTTACCTCCATCGAGAGGCCCGAACCTGGTAAACATCTGTGTCCCTTGCTTCCTCGTTACCATCAGCCTAAGACGCATGTATCGGGACCCCCTACCGAGATCCGCCGGTTTTGACACCGACATTGGTGCTTTCATCGAGAGTTCCTCCGTAGCCGTCGCTACGAGGCTCGATGGCTCCTCCGATCATCGTCAACAACACGATCCCGGTGAGACCTTTCTCCCCGGACAGATCTTCGTGTTCGGCTTTCGCCTGCGGGCCAACTCGCTTAGCCATCTGGAAGCAGATCGACACCACGCCTCGCCACCAGATCAGGTTCAGAAACCTGAACTACACGGCAGACATCCGCGGAGACTTGATCTTCGATGAATTTGGGCCTATGCCAGGAGCACCGGACAGTCACGACGAGCACGGCTTAGACCTGCCGTCGGACGAAGCTCGGGGTATCACCCCCGTAGTATCCCCGGGCCTAGATCCGGAGCAGGCTGCGCTGCCGAAGGACGGAGGGATGGACCCCGCCCCGTAGGTCGCACACTCATCGGCGATGGAGCCAAACACGGGTCTTACCTCTGTGGTGACCTGTGATGCCGGACCCCTGGATTCATATCCGGACGTGGGTTCCAGTCCGCGCACTCCCGAGCCAGGTTGGGCTCCGGTAATGGAGTTCACCGCTGCGGATATCTTCCAGCACTCGCCCTTTGGCGACATGCTGGACTCATTAAAGTCTCTCTCTTTGTCAGGAGGCTCAGGGCCGAAGTATGTCCGACTCGAGTGGGAGGAAGGCGATGAAGGAATTCGTTGCCCACCCACCACCCACTTCATTGCCACGGTCGATGATTTAATCGAGGTACTGGACTTCGACTCCGAAGACATCGACAGTATGGACGCTCACTGGGCGGTGGACAGCCACCTCTTCCTATGATATATATATATGGTGGACACTCCGAAGGAAACAAATGGCGACGAGGCAGCGGAGGACAAAACCTCAGGGAAAAAAGCAAAGAATGGGCGTCGTCGGCGCCACTCCAAGCCCCGCCACAGCAATACCGGCCCAGGAGACGAAAACAATTCGAACGGTGTTGAAGAAGAATACAACCTTGATCAGCCCGCCTTCGAGCAGGCCGAACAGGAGGATGAGCAGGTCAGCCCAGAAGAACAGGCGACGGACGAATACCCGGAGGAGGACAGCTACATGCCCCCCTCCGAAGACGAGATTAGCCACGGCGACGACGAGTTCGGCATGCCTGAGGATTCCGTAGAGCAGGAGTGCTTCAATCGCCGGCTTATAGCCACTGCGAGGAGCCTGAAAAAGAAGCAGCAGCAACTCCAAGCTGATCAAGACCTGCTCACAGATAGATGGACTGAAGTCCTGGCAGCCGAGGAATACGGACTCGAGCACCATACGGCCGACCGCCACCTCGTGGCGAGGATAAAACAACATGTCGGTCCAAGATATTAGCCAACACCCCCACGCCAACATACTACGGCCTGGGGCAACAAAACAAGACATCCAAGATCGATCTACGGATCACGGGGGCGCGCCTCGGCACGTGACGACGACCGTCACGCCGAATACACCTTCAACAAGTCCAGCCGGGCCGAATATAGCCACCCAGAGCAATTCGACCTGCGTAGCCACATAGCCCGACACGGAGGCACTGCGCACCCCCTCTGCTTCACTGACGAAGTGATGGATCATGAATTCCCAGAAGGGTTCAAACCCGTAAACATTGAATCATACGATGGCACAACAGACCCCGCGGTATGGGTTGAAGATTTCCTTCTCCACATTCACATGGCCCGCGGAGATGATCTACACGCCATCAAATATCTTCCCCTTAAGCTCAAAGGACCAGCCCGGATCAAGCGGCTAAACGACCGCCAAAGAAATTCCATTGGCGATTGGGAAAACACGAAGACGCATTCCTCGACAACTTCCAGGGCACATATGTGCAACTACCAGACGCTGATGACCTGAGCCACATTACTCAACAACCCAGAGAGTCAGCCAGGAAATTCTGGACTCGGTTCCTAACAAAAAAGAACCAAATAGTCTACTGTCCGGACGCCGAAGCCCTGGCGGCTTTTAAGCATAATATCCGTGACGAGTGGCTCACTCGACACCTCGGCCAGGAAAAAACCAAGTCCATGGCAGCTCTCACAACACTAATGACCCGCTTTTGCACGGGCGAGGACAGCTGGTTGGCTCGCAGAAGCACTACACCACATTCTGGCACTTCGGATGGCCGCGACAATAACGACAAGCCACGGTGTAACAGACATAAGCGACGGAACAACGACGACAAAGATCAAGACACGCTACCAACGCCGGATTCAGCGGATCCAAGCCCGGCCAAAGGAAGAAGCCGCTCAAAAGAAATAATCGAGGACCGTCGATCTGGACCGCATCTTTGGAGCGCTCGTGCCAAATTTATGGCACCCCGGACAAGCCAGCCAACCACACCAATAGAGATTGTTGGGTATTCAAACAGGCCGGCAAAATAAACGTCGAAGACAAGGACAAGGGGCTGCACAGCGACGATGACGAGGAGCCCCGACGTCCGAACACGGGGGGACAGAAGAAACTTCACCCCCAGGTGAAAATGGTCAACATGATCTACGCCACGCACATCCCCAAGCGGGAATGGAAGCGGGCACTACGGGACGTCTATGCGATGGAGCCAGTCGCCCCTAAATTCAACCCATGGTCAGCTTGTCCAATCACCTTTGATCGTAGGGATCACCCTACTAGCATCTGTCACGGCGGCTCGGCCGCATTGGTCCTAGACCCAATCATCGATGGATTCCACCTTACGCGCGTCCTTATGGACGGTGGCAGCAGCCTGAACCTGCTTTATCAGGATACAGTGCACAAAATGGGCATTGACCCTTCAAGGATCAAGGCCACCAAAACCACCTTTAAAGGTGTAATTCCGGGAGTAGAGGCATGTTGCACGGGCTCTATAACATTGGAAGTGGCCTTCGGATCTCCGGATAACTTTCGAAGCAAAGAGTTAATCTTCGACATCGTCCCTTTCTGCAGTGGTTACCATGCACTGCTCGGACGAACCGCATTCGCTAGATTCAATGCGGTACCACACTACGCATACCTCAAGCTCAAGATGTCGGGACCACACGGGGTCATAACAATGAATGGAAATACAGACCGCTCTCTCCGAACAGAAGAACATACTGCAGCCCTCGCGGCAGAAGTACAATGCGGCCTCCTCCGACAAACCAATCCGGGCACCGTCAAGAGAGTCCGAAACACCCCGCAACAGGATCATCAGGCACGCCAAGAGCGCGACTAGCAGCCCGGCCTCCGCTTAAGCCCCATCCAAGCAGCATTTGTGCCACGCGTACACAATTACGCACTCAAGATACCATGGGCGTAGGCGGAGGCGCAACAACGACTCAGTCAATAGTGCGGGATAATCGCCACATACCTTCATAACCGGTCCTTCTTCTTTTTCAGGATAGTGCTTTAGAGCAGCCTCTTCAGAAGAGCTGGATTGTCGGACTTACATAGGAGAGAAAACCAAGGAGGCAACAGGCTTTCACAAGCACATAAGGAAACACCTGTGGAATCTATTTACGATCGTTATACCTGTTTTATATATCCATACGCGGCCTGCCTCCGGATAGGACATGTTAAATAGTCCTATTTATCTCCGCTTAATGCATTCATTGTAAACATACGCTTAAACGTATTTTCGTCATATGGGAGATTATATATAGCGTCAGCTCATTATTGTTATTTGAACATTTTTCTTATAAATGTTTCTTTGATATTGCATCCGTACACTTTGGTATGGTCCGTTTGCCAGGGGGCTTCCTATGGTGACCCGTTCTACTGCAACTAAAGTACAAACACTTTAAACAAAGGCGGCACCCGAACTTATAGCACTATATGCATCAGCTCGAATCATGTCTTGGGTCTCTGATTGGGTTAGCCCGGCTCCCTTGTTTTGGTACCTTACGTTCCGTTATACCGGCTAAGGTAGCAGGGAGAACTATCTGCGATTGTGTCCGGTTCTTCCTGGACGAGCACCTCAGTAGAGAAAGCCGAAAACTGACCGGCATGATGCGGCGAGAGCTGGTCGCTGTTCGAGAGGTCTTAAAATCCTTAAAGATTTTCCGCTTTAGGCGATAAATCGGCTTCGTCCGATCTAGGCATATATAGCGCCCCAATTCGGCCTTCCGGATTCTAGGGGCTTCGCCAAAATTTAAAATTGTAGACTTCTATGGCTAAGTGAAAGTTATAAAGCCGAATAGTCCGATTGCCTTGTTCAAGGTAATCGAATACCTCCTTAAGGGACCAAACATTTGGATAAATAGTATCCGGGTTTTTCCAGGAACACCTCGGCACTAGTTGCGTGGGGGCGGAAGCCGACGACTGGCCTACTTTCAGTATTCTATAAACAGCCGCAGAGAAGGTAATATTTTAAATCAAACAGTGCTACATAGCACAAGTAACTTCATCTTTAAATTACAACAGCGGCAGAGGTACATTTAGTCAAAGATCTTGTCCTTGGAACATTCATCGGCCACGAGAAGAGCACCTTTCATAACGCCATCATAATACTTCTCGGGATGGCGATGCTCCTTGCCCTCCGGCGGACCGTCCTTCACCAGCTTCTCCGCATCCAAATTTTGCCCCAATGCACCTTCGCGCGGGCAAAGGCCCGGCGGGCACCCTCGATGCAAATGGATCGCTTGATTACTTCAAGCCGTGGACAGGCATTCACCATCCGCTTGATCAGGCTGAAGTAGCTAGTGGGCAGGGGATCACCAGGCCACATCCAGACTATGAAATCTTTCATAGCCACTTCGGCCGACCTATGGAGTTCGACCAACCGCTTGATTGATCACTGAGAGGCGTTAGTGTTCGGCCCCAAAGACATCGGGACCGTAACAACTTCTCCGCTGAGCTCCCCTCTTGGGCACGGTAGAACTCCGCGGCATCTGATACGCTGTGTGGCAGATCTGCGAATGCCCCTGGAGAGCTCTGAATTCGAGTAAGTAAAACAAACACCTCCTCCACATGTTTGCTTTGCACAAAGAATTTCTTACCCGCCGCTATCTTTTTGGCCTCCTGGATCTCCTGTCGTGCCTTCTCGGCTTCGGCCTTGGCGTCTTTCATACTCACAAGGGCCTTCGCAAGCTCGGCCTCTTTCATCTTCAGATCATGCTCATGGACTCGAACTTCTTGCCGAGGTCCCGGAGCTCTTCTGTACCTCGCTCACTCTAGCACTTTGCTTCGCGCTCTTTGCATTCCAAGGCCGCCTTGTCTTCGGCCTCGGATAGCGCTTTCTTCAGTGGACGCCACTTGGCGGTGGACCTGCCACCTGATCCACGACGCTCGTCGCCGACTAAATACTTTTATCTATCTTTACATACATAAGAGCGGAGGATCACTCACCTTTGCTCTCTTCGAGCTGCCTCTTCGTGAGGACGAGCTCTCCCCGCGCCTGCTTCAGGTCCCGCTTTAGTTCGGCAACCTCGGCTGTGCGGGCAGCAGCGGCAAGCAGCATGGCTTGCTTATTCACATAAAACGCTTATTAGACTCCTGCGGATTATAATTTGACCCTCCGTTTGGATTTTCTTTCTGAACACCAAACAGAGTATCGGGGGCTACTACCTATCGGGTGGTAATTTCACAAATTTTTATTACTTAACTCGAAGCCCGTCAGGAGGCTTGTGCAGGCTTCGGTTAATCCGCTTTTGGCAGACAGAACCTTTTGAATCACCGCACTCATAAGAGTACGGTGCTCGTCATCCATGGAAGCGCCTCGAAGCGCTTCCACCAGATTATCCGGCGTTACCGGGCGCCGATGGAAATCCTCAGCACGGACGGCTCGCCCTCCCTAACGAGGGGCTGCCCGCCTAAATCCGGAAAGGTTAAGGGTTTCGGAACAGTGTTCGGTCGAGAGTCCGCCTTGCTACGGCTCTCATCGACGCGATCCGCGGGGATCTTGAACCCCGCGTGTCCGACATCTGGAACTCCGCCTTGGGGCGTCTCCAGGGTCACCTCCCCCCGCTCGGGGAACCTTCGGGACAACACCTCCGTGTCATCAGCAGGTTGAGGAGTGGTGGCCGCCGAGCGAAGTTCATCTCTGAAGCGCTCAGAGACCTATCCGAGGACGACACCTTCGGATGAGCCCGGGCCGGACTGCATATATGTTCGGCGTTATTAAACAACTATGAAGTAAAATCACGGTAGAGTGCGGACACTTACGATCGCGCTAGGGGCTTCCCCCTGGGCAGCCACTCTTCCCCGCTATGAGCGGCCGCGGTGGAGTAGTCCTAAGGGACGTCTTTCCTTCTTATGCCCCACCTCTCTCTTCGGGCGGCTTTCCTCTTTTTCTCCTCCCCAGTGCAGGGAAGTAGAGTTTCTTCTTGCTTCCCCCCGCCTCCATGGGAGGAATCTGCTTCGTCGTCATCGGACGACGTGGGTATGACGGCCTTGCACCGAGGGCCTCTCCCGGCCCCACGGCCCGCCTCCTCAGGCCTCTCATCCTTTCCGGATGGGGCGGCTTCTTCTTCTTCTTCCTCCTCTTCGGGGGAGGAGTGCGCCTCGTCGTCTTTGGACGAGGCTTCCGGCACAACCTTACGCCGGAGACCCTTCCTGGTCCCCGGGGCCTTCTTTTCGACCTTCTTCTCCGGTGCCTTGTAGGGTGCCGGGATCAACATCTCTGTCAAGAGAGCATCAGCTGAATCTTCTAGCAACGGAGCCGGACAGTCAATCTGCTCCGCTGTCTCCACATAGTCCTGATCAAATATACACAAATACTTAAGACTCCCCCATGAATGTATTGGGAAAAACCGAATCCGGTGGTAGTCAAAACTCACCGGACGCGGGGGCCGTGCTGCATGAAGTCCGTGGTCCTCGGATGTGGGAGGAGGTACTTCGGAGGCCTTAAACAACTCCTTCCACGCGTCTTTGTGCTTCATGCCATAGAGCCTCTGAAGCGTCTGGTGTTCGCCCGGGACGAACTCCCACAGATTGAATGCCCGCCTTTGGCACGGCAGAATCCGGCGAACGAGCATGACCTGGATCATGTTGACGAGCTTAATGTTCTTATCCTTCATGCTCTTGATGCAGATTTGGAGTCCGGCCAGCTCTGTAGGTTCGCCCCAAGTCAGGCCCTTCCTTTCCCAGGAGGTGAGCCGCATGGGGGCTCCGGATGGAAACTCGGGGGCCGCCGCCCAGTTGGCGCCGTGCGGCTCGGTGATGTAGAACCACCCCGATTGCCACCCTTTTACGGTCTCCGCAAAGGAGCCGTCCAGCCAGGTGACGTTAGGCATCTTGCCCACCATGGCCCCTCCAAGACGCTTGTCGGCGCAGACAATCTTCGGCTTCACGCAGAAGATTTGCAGCCACATGCCGAAGTGAGGCCGGATGCGGAGGAAAGCCTCGCATATGACGATGAACGCCGAGATGTTGAGGACGAAGTTCGGGGCTAGATCGTGGAAATCTAGCCCGTAGTAGAACATGAGCCCGCAGACGAAGGGGTGAAGTGGAAACCCCAGTCCACGGACGAAGTGGGCGACAAACACGAGTCTCTCATGGGGTCCAGGGGTCGGAATGACCTGCCTAGCATCCGGTAGCCGGTGCGCTATGTCTGCGGCCAAGTATCCGGCCGCCCGAAGATCTTGCTTCTCCTTGACGGTGGAAGCCACCCACTTGCCTCCTACTCCGGACATGTTTAGCTGTGCGGAGAAGACTTGGGCTTGGGCGCTGGAGCTCGAGGGGGCAAGAGTGGGCAAAGGAGGAAGAAGGCATGGGTAAAAATGGGGAAATCTTATCCCTTTATAGAGGCGACGAAAGAGGGGCGCCTCCCCACTTGCGTTCATAGGGAATCGCTTGCTTCCCAAGCGCCACGATTGATGATGTGGTGGGATTACCTGCACCCGTATTGATGAGAATCCCGTGATAAGGGGACACGATCTCTGCTTTGACAAGACGTGTCAAAGAAACCGCCTCACAATATGCGTTGTGGCTGGTTGTGGGAAAACGGTTCGAATAATGACCCGACCGTAATGACACGTCGCGTTGTCTAAAAAGTTGTCAGCGGATTGCATTTGTGAAATACCATTCTCTCTATGGTGGCATGTGAAGATCATTTTGTGGATCCGGACACGGTTCGAGTGTTCGATAATTACCTTGGAGTATTCGTAGGAGGAACCCGCCCTGCAATGCCGAAGACAAGACTGCGCGCCGGACTCATCGTCATTGAAGCCTGGTTCAGGGGCTACTGGGGGAGTCCTGGATTAGGGGGTATCCGGACAGCCGGACTGTATACATCGTCCGAACTATGGAAGCGTGAAGATACAAGACTCAAGACTTCGACCCGTGTCCGGATGGGACTTTCCTTGGCGTGGAAGGCAAGCTTGGCGATCCAGATATTATATTTCCTTCCTTGTAACCGACTCCATGTAACCCTAGCCCTCTCCGTTGTCTATATAAACCGGAGAGGTTGGTCCTTAGAAGGCCGATCACAATTACAATCATACCATCATAGGCTAGCTTCTAGGGTTTAGCCTCTACAATCTCGTGGTAGATCTACTCTTGTACTACCCATATCTTCAATATTAATCAAGCAGGAAGTAGGGTTTTACCTCCATCGGGAGGGCCCGAACCTGGGTAAACATATGTGTCCATTGCTTCCTGTTACCATCAGCCTAAGACGCACAGATCGGGACCCCCTACCCGAGATCCGCCGGTTTTGACACTGACAGGCACCACTCCATGGAAAACAGTGTTGGATGTATTTAAATTTTTTCCAGTCAACCCCATACATCGAAAGGTCTCATAATAGAGGATGTTGATGCTGCTACCTGCATCCATGAGTACTTTAGTGAATTTATATCCACCAACCTGAGGTGCTACCACCATAGGCTTAATCGACCCGGATTGTCAACCCGGGGAGGGTGATCTTCCCTGCTCCACACAATAGGCTGTTGTGACCACCTTAAATAACAGGGAACTGCCGGCTCAACAGTGTTCACAACTCTTTTATGAAGCTTCTGGTCTCGTTTGCAAAAGCTAGTGGTGAACACATGATACTGTCCACTATTCAGCTGCTTTGGATTGCTCTGATAACCCGATTGCTGCTGCTGCTGACCTCCCTGACCAGACTGCTGATTATAACCACCTTGATTTCCCTGAAAGCCGGAATTTGAGCCGCCACCCGGGCCATGAAAACCGCCTCCACCTGAGCCGCCACCAGACCCATGGTTTCCGTCGAACATGTTGGAATTCTTGAAAGCCTTCATGATCGCGCAATCCTTCCACAGGTGAGTGGCTGGCCTTTCCCGAGTGACGTGTCTTGGACAAGGTTCGTTGAGCAATTGCTCAAGAGTAGGACCCGACCCGCCGGACCGAGGGGGCGACCTCCCCTTGCGTTGTTGATTGTTACCTTGTGAATTGGAGTTAGCCACAAACTCCGGGTTACCGTCGGCCTTACGCTTACTGCCTCCTTGATTCGCCGGGTTATGCTGCTAACCCTTTCCGTTGTCGTTCTTCTTTCCCTTCCCTGTCTTCTCTTCATCAGACGCGGGATCCTTGGTACTATCAGAATCGGCGTATTTGACTAGAGCCGCCATCAGCTGGTCCATGTCATTACAATCACGCTTGAGGCGCCCCAGCTTCTGTTTCAGAGGTTCAAATCGGCAATTTTTCTCCAACATTAAAACTACAGAGCCGACATCCATCTTGTCAGACGAATGTATTATCTCCTTGACCCGGCGCACCCAATGAGTGGTGGAGTCACCTTCCTCTTGCTTGCAATTAATTAAGTCCACAATTGACATGGGCTGCTTGCAGGTGTCCTTGAAGTTCTGGATAAACCGGGCTTTTAACTCTGCCCATGAACCAATGGAATTAGGCGGCAACCCCTTCAACCAAGTGCGGGCCATTCCGTCCAACATCATGGTGAAGTACTTGGCCATCGCTGCATCACTGACCTCCAACAGCTCCATGGCCATCTCATAACTTTCAATCCACGCCCGGGTAAATCAGTCAGATAATTTGGCACCTTTCAGGGTCCCTTGAAATCCTTGGGAAAATGCTCATTACGCAAAGCCGACACCAAACAAGGAATGCCGCCGGTTCTGGTGGCCACTCCTGCCTCAACAGAAGTCGTTAGATAATCCGGGAAGGGTTGGTGAGCCGCCTGGTGAGCCGCCTATTGAGCCTCCCGCTCATCTTCTCGACGTATCCTGTCTTGTACCGGATTATGCCCACCTGGCTAGTTACGGCGCTGGGCGTTGCTTGACAAGGCCTCCGAATCCATATGTCTGCTGTAACTTGGGCTCCGGCTTGGGCGAGGAGTCGAATGAATCCTGTCTCGACTATAGGAATAAGCCTCCTGCTGAGCCAGAGCCATCTGAAGAAGTTCTCTGACTCTTCGCGTCTCAACTGCTGTTGGAGAGTCGCCATCCACTGGGAGAGCTGCCAAACGTGTCGATGCAGCGATTAGATTCTCCAAAGGGTTGGAAAAATGACCCGGTGGTGTTGGTAAGTAGAGAGGCGGGGCCGTATTCACGTGAGGAGGTTCCATCATCTGGGGCTGAACCGGTCCCCCTGCCCCGGATGTTACAAATTAGTTTGCCTCCGGCGGGTTACTAGGGCCGGCTCCAGGCGTGCAGAAGAGATTCCGAGGATCATAGACCAGAGGCAAACGGGATTGAACCTTCTGGTGCCTCCTCCTCATCACCTCATTAGATGTGTTCATGCTCATTGTAAGCTGGAAAGCCTCTGACTGGATCTGTTGAGCCCGAGCATCCAAAGCCGCCCGCTCCGCGACCAATCTGGTGTCCTCAGCTACTAGGGCTTCTTTGGCTCGGGCTATCTCCTCACGTACCTGTGCTACCTCCGCATCATGCTCAGCTTGACTCACCGAAATAACTGTGGCAGTTAACAGGACCGTCAACTTGTCCATGAGATCGATCAACGCCTGAGCCGGCGGGCGTACAGGGCCTCCTACCCGGCCGCTCCTGACCCGGAAGTTATTGCTGCCGCAGCCGTAGAGTTTTGACCGGGCTGAGTGCCATCCATGAAGATCCCTACTCTGCTCGGCGGCTCAAACGGGTCCGGAATACTGCTGCCATCGGAACAACCCCTAAGCCTGCCATCTTGCAATTGGTATAACGAATCCGTCTCACCAGTGGACGACTCACCATCGGAATAGACGGCCGTCTCACCGCCGTCCACGGATCCTTCAGAAAGTTCTCCTCCATGGATGCAACTCACAAAGCATCGCTTCACGACGGCCGAGAGCCCGTAAGTCTCGAAGACGCTGAGCCGTCTCGACGATGTCGGTGCAGATGTCCGGCTCAGGGCCTGGCTCGCCAATCCGGCTGATGAAGACGTGGATTCCACCGAAGGGGACCCGGTACCCGTACTCAATTGAGCCGGCGTCGGGACCCCAGCCGGCGTCGTCGATGTAGAGCTTGCCACGACGACTCTTGGTCATCCGGCCCATAGCGTATCCCTTGAGCCCTTCGAAGCTGCCCTTAAAGAACTCCAATCTACCGTGCGCTGGCCCCACGGTGGGCGCCAACTGTCGTGGAATTGTCACGGCAGATGTCCTCGTGAAAGGACTTAGTCGTGGAGCCATCGCAACTCGGAAGCTTAAAGGGGTTAAAGTGGGACAAAGGACACGAGGATTTATACTGGTTCGGCCCCTTGCGGTGAAGGTGAAAGCCTAATCTAGTTGATGTGGAATTACTAGGGTTTCGATGACCAGGGAGCAAATCTGCTATGCCTGGCTCTCGATTTGATGTTACTTCCCCTAAGCCGCCGGCGGGTCGTCCCCTTATATACACGGGTCGACGCCTGCAGCTCTGATAGAGTCCCTACGGCTCATAAACAGCGTCCGGCTCGGTGTCTAGTTAATCTTGCCTTACAACACAAGTCATGCCATACGGCGGTTTATCACTATGGGCCTTAAGCCGCCTACGGGCTTTAGACCCTTTATTGAACCGCCATCTTCAAGCTTGATATTGGGCTTCATATAATAAATCGTCATAGCGTAACCCGGCCCCTCCTGGGCGGGTTACACTAGTAGTTATATCCCCAAGAGTGATGATGATTTCCCCCTCCGGGAGGGAAGTTCCCTCGGCGGAATCGCTCCGCCGGAGGGCAAAAGTGCTCCTGCCCAAGTTTCGCCTCGAGACAGCGGCGCTCCGTCCCGAAAGTCCTCTCCTTATTTTTTCTAGATCAAAATGACTTATATACCAGAAGATGGGCACCAGAGGTAGGCCGAGGAGGGCACAACCCACCAGGGTGCGCCCAGGCTGCCTGGCGTGCCCAAGTGGGTTGTGCCCACCTGGTGGGCCCCATCTGGTAGTTATTTGCTCCATTAGTTGTCATATATTTCCAAACAATTCCCCGTAAATTTTCAGCTCATTTGGAGATGTGCAGAATGGGTGACTCTGACGTGGCTTTTTCAGGTCCAGAACTTCAGCTGCCGGCATTCTCCCTCTTTGTGTAAACCTTGCATATTATGAGAGAAAAGGTATTAGAACTACTCCATAAAGCATTATTATGCATAAAAACATTATAAATAATAGTAGGTAAACATGATGCAAAATGGACGTATCAATCGCCAATATCGAACAGTGCCTTCTTGACCTCTTCGGCCGAATAAGGAGCTAGCAAAGCATTATTCATGTCTTGTGTTGCTATTCTTTTAACCAGATCAGAGCATCAACTTCAACTGAGAATAAGGAAAGTATTGCATAATATGGTCACTAATTTCAACCGTACCTTGACGCCAAACTCCTGCGTCATCAAGCATCTTCTTTATACAATTTTGTTTCTTTCTTGACATGGCTGCATTGTGGAAAAAATCGTGTTTCTATCGCCATGTAACAACCATTCCGCCTTGCCTCTTTGAAGCGAGAAGTTCTCCTCTTGCTCCATAATATTCTCGAACAGAAGAAGAAATTCCTTCTGCCTAGAAACGGAATCAGGAGACAAAACCCCATGTCTAAGTTTCTCAACTTTTGTTTTAAATTTACCCACCCACTTCTTCGGGTGTTTTAAGACATGTTTGTCCCACTGGTGCAAATCTACATGTACCGCCTTCGTCCTATCAGCCAAGGACACGGCCCCAGACCAGCTAACTTTGTTTTTTCCCACGTCGTAATAACGTTTTCGTTCACTGTTTCTTCACGTAAGCAACGGGCCTCAAGCTTTTTGTAGGACGATTTCCTGAGCTCAGATCCATCGTAATACTCCGTGTCCAACAGCAGCGGCTGATGATCAGAGTGCACATGGTGCTCATGAACAACCGCCGCCGATGGAAACTTTGTTGACCATCCCTCATTGCCTACTGTCCGATCCCGTCTCTCCTGGAATCACCACGTCTCAATGTAAACTGATCTCCCCAAAACTCAACTCTGTCGAGGCCACATTCAATAGATAGTCACTAAAATCTTGAAGCATACAGGTGGTCGAGGATTCTCACCTTCCTTCTCACTTGGCATTAGAATTTCATTAAAATCTCTGATTACTAGGTATGAACTTCTAGCATTTCCCTTAAGCTCCCGACAAATGACGCGGGTCCCAAGCTGGTTCTCCATAGAACCCGGTCAATCGCCAATCTGGCATGTCCCCCTTCATAATAAGAACATCGATAAAATTTGGTGGTATATAGTTCAGAACCACTTCTTTCTCATTATTATAAAACAAAACGAGGCCACCAGAGCGACCATCACTTTCAGCAACATGAAGGGAATCAAACCCTAACTTAATCCTCAATGCAACTGCTTAAACTTTGTTCATGTGAGATTTAGAGAAAAGATCACATCCACTCTCACCCGCCCTTGAAGATCAAATAGCTCACGTATTGTTGTCGTTGAGAGCCTGCCGCGATAATTCCAAGAAAGCACTTCCATTGTCGCCGACAGTCGATGCAACAAGGAACGACGAAGGAAAAAACCTCGGCGACAGGAGCCGTTGGAGGACAACAACCCCCAACTATTCTTGCTAGGGGACAACAACTCTGTAGAGAAGTCTCCTCGTCAGATCATCAAGACCAGCAAACTCCAACAGACAGCGCCCGTCGAGACGACGGTGAACGCCAAAGGGAAACTCTTGGTCGCCTAGCCGACCCAAGGACAACAAACCCTAGCCTTCTTTATTAGGGGACAAGTCAAGAGAGGAGAACCCTTGTCAGATCATCCATATAGTTTCACGAAGAAACTAGCAAGCCAACAGCTGCCGGCGACGGTCCGGTCGGCGGCGATTTGATAGCAACAAGGAAAGGAGAGGCGGTCCCATATGTTGAACGCGTCTATCGACAGAATACGACAAGACGATGGGAATTGATGAATCAATCCATTGCAACGAACACATATTCTTTTATTTTTAATACTGTGTGGGCACGGTGATTCAAAAGTCCGAACTGATGAAGAGGGAAGGACAATATATTTCAATAATTGTAACAGCATTTTAATTTAATCAATATATGGGGTGGTGTTTTCTAAAAAAAAACTCCCTTTTGGCCAAAAAAAGAAAAAAAGAAAGATCCCGGACGATTTTTCTTTCCCTGGACTGTCCCGGACGATCTTGAACCAGCAGCTCATCCGCCACCGGAGAAATCACGAGGCAACTCATGAGCGTCCGTCGTCCTCTTCCCCAATCCACATCCCATCCCAATAAACGAGAATTCCGTAAATGCCCCTGTCCCGAGGCGTCAACCCTTCGCCTAAAAACACCTTCCCTCCCTACCCTCCACCCCACCTCTTCCGCCCGCGGCGGCTCAAACTTAAACCCTAGAGCCGCTCCCCTCCTCGCCTCCGAAGCGCTCGCCAGTCCCCAATCCCGCTTCCGCGAAGGCAAGTCCCCCCCCCCCCCCCGTCCCTCGTCGCTTCATTCCGTGCCCGAAACGCGAGAATTTTTTGGGGCGTTTTTCCTTTCATTTGTGGGTGGAGGTTAGCAGGTGCTTCGTGATGGATTCGTCAGCATTTTTTGAAGAATTGTTTCGTTCTTCCTCTTGCAGGTCCGCTGCTGCGGTCATGGCTCGCGTCTACGTGGGGAATCTGGATCCGCGCGCCACTGCGCGCGAGATCGAGGACGAGTTCCGCGTGTTTGGGGTTCTCAAGAGGTGAGATGCCTGTGACTTCGTTAACAATTCTGAAGTTACTAGTACGGCACATACCCTTGCTTATTTTCACGAGTTTGGTGTGATATAGCTACTGTGCTTGCTTGTAGACATGCTAAGTTGTAGTTTCACATTTCATGTTCAGCTGGTGACTAGCTCGTCTGCTAAAAGTATACGTGCCAAGTATATTGGTATGCTGGTTATTTGCTAAGCCTGATTTTAGTGCATGATGCGTGTGAAATTCAGAGTTGAGACTATCTCTTGGTGAACATAATGCAGCTTTCTGTTTGAGGAATAGAAGTTTTTATGTATAAATATATATTAGTTGCATTGCTTGGTCACTTGTTTTGCTTTTAATTTGTTTCTTCGGTCACATCGTAAAATTTCCCTGATAATAACAGTTTATGTTACTGCATTTTGTGATTTTTTTATTTAAGTTCAACGGGGCATGCATGTACAGGTCTTCTATATCTTATTTTTGATTGCCATATGCTAAAGATATATAATGTGGTACAAGTTAATAGGCAAATATGAAAACAGTGAAGGTTAGAAAGTAAGAAATGGATATAAGAGACGTAGAGGCAACATTAAGTGAAGTTATGTGTGGGTGCAGATGATGGTATCATCGTAGTAGTTCTAAAGCAGATGCAGCGTAATTATGTTGGACTGCCAGTGATGCCTTTTCACTTAGAAGTACCAACAGTTAATGTGAGAACTACCGCATGGCTCAGTTGTACCTTTTTGAACTCAACAGTCAAGAGCATCTCATTATTTTGAACTTCTTGTCTACTGGTTAAAGGGTTATATGTCTCATCTTTTCCCCTAAGTTATTGTTGTATTTCTGAATGTATCAAGCTGGTGGATCTTGTATTTGCGTGGCAAAGAGTTATGTTGTTTCTGCTTTATCATTAGTTGCTGGCTTGCTGTTGATTAGATTGATTTTAAGTTAACAACTGCGGTAACAATGATGTTCCGCTGGTTGCTTGATGTGAAGAATGATATTGATCTCCATACAATAATTACTCCCTATATGTTTTTGTGCGTGTGGAGATGGGATCGATTGGTTTTGACTTGACTTGTTCTCATTGCAGTGTGTGGGTTGCTAGAAAGCCACCAGGATTTGCTTTCATTGACTTTGATGAGACCAGGGACGCAAAGGATGCAATTCGTGAATTGGATGGTAATATGATAATCATATTTTTTTTCATGTTGATGCTGTATCACTATCTCCATAAGTTAGTAGATTCATGAGTCTAGTTGAGAAAATATTAATGGGGATCATTTTGTGGTTGCTCATTGATCCTTAACCTCGTCCTGATAAGTTCACTAATCACTTGTCTAGATTCTCATTCAACTGACAAGTAAATTTTTTGTAGTCTATTTGGCCTAGCTAGCTCATTTGTTGGCTGGTGATGCTAGTGAATTCAGGCCTGTACTTGTGGGAATCATATTGAATGGTCTGATGTATAATGCTTTCTGTTGCTTTTCAGAGATTAACTCCTGTCCATCAAAGGAAAAAGCCGAAAAAAAAGAACTGTATTTGCACAGAAACCTACAAATATATTAGCCCTGTACTTGAAAACCGTGAATTGCGACCATGACCAGGAACTAATAACCGATCAGTATCTATAATCCTGTAGCAATGTATATTAATATGTCCTATCCAGTCAGCAAGGACACTCACGTATTGGCTATAGCATGACTGCGGATGGCTAAGATAATCACGCTGCACTACACTATAACTGCTTTTGTTTACTGAGACTGGCAAGCATTATCACGTGCATTTCCTTCAAAATAAAGAAACTTGGATGACCTTGGTAAACAGCTACCTTATAAATCATAAAATGTTCAACTCAGTTTGAATTTGAAACATGTTCAACTCAGTTTGAACTTGAAACTGCTAAGACTTACGAGTTCTACTTTTTATTTAAGGTGTCTTAGATTTGAGCAAGTTCCAATATCATCATATGATGACCACTTGATCAGCAACATATTAGACATTTTTGTTATTGGCGATTGGACTTCTGTTGTGCTTTAGCTGTTATGGAGTCATCTGTATGTCTGAACATTCATGAATTTGTGATTATGACAATCGTGCTGATTATGCTGTGCTAATAGGCAAGAATGGGTGGAGAGTTGAGCTGTCAACCAAATCTGGTAGTGGCCGTGGCCGAGAACGTGAACGCTCTGGAGGTTCTGATATGAAGTGCTATGAGTGTGGTGAAAGTGGCCACTTTGCACGAGAGTGTCGCCTACGGATTGGTTCTGGGGGCCTGGGTAGCGGAAGACGCCGCAGCCGGAGCCCGAGGCACCGCAGCCGTAGCCGTAGCCGTAGCCCAAGATACCGCAGGAGCCCAAGCTATGGCAGAAGGTATGCCCTCCGCTCACAAGTAAATTATGTTTTAGGCATGGACATGTGTTATCTGTAGTTATAAATATATAGGCTTGAAGAACAAAGGAAGAATATCTTCTGAGATATTGTTTGTGAAAGTTCTAATTTTGACCTAGTAATATTTCTCAGTACATGTGAAGTCGATTCTTCAATTTCTGATTCTTACTTTCTTACCCAAGTCCTATGTCATTTACTTCTGTGTTGGACTGTTGGTAAAGTGGTCTAATGTTTTCCTTTTCGTTTTGTCTGCTACAATTTCATTGGCTTTGTCAATAGGTCAGAAACATAAAATGTGAAGAACCATTTGTGCATTAACAGATGGAACAAATTACTGACATTGCCTTGCCGTAGTAGTATGATCTCTTACGAATACTTTAGCAGCTGTGTGCTCAATGCTTTTATCTTTACCTGATTCAGGAGCTACAGCCCACGGGATCGGTCTCCCAGGAAGCGAAGTTACAGCAGATCACCACCGCCTCCCCGGGCGCGGAGTATCAGCAGGTCTCCACCACCTGCCCGTGCGCGAAGCATCAGCAGGTCTCCACCGCCGGCCCGTGCGCGAAGCATCAGCAGGTCACCGCCGCCTGCCCGTGCGCGAAGCATCAGCAGGTCACCACCGCCTCCTCGCGCCAGAAGCATCAGTAAGTCACCACCGCCAGCCCGTGAACGGAGCTATAGCAGGTCCCCAGCACAGCCACCCCAGCGTGAGGAGTCCCCTTATGCTGATAACGCGTGAGCACTTGGTTCCACAATGCTGGAAGTGTTGGGGGGCGGGGGCCTCCACTTGTTTCCTTGAATGTTTTGGTATGACTATTTATTGTTCTTCGTTGGCATTTGTGTTCTTTTGCTGCTGATACAATTGCGGAAGCGGGATTTCTCTTGACTGAATGACTCTAGCGTATGTAGTTGGTCTTAAGACAAGATATGTTTTCTTTTTCTGTAACATTTGTACTGTTGGATTATTCGGATGCTGTGCATGGATTTTTATGTGCTGATGAAACTGTTTCTTGAATATTAATGTGTCACCGTCTTGTTACGTTTCTGTTCTCTAAAACGTGTAGCCACTATTACGCATAGTCATATAAACCTTTCATGATCCTGATGACTATCTAGGAAGGTACTAGCACGGAACGAATATTCAAAAGATTCTACATCATGGTCTGCAGCTAAAAGCGACGCTTCACGGCAGCTGTTGCTGTTTAAGGTTTATGAGGACGTCCCGTTGCGTTTCTCTTTGGCGTAGCTGTTCTGGCCAGTGTTTGGAGTGGACTGTTCGGACATTTTTTTGGCATCCAACACCAGTCCATAATTTTGATTTTTTGCCGTGCAACACCGGTCCACAATTTTGTCAGGATAGATCCGCATGTTTGAAATCCCACAAATCCTTTTGCCGTCCAACACTGGTCCACAATTTTGCCTGGATAGATCCACATGTCTGAAATCCCACAAAACGGAAGTAAACACGGGAGGGTTGCAGCCGTTCGGATTTCCGTCATGTCGAACTCTGACATGCTTGGTCCACTCAAAATACCGCATCCGAAGCGAGTGTGGTGTTGCAGAGGCCGGGCTCCATAGGGCCTGTTTTGCCAAAAAAAAACTTAAAAGTTTAAAAAAATATCAAAAAAGTTATACAAATACATATGCATGTTCGTCAAGTATGTAAAGTTTCATCAGGTGTCGAACTCTGACACGCTTGGTCCACTCAAAATACCTCATCCGAAGCGAGTGCGGTGTTGCAGAGGCCGGGCTTCATAGGGCCTGTTTTGCCAAAAAAAAAAACTTAAAAGTTTCAAAAAATATCAAAAAAGTTATACAAATACATATGCATGTTCGTCAAGTATGTAAAGTTTCATCAGGTAATTCGATTATTTGCATGCTACACAAAACAAGATAAATATCTGGCCCAAAAACAACAAAGATAAAGCTCATTTTATTTTGTGTATTTATCTTTTTTGTATACATTACATGCAAACATATACATTCATGACATTTTATACGTGTATACTACAAAAATACATCTATGTATATTTATTTTCAGATTTTTTTCAATATGTGAAAATAGTACTTTTGCTAAAATAATAATAATGAGCTCTATGGAGCTCGGCCACCACAATGCTTTTTCGATCCGAAGCACCTTTTCCCCATTCCGCCTCTCTTTACTGTGCTTTATATCTACTCCGTCGACGACCGCCTCCTCCGCTGTATCACCCCGACCGCCGCCCAGGCCTTCCCGGACCTCCACCGCTTCACCCAGGCGCTTGCCCGCCTTCCCCTACGTTGCCGTCCCACCTTAGATCTGGCCGCATCCCAGGTATCCCCACAATCTGTCGACGCCATCCATGGCGGTCACCATGCCTAGCAAATATTTGATCAAATGCCATAGCCAATTTTTCCGAAGTTCTCGTTGTTTACTTTGAATCAAACACGATGGATTTGGATGGGGAGTACTTCCACATCGAGTTCACTGAGTCGTCTTTGTCAGACGAGGAGGAATATGATAATGGAAACAACCATGATGAGGGCGGTTATTGCAGGGGCGATGCGTGCGTCTGAGCATGTTCTCAACTACAAGGGATCAACAAAAGGAAATCGACTGTTGAACTGGAATAACGCACGGGGGCATCTGTTGTTGGCCGACGGCTGTTTTGCCCTGATGCGTTATTCAAGCCCTATCACGCCTTCGTTTTCGAATGCGACGACAAGTGTTTGATCATATCTACCGTGGTATCCGAGCCTATGATGATTACTTCACCCTGAAGTAGGATGCCATTGGAACCATTGAGTTTTGTGTGCTGCAATGAGGATGCTTTCCTATGGCATGGCCACAAATTTGTGCGATGAGTACCTTTGGATGTCTAAAAGCACATGTCTCGAAGCCATGGTCAAAATTGATACTATGGTGGTGAAGGTGTTTGGATGAAGTACTTGAAAGAACCAACTCCTGCGGACACTTCAAGACCCATGGCAATTGGAGAATAAAGAGGGTTTTCTAGGTATGCTCGGATCCCTAAATTGCATGCGATGTGAATGAATAAACTGCGGTATGCACACCAAGGGCAATACCAAGGCCATTGCAAAAAGCCCACCATCATTCCTGAAGCAGTTGCATCCCATGAAATCTAGATTTGGCGCTCTTTCTTTGGCATGTCTGGGTCTACAATGACATCAACATGCTGCAGTGGTCTGCATTACTTGCAAGGTTGTGTATTATCTTTGTTTCGTCAAGAACATATATCTGAATCAATGGGTAAAACAAAGATATCACTTCGCCCAAAGTCAAGAATATGTTAGAAAGGATGTCGAGGGTATTTGAAGTGCTCAAAGCTCGCTCTGCAATTATTCGCAGACCTGCTAAACTATGGGATTCAAAGACATTGTGGGAGGTGATGACAGATTGTGTGATTATGCACAACATGACTATGGAGGATGAGGCTGATGGGGTTCACCATGGTCTGCATTTTCAAAATATGGGTGATCCTATCCAAACTTCAGGAGCAGAATCCGGTGACATTTGAGGATTTTATCCCGGCACACCATCAAATTCGACATTGAGAAACTCATGAGCCGCTGCAAAATGTTCTGGTTGAGCATTTTGGGTGTTTTATATGCACTAGAATGTGTGCCCGACTGAGATGAAATCAAACTTGAACTATTTTATTTCAAAAATTTATATTTTGATTGAACATTTTAATTGAATATTGTTACTTTGGAATATTTATCTTCCAGTTGCTTAAGAATTGTGCTATTTTATCTTCGATTGTTTTTAATAGTCTGGGTACAAGAAGAAAAGGCTAGGAGTAGACATTTGATGACTTTGGTTGGATGATCTCTGCCCTTAGGACATCTCAAACACTACCCCCAAAATGGACATATTATTTTTTCGCGGACACGTCCGCGGATAATGATACGGAAGCAGGCCATCAAACGCTGCCCCAAACCTCCACCTGCAATAAAAATAAATTCGGACATAATTCATGCAAACAGACATAAGTTTAATATAATCTACATAAACCGGATGATATTTCGCCCGCTCAACTAAAACTTAAAAATCTAAACTAATTTGTAGCCGACGGTGACCTCGTATGCCTCATCGGGCTGGCCGACAACACATCGGTCGGCATCTGTGCAATCGTCGTCCGAGTGGTCCTTCCAGCGGCGGAAGGGCATGGGGGCGCGACAACCCTGCCCAACCATCGCCTAGCGCTTGCAGAGGTGTCACTCGTCTTCCTCCTGCGCTGACCCTTGTCGGGGAGCCTGCCCTTGCCCCTGCTGGTGGCGACAGAGGTGTCGTTGAGCGACCATTCCTCCCCAATTTTGGTGAACTGCCCGTCGAGCCGGCGCAGACGCCGCGCGTAGTATCTGCGGTGGTCAATGACCGGTCGTGGGCCCTGTCCTTCGTGAGGTCTGGGTCTGTGAGGATCCATGCCGGCGCGGTGTCGAACGTCGCAGACGCCGCCCGACGCGCCGCTCTCTCCATGTCGCCTCCCTAGCTGCCCTCCCCTTCTCCATCACGATAGTCCGCAATGAGGATCCACCACTGTTGTGGCCAAGATAGTGGAGGAGGCGCCCGCGCGCCTTCGCGGTCACCGGGGACACCTCCTCCTTCATGGCCTTGTCGCGCCAGACGCAACATAGTGACAACACCAGCTCATCAATGCGGGCGTACTGGCTATACGGCGCCGACATCGGCTCCTACTTCACACGACGCCTGATTTGGACGTCTTGCGCGTGGTGAGGGAGGCTCCGCTGACGCGTCGGATAGGCGATGACATAGGCTCTGCCTTGACATGGCGGTGAGACGGCGACGGAGGATCTTCCCTGACGCGATGGAGCGGCGGCGAGGGTGGCGCCAGACCGCGGTCCTTGAGCGAACGTTCGACGAGAAGCTCCAGGTGCGCCTGGTCTTCGTCCGTCGCAGTTGCCGTTGCTGCTGCGGCTCCAGTTCGTCGTTTCTTGAGGAGAGGATGATCTCCTCCTTCCAGGAGGAGCCAGGCGTCGTGGAGGACGATGGACCCAGATAGTGACCACGGCGACACCACAATCCGGATCTAGAAGGAGATCCTGAGCCACCACCTGTCGGTGCGGAGAACCAGGACTCCAATATCGTCGATGACGGTGAGCAGAGACACAGATGAGCGGATCAACGGTGAGCTAAGAGGAGAGGATATGAGGTATGGTGTGGATGGCGCCAGAGTCGTGCTTAAATAGTCGTGGCCAGGCGAACAAACGGGTGGTCGGCTTCAATGTGGCACACCGGCCGGAGTAGGCTTTACAATCGCCACATCGGCATTGAAGCAGTGCCACCCGCTCATTTGTCTGTGTCGCTGTGACCGGCATCAATGATGTGGAATTACGTCCGCTCTAAAATGGCCTAACCTGCATGAATGTGCACAAACTGCTTCGCACATAGAGGATTTTGAATGGGATATGGCGGTCAGGCGCGTACGTGACGGATGTCCGCACTCTCACAAACCTCCCTTAGGGCATCTCCAAGGCGGACCCCAAACCACCCGCATACATCTGGGCCGCGCTATCCGGACTCTGGAAGCCATCCAACACGGTCCTATATCGGTCCGCGGGACGGTCCGGACGTACTTTCTTCCACAAACTGGAGACAAACGTGGGGGAGCTTTGCGGGACTCCGGGTAGCAGTCACATAGGACCCTGACACCCCCGGCCCACCAAAAACCTGTCCGGACCCCTCACCTCCATCCTCCCCATTTTCTCTCCTTCCTTCTTTCTCTACCGCCTTCGCCGTTGCTCGACCACCCCGGTCGCCACGCCACACCCCTACCAGAACTCCACGTCTCCATCAGCTCCAACATTCCAGCCGGGCTCCACCCCACTTCTCCTCCATCGTCGTTCAACCCCTGTCCTCTGCTGCTGCTATACTCACCATGCCCGACAACTTTTCAGTGAATTGTCGGAGCTAAAAAAGTGTTCCCTTCTTCTTTCTAGCAATGGACTCCGGTTTTGAGTACATGTATGAGCACTATGTTGAGTTGTCCAATGGCTCGTCCGACGTGGAGGAGTACTCGGATGAGACAACAATGATGTAGGCGGTCCTTGAAGATGCGGAGTGTGCGGATGAGGAAGTTCTCAATTTCAAGGGCTCAATCAAGGGTCATTGAGTGCTCAACCGCAACAGGGCACGTGGCCATTTGACATTGATAGCCGACTACTTTGCCCGGGATGCACTCTTCACTGACCATTTTCACCGGCATTTTCGGATGCGCAAGACTGTTTTTGATCGCTCGTACCATGGCGTCCGGTCCTATGGTGACCACTTCGTCTTGAAGAAGGATGATGTGGGAACGATTGGCTTCTCTGGTTATCAGAAGTGCATAGCCGCACTACGGATGCTTACATATGACACGACTGCTGATTCGTTGGACGAGTACCTATGGATATCTGAGAGATGCCATGGTCAGGTTTGCAACTGCCGTGGTCGAGGTGTTCGGACTTCAGTACCTAAGAGAACCAATCATGGCAGACACCAAGAGGCTCTTGGCAATCTCAGAAGCAATAGGGTGGCCAGGTTTGCTTGGATCTCTTGACTGCATGCATTGGAAATGGAAGAACTGTCTGAAGGCTTTACAAGGGCAGTTGCATCACATGATCTTCGGATTTGGCATGCTTTCTTTGGCATGCCCGGGCCTCACAATGGCATCAATGTGCTATAGTGATTGCCATTGTTTGCTAGGCTGATTGAAGGAAAATCTCCTCCTTGCCACTATACTGTCAATGCACATGAGTACAACATCGACTATTATCTGGTTGCCGGTATCAATCCTTTGTGGGCTACCTTTGTCAGCACCATCTCTTACCCAGCTGGCTAGAAAAAGTCTCACTTTGCCCAAAGACAAAAAGCAACTAAAAATGATGTGGAGAAGTCATCTGGAGTTCTACAAGCCCGTTTTGCGGTTGTTCGTAGACCTGCTTAACAATGGGATCCAGAGACCTTATGGGAGATAATGACATGTTGTGTGATTATGCACAACATGATTGCCGAGGACGAGGGTGAAGATGCTGTCGCAACTCTAGAATTTGAGAACACGGGAGATCCTATCGAACTTCCACACCACAATTCCACCACATTTGAAGAGTATTCAAACGCAACAACAAATTTGGTATCGACCAACTCACGAGCAACTGAAGGAAGATCTAATTGAGCATCTGTGCGTGGTTAAAGGGGACAACTATGTTGGGATGTAATATTTGAACTTTTTTTGACATTTGAACTAGTGCTGCATGCGGATATTTAAACGTTTGTATTCTATGTATGCGGCTAATTAATCTTGCGGACTTAAAAAGAAAATGACGCAGATCAGATATATGTGGGTAGCATTAGATGGGGGCGTCCCACATCCATATCCGTTGACTGGTCCTTCTGTCCGCGGATGAATGCAGAAGAAAATTTGTGGGTCACGGTTGGAGATGCCCTTAGTTTGTGTCGGGTTTACGGGATTTCGAAGCATCGCATTGGATGCATCGTCCGGACACTTCGGCTAGACATTTTGAGATGCCCTTATTTTTGAACGTATACAATAGTGTCCGTTTTGATTAGCCGCATTGGAGTTGCCCGAGTTAATTGCATGGAAGTACCACAATTGGGGCAGAATGTGCAGATTGGTACCAAGTTTGGTAATTTTCGCATGTCAGTACCAACTTTGGGGTGGGCGGTTGGAAATAAAGCTAAACGTTGTGTTTATACGTATTGACGCCCGAACTGACCAGTCAGGCCCACCTATCAGGTGCCACGATGGCCAATGCCCGCATGCTGACGAGGACGAGTCTGGCTCGGCCGCTCTTAGCCCGGTCTGGTCGGCCTCCCTCCTCCCCCACCGCACCATTCTTCGTCTTCCTCCTCGCTCGTTTGCTCCCTCACTGCCGCCCGCATTCCCGAGCACCGCCCGCGCACCGCGCCACTGCTGCCATGGTTTTCGAGGACGAAAGCAGCGACGACATGTCGAGCCTCCCGTACATGCACTCCTCCTCCTCCACCGATGGGCTTAACCAGGTCAGTTCTCTTGAGCTAGGTTCAGGGTTAGGGTTTTAGAATTGTTTTTTATTTGGGTGATTTAACTGGGTTTTGATTTGGGCATTGTGTTTGTACGAGCTTGTGCAGTCCCCTTTCAACCTTGAAGATCCCGATTACAAGGGGCTTGAGCTGGATCTCATGGTCTTCTGTGAGAAGCACGACAAGGCATAGGAGAGGCTTCTTGCCTTTGAAGGAACATACACATGCAGAAGGTTCTTAGCATGTGTAGAGCCGGTATGATCCATTCATGGTTTCATGGTACTAATTATGTAGAACATTGTTTGCTTTACACTGGCAAAGGATCTAGGGCTAGGGTTAGGTTTTCAGAAAGGGTGACATTGGTACATGCTTGTTCATTCATGGATGATCCATTCTTGGCTTGACAGTATGTAGTGCATATGCTCTTGTAGTGATGCAAAATATTTAGTTCAATGGTATTTATATTTTGTAGTGTATATGCTATTGTTCCGATGCTAGATATTTTGCTTGACACCATGTAGTGCATATGCTTTTGCAGTTGGAGTTGATTACCAACATACTGTTGAATGATCAACAATAGCTTGAGTAGCATATGCTTTTGCAACAGAACAATTTTGCAATTGGAGCTTCCTCTTGTTTTGTAGCTGAGTACCAAAATGTAGTTAAAATCTTTAGCTGAATGGTGCTGTAATTTAGGGATGCACATGCTATTCTTTTGTGGGTAGGTACAATTACCAATGTAGGTAGGGTACTGTTATCAAACAATGCTTTAAAGTAAAATATGGTTTAAACTAATTGATACATTTCTTATTACCAATGTAGCAAGGGTACGGTTAATTTCCTATGATGTTGCTCTTCTTATCTATTTGCTCGGGGCATGAACTCACTTGCTCTTCTTGCTCTTTTTGGAGGAAGGTCATAATTGTGGGTTTGTTGAATGGGTTGATCACTAGTGGTTCCCAACAATGCAAAATGCATTGCTGAAGCTGTGGGCAATGGTTGAAGATAGCAAGAGTGCTAGGGAAAATGATAATCTTGAAAGTGCTTTAGCTATTCACCATCTGACAGAAGAGAAGAACAAGCTCGAGGCCAACTATGACAAGTTAGTCCAAGATGTGCATGAACTTATGAATTTCCAAGAGGAAAGGGTGTTGTGTTTCAGTTATCTGCAGTCTAACATTATATATCAGCAACAATGCAGAAGTGAACTGGTGGCCGATATGAAGGCAGTGATGGCAAAGAAAGATGCAGATCACCCGAAGGTTCGGGAGAAGTATCAACTCCTAGTGAACCTGACTAGAGCTCAAGCCACTGCCATCCAGAACATGAAGTTGAAACACATGAAAGAGAAGGAAGTGCTGACTGAAGCTAGGATGAAATTAGAGTTTGATAATGCAGAGATCAAGAAGAATGAGGAGAAGCTCACCCATGAGAAACTAGAGCTGAAGCTTCAGGTTGTTGATCCGCTAAAGGGAAAGGAAAAGCTTTGTGAAGAGAGGGTCCAGTTAAAGCTTCATGTTGCTGAGCTCATCAAGGGAGAGGAAAATGTGAAGCAGAAGATCAAGGGGATCTAGGACATGTTAGAGGAATGAATAGGATGTTCATGAAGATCACTGGGCATTGTTGACCTTTTGGGAAGTATGGTTGTGTAATGACCTAGTTAGCTATGGATCTGTACTGTATGGTTGTACTAATTCTCAACTCTGGCTGTGTATGTATCTCGTATTTATGACATGTATCCTTCGTGAGCAAAGGATGAATGTAAGCATTTGAACTCCACTAAGTATTTGTGAACCATGGTTATGTATGTTATATTATGATGAACTAAGTAATTTGTGAGCCAGCATGCTTTGGAACATCGATGAAATATAGTAGATTCTCTGGTAGACGGATCACTGATGTCAAATTTCTTTGTATTTTTAAGTTGTTGTGGTTTCGTCGACCCCGAGGCACCCTAAAGCCTAAAATTTTAGGTTTCGATGGTTCCATCGACCCCTAGGCACCCTAAAGCCTATATTCTAGGTTTACGTGGTTCCGTCGACCCCGAGGCACCCTAAACCCTAATGGTAGGTTTAGGTGGTTCCGTCGACCCCGTGGCACCCTAAAGCCTAAATTTTAGGTTTCAGTGCTTCCGCCGACCCCTAGGCACCCTCAAGCCTACATTTTAGGTTTAGGAGGTTCCATCAACCCCCGAGGCATCCTAAACACTAAATGGTAGGTTTAGGTGATTCTGTTGACCCCGAGGCACCCTAAACCCTAAATGTTAGGTTTAGGTGGTTCCTTCGACCCTGAGGCACCCTAAACCCTAAATGTGAGGTTTAGGTGGTTTCGTCGACCCTGAGGCACCCTAAACCCTAAATGGTAGGTTTTGGTGGTTTCGTCGACCCAGAGGCACCCTAAACCCTAAATGTTAGGTTTAGGTGGTTCCATCAACCCCGAGGTACCCTAAACCCTAAATGGCAGATTTTAATGGATCCGTTGACCCTGAGGCACCCTAAAGCCTAGATTTTAGGTTTAGGTGGTTCCGTCGACCCCAAGGCACCTTAATGCCTAAATTTTAGGTTTCGGAGGTCCCATCGACCCATAGGCACCCCAAAGCCTACATTTCAGGTTTAGGTGGTTCTGTTGACCCCGAGGCACCCTAAACCCTAAATGGTAGGTTTAGGTGGTTCCGTCGACCCCGAGGCACCCTAAACCCTAAATGTTAGGTTTAGGTGGTTCCGTCGACCCTGAGGTACCCTAAACCCTAAATGGCAGGTTTCAGTGGATTCATCGACCCCAAGGCACCCTAAAGCCTAGGTTTTAGGTTTAGGTGGTTCCGTCGACCCCGAGGCACCCTAATGCCTAAATTTTAGGTTTCAATGGTTCCATCGATCCCTAGGCACCCTAAAGCCTACATTTCAGGTTTAGGTGGTTCAGTTGACCCCGAGGCACCCTAAACCCTAAATGGTAGGTTTAGGTGGTTCCATCGACCCTGAGGCACCCTAAACCCTAAATGTTAGGTTTAGGTGGTTTCGTCGACCCCGAGGCACCCTAAACCCTAAATGGTACTCCCTCCGTTCTGAATTACTTGTCGTGGGTATGGATGTATCTAGATGTATTTTAGTTCTAGATACATCCATTTTTGCGACGTGTAATTTGGAACGGAGGGAGTATGTTTCTGTGGTTCTGTCGACCCCAAGGCACCCAAAGCCTAAATTTTAGGTTTAGGTGGTTCTGTCGACGCCTAGGCACCCTAAACCCTAAATGTTAGGTTTCGGTGGTTCCATCAACCCCGAGGCACCCTAAAGCAAAAAAATTAGGTTTAGGTGGATCCATCGACCCTGGGGCACCCTAAACCCTAAATGTTAGTTTTAGGTGGTTCTGTCGACCCCGAGGCACCCTAAAGCCTAAATTTTAGGTTTCAGTGGTTCCGTCGACCCCGAGGCACCCTAAACCCTAAATTTGAGGTTTAGGTGGTTACGTCGACCTTGAGGCACCCTAAAGCCTAAATTTTAGGTTTAGGTGGTTCCGTCGACCCCTAGGCACCTGAAACCCTACACTTTAGGCTTAGGTGGTTCCATCGACCACTAGGCACCCTAAAACATAAAAGATAGGTTAAGGTGGTTTCGTCGAGCCTGATGCACCCTAATCATCAATCCTTTAACATGATCATCAATACATCAACATATCCATGGACAAATAACAACATATCCTTAACATAATCATTAATACATCAACATATCCATGGACAAATAACAACATATCCTTTAACATGATCACCAATATACGAACATATCCATCAACATAATCATCATCATATACATCCACATAAAAAAAGCAGTGGCATCAATTCATGTTCACAACCATCAATTAGATTGATGTCATCAATCCATGAGCAACACCATCAAGTTCAGCCATTGTAGCATCACTTTCTAGCATAACATCACACTGTAGCATGAACCAAAATAACAACAAACTATATCATCATTTCAACATACATGGCACATCATGCCATCTAGGTGTTACCACTAGCACTGAAGTAGGCCATCCATCCAGTGTCTGTACCATAAGAAGGAAGAGCACCAGAAATGGAGGCAGCAGATCGCCTGGGGATAGTGAATGCCCTTGGAGCACCTCTTTGAAAGTGTGTTATATCGACTAGAGGGGGGGGGTGAATCGGCAATTTTTACAAATTCGTGAGGAATTTGCTAAGTGACGAACTACTAGCAGCGGCATAAGTACTCAGGTGCAAGCATAATATGGCAGTAACACAGTCATCATGATGATATGAAACAAGCACAGAGTACAGGTAGCGTGTAAACAGGATAAGCAGGCTAAAGATAAGATGACTGAAGAAATAGGATTGAGGAAATTGATAAAGTCTTCAGTCAAAGTCTTCAAACAGTAACAGTCAAGTTCATCAACACATGAATGAGGAGATGAAAGGGTTGAGGAAATAGAACCAGTAGCTCGGTGAAGACAATGATTTGGTAGACCAGTTCCAACTGCTATGACAGTTGTACGTCTAGTTGGAGCGGCTAGGTATTTAAACCTGAGGACACACAGTCACGGACACACAATCCTCACCGTATTCTCCTTGAGCTAAGGTCACACAGACCTCACCCAATCACTCGTGGCAAGTCTTCAAGGTGACCTCCAAACCTTCACAGACTTGGTCACTCGGCGATCCACATTCCTCTTGGATGCTCTAGACCATGACGCCTAACCATCTGAAAGATGCACAGTCTTCAAAGTTAACAAGCATTGGTTCCACACAAGAACAATCTCTTCAGTGATGCTCAATCACTTTGGGTTTTAGGTGTTTGGGTTTGGGTTTTTCCTCCCTTGATGATTTTCGCTCAAAGTCCTCGGAGGATGGGATGCTCTCAATGACAAGTGTCAGTTTCTCTCGGAGCAGCCAACCAACTAGTGGTTGTAGGGGGCGGCTATTTATAGTTGGGGAGCAACCCGACATGATAAGACATAAATGCCCTTCAATGATATGGCCGTTAGGTGGATAAGAAATTTTGGGAGAGCTGGCGCGTAGCACAACAACGGTCGGAAATTTGAGCTCTCAAATTCCTCAAGGCTATCATGTTCCTCACTTGTAGGCAATCCACACTCGTGAATTCCTAACTCCTCAGTTAGAACAAATTCCTCAGAGAATAGAAGATTTTCATCTCTGTCACTGAAGAAATTGACTAAATTGTATGAGATTTCCAATGGCTTCACTCGAAAGGATTGGGTATGTGTAGGCTTTGAGATGAGCATCACTTGGAAAGTGTTTCCTTAGTTTTACCTCGACCCCCTTTAACAGTATGGTTTTCCTATGACCCAAGAAAGAAAAAATGAAACTACAAAAACAAAAGTCTTCACGCTTCATAATCCTCACATCAATATCAAAGTCTTCAAGGTCACACCAATTTCCTCATTTTCAAAGTCTTCAAGAAAACCAAAGTCTTCAAATGAAGACATTCATTTTTAGAGGTCGACTTTCATCGTAAATATCAAACTCCACATAGACTTATAGAACCTGTGTACACTCACAACACATTAGTCCCTTAACCTATAAGTCTTAAATAGACCAAAATCACTAAGGGGCACTAAATGCACTTACAATCTCCCCGTTTTTGGTGATTGATGACAAATAGGTTAAGTTTTCAACGGGGGTAAACATATGAACTGTAAATACTGATATTGAGAAATTTGATTGCAAGATATAGAAGAACTCCCCCTAAATATGTGCATATTTGAGGAATTTGCTTTGGATTGCAAATGCACATTGTAGAGTAATATCATGGAGATCTCCCCCTATATCTTATAATTCATACGCACATTTAACATATGATATGAAGAATTTGAAATTCATAATGAAATATGGTGTCTGACGAAATTCAGCATGCGTGCATTAAGCTACTTGAGGAAATATGCATGCAGAAAGCAGTTCAAAAGTATCAGACCACCATTGGACTTAAGTTTACAACTCGATCAACAAACACTTCAGAAGAGCGAGAGTTGTAACTTAACAGAAAAACAACCCATATATAAGACCTGCTTGAAGACTAACTCAAATTTCTCCCCCTTTGTCATCGAATGACCAAAAGGGACAAAAAATGAGGACTAACGCCCGTGAAGAATATCATCATGAAGTCGATGAAGGAGCGCCAGCGTTGTTGGGGTTGTCCGTTGATGTAGGGCCTGCTGCAGTGTCGTTCAAAACTTCAGCTTATCCATCTCGCGCGATGAAGGATATGAACTTGTAACCAACTGAGGAACTTTGACCTTCTTGAATTTCTCCAAAGGAGGCTGAGACCAGTCAAAGTCCTGTTGAATCCCATCTGCTTGAGGTCTTCATCATCTTAAAGGTGAGACAATATGGACCAAGTGCGATAGAATATTTCATGCACATAGTAGTGATTCTTCTTCACAGTGTTTTGCGTGACAGTCATGGTCTGAAGAATTGAGCCAAATTGACGCTTTACCCACTTGTGATTGCGATCGACCTTCTGATGAAGACTTAGAAGAAGTTCACGGTCAGTCATCACTCGTGGAGCAGTGGCTTGAGGAGTTGGCTTTGAAGCTTTTGCAGCAGAGTCTTGAGTTGCAGAGTCATCATCGGTGGAGTAAGATGCAGCTTTGCGAAACTGACCATCCAATGGACGGGTGGCTTCATCAATAACAACAGCTTTGCCTTTTTCATCAACTGAGGAAATAGTCCTTTTGAGGACTTCAATAGGAGGCAAGAAGCTGAGGTGATTCTGACAATCTGCCTTGTAGTGAATTGAAGACCAGGTTTTGATTAATTTCATAATCCATGGGGCATAAGGCTTCAACTCAAATGGTGACAGTGCAACATTCGCCAAAATCCTCATGAAGAAATCGTGATAATTAATGGGAATCCCATGAATGATGTTGAACAACAAATTCTTCATGATGCCAACAACTTTCTCTTCTTTAGAGTTGTGGCCTTTGACCGAACTGAGGGTCTTGGTCAGAATGCGATAGATTGTCCTAGGCACATAAAGCAAATCCTTCACTAGGAAGGTGGTCCTTGGAGCTTGGCCAGCCTTCAAAGGCTTCATCAGTACTTGCATCAGATGATTTTTAAGCTCAGGTTCCTCATACATAAGCCTTGCGCCTTCAACAGGTGGACTGACTAGTATGGCATGAAGTAATTCAGAGGCCGGGGCTTTGTAGTGAGTGTTCTCGGTCAAGTCAAGCACCCATGAATTCACATCAGCCACATTTCTAGTGAGGTGCAGACTGGCGTAGAATTAAAGAATTAGCTCTTCATTCCAATCGCACATGTCAGTGTAGAAATTCAGGAGCCCAACTTCGTGAAGAACATTCAGGACAGGTTGGAACTGATGTCTACTACACAACCTTCTTCTTGTAGACGTTGTTGGGCCTGCAAGTGCACAGGTTTGTAGGACAGTAGCAAATTTCCCTCAAGTGGATGACCTAAGGTTTATCAATCAGTGGGAGGCGTAGGATGAAGATGGTCTCTCTCAAGCAACCCTCCAACCAAATAACAAAGAGTCTCTTGTGTCCCCAACACACGCAATACAATGGTAAATTGTATAGGTGCACTAGTTCGGCGAAGAGATGGTGATACAAGTGCAATATGGATGGTAGATATAAGTTTTTGTAATCTGAAAATATAAAAACAGCAAGGTAACAAGTGGTAAAAGTGAGCACAAACGGTATTGCAATGCTAGGAAACAAGGCCTAGGGTTCATACTTTCACTAGTGCAAGTTCTCTCAACAATAATAACATAATTGGATCACATAACTATCCCTCAACATGCAAAAAAGAGTCACTCCAAAGTCACTAATAGCGGAGAACAAACGAAGAGATTATGGTAGGGTACGAAACCACCTCAAAGTTATTCTTTCCAATCAATCCGTTGGGCTATTCCTATAAGTGTCACAAACAGCCCTAGAGTTCGTACTAGAATAACACCTTAAGACACAAATCAACCAAAACCCTAATGTCACCTAGATACTCCAATGTCACCTCAAGTATCCGTGGGTATGATTATACGATATGCATCACACAATCTCGGATTCATCTATTCAACCAACACATAGAACCTCAAAGAGTGCCCCAAAGTTTCTAGGAGAATCACGATGAAAACGTGTGCCAACCCCTATGCATAGGTTCATGGGCAGAACCCGCAAGTTGATCACCAAAACATACATCAAGTGAATCACGTGATATCCCATTGTCACCACATATACGCACGGCAAGACATACATCAAGTGTTCTCAAATCTTTAAAGACTCAATCCGATAAGATTACTTCAAGGGGAAAACTCAATCCATTACAAGAGAGTAGATGGGGAGAAGAAACATAAGATCCAACTATAATAGCAAAGCTCGCGATACATCAAGATAGTATCACCTCAAGAAAACGAGAGAGAGAGAGATCAAACACATAGCTACTGGTACATACCCTCAGCCCCGAGGGTGAACTGCTCCCTCCTCGTCATGGAGAACGCCGGGATGATGAAGATGGCCACCGGTGAGGGATCCCCCTTCCGGCAGGGTGCCGGAACAGGGTCCCGATTGGTTTTTGGTGGCTACAGAGGCTTGCGGCGGTGGAACTCCTGATCTATCTTCTGTTCTGGAAGTTTTACGATACGTAGGTATATATGGGTGCAGGGGGTACGTCGGTGGAGCTTCGGGGGCCCCACGAGGCAGGGGGCGCGCCCTAGGGGGGTGGGCGCGCCCCCACCCTTGTGGCCAGCTCCCGTATCTTCTGACGTAGAGTCCAAGTCTATCCAGTGGCTTTCCTTCCAAAAATAACTTCTCCAGTTGATTTCGTTCCGTTTCGACTCCGTTTGATATTCCTTTTCTTCGAAACACTGAAATAGGCATAAAACAGCAAATCTGGGTTGGGCCTGTGGTTAATAGTTTAGTCCCAAAAATAATATAAAAATGGATAATAAAGCCCAGTATTGCCTAAAACAGTAGATAATATAGCATGGAGCAATCAAAAATTATAGATACGTTGGAGACGTATCAAGCATCCCCAAGCTTAATTCCTGCTCGTCCTCGAGTAGGTAAATGATAAAAAAGATAATTTTGATGTGGAATGCTAGTTGGCATAATTTCAATGTAATTCTTCTTACTTGTGATATGAATATTCAGATCCGAAAGATTCAAGACAAAAGTTCATATTGACATAAAAATAATAATACTTCAAGCATACCAATGAAGCAATCATGTCTTCTCAAAATAACATGGCCAAAGAAAATTATTCCTACAAAATCATATAGTCTGGCTATGCTCCATCTTCACCACACAAAGTATTTAAATCATGCACAACCCCGATGACAATACAAGCAATTGTTTCATACTTTTGATGTTCTCAAACTTTTTCAATCTTCACGCAATACATGAGCGTGAGCCATGGACATAGCACTTATAAGTGGAATAGAATGGTGGTTGTGGAGAAGACAAAAGGAGAAGATAGTCTCACATCAACTAGGCGTATCAACGGGCTATGGAGATGCCCATCAATAGATATCAATGTGAGTGAGTAGGGATTGCCATGCAACGGATGCACTAGAGCTATAAGTATATGAAAGCTCAACAAAAGAACGTAAGTGGGTGTGCATCCAACTCGCTTGCTCACGAAGACCTAGGGCATTTGAGGAAGCCCATCATTGGAATATACAAGCCAAGTTCTATAATGAAAAATGCCCACTAGTATATGAAAGTGACAACATAGGAGACTCTCTATCATGAAGATCATGGTGCTACTTTGAAGCACAAGTGTGGTAAAAGGATAGTAGCATTGTCCCTTCTCTCTTTTTCTCTCATTTTTTTATTTGGGCCTTTTCTCTTTTTTTATAGCCTCTTTTCTTTTTTTTTCTTTTTTCGTCCGGATTCTCATCCCGACTTGTGGGGGAATCATAGTCTCCATCATCCTTTCCTCACTGGGACAATGCTCTAATAATGATGATAATCACACTTTTATTTTTCTTACAACTCAACAATTACAACTCGATACTTATAACAAAATATGACTCTATATGAATGCCTCCAGCGGTGTACCGGGATGTGCAATAATTCATGAGTGACATGTATGAAAGAATTATGAACGGTGGCTTTGCCACAAATACGATGTCAACTACATGATCATGCAAAACAATATGACAATGATAAAGTGTGTCATGAGAACAGAATGGTGGAAAGTTGCATGGCAATATATCTCGGAATGGCTATGGAAATGCCATGATAGGTAGGTATGGTGGCTGTTTTGAGGAAGGTATACGGTGGGTGTATGATACCGGCGAAAGGTGCGCGGTATTAGAGAGGCTAGCAATGGTGGAAGGAAGGCAAAGTGCGTATAATCCATGGACTCAACATTAGTCATAAAGAACTCATATACTTATTGCAAAAATCTATAAGTTATCAAAGCAAAGTATTACGCGCATGCTCCTAGGGGGATAGATTGGTAGGAAAATACCATCGCTCGTCCCCGACCGCCACTCATAAGGAAGACAATCAATAAATAAATCATGCTCCGACTTCATCACATAACGGTTCACCATACGTGCATGCTACGGGAATCACAAACTTTAACACAAATATTTCTCAAATTCACAACTACCCAACTAGCATGACTCTAATAATATCACCATCTTCATATCTCAAAACAATTATCAAGCATCAATCTTTTCTTAGTATTCAACACACTCATAAGAATTCTTACAAATCTTGTATGCTTAGCACATTAGGATTATTTAAGCAAATTACCATGCTATTTAAGACTCTCAAAATAATCTAACTGAAGCATGAGAGATCAATAGTTTCTATAAAAAAATCCACCACCATGCTCTAAAATATATAAGTGAAGCACTAGAGCAAATGACAAACTACTCCGAAAGATATAAGTGAAGATCAATGAGTAGTCGGATAATTATGCAACTATGTGAAGACTCTCTAACATTTAAGAATTTCAGATCTTGATACTTTATTCAAACAGCAAGCACAACTAAATAAAATGACAATGCAAGGATAGCATAACTCATGTGAAGAAGAAAAAACTTAGGCTCAACCGATACTAACCGATAGTTGTTGAAGAAGAAAGGTGGGATGCCTACCGGGGCATCCCCAAGCTTAGATGCTTGAGACTTCTTGAAATATTATCTTGGGTTGCCTTTGTCATCCCCAAGCTTGAACTTTTGTGTCTCCTTAATTCCTCTCATGTCATGGTTTCTCTTTTTATCAAAAGCTTCATTCACAACAAACTCAACAAGAACTCGTGAGATAGGTTAGTATAAACCAATGAAAAACCTTATCATTTCCTACTGTAACAAATCACTAAAATTATTATTCAACATTGCATACTAAATGCCCCTGCATATTTAATACTCCTATCCTCAAATAGAATCATTAAACAAGCAAACATATGCAAACAATGCAAACATAACAGCAATCTGCCAAAACAGTATAGTCTGTGAAGAATGCAAGAGTATCAATACTTCCCTAACTCCAAAAATTATGAAATAAAATTCCCACTGTATTAAAATTATCAGAGCTCAATATGCAAAAAGTTTCAACATTATACCATTCTCTGAATTTTCTAGGGAATTTTTGTAACAGCGGTAAACTTTCTGTTTTCAAACAGCAACATGTATAGTAGCAAAATAAGCATGGCAAAGGATATCATTGACTTTTTTATTGAAAATAAAGATGCAAAACATTATTCTAAATAACAGCAAGCAAATACTAACAAGATAAAATGAAGCTCCAAGCAAAACACATATCATGTGGTGAATAAAAATATAGCTCCAAGTAAAGTTACCGATGAACGAAGACGAAAGAGGGGATGCCTTCCGGGGCATCCCCAAGCTTAGGCTCTTGGTTATCCTTGAATATTACCTTGGGGTGCCTTGGGAATCCCCAAGCTTAGGATCTTGCCACTCCTTATTCCATAGTCCATCGAATCTTTACCCAAAACTTGAAAACTTCACAACACAAAACTTAACAGAAAACTCGTGAGCTCCGTCAAATAAAGAAAACAAAACACCACTTCAAGGTACTGTAATGAACTCATTATTTATTTATATTGGTGTTAAACCTACTGTATTCCAACTTCTATATGGTTTATAAACTATTTTACTAGCCATAGATTCATCAAAATAAGCAAACAACACAATGAAAACAGAATCTGTCAAAAACAGAACAGTCTGTAGTAATCTGTGACTAACGCAAGTTTCTGGAACTCCAAAAATTCTAAAATAATTTGGCGGACCTGAGTAATTTGTCTATTAATCATCATCAAAAATAATCAACTAAATAGCACTCTCCAGTAAAAAGTTTTGGCTAATCTCGTGAGCGCTAAAGTTTCTGTTTTTTACAGCATGATAATACAGACTTCACCCAAGACTTCCCAAAGGTTCTACTTGGCACAAACACTAATTAAAACATAAAACCACATCTAAACATAAGCTAGATGGATTATTTATTCCTAAACAGAACCAAAAAGCAAGAAACTGAAATAAATTTGGGTTGCCTCCCAACAAGCGCTATCGTTTAACGCCCCTGGCTAGGCATGATGATTTCAATGATGCTCACATGAAAGATAAGAATTGAAACATAAAGAGAGCATCATGAAGAATATGACTAGCAAATTTAAGTCTAACCCACTTCCTATGCATAGGGATTTTGTTAGAAAACAACTTATGGGAACAATAATCAACTAGTATAGGAAGGCAAAACAAGCATAACTTCAAAACTTTAAGCACATAGAGAGGAAACTTGATATTATTGCAATTCCTACAAGCATATATTACTCCCTCATAATAATTTTCAGTAGCATCACGAATGAATTCAACAATATAACCAGCACCTAAAGCATTCTTTTCATGATCTACAAGCATATAATTTTTATTAATCTCCACATAAGCAAATTTCTTCTCATGAATAATAGTGGGAGCAAACTCAACAAAAAAAACTATCATATGATTGAAAATTAAGATCAAGATGACAAGTTTCATGGTTATCATTATTCTTTAAAGCATACGTGTCACCACAATAATCATCATAGATAGGAGGCATGCTTTCATCATAGTAAATTTGCTCATCAAAGCTTCGGGGACAAAAAATATCATCTTCATCAAACATAGCTTCCCCAAGCTTGTGGCTTTGCATATCATTAGCATCATGGATATTCAAGGAATTCATACTAACAACATTGCAATGATGCTCATCATTCAAATATTTAGTGCCAAATATTTTAATGCATTCTTCTTCTAACACTTTGGCACAATTTTCTTTTCCATCATACTCACGAAAGATATTAAAAAGGTGAAGCGTATGAGACAAACTCAATTCCATTTTTTGTAGTTTTCTTTTATAATATAAACTAGTGATAAAAACAAGAAACAAAAATATTCGATTGCAAGATCTAAAGATATACCTTCAAGCACTCACCTCCCCGGCAACGGCGCCAGAAAAAAGCTTAGTTGACGGGGTGTGAGTGCCGCTTACCTAGCCTCCCCGGCAACGGCGCCAGAAAAGAGCTTGATGTCTACTACACAACCTTCTTCTTGTAGACGTTGTTGGGCCTGCAAGTGCACAGGTTTGTAGGACAGTAGCAAATTTCCCTCAAGTGGATGACCTAAGGTTTATCAATCCGTGGGAGGCGTAGAATGAAGATGGTCTCTCTCAAGCAACCCTGCAACCAAATAACAAAGAGTCTCTTGTGTCCCCAACACACCCAATACAATGGTAAATTGTATAGGTGCACTAGTTCGGCGAAGAGATGGTGATGCAAGTGCAATATGGATGGTAGATATAAGTTTTTGTAATCTGAAAATATAAAAACAGCAAGGTAACAAGTGGTAAAAGTGAGCACAAACGGTATTGCAATGCTAGGAAACAAGGCCTAGGGTTCATACTTTCACTAGTGCAAGTTTCTCTCAACAATAATAACATAATCGGATCAATAACTATCCCTCAACATGCAACAAAGAGTCACTCCAAAGTCACTAATAGCGGAGAACAAACAAAGATATTATGGTAGGGTATGAAACCACCTCAAAGTTATTCTTTCCAATCAATCCGTTGGGCTATTCCTATAAGTGTCACAAACAACCCTAGAGTTCGTACTAGAATAACACCTTAAGACACAAATCAACCAAAACCCTAATGTCACATAGATACTCCAATGTCACCTCAAGTATCCGTGGGTATGATTATACGATATGCATCACACAATCTCAGATTCATCTATTCAACCAACACATAGAACCTCAAAGAGTGCCCCAAAGTTTCTAGGAGAATCACGATTTAAAACGTGCCAACCCCGATGCATAGGTTCATGGGCGGAACCCGCAAGTTGATCACCAAGACATACATCAAGTGAATCACGTGATATCCCATTGTCACCACAGATACGCACGGCAAGACATACATCAAGTGTTCTCAAATCTTTAAAGACTCAATCCGATAAGATTACTTCAAGGGGAAAACTCAATCCATTACAAGATAGAGGGGGAGAAGAAACATAAGGTCCAACTATAATAGCAAAGCTCGCGATACATCAAGATCGTATCACCTCAAGAACACGAGAGAGAGAGATCAAACACATAGCTACTGGTACATACCCTCAGCCCCGAGGGTGAACTACTCCCTCCTCGTCATGGAGAGCGTCGGGATGATGAAGATGGCCACCGGTGAGGGATCCCCCCTCTGGCAGGATGCTGGAACAGGGTCCCGATTGGTTTTTGGTGGCTCTGAGAGGCTTGCGGCGGAACTCCTGATCTATCTTCTGTTCTGGAAGTTTTACGATACGTAGGTATATATGGGTGCAGGGGGTACGTCGGTGGAGCTTCGGGGGCACCACGAGGCACGGGGGCACGCCCTAGGGGGGTCGGCGTGCCCCCCACCCTCGTGGCCAGCTTCCGTATCTTTTGACGTAGATTCCAAGTCTATCCAGTGGCTTTCCTTCCAAAAATAACTTCTCCAATTGATTTCGTTCCGTTTCGACTCCGTTTGATATTCCTTTTCTCCGAAACACTGAAATAGGCATAAAACAGCAAATCTCGGCTGGGCCTCCGGTTAATAGGTTAGTCCCAAAAATAATATAAAAGTGGATAATAAAGCCCAGTATTGCCTAAAACAGTAGATAATATAGCATGGAGCGATCAAAAATTATAGATACGTTGGAGACGTATCAGGAACCAAGGAATGGACTCCATTTCAACATGCGGAATTTGGCGGTGCTCAAATACCCTGTCCTTATCAAACAGAAGTGATGAATAGAAATTCATCTGACTTGCAGTCCAGAACCGCTTGCTTCGAAGTCTTGGTGAGTCATATGGATTGAAGTCAGTGAAGAAATGATGCTCAACGAAGAAATCGTCAGCCTTGAATTTCGGCTTTTCGCATGAGGGTTTTGCTGCTTGGGCTGAAGATTTGCAGTTGATGGCTTCACAACCTCTTGGGTGAGAATCTCTGGAGCTGCTGACTATGGAATTGAGGGTTCAGGTTCTTCAGCCGCAGTTTGTATCTCCATTTCTTCAGTTGTAGTAGCTGGAATTTCCTCAGGAATGGAAAGGAGAGATGTTTGACATCCTCCAGATCCCGTTTGAATTTCTCTAGTTTGCATAGGGGGCTGAGGAATTGGATGCAGAGGTGTGGCCAGTGGTGAATTGGGGTGAATATTTTCCCAATAATCATCATTCAGAACTGGTGTTGTAGAACCAATGTCCACATCTTCTTCCTCAACGCCCGCCTCTTCAGCTGTGAACTGAGGCATAGGCGATGATACCAGTGGTGTGGAGATGACATCTTCCACTTCAATTTCTTCATCCAACTGCTCTGAAGAAGCAGCAGAAGGATTTTTCTCATCAATGTTGTCTGGAATGACATAGTCTTCACCAAATGGGACCATTTCCTTTGATGGCACTATCAAAAACATCAATTGGGTTGTTGAAAGAGCTTGTCAAAGTCCTCACTTTCTTGGGAGCTGAGGACTCTGTAAAGGTTGATGCTTTCCTCTTCTTCATAGATGCCTTCTCTGCAGCCTTAGTTTTCTTTACTTTTGATGCAGAAGGAAGAGTGATATTCTTCATCTTTGAAGATTTTGCAGGAGAGTTAGATGGAGTTGGTTCAATTTCTCCAGGCACGACTGATGCAGTCGCCCTGGCATTCTCACTTTCTTCACGCACAACAGATTCTTCAGCTGGCCTTGGTTGATCTTCCGGTGCAACATTGGAGGTTTCCCTGGCAATTTCTTCAGGAGCTGGAATTTCTTCATGAGCCCTCGTACTCTCAGTGTCTTCAGCAGCCTGATTTTCATCAGTTGTGCTTGCAATTTCTTCAGTGGGTTGAGCAGATGCTTCAGCCTAGGGAATTTCTTGTTGCGATGGAGCTGTAAACTTAGGCTTGAGGTTATTTGCAAGCTTGGCAAATCTGACTTTGGTACCTAGCCAATCTGCTTGATAAGTGTCAAATTCATCACTGAGATCTTTGATCTCCCGTTGCATATTCACAAGTTCTTCAGGAGACATGTTCACAACATTATTGTTCAGAAAATGCTCCTTCTTGTATTGAGCCTTCGTGACCTGCCTGGCCTTCTGAAATTTCCATGTCTCTTCACCGATGAAGGCATTCAACATGTGACTTTGGCCAGGTGTGAGGTTCAACTCAGGCAATGGAGTGTTGGGGCCCTTGTGCCATAGATCAAAGAAATCTAGGATCTTCCTTGGATCCAGCATGAGAGGCACATAACTGCCTTTGGCTCTGGCGGCCCTTTCTTGTCTGTCCCTCATGATTTTAGTGAGTTCTTCATCATCAGCTACATCATCATCAGATGGAACTTGGAAAGCAACTTGTTTCTTATGAGGACTTGGCCTCGATCCACGTCCAGCAGTGGTTCTGACCTTCACCAAGGTTGGACCTATTGAGTATAGTGGTGGAGCTGAGGAACTTGCATATGCTCCTGAAGCAATTGAAACCATTTAGTCCGTTGGCACGTGGCAAGATGCACAAGTGTTGAGGACTTTGCAACAACAGTTGAGGATTTTGTGGCAACAGAGGGAACTGGCACTGCCCTTGAAGTAGTTTCCTGAGGGATTTGCCTTGAGGCCTTTGACATTAGCCGCGAGGGCATTGCTATTGAGGAACTTAGCTTCACAGTAGATTTCTTTGGTATAGCTTTCTTAGGCTTGCTTGCAGAGGCCTCAGCAGCAGCAGCTTGAGAATCCTCATTGAATTTCTTGCCTGCTTCTTTTGCCACTTTAGCCAATTTGACTTGGCGCTTGGCCCATTCTTCGGAAAATTCCTCACCACGCCTAATGCTTGAGGGATCAGCTTCTTGGCCAACAGCCAAAGAAGGTCTTGGACATGGAGGGTGTACAACGAATTTCTTCATGTAGTTGGGAGTGACATAGCGATATTCCCTCCGTTCCTTGGCCCATCTCCTCTCAATCCTCTGTATGCGCACTTTGCGCTGATTCTTGTTTTCTTTGCCATGAGTTGCTTCATTAGGAGTACAGTACCCAGCATATATATCCCCAGGGATCTCAAAAGCATTGTTGGACTTTGGTCTCTTTCCTCCCTTCTGAGATCTTTTCCCATCAACCATTTTCTTCACTTGAGGATTTTGAACAATGGATGTTTCTGAGGAAGTGTGCAACTTATCTATGAGCAACACTGCAAATGAATTAAGTTGATGAGAACCTAGTGATTCAGCAGCAGACATTTTGTACATGTGAACAGAGTATAGGTGCGAAGAATTTGGAAAGGTCATATGCGTTCTCAGAAATTTTCCAAAAGTATCAAGTTTGAGGAATTTGACCATGGGTGTCTTGCGGAATTTCACTAAGCATTCTTGACTTAGGTTCGAGAGTTGTATAGATTTGAAAATCCACACAAATGAGGAATCTTGAAGAAAAACACAGCTTAGAGAAACAAATCAAGGTACTGATGCAACTGGGTGTTTAAACACCTTTTGAAGATTTTGTGGAAATCATAAGAATCAAGTAGGGCAGTAAAATCAGATTTTAATTACCCTGGACAAAGAACACGATGAACTAGGAGTGGAGTTGGAGAAGTTCATCATTTCAGATCTCACACGCCCTAAATCGGCGGCGAGAGACAGCGACGGCGGCGGCGGAGTGAAGATTTCCGCGGTCGGCGCAAGTACGACGGCGACGAGGTCGAGGCAGTGAAGCTCTTCCTCACCGGCGATGATGGAGTGTAGCGGTGGCACTAGGTCTGAGAGCTTGAGCAAGGGGAGTAGCAGTCGAGTGGAGTAAATGAGGTGTGAGGAAGGGGAGGGGCATTTATATCCACGGTGAAAAACTGCCCGTCCGAAGAATTTGGACGAACATGCCCCTGGCCCTTACTCTTCTAACGACATGTGCCACCCACGTACAGAGAGGTGGAGGTCGTGGGGGATCATGGGTGAGTTGTTTAATCCATCGCGGGATGTGAAACGGTTTGAGCAGCAACATCCAAAAATTTGAAAGGAATATTTTAAAGTTTCGTTCACAAATTCTTTAGCTGTCAAGGACAGAGCGAAGATTTTGAACGGGTTTCAAATAGACCGCACATGAAGAATTTGTGAATAGACTGGGTTGAGTTTAGAATAGAGGGGGAACGGGTTCGATCACATTCACTTAGATGAAAATCAACTTGAATAAATAGCTATAAGTGAATGTTGTTGAGGACATGCAAACTCAAATTGAAGACTTTGCAAAGTTGAAGAATTTGCAAAATGAAGAAAACTCAAATTGAATATTTTCAACTTTTGTTGGTGGCGTGACCCACCGTATAAGAATGGTGATTTCAGACACCACATACAATTGTCGTAGGGCTCTGAGAATCAAATTCTTTGTTAATTTCTTCACACTTAGATGGTTAGTCTTCATTGATTGAAGAAAAACGTTACTTTTGTGTGTTGCACATCTAAGTTGTCAATTTTGCATAAGTGTTAGGATGTGTGTCCTTTCAAATAACATTCGGAGATTCTAAGGTATTTAGCTCACACCGCAACTTCATAAATTTCTTCTCAACCAAGGGCTTTGTGAAGATATCCGCTAGCTATCCTTTAGTCTTCATGTGGTCGATGGAGATGTCACCCTTCAACACATGATCATGAAGAAAATGATGACGAATCTGGATGTGCTTAGTCTTCGAGTGCTGAACTGGGTTATGAGCAATCTTGATGGCACTCGTTGTTGCAGTAGAGTGGCACATTCTTCATATTGATGTTGTAGTCCTTGAGGGTTTGCTTCATCCATAGCAATTGAGCACAACAAGAACCAGCAGCAATGTACTCAGCTTTAGCAGTAGAGAGTGATACACAATTCTGCTTCTTCGAGGACCAACGTAGTAAGGGTCGTCCGAGGAAATGGCATGTGCCTGATGTTGACTTGCGATCCACTCGATCACCAGCATATTCAGAGTCAGAATATCCAATGAGATAAAAAACCGAGCCCTTGGGATACCACAATCCAAGTGTTGGAGTGTGAGCTAGATATCAAAGAATATGTTCCATAGCCTTATGGTGTGATTCCTTTAGTGTAGCTTGAAAATGGGTACACATGCAAACACTAAGCATAATATCTGGCCTAGATGCACATAGGTACAATAAAGCGCCAATCATGGAGTGTTATGCCTTTTGATCGAAGTCTTTACCATTTTCATCAGTGCATAGATGGCATTTGTGGGCATAGGGATTTTGACGCCTTTGCAATCTTGCATGCTGAATTTCCTCAGCACATCCTTGAGGTACTTCTCTTGAGATATGAAGATGCCATTGCGTTGTTGACGAATTTGAAGACCTAAGAAGAATTTCAATTCTCCCATCATAGACATTTGATATTCCTCACTCATCATATAGGTACATTCGTCACACTAGGCCATTTTCATCTTGTTTGTTGCGGTAGATCCATTTGGTACCAATCATATTGTGCTTGCGTGGGTCTGGTCGTTTGACAAGTTCACAGACATTTTCGAGCTCGAATTGATGTAATTCCTCTTGCATCGCTTGAATCCACTCAGGCTCTAGAAATGCCTCATCAACTTTGGTGGGCTCTGTGATAGAGACGATGCAAAGTGCCCACAAAAGTTAGACAAATGTGAAGCTTTTGAGCGTGTGAGAGGACCTGGTGTGTTGATGTCGTCGATGATTCTCTCAATCTGCACTTCATTTGTGACGCGAGGATGAGCGGGTTGACGACTTTGATTGGGCTCAACATTTTCTTCAGAGCCATTTTCCTCAGATGCACCATCATGATTTTTTTCACGTTCTGGAATGACTTCTTCAGCAGATTCTTCAGTGGGTATGACATCCTTAGTAGCCTTGAACTTGATGGATTCCTCAGGTGAAATTTTATCTAGCACAGGAGGTAGGTGCTCTCTTTGCGAGTCGTTAGTTTCATCAAACCGCACATCTACAGTTTCAACAACCTTGTGGTGATAGGTGTTGAAGACTCTATAGGTGTGTGAGTCCTTTCCGGAACCAAGCATAAAACCTTCATGTGCTTTCTGTGCAAATATATAATTGTGATGTGGATCTCTAATCCAACATTTAGCACCGAAGACTTTGAAATAACTCACATTGGGTATCTTGTCAGTGAGGAGTTCATATGAGGTATTTTTGAAGAATTTGTGAAGATATACCCTGTTGATGACGTGGCACATAGTATCAATAGCCTTAGGCCAGAAGTGATGAGGCGTTTGTATTCATCAAGCATAGTGCGAGCCATCTCAACGAGAGTCCCGTTCTTGCGCTCCACGATGCCATTCTTCTGAGGAGTGTATGGGGCAGATAAGTCATGAGTAATACCAAGTTCATCAAGATAGTCATCAAAACTAGTATTCTTGAACTCGGTCCCATTGTCACTCCGGATATGCTTGATCTTCACACCGAAATTCGTCAAGGCCCTTGATGAAAATCGTTTGAAGACTTCCTGCACTTCAGTTTTGTAAGTGATGATATGCACCTAGGTGTAACGAGAATAGTCATCAACAATAACAAAGCCATATAGAGATGCTGCCTTTGTTAGTGTGGCATAATGAGTAGGGCCAAAGAGGTCCATGTGAAGTAATTCAAAAGGAAGAGTGGTAGTCATGATAGTCTTCGAGGGGTGCTTGGGCTTGGTCATCTTTCTAGCCTCACAAGCCCCGCAAAGATGGTCTTTGAGGAATTTGACACCCTCAATGCCAATGACATGCTTATTCTTCGCGAGTGTATGTAAGTTCCTCATGCCTGCATGACCTAGTCGTCGATGCCATAGCTAGCCTTCTGAAGCTTTTGCAAGTATACATGTGGTAGGATTTGGTCCTGCAGAGAAATCAACAATATACAAGTCTCCTCTCCTATAGCCTTTGTCAGCGTAGGTGATATGCTTCAGATGCGATGGAGATAAAGCAGTTTCCATCAATAATTTCTTGTCACCGGTCATGTGATTCGTACATCCATTGTCGAAGACCCACTCAGTAGCTTTGGGTTGATCATCCTGCAGATGAATTAGCGCATATTACGAACTCATATACTTCATCAGTGAAGAATATGACATCAAATTCATCAGATTGAATTTCATCAAGCAGTACAACAGATATGTCAGTATAAGGACGAGAGAAATGAGTAATTCATTTCTTCATAATTATCTTGCGTCCTTTCAAACATATTCAGGTCTCCAGCAAATTCTTCAGACGATTAAGTTCGTCTGGAGACCTAGCCCTGCATAAGAGATTAGTTCTTTTTCTTCACCACCCACATCTGGAGGGGTGGTAAAGAGTTCATCATTCTACGAGCTCCATATGAGAATGGTATCATTGAAGCTAGTGCACTTTGTTTCACAGAGGGGTTAGAGTATGCATATGAATAAGCAGAGAAATTCTTCGAGGACTTATGAACATAATGATTTGAAGAATAATGCACATATTCATAGCTCTTAGATTTTCCCTACAAAACAGAAGCGTTAGCACGGTGATGTTCATATCATGATTTTGATCCACGTGAGGAATTTGATCCATATGAGGACTTTGGTCCGTATGAGGACTTGGATCCACGTGAGGACTTTGATCCATATGAAGAGTTTGGTCCATATGAAGAATTTGATCTGGGTTCCTATTCTGAAGGAAATATGCCCTAGAGGCAATAGTAAATTTGTTATTTAATATTGAAGGAAATATGCCCTAGAGGCAATCATAAAGTTGTTATTTATATTTCCTTATATCATGATAAATGTTTATTATTCATGCTAGAATTGTATTAACCGGAAACTTAGTACATGTGTGAATATATAGACAAACAGAGTGTCACTAGTATGCCTCTACTTGACTAGCTCGTTAATCAAAGATGGTTAAGTTTCCTAGCCATGGACAAAAGAGTTGTCATTTTATGAACGGAATCACATCATTAGAGAATGATGTGATTGACTTGACCCATCCGTTAGCTTAGCACGATGATCGTTTAGTTTGTTGCTATTGCTTTCTTCATAACTTATACATGTTCCTATGACTATGAGATTATGCAACTCCCGAATACCGGAGGAACACTTAGTGTGCTATCAAATGTCACAACGTAACTGGGTGATTATAAAGATGCTCTACAGGTGTCTCCGATGGTGTTTGTTGAGTTGGCATAGATCGAGATTAGAATTTGTCACTCCGAGTATCGGAGAGGTATCTCTGGGCCCTCTCGGTAATGCACATCACTATAAGCCTTGTAAGCATTGTGACTAATGAGTTAGTTGCAGGATGATGCATTACGGAATGAGTAAAGAGACTTGCCGGTAACAAGATTGAACTAGGTATTGAGATACCGACGATCGAATCTCGGGCAAGTAACATACAGATGACAAAGGGAACAACGTATGTTGTTATGCGGTTTGACCGATAAAGATCTTCGTAGAATATGTAGGAACCAATATGAGCATCCAGGTTCCACTATTGGTTATTGACCGGAGATGAATCTCGGTCATGTCTACATAGTTCTCGAACCCGTAGGGCCCGCACGCTTAACATTCGGTGACGATTGGTATTATGAGTTTATGTGTTTTGATGTACCGAAGGTTGTTTCGAGTCTCGGATATGATCACGGACATGCCAAGGAGTCTCAAAATGGTCGAGATATAAAGATCGATATATTGAATGACTATGTTTCGACATCGAAATGGTTCCGAGTGAGTTCGGGCATATACCGGAGTACCGGGGGGGGGGGGGGGGGGGGTTACCGGAACCCCCCGGGGAGTGTATGGGCCTTAATGGGCCTTAGTGGGAGAGAGGAGGAGGCACCAGGTGGAGGGCACGCCCCCCCCCAATCCCAATCCGAATTGGGTGGGGGGCCGGCCCCGCCTTTCCTTCTCTCCTACTCCAACTAGGGAAGGGGGGGAATCCTAGTCCCGGTGGGAGTAGGACTCCTCCAGGGCGCGCCATAGAGAGACGGCCCTCCCCCCTCCTCCACTCCTTTATATATGGGGGAGGGGGCACCTCATAGACACACAAGTTGATCTCTTAGCCGTGTGCAGTGCCCCCCTCCACTATAATCCACCTCGGTCATATCGTTGTTGTGCTTAGGCGAAGCCCTGTGCCGGTAGTTTCATCATCACCGTCATCACGCCGTCGTGCTGACGAAGCTCTCCCTCGACACTCAGCTGGATCGAGAGTTCGTGGGACGTCACCGAGCCGAACATGTGCAGATCGCGGAGGTGCCGTACTTTCGGTACTACGATCAGTCGGATCGTGAAGACGTACGACTACATCAACCATGTTGTTATAACGCTTCCGCTTACGGTCTACGAGGGTACATGGACTACACTCTCCTCTCTCGTTGTTATGCATCACCATGATAGATCTTGCGTGTGCGTAGGAATATTTTTTTGAAATTACTGCGTTCCCCAACACATACACCCAATGTAAATGGTTTATTGAATCTCGATCATAGTGATACACATATTTATAATATTGATGCCGAAAGATGCAAATTTGATAATGATAGTGCAACATATTTGTGGCATTGCCGTTTAGGTCATATTGGTGTAAAGCGCATGAAGAAACTCCATACGGGTGGATTTTTGGAATCAGTTGATTATGAATCATTTGATACTTCTGAACCTTGCCTCATTGCAAGATGACTAAAACTCCGTTCTTCGGAACAATGGAGCGAGCCACTGACTTATTGGAAATAATACATACCGATGTATGCGGTCCGATGAGTGTTGAGGCTCGCGGCGGGTATCGTTATTTTCTGACCTTCACAGATGATTTGAGCAGATATGGGTATATATACTTGATGAAACACAAGTCTGAAACATTTGAAAAGTTCAAAGAATTTCAGAGTGAAGTGGAGAATCATCGTAACAAGAAAATAAAGTTCCTACGATCTGATCACGGAGGCGAATATTTGAGTTACGAGTTTGGCCTTCATTAAAAACAATGTGGAATAGTTCCACAACTCACGCCATCTGGAACACCACATCATAATGGTGTGCCGGACATTGTAACCGTACTTTATTAGATATGGTGCGATTTATGATGTCTCTTACCGATTTACCACTATCGTTTGGGGTTATGCATTAGAGACAGCTGCATTCACGTTAAATAGGGCACCGTCTAAATCCATTGAGACGACACCGTATGAACTATGGTTTGGCAAGAAACCTAAGTTGTCATTTTTTAAAGTTTGGGGTTGCGACACTTATATCAAAAAGCTTCAGCCTAATAAGCTCGAACCCAAATCGGATAAGTGCGTCTTCATAGGATACCCTAAGGAAACAATTGGGTACACCTTCTACCACAGATCCGAAAGGCAAGATCTTTGTTGCCAAGAATGGAACATTTCTAGAGAAGGAATTTCTCTCGAAAGAAGTGAGTGGGAGGAAAGTAGAACTTGATGAGGTAGTTGGACCTTCTCTCGAATTGGAAAATGGTTCATCACAGAAATAAGTTCCAGTGATGCCTACACCAATTAGTGAGGAAACTAATGATGATGATCATGAAACTTCAGATCAAGTTACTACCGAACCTCGTAGGTCAACCAGAGTATGTTCCGCACCAGAGTGGTACGGTAATCCTGTTCTGGAAGTCATGTTACTAGACCATGACGAACCTACGAACTATGAGGAAGTGATGATGAGCCCAGATTCCGCGAAGTGGCTTGAGGCCATGAAATCTGAGATAGGATCCATGTATGAGAACAAAGTATGGACTTTGATTGACTTGCCCGATGATCGGTGAGCCATTGAGAATAAATGGATCTTCAAGAGGAAGACGGACGCTGATAGTTGTGTTACTATCTACAAAGGTCGTATTGTCGCAAAAGGTTTTCGACAAGTTCAAGGTGTTTGACTACGATGATATTTTCTCACTCGTATCGATGCTTAAAGTTTGTTTGAACCATGTTGGCAATTGTCACATTTTATGAAATCAGGAAAATGGATGTCAAAACTGCATTCCTTAATGGATTTATTAAAGAAGAGTTGTATATGATGCAACCAGAAGGTTTTCTCAATCCTAAAAGTCTTTGATAAAGTGTGCAAGCTCCAAATGATCCATATATGGACTGGTGGAAGTATCTCGAGTTGGAATATACACTTTGATGAGTTGATCAAAGCATATAGTTTTACAGACTTGCGGTGAAGCCTCGTATTTACAAGAAAGTGAGTGGGAGCACTAGCCTTTTCTCGATAAGTATATGTGAATGACATATTGTTGATCGAAAAAGATGTAGAATTTTCTGGAAAGCATAAAGGAGTGTTTGAAAGGAGTTTTTCAAAGAAAGACCTCAGTGAAGCTACTTACATATTGGGCATCAAGATCTATAAAGATAGATCAAGACGCCTGATAAGACTTTCGATGAGTACATACCTTGATAATATTTTGAAGGAGTTAAAAATGGATCAGTCAAAGAAGGAGTTCTTGCCTGAGTTGTAAGGTATGAAGTTGAGTAAGACTCAAAAACCGACCACGGCAGAAGATAGAGAGAGAATGAAAGTCATTCCCGATGCCTCAACCATATGTTCTATAAAGTATGCCATGCTATATACTAGACCTATTGTGTACCTTGCCATGACTTTGGCAAGTGGGTACAATAGTGATCCAGGAGTAGATCAGTAGACAGCGGTCAAAATTATCCTGAGAGGACTAAGGAAATATTTTTCGGTTATGGAGGTGATAAAGATTTCATCGGAAAGAGTTACGTCGATGCAAACTTTAACACCGATCCGGATGACTCTGAGTCTCAATCTGGATACATATTGAAAGTGGGAGCAATTAGCTAGAGTAGCTCAATGCAGAGCATTGTAGACATAGAAATTTGCAACATACATACGGATCTGAATGTGGCAAACCCATTGAATAAACTTCTCTCACAAGCAAAACATGATCACACCTCAGTACTCTTTGGGTGTTAATCACATGGCAATGTGAACTAGATTTTGACTCTAGTAAACCCGTTGGGTGTTGTTCACATGGCGATGTGAACTATGGGCGTTAATCACATGGTGATGTGAACTATTGGTGTTAAATCACATGGCGATGTGAACTAGATTATTGACTCTAGTGCAAGTGGGAGACTAAAGGAAATATGCCCTAGAGGCAATAATAAAGTTGTTATTTAATATTTCCTTATATCATGATAAATGTTTATTATTCATGCTAGAATTGTATTAACCGGAAACTTGATACATCTGTGGATACATAGACAAAACACCGTGTCCCTAGTAAGCCTCTACTAGACTAGCTCGTTAATCAAAGATAGTTAAGTTTCCTAACCATAGATATGTGTTGTCATTTGATGAACGGGATCACATCATTAGGAGAATTATGTGATGGACAAGACCCATCCGTTAGCTTAGCATAATGATCGTTCAGTTTTAATGCTATAGCTTTCTTCATGTCATATACATATTCCTTTGACTATGAGATTATGCAACTCCCGGATACCGGAGGAATGCCTTGTGTGCTTTCAAACGTCACAATGTAACTGGGTGATTATAAAGATGCTCTACAGGTATCTCCAAAGGTGTCTGTTGGGTTGGCATAGATCGAGATTAGGATTTTTCACTCTGAGTATCGAAGAGGTATATCTGGGCCCTCTCGGTAATACGCATCATAATAAGCCTTGCAAGCAATGTGACTAATGAGTTAGTTGCGGGACGATGCATTACGGAACGAGTAAAGAGACTTGTCAGTAACGAGATTGAACTAGGTATGAAGATACCTGATAACCCACAAGTATAGGGGATCAATTGTAGCCTCTTTCGATAAGTAAGAGTGTCGAACCCAATGAGGAGCTAAAGGTAGAACAAATATTCCCTCAAGTTCTATCGACCACGGATACAACTCTACGCACGCTTGACGTTCGCTTTACCTAGAACAAGTATGAAACTAGATGTACTTTGTAGGTGTCTTTGGATAGGTTTGCAAGAAAATAAAGAGCGTGTAAATTAAAGCTAGGGGCTGTTTAGATAAATACACAACTAAATTTAGTATAGCGAGTGTGGAAAAGTGGTGGTAGGAGTTGCGAAATTGTCCCTAAGCAATTGACTACTTTACTAGACCGATAGCAAGTTTTATGTGGGAGAGGCCACTGCTAGCATGTCATCCCTGACTTGGAATTCTATGCACTTATGATTGGAACTAGTAGCAAGCGTCCGCAACTACTAACGTTCATTAAGGTAAAACCCAACCATAGCATTAAGATATATTGGTCCCCCTTCAATCCCGTATGCATCAATTTCTATGCTAGGCTGAAGCTTCTATCACTCTTGCCCTCCAATACATAGTCCTATCAACATACAATTAACCCTATGGTGTGATCCACGGCAGCTCATATGATGGGCACCAAAGGACAGCAACATAACCACAAGCAAATTAAATCAATCATAGCAATTCATCAACCACCAATAGGACAACGAGAATCTACTCGGACATCATAGGATGGCAACACATCATTGGATAATAATATGAAGCATAAAGCACCATGTTCAAGTAGGCGTATAGCGGGTTGCGGAGAGTGGACCGCTGTAGATAGAGGGAGGAAGGTGATGGAGATGTTGGTGAAGATGGCGGAGGTGTTGGTGTAGATCATGGTGATGATGATGGCCCCGGCGGTGTTCGGCGCACGGGAAGCGAGGGGGAGAGAGCCCCCCTCCTTCTTCTTCTTCCTTGACCTTCTCCCTAGATGGGAGAAGGGTTTCCCCTCTGGTCCATGGTCTCCATGGCGTGGGAGGCGCGAGAGCCCCTCCGAGATTGGATCTGTCTCTCTATCTCTCTCTGTTTCTGCGTTCCACCCTGCTGCCCTTTCACCGTTTAGTATATATATGGAGATCCGTAACTCCGATTGGACTGAAACCTTTGCCGTTATTTTTTTACCAAAATTTAGCTTTCTTGCGGCCGAAGAAGGGCATCAACCGCCTTACGGGTGGCCCACGAGGGTCAGGGGCGTGCCCAGGGGGGCAGGCATGCCCGCCTGCCTCGTGGCCACCTCGGGCACCGTCTCGCATTGATTTTTCTTCCGAAATTCTCCAAATATTCCAAAAATATTCTCCGTCCGTTTTTATCCCGTTTGGATTCTGTTTGATATGGATATTCTGCGAAACCAAAAACATGCAACAAACAGGAACTGGCACTGAGCACTGGATCAATATGTTAGTCCCAAAAAAATATAAAAAGTTGCCAAAAGTATATGAAAGTTGTAGCGACCCGACCTCAGATGGTCAAGTCTCTGTGCTTCCGTGTCATCCCTGCATCGGTAATGCTGACACACACAGTACTCGAAGGATTTATAACAGAGTAGCAATCACACACTTATTACATCGAATGTCTCAAAAGAGAACTTATTACAATAATATGGCTTAAGGCCATCTAATACGATAACAAAGTAAGGCTTGGAAGATAAAGTGAGTCCATCAACTCCAACGGCATAGCTGAGCTGCACGGCAACGACCTATCGAACCTTACTCCTCGTTCGAAAAGTCTGCAACATAATACGTTAAAAGACGAGAACGGGTCAGCACATGGAATATGCTCGCAATGTAACACAATAGAGCAATAACGGAATAATGCTAACACTACATGCATATTTGGCTGGTGGAAAGCTCTACGGTTACAGTTTGCGGAAAAGCCAATTTTTCCCTACATCAAAGGAATAAATTTTAATTTAACTATCATGGTGGTTGAAACATCATTGAGAAGGTATAACCCCAACTCAATCCCAATTAAAGTAATTAACAACCCAACAATATTAATTTAGAGTGATGAGATACATGTAATTACTCAAGTACTAGATACTCGTAATTTGTCCATAACTGTGGACACGGCTAACCATGATTAGATTGTACACTCTACAGAGGTTTGCGCACTTTTCCCCACAAGACTTGATCGCCTCCGTTGATTTCTCGCACTACATGGTGTTTGAGAAACGGATGACCGAGACACAGTCTTTCAGAAACATTAACTCTCTACTCCGGATAGATCATACCAAACCTACAAAACCCACTACCTGCTGATCTACCTCTTCAAGAGCTTCACGTAACTTACTCAACTATGCTAGAGCCCATAATAGCTTGTGGCTGCACACGGAAGTTTCTAGCATGAATAATCTCAGCTCCCTTTGAGCCTGGGTGGCGGTCCATAGGAAGATCACACGGGTACCCCGGGATTTCCAAAAATACAGACAACACTGGGTTCCCCAGGTGCCTCAATCCACCCAGATGTGTATTTAAGTTGCCACCTTAAAGTAAACCATTAATTAACAATCTCACATCTGTCATGAATATCTCTCAAACCCAAACCACGTCTACGAGAATAGCATAGCAATATAAGCCACACGTAGAAATAACTCCCAAGGGTTTGATAGTAACAGGGCAATAGGTTCCTACCTCATCATCTACTTCCCAACCCACAAATTAATGACATCCTACCCATGCAATGTTTGAGGGTTGAACTAATGCATAAAAACTGGGCATGAAAGGAAATATGAACAAGTGTTACTTGCCTTGCTGACGATCCGTGAATCCTAGAGACTCGTAGTAACACGCTCAAGACTCCGGGAATTCTATCGCAAGCAAACAATACATACATAAGCAACAAGCAAAGATGCACAAACGAAACTTCAACTGAAAGAGGTTGACCGGAGAGTTCAACTTAAGAACTCCGGTTCACAAGAAAAATCAAACCAAACGGAGCAACGAAACTCAAACGATTTAAAGAAACAAGATCCGCTTACTAATCTGAACTAGGGTCAAATTTTACAGAGGCAAAAACTTGTTTGAGTTGGCTATTCGGAAAGAGGGTTTGAGATGAAACTCTGTGCGCTTGAATCGCCTGATTCCGATAAACGAGCGAAAAGTTATACTAATTCGAACATCGGATCAGAAATCACGATCGGAAAAATCGTGGAATAAATCCAAAAAAAGAAAACGACGAACGGCTAAACGAACGAACGTTCGTTAGCAGAAACTAAACGACGAACACGTTCGTTAGAACAAACGAACGAGCGAACGCTCACAAAACAAATAAACCGGAGAAATAAAACAGATCTATATAAAAAAACGGGCTAGGGTTTTTCTAGAAAAAAACGAAGGGGTTTTCTAAAAAAAACAGCGACGAGGGGCTACCTCCGGCGAGGTCGTCCGGCGGGCGGGCGTCTCCGGCGGGGCTCGGCGGGGTGCGGGGTGGCGGCGGGTGCGGGTGGCGGCGGGAGTGGCGGCGGGCTAGAGGCGGCGGCTACGACTTGGCGGGCGGCGGGCTCGGGCTCGGGCTCCGGCTCCCGAGAGGCGGCGGTCTTGGCGGTGGTGGTTTAGAGGCGGCTATATAGGTTGGGGGTCCGACTTGGGGAAGGGGCAAGGCGGCGGCGGCGGAGTCCGGGTCGGACGTGGCGGCGGCGATGCGGGAAGGCGGCGGCGGCTTGGCGGCTGGGACCTTGGCCCAGTCGGGCGCGGGTCTTTTAAAAAAAAACATCCCGCCGACACTTATAAATTCCTAGAAAAATAAATAAAAATCTAAAAATGCCAAAACAAGTTTTCTTTGTCCAAATAAAATATTTAGAACAAGATGAACTTTTCTTGGCCCCTAAAATGCAATTTTTTAAATCATGCAAAATTTTCTCTAGGGCAAATAAAATTCCAAATAAATAAAATAAAATCCAAATAATGATTTTAACATTTTTCCTTCGATATTTCAATTATTTTTGGAGAAGTCATATTATCTCCTCTCATTTATTATTAAACATGAAATATTTTCCGGAGAGAAAAATAATAAAATCCAAAATCCTCGATCTTCATTATTTGATAAAATTCAAATATGAAAATCGGAAAATCCCCAACTCTCTCCGAGGGTCCTTGAGTTGCTTAGGATTTCGAGGATTGCAAACGAAAATGCCATAAAATATGATATGCATGGATGACCTATGTATAACATGCCAAATTGAAAATTTGGGATGTTACAAAAGTAGAATAATATTGGCATGGAACAATCAAAAATTATAGATACGACGGAGACGTATCAATTCCGACGATCGAATCTCGGGCAACTAACATACCGATGACAGAGGGAATAACGTATGTTGTCATTACGGTACGACCGATAAAGATCTTCCTAGAATATGTGGGAATCAATATGAGCATCCAGGTTCCGCTGTTGGTTATTGACCGGAGAAGTGTCTCGGTCATTTCTACATAGTTCTCGAACCCGTAGGGTCCGCACGCTTAACGTTCGATGACGATTTTCTATTATATGAGTTATGTGTTATGTTGACCGAATGTTGTTCGGAGTCCCGGATGAGATCATGAACATGACGAGGAGTCTTAAAATGGTCGAGATGTAAAGATTCATATATAGGACGATAGTATTCGGACATCGGAAGTGTTTCAGGATGCACCGGGCACGTATCGGGTCACCGGAAGGGGTTCCGGGCACCCCCGGCAAAAGATATGGGCCTTATTGGGCCAAGGGCGGGACAAACCAGCCCCTAGTGGGTTGGTGCCCCCCATATAGACCGAATAGGAGGAAAAGGAAGGAGGGGAAGGGAGAAAGGAAAGGGGAGGATTCGGCCTCCCCCTTTCCTTCTCTGCCCCCTCTCTTTCCTTCTCCCTCCGACACTTATGGAAGGGGGAGGCTGACTTGTGGGAGGCGCCCAAGTAGGATTACTCCTACTTGGGGTGCCTCTTGCTTGCCCTCTCCCTCTCCCACCTATATATATGTGGGGGGGGCACCGCTAGAACACGCAACATTGATTCCTAGCCGTGTGCGGCACCCCCCTCCACAGTTTACGCCTCCGGTCATATTGTCGTAGTGCTTAGGCGAAGCCCTGCGCGGATCACTTCACCATCAACGTCACCATGCCATCGTGCTGACGATGTCCCTCGACACTTTGCTGGATCAAGAGTTCGAGGGACGTTATCGAGCTGAACATGTGCAGAACTCGGAGGTGTCGTACGTTCGGTACTTGATCAGTCGGAACGAGAAGAAGTTTGACTACATCAACTGCGGTGTCAAACTCTTCCGCTTTCGGTCTACGAGGGTACGTGGACACACTCTCCCCTTCCCGTTGCTATGCATCTCCTAGATAGATCTTGCGTGAGCGTAGGAATTTTTTTGAAATTGCATGCTATGTTCCCCAACATATTCTTCACACATGGTGTCATGAGTACATTCACTTGAAGACTTTCAAGGCATCTTTTGGGAACCCAGATTTTCTTCATAGGTTGACTGTTCCTGATTTTTGAACAGTTTATAGTTGGAGTCAAATGACTCATCAGATTAATATGAAGATTCACATGTAAAGCCAGATAAAGTGGATGGATCTACGGGAGGTCCTTTTGCAGCAACCCATGAGGATTTGGGATATCGCTCAGGTTTCCGGTAGGTCCCATCAGCATTGAGTTTCCTCTCAAAGGCAATACCCTCTTTCCTAGGGTTCCTGTTCAAGATCTTCTTTTTAAGCACATCACAAATAGCTTGATGCCCTTTGAGGCTTTTGTACATGCATATCACATACAATGCCTTCAACCCTGCATTATCGCCAATGATACTTGTGGTATCTTCAGAAGAGGAATTTGTGACCACAGAAATAGTTGAAGAATTTGCAGCAATAGAAGCATTTGAACTTTCAGGTGAAGAATTAGCATATTCACGTTCAATGCATTTCAAACATGTGGAATGAATTCTTCCTGGGCGGAACTGATCTGTTGAGCAAGCAATGAATCATTTTCCTTCTGAAGATCTTCATGACTCACCCTTAGCTTCTCAAGATCTTTCTTTATTTGAAGAAATTCATAAGAGAGCTTCTCATGATTGGCTCAGAGAGTTTCATGACGACCTTGAAGGTTATGAAACTTTGACTGTAGTCGCTAAAGATTATCAGTTAGCAATGAATCGTTTTCCTTCTGAAGATCTTCATGACTCACCCTTAGCTTCTCAAGATCTTGCTTTATTTGAATAAATTCATAAGAGAGCTTCTCATGATCGGCTCAGAGAGTTTCATGACGACCTTGAAGGTTACGAAACTTTGACTATAGTCGCTGAAGATTATCAGTTAGAGTTTGAGTTTGATCCATTTCCTCACCCAACATCTCATCACTTTTGTCTAGCAAATTTTGAACCTTTTCCAAAGCTTTTTGTTGTTTGACGGCAATCTTAGCAAGTTTGTAATAGCTAGGTTTGAGATTTTCATCAGATTCATCCTCACTTGATTCAGTGGAGGGCTATTTGAGTACCTTGGCACCTTTTGCCATGAAGCAATAGGCGGGAGCGAAGTCATCGTTGCCATCGTCAGTAGTGTTGGAGTCGACATTTTCTTCACAGTTGAAGATGGACTTGCTAACAAAAGAAGTAGCAAGAGCTAGGCTTGCCACACAAGGGTTTGACTCCTCAGATGCTTCCTCTTCCTCATTTTCCTCAGATTCAGCTTCAAAATCCATTTCCTTGCCAATGAATGCCCGAGCCTTTTTGGAATAGCTCTTCTTGTGAGATGAAAATTTTGAAGATTTTGATGATGAGGACTTTAAAGATTTCTTCTTCTTCTTCGAGTCGTCTGAACTATCATCCTTTTACTTCTTCTTCTTTGATTCCTTTACCCACTGAGGACAATCAGTCATGTAGTGACCAGGTTTCTTGCATTTGTGTCAAGTCCTTTTCTTGTAATAGCGGGATGAGGAATCTGATCTCATGTCATCACCTCTTGAAGATTTTCCAAAGCGACCATGTCTTGAGAACTTCTAGAATTTCCTTACGAGCATTGCTAGCTCCTGGCTTAGTTCTTTAGGATCACCAAGGCTGCTGTCAGAATCTTCCCCTTCAGATGAGGAAACTGCCTTGGCCTTCAGTGTGCGTGATCTTCCATAGCTTGGCCCGTAGAGGTCTCTCTTCTCAGCTAGTTGGAATTCATGAGTGTTCAGTCTCTCAAGGATATCAGCAGGATCAAGTGACTTGTAGTCTCCAATTTCTTGAATCATCAGTGCTAGAGTGTCGAATGAGGAATCAAGTGATCTCAGCAATTTCTTCACCACCTCATGATCGGTGATGTCAGCGGCACCAAGTGCTTGAAGCTCATTTGAGATGTTAGTGAGGCGATCGAAGGTTTGCTGAACATTTTCTTTGTCGAATCTTTTGAAGCGGTTCAAGAGATTGCGAAGAACGTCAACTCGAGAGTCACGTTGAGTTGAGCCTCCTTCGTTGACCTTGGACAGCCTATCCCAGATAAGCTTTGGTGTCTCCAAAGCACTCACTCTACCGTCCTGTCCTTTTCTCAGATGGCCACATATGATATTCTTCGCTTGAGAGTCGAGTTGCTTGAATCTCTTCACATCAGCAGCGTTCAAGGAAGGAGTGATGGAGGGAACGCCATTTTCCACAACGTACCAGAGATTTGTCAATTGCCTCAAGATGCATGCGCATCTTATTCTTCCAGTAGGGGTAGTTTGTCCCATCGAAAGTAGGACACCCAGCTGAGACCTTGATCATGCCTGCAGTTGACATAACTAAAACTCCAGGTGGTTAAACCAAAATCACATAGAACAAGGGAGTACCTTGCTTTTATACCAATTGAAAGTGTGTTATATCGACTAGAGGGGGGTGAATAGGCGATTTTTACAAATTCGTCACTGAGGAAATACAACTTGAGGAATTTGCTAAGTGACGAACTACTAGCAGCGGAATAAGTACTCAGGTGCAGGCATAATATGGCAGTAACACAATCATCATGATGATATGAAACAAGCACAGAGTACAGGTAGTGTGTAAACAGGATAAGCAGGCTGAAGATAAGATGACTGAACAAATAGGATTGAGGAAATTGATGAAGTCTTTAGTCAAAGTCTTCAAACAACAACAATCAAGTTTATCAATACATGAATGAGGAAACGAAAGGGTTGAGTAAATAGAACCAGTAGCTCGGTGAAGACAATGATTTGGTAGACCAGTTCCAACTACTGTGACAGTTGTATGTCTGGTTGGAGCAGCTAGGTATTTAAACCTGAGGACAAACAGTCCCGGACACACAGTCCTCACCGTATTATCCTTGAGCTAAGGTCACACAGACCTCGCCCAATCACTCATGGTAAGTCTTCGAGGTGACTTCCAAACCTTCACAGACTTGGTCACTCGATGATCCATAATTCCTCTTGGACGCTCTAGACCATGACACCTAACCGTCTGGAAGATGCATAGGCTTGAAAGGTAACAAGCATAGGTTCCACACAGGAACAATCTCTTCGGTGATGCTCAATCACTTTGGGTTTTAGGTGTTTGGGTTTTTCCTCACTTGATGATTTTCGCTCAAAGTCGTCGGAGGATGGGATGCTCTCAGTGACAAGTGTCAGTTTCTCTCGGAGCAGCCAACCAACTAGTGGTTGTAGGGGGCGTCTATTTATACCCGGGGAGCAGCCCGACATGATAAGACATAAATGCCCTTCAATGATATGACCGTTAGGTGGATAAGATATTTTTGGAGAGCTGGCATGTAGCACAACAACGGTCGGAAATTTGAGCTCTCAAATTCCTCAGGGCTATCATGTTACTCACTTGTAGGAAATCCGCACTGGCGAACTCCTAACTCCTCAGTCGGAACAAATTTCTCAGAGAATAGAAGATCTTCGTCTCTGTCACTGAAGAAGACTAAATTGTATGGGATTTCCAATGGATTCACTCGAAAGGATTGGGTATGTGTAGGCTTTGAGATGAGCATCACTTGGAAAGTGTTTCCTAAGTTTTACCTCGACCCCCTTTAATATTACGGTGTTTCCAATGACTCAAGAAAGAGAAAATGAAACTACGAAAACGAAAGTCTTCACGCTTCATAATCCTGGCATCAATATCAAAGTCTTCAAGGTCACACCAATTTCCTCATTTTCAAAGTCTTCAAGAAAACCAAAGTCTTCAAAATGAAGACATTCATTTTTGGGGGTCGACTTTCATCATAAATATCAAACTCCTCATAGACTTATAGAACCTGTGTACACTCACAACACATTAGTACCTTAACCTATAAGTCTTCAATACACCAAAATTACTAAGGGGCACTAGATGCACTTACATTCTTTCATCACCTCTTCTTCTAGCACCACCTATTCCAACGCCACTTCTTCTAGCACTTCCTCTGCTAGCTCCTCCTCTGCCAGCACCTCCTCTTCCAGCTCCTCCTCTGCCAGCACCTCCTCTGCTAGGTCCTCCTCTTCCAGCTCTTAGTGGTCGTGTAGCAGCAGGAGCAAAAGCTCTTGGCCGTCTTGGTCGTGGTGCAGGAGCAGGAGCAACGACTCTTGGTTGTCTTGGTGGTTTTGTAGGAGTAGGAGCATCACCTCTTGGATGTGAATTGCTTGGAGTAGCCTTGCATACACATGGAAAATAGTTAATAATATTGGAAGGAAAGAAATGTATGAGAAAGGAAAAAGTAGTATACTGAAAGGGGAAACATTATTACCACATGCTTGTTATTCCTTAAAGCTAGCACGGGCTTCAACTTCTTAAGACAACTTGTGTACCTATGCCCTGTGTCCCTTGGCTTTGGTACTTCAAATTTCCCCTAGCTCCTCTTTTCTTTCCTTCTTCCTCTCTTCACTTTAAATGCAGGTGGTTTTGTGTCTAGACCAGGGGTATTTGTCCAATCATGTTCACTAGGAATAGGATAGATTACTGGTTCATAAGCTGCCACATGAAATTGTTTCTTGAGGAAGTTGCTGACACAATCCTCTGGAAACCTTTTAGCTTGTTTATTGCAGAGATGGCATGGTTCCATGGGATGCCACTAAGGTCCCACTATCTGCATCCACAAGTCTCAAGTTCCAAGTTCATAGCATGTGTTTGCTGCCCACTTGTAACTTGTCATAAGTTCACCCCAGTTTGTATTGGCTTGCAATATTTGGCCCTCTCCTTCTCAATCTCTAGCTTCTCACTGTAATGAGGTGTTATCTCCCATCTTGCTATCTTTCCACTCTCTCTGTTCCTGTGCCACCTCACCATATGCTTATCTTTTATCCCATCACACCTTGTCCTTATAGGTTTTCTCCTAACATCTAGAATGTACTTGTTAAACACCTCAGATAGGTTGTTAACTACCAAGTCAGTCTTGCAGTTTGTGTCAAATGCATGACTTGCCCATGTTTTTTTGGTATTGCACTAAGCCACTTCCAAGATTCCTCACTTTCAGCTCTAAGATCATGCATTGCAATATTAAATTTGTTTTCATTGTAGGCATTGCTAGCATTATCCATTCACTTCTTAAGATCTTCCCCCCTAAACTGAGCATTCTGGAAATTTGCATATAAATGTCTAAGGCAGAATCTTTGGTTGCAGTTTGGAAACACATCATTCACTGCATTTAGTAACCCCTGGTACACACAATTTAACAGTCTAAGCTACTAGCTAGCACAAAGATAACAAAATGAAATATTGCAAGCCAATGTAAACACTTGTGCAAAAAAAATGAAATATGCATACATATACCTTTTATCTATATGACATTATAGTATATGATCCAAACTGTCCGACTTCTCCCCCTAGGCAAATTTTGAGTTGGTGTAGCAACCAACACTAATTAGGTGTGTCCTCTTGTCCAATAATGCCAAATGCCAGTGGATATATAATGTTGTTGCCATCTCTACCAGTGGCAGCAAGGAGTTGAGCACCATTAGTAAGCTTATAAAGCATCCATCAACACCTACATTATCAACATTTCAAAAAATTTAATACATTTGAATGAGAAACAATATGTAAGTAGTGCACAAGGTTCAAAAACTAACCAATGAATGGTCTGCACCCCTTGAGAAACCCCTCCCTTGCTCCATTGATGCAATAGAACTTGGCATGGAATCTGGGTCCTGGGTGGAGAATTTTTTCAGTTGGTGTTGGAGTAACAGTAGTGAATATTACTCTACTCCCGGGGTTTGTATCCATGACAGTCTAAGATAGTCTCTAATCCTAGGATATTGCTTCTTGTGATCTCCTAACACAACTTCAATAGCTATGTTCTTTGCCCTATATACCATGGACTTGGGCACATCTACACAATATTTTTCCATGCAGGCATCAGTTATGGTCTGAATGCCAATAGTTGGATTGGATCTGAAGACGTGCTTATATTTTTGTGCCAGCCACTTAGAACCCACCCTGGTGGTCTCTGTAGTACTAGGACATGTTGGGGAACGTAGTAATTTCAAAAAAATTCCTACGCACACGCAAGATCATGGTGATGCATAGCAACGAGAGGGGAGAGTGTCGTCCATGTACCCTCGTAGACTGTTAAGCGGAAGCGTTATGACAACGCGGTTGATGTAGTCAGACGTCTTCACGATCGACCGATCCTCGATGCGAACGTCTGACACCTCGCGTTTAGCACACCTTCAGCTCGGTGACGTCCCACGAACTCACGATCCACTAGAGCTCGAGGGAGAGTTTCGTCAGCATGATGGTGTGGTGACGATGTTGATGAATCTACCAACGCAGGGCTTCGCCTAAGCACCGTTACGATATGACCTAGGTGGATTATGGTGGAGGGGGGCACCGCACACGGCTGGGAGAGATCAATGATCAACTTGTGTGTTGGGGTGCCCCCTTGCCCCCGTATATAAAGGAGCTAGGGGGTGGCGGCCAGCCAAGGAGGAGGGCGCGCCAAGGGGGGAGTCCTATTCCCACCGGGAGTAGGACACCTCCTTTCCTAGTAGGAGTAGGGGAAGGGGGAAGGAGGAGGTGGAGAGAAGGAAGGAGAGGGGGCCGCTGCCCCCTTCCCTTGTCTAATTCGGACTGGGGCAAGGGGCCATGCGCCACCTCCTGGCTGCCCTCTCTCTTCTCCACTAAGGCCCAACAGGCCCATTACATCCCCTCGGGGGTTCCGGTAACCCCGCCGGCACTCCTGTAAAATCCCGATTTCGCCCAGAACTCATTCGATGTCCAAATGTAGGCTTCCAATATATCAATCTTTATGTCTCGACCATTTCGAGACTCCTCTTCATGTCCGTGATCATATCCGGGATTTCGAACTACCTTCGGTTCATCAAAACATATAAACTCATAATACCGATCGTCACAGAACTTTAAGCGTGTGGACCCTACGGGTTCGTGAACTATGTAGACATGACCAAGACACATCTCCGGTCAATAACCAATAGCGGAACCTGGATGCTCATATTGGTTCCTACATATTCTACGAAGATCTTTATCGGTCAAACCGCATAACAACATACATTGTTCCCTTTGTCATCGGTATGTTACTTGCTCGAGATTCGATCGTCGGTATCTCAATACCTAGCTCAATCTCGTTACCGGCAAGTCTCTTTACTCGTTCCGTAATGCATCATCCCGCAACTAACTCATTAGTCACATTGCTTGCAAGGCTTATAGTGATGTGCATTACCGAGAGGGCCCAGAGATACCTCTCCGACAATCGGAGTGACAAACCTATTCTTGATCTATGCCAACTCCACGAACACCATCGGAGGCACCTGTAGAGCACCTTTATAATCACCCAGTTATGTTGAGACGTTTGGTAGCACACAAAGTGTTCCTCAGATATTTGGTTGTTGCATAATCTCATAGTCATAGGAACATGTATAAGTCATGAAGAAAGCAATAGCAGTAAACTAAACGATCAAGTACTAAGCTAACGGAATGGGTCAAGTCAATCACATCATTCTCCTAATGATGTGATCCCGTTAATCAAATAACAACTCATGTCTATGGTTAGGAAACTCAACCATCTTTGATCAACGAGCTAGTCAAGTAGAGGCATACTAGTGACACTATGTTTGTCCATGTATTCACACATGTATTATGTTTCCGGTTAAAACAATTCTAGCATGAATAATAAACATTTATCATGATATGAGGAAATAAATAATAACTTTATTATTGCCTCTAGGGCATATTTCCTTCAGTCTCCCACTTGCACTAGAGTCAATAATCTAGATTGCACAGTAATGATTCTAACACCCATGGAGTCTTGGTGCTGATCATGTTTTGCTCGTGGAAGAGGCTTAGTCAAGAGGTCTGGAACATTCAGATCCGTATGTATCTTGCAAATCTCTATGTCTCCCACCTGGACTTGATCCCGGATGAAATTGAAGCGTCCCTTGATGTGCTTGGTTCTCTTGTGAAATCTGGATTCCTTTGCCAAGGAAATTGCACCAGTATTGTCACAAAAGATTTTCATTGGTCCCGATGCACTAGGTATGACACCTAGATCGGATATGAACTCCTTCATCTAGACTCCTTCATTTGATGCTTCTAAAGCAGCTATGTACTCCGCTTCACACGTAGATCCCGCCACGATGCTTTGATTAGAACTGCACCAACTGACAGCTCCACCGTTCAATGTAAACACGTATCTGGTTTGCGATTTAGAATCGTTCGGATCAGTGTCAAAGCTTGCATCGACGTAACCATTTACGACGAGCTCTTTGTCACCTCCATAAACGAGAAACAGATCCTTAGTCCTTTTCAAGTATTTCAGGATGTTCTTGACCGTTGTCCAGTGATCTACTCCTGGATTACATTGGTACCTCCCTACTAAACTAATAGCAAGGCACACATCAGGTCTGGTACACAACATTGCATACATGATAGAGCCTACGGCTGAAGCATAGGGAACATTTTTCGTTTTCTCTCTATCTTCTGTAGTGGTCGGGCATTGAGTCTGACTCAACTTCACACCTTGTAACACAGGCAAGAATCCTTTCTTTGCTTGATCCATTTTGAACTTCTTCAAAACTTTATCAAGGTATGTGCTTTGTGAAAGTCCAATTAAGCGTCTTGATCTATCTCTGTAGATCATGATGCCCAATATATAAGCGGCTTCAACGAGGTCTTTCATTGAAAAAATCTTATTCAGGTATCCTTTTATGCTATCCAGAAATTCTATATCATTTCCAATCAACAATATGTCATCCACATATAATATTAGAAATGCTACAGAGCCCCCACTCACTTTCTTGTAAATATGAGGCTTCTCCAAAAGTCTCAGATAAAACCATATGCTTTGATCACACTATCAAAACGTTTATTCGAACTTCCGAGAGGCTTGCACCAGTCCATAAATGGATCATCGAGCTTGCACACTTTGTTAGCTCCCTTTGGATCGACAAAACCTTACGTTGCATCATATACAACTCTTCTTCCAGAAATCCATTCAGGAATGCAGTTTTGACATCCATTTGCCAAATTTCATAATCATAAATGCGGCAATTGCTAACATGATTCAGACAGACTTAAGCATCGCTATGGGTGAGAAAGTCTCATCGTAGTTCCGGGTGGCGTGAGTTGCGAAACTATTCCGCATTGTTTCAAATGTAGACCAAACTCGTAACTCAAATATTCTCCTCCACGATCAGATCGTAGAAACTTTATTTTCTTGTTACGATGATTTTCCACTTCACTCTGAAATTCTTTGAACTTTCCAAATGTTTCAGACTAATGTTTCATTAAGTAGATATACCCATATCTGCTCAAATCATCTATGAAGGTGAGAAAATAACGATACCCATGTGAGCCTCAATATTCATCGGACCACATACATCAGTATATATGATTTCCAACAAATCCGTTGCTCGCTCCATTGTTCCGGAGAACGGCGTTTTAGTCATCTTGCCCATGAGGCATGGTTCGCAAGTACCAAGTAATTCATAATCAAGTGATTCCAGAAGTCCATCAGTATGGAGTTTCTTCATGCGCTTTACACCAATATGACCCAAACGGCAGTGCCACGAATATGTTGCACTATCATTATCAACTCTGCATCTTTTGGCTTCAACATTATGAATATGTGTATCACTACTATCGAGATTCATCACAAATAGACAACTCTTCAAGGGTGCATAACCATAAAAGATATTACTCATATAAATAGAACAACTATTATTCTCAGATTTAAATGAATAATCGTCTTGCATCAAACAAGATCCAGATATAATGTTCATGCTTAACGCTGGCACCAAATAATAATTATTCAGGTCTAAAACTAATCCTGAAGGTAGATGTAGAGGTAGCGTGCCGACGGCGATCACATCGACTTTGGAACCATTTCCCACGCGCATCGTCACCTTGTCCTTAGCAAATCTTCGATGAATCTGTATCCCCTATTTCGAGTTTCAAAAATGAGCATCAGATCCAGTATCAAATACCTGTGCTCTGCGAGCTCTAGTAAGGTACACATCAATAACATGTATATCACATATACCTTTGTTCACCTTGCCATCCTTCTTATCCGCCAAATACTTGGGGCAGTTCCGCTTCAAAGGACTGACTGCTTTGCAGAAGCACTCAGTCTTAGGCTTAGGTCCAGACTTAGGTTTCTTCTCTGGAGCAGCAACTTGTTTGCCGTTCTTCGTGAAGTTCCCCTTATTCTTCCCTTTACCATTTTTCTTGAAACTGGTGGTCTTGTTGACCATCAACACTTGATGCTCCTTTTTGATTTCTACCTCCGCAGCCATTAGCATTGCGAAGAGCTCGGGAATTGTCTTATCCATCCCTTGCATATTATAGTTCATCACGAAGCTCTTGTAGCTTGGTGGCAGTGATTGAAGAATTGTGTCAATGACTATCATCCGGAAGATTAACTCCTAGTTGAATCAAGTAATTGTTATACCTAGACATTTTGAGTATATGTTCACTGACAGAACTATTCTCCTCCATCTTGCAGCTGTAGAACTTATTGGAGACTTCATATCTCTCAATCCGGGCATTTTCTTGAAATATTAACTTCAACTCCGGGAACATCTCATATGCTCCATGATGTTCAAAATGTCGTTGAAGTCCCGGTTCTAAGCCGTAAAGCATGGCACACTGAACTATGGAGTAGTCATCGACTTTGCTCGCCAGACGTTCTTAACGCCGTCGGTTGTATCTGCATGAGTTCTGGCACCCAGCGTTGCTTCCAGGACGTAATTCTTCTGTGCAGCAATGAGAATAATCCTCAAGTTACGGACCCAGTCCGTGTAATTGCCACCATTATCTTTCAACTTTGCTTTCTCAAGGAACGCATTAAAATTCAATGGAACAACAACACGGGCCATTTATCTACAACATCATAGACAAGCAAAATACTATCAGGTACTAAGTTCATGATAAATTTAAGTTCAATTAATCATATTACTTAAGAACTCCCACTTAGATAGATATCCCTCTAATCATCTAAGTGATCACGTGATCCATATCAACTAAACCATAACCGATCATCACGTGAGATGGAGTAGTTTTCAATGGTGAACATCACTATGTTGACAATATCTACTATATGATTCATGCTCGACCTTTCGGTCTCAGTGTTCCGAGGCCATATCTGCATATGCTAGTGAGGGAGTCCTGGACTAAGGGGTCCTTAGGCGTCCGGCCTGTTATCTATGGGCCGGACTGGTGGGCTGTGAAGACATGAAGGCCGAAGACTGCACCCGTGTCCGGATTGGACTCTCCTTGGCGTGGAAGGCAAGCTTGGCGACCGACTATGAAGATTCCTTCTTATATAACCGACTCTATGTAACCCTAGATCCCCCGATGTCTATATAAACCGGAGGGTGTAGTCCGAAAAGGATATACTCATTACCATAGTCATACAGGCTAGACTTCTAGGGTATAGCCATTACGATCTCGTGGTAGATCAACTCTTGTAATACTCATATTCATCAAGATCAATCAAGCAGGAAGTAGGGTATTACGTCCATAGAGAGGTCCCAAACCTGGGTAAACATCGTGTCCCCTGTCTCCTACAACCATCGACCTTAGACGGACAGTTCGGGACCCCCTACCTGAGATCCGCCGGTTTTGACACCGACATTGGTGCTTTCATTGAGAGTCCCACTATGCCGTCGACGAAAGGTTCGATGGCCCCTTCAATCATCGATAGTGACGCTGTCCAAGGAGAAACCTTCCTCCCCGGACAGATCTTCATGTTCAGCGGCTTTGTACTGCGGGCCAACTTGCTTGGCCATCTGGAGCAGATCGATAGCTACGCCCTGGCCATCAGGTCAAATTCGGAAGCTTTAACTACGTCGCGGATGTCCGCGGAGACCTGATCTTCGACGGATTCGATACCGCGACGATCGCTCCCCCTCGCTCCGATGAACATGACTTAAATCTGTCATCAGATCACATCCAGGAGATGGTTCCTGTTGCTGCAACGGCCTTAGAGCTGGAGTAGATCGTGCCATCCGAGGCCATAGAGTCTGTGGTGTTGGAGCCGCACACAGACTAGACACCCTGCAATATTTGCATCAACGGAACTCCGGACTCGTCTCCGGCTATAAGTTCCGGACCATGTACGCCTGCGGACACCGAGCTGGATCGGTTATCGATTTTTGAATTCAGCACCGCAGACATATTCCAGCACTCACCTTTGGGTGACGTGCTAAACTCTTTAAATAATTTGTCCTTGGAGAAGGACTCACAGTCGAACTATGTTCTGTTCGAGCTAGAGGCTGATGATGGGGAATTTTGCTTCCCACCCACCACCCACTTCATAGCCACTGTCGATGACTTTACCGATGTGCTTGATTATGGCTCCGAAGACATCGACGGTATAGACAACGATGCCGACAAGGAGCAAGGACAAGACCGCCATTCACTGGATGTTGGACGGCCACCTCTTTGTACGATGTGTACATGGTTGACACACCTAAAAAAGCTAGTGACGATGGCAAAGAAGACCCAGATGCGAATAAAACTTCTGAGACACAGTCCAAGCGCTGGCGCCCTCAACGCTGTTCTAAGCCGCGTCGCTCCAAAGATGGTAACACTAGCACCGGAGTACTCTGGACGACGCCGAAAATAACGAAGACCCTGTTGGAGCAACATCCGAACAGGAGGAACAAGACAACGGGCAATTTAACCCTGATCAACAGGCAACGCCCAATGACCCGGACGACAATAGCTATCGTCCACTCTCCGAGGATGAGGAGAGCCTCGGCAGTGAGGATTTCATCATGCCAGAGGCACCCCTCGAGCAGGAGCGCTTCAAGCGCCAGCTAATAGCTACTACAAGAAGCCTGAAGAAAAAGCAGCAGCAGCTCCAAGCCGATCAAGACCTACTCACTGACAGATGGACCGATGTCCTGGCAGCCGAAGAATACGACCTCAAGCGCCCTGTCAAGAGTTACCCGAAGCGCAGACTGCTACCTCAGTTCAATGAGGAGGCACACGATCCCATACCTCCCTCGTGCAATGCGGAACAACCACCACGTGGTCAGGATAGTGCGGCGGACCGACCACCCGACTGTCGGGATAAAACGGCAACTCTGGCCGAACAACAGCCCGCCCCACTGCTTCATAAAAACAGAGACAGAACAGCTCGAGACCATACATATGACCTCCGGCAGGACCTGGACAGTAGAGCAGGACACACCAGATCAATCTACGGATTGCGAGGACGCTTCCCGACTCGGGATGACAGCTACCTATTCGGACGTGACAAACCTAGTCACGCCCGGGCCGATAACCGCAGACGGACTTCATTGGAGGTGCACCGTGACGCGGCTGATATAGAGGCGCCGCACACCCCCTCTGCTTCATAGATGAAGTACTGGATCACGAATTCCCCGAGGGGTTCAAGCCCTTCAATATCGAATCATACGACGGAACAACCGATCCCGCAGTATGGATCGAGGATTTTATTCTACACATTCATATGGCCCGAGGAGACGACCTCCACGCCATCAAATACCTCCCACTAAAACTAAAAGGGCCAGCTAGACACTGGTTAAATAGCCTGCCCGAAAATTCCATCGGCAGTTGGGAGGACTTGGAAGAAGCTTTTCTTGACAACTTCCAAGGTACTTATGTGCAGCCACCAGACGCTAATGATTTAAGTCATATAGTTCAACAACCTGGAGAATCAGCCAGAAAATTCTGGACTAGGTTCCTAACCAAAAAGAACCAGATCGTTGATTGTCCGGATGCCAAAGCCCTAGCGGCCTTCAAACACAGCATCCGCGACGAGTGGCTTGCCCGCCACCTTGGCCAAGAAAAGCCGAAATCCATGGCAGCCCTCGCGCTTATGACCCGCTTTTGCGCAGGTGAGGACAGCTGGCTGGCTCGTAGTAAAAACACAGCCAACGAGGCAGGCCCCTCCGAGGCCAAGAATAGCACCGGCAAGCTCCGGCGCAATAGACACAAATGCCGAAGCAATGGCGATAATACCGATGACACTACATTTAACGCCGGATTCAGCAGCTCCAAGTCCGGCCAGCGGAAGAAGCCCTACAAAAGGAACAATGAGGGACCATCCAGCTTGGACCGCATACTCGATCATCCGTGCCAGATACATGGCACCCCAGACAAACAAGCCAATCATACCAACAGAGATTGTTGGGTTTTTAAACATGCTGGCAAGTTAAATGCCGAGAACAAGGAAAAGGGATCACAAAGCAAGGACGAGGAGGAAGAGCCCCGGCAGTCAAACACTGGGGGGGCAGAAGAAATTTCCCCCTCAAGTCAAAACGGTGAACATGATATACGCTACACACATCCCCAAAAGGGAGCGCAAGCGAGCACTCAGGGATGTCTACGCGGTAGAGCCAGTGGCCCCAAAATTCAATCTGTGGTCGTCATTCCCGATCACCTTCGATCGTCGAGATCATCCAACTAGTATCCGCCATGGCGGTTCAGCCGCACTGGTCCTCGACCCAATCATCGACGGATTTCACCTAACATGAGTCCTAAAGGGCGCTGGTAGCAGCCTCAACCTGCTCTATCAGGATACAGTGCGCAAAATGGGCATTAACCCCTCACGAATCAAGCCCACAAGGACTACCTTTAAAGGAGTCATACCAGGCGTACAGGCCCGTTGTACGGGCTCAATCACGCTGGAAGTGGTCTTCGGTTCTCCGGACAACTTCCAAAGCGAAGAGTTAATCTTCGATATCGTCCCCTTCCACAGCGGCTACCACACACTGCTTGGACGAACTGCGTTTGCTAGATTCAACGCAGTGCCACACTATGCTTATCTCAAGCTCAAGATGCCCGGTCCACGTGACATCATAACAGACAATGGAAATACCGAACGCTCCCTCTGAACAGAGGAGCACAGAGCCACCCTAGCAGTAGAGGTACAGAGCGGCCTTCTCAAGAAGAACCGTAATCCTGCTACCGAGCCCCTGGACATCACTAAGAGAGTCCAGACCACACTGCAACAGGATGGTTCGGCTCGTCAAGAGCTCGACTAGCAATTCGGCCTCCGTCCCGGTCCTGATGAGGTAGCCGCATCCGCACCACGCGTACATAATTACGCACTCAAAATCCCATGGGCATCGACGGAGGCACAGCTAGCTTGTAGTTCGGCTACACTGATCCCGGGCTCACTGGTATCTTTACTATTTCTTTTTTCCCTTTTTCTCAAGTATCTTTTATACAGGCCTCCTTCGATGGCCTGATTACCGGTCCTGTCAAAGGACAAGTACACCAGATTGGCGCAGAGCACAGGCATACAGGGGAAGCCCTAGAGGACAATCCAACGACTACTCTACCTGTTTTTCAGTACCCAAATGCAGCTCTCCTCTGGTTCTGGCATGTTAAATAGCCGGTTGCTTATCGTATTATTTGTATAAATGTGCTTTGATGCATTAACCCAACTATAATGGAAACAGTTTACGACCCAAGTCAAGGGGCCCCAGATACTACCTCTGCTCTTTTTCTGTTTCCCGTTGCTATTAATTACTCATATCCTCGCACCCGTGCACTTTGGTATGTTTCATATTCGCCAGGGGCTCCCTATCGCCCCATAATACAGCAACAAAGTCTGAACACTTCTTATAGATAAGTTCGGCACCCCGAATTTAGCATTATATGCATTGGCTCTGAATCATGTCTTTGGTCAATAGTTGGGTTGACCGGCTCCTGTGCTTGCTACCCTACGTTCCGCTACATCGGCTAGGGTAGTAAAGGGAGAACTACTGCGATTGTGCCCTGGTCTAAACCGGATGAGCACCTCAGTAGAGAAAGCCAAAAACTGGCTGTCATGATTCGGCGAGAGCCGGTCAGCTGTTCAGAGGTCACAAATCGTTGGAGATTTTTTTCCGCATTTCGCGAAGGATCAGTACTTCCCGATCAGATGCTGGCAGCACTGTGGTTTGTAAACCAGGGGCTGCGCCTATGTTTTATTATAAAAATCCTATAGCTAAGTGAGGGTGTTTAAGCCGCATAGTCTGATTGCCTGGTTCGTTGCGCTAAACAACTCCTTCAAGGACCATATAATTGGATCAAGATTGTTTAGATTCCATCCCGAACACCTCCGTACTACCTACGTGAGGGCAGAAGCCGACGACTGGTCAATCCTCAGATTCCATACAACACGGCCGCACAGGAGGAAACAATCAAAACATTACAAACATTATATTACAAACCGGATTTGTTTTCATCATACAAGGCAAAGACAAAAAATGAATGTCTTCATTCAAAAATAATGTCACCGCCTGCGCGCTACTTTGCAAGTCGAGACCCCTCCAGGACATCCGCAAAATATCGCTCGGGTGTGCGGTGCTCCTTGCCCTCCGGCGGCCCCTTGGCCACCTCGACGGTGTCCATCTTCGCCCACCACATCTTGCAATGAGCGAAGGCCATGCGGGCACCTTCGATGCGGTGATCGCAGACGATGTCTAGCCGCGGACAAGCCTCCATCACCCGCTTCACGAGGCCAAAATAAGCGCTAGGTATAGCTTGGTGGCCAAAGCGATTATTAAATCCTTCATGGCCAGTTCGGCCACTGTCGGCTTCGACCAACTGTTTCAGTTGATCGGCAAAGGGCACCGGATGTTCTGGCACAACATACTGCGACCAGAACAACTTCTCTGTGGAATTCCCTTCTCCGGCTCGGAAAGACTCCGCAGCATCGGACACGCTGCGTGGCAGATCCGCAAAGGCCCCTGGGCAACTCCGAACCCAGGTTAGTAAAAGGTAATTTTTCTCCGCATACTTGCTTTACATGTTAAAAGCCTTACCCGCTGCAATCTTCTTGGCCTCCTGGATCTCCTGGAGAGCACCCCGGGCTTCATTCTGTGCGGCCTCTGCGCTCTGGCGAGCTTTGGTAAGTTCGGTCTCTCGAACCGACGCTTCACACTCCAAAGCCTCACACTTCTTCACCGCGTCCTGGAGCTCCTGCTGGATCTCGCCGACCCAGGCCTTGAGCTTCTTACGGGTGGCTTGCTGCTGGACAACCTTCCCTTAGGCTTCAGTCAAGGAATTTTTCAGGGCCTCGACCTCGGTCGCCTCCCCTACACATATTATGACACTCCGGTCAATACTCACCACTTACTCTTCCCGAATACACAGCAAGTCGTTACTCACCTTGCTTCTCGTGGAGCTGAATCTTCACCTCGCCGAGCTCGTTCTCGGTCCGCTCCAACCTATGTTTTAGTTCAGAGACTTCGGCAGCATGCGAGGTCACGGCCAACAACGACGCCTGCTTATTCATAAATATCAAATTAGTCTCCTGCAAAGGGTTGATCCTCTGTCCTGCCTTTGTTTCCGAATACCGGACACTGTCTCAGGGGCTACCGTCAGTAGGGGGTGTTCTCTTTCTATGTGACCTGCCTCAAAACCTATCAACAGATTGTTGCAGGCCTCGTTTAGTCTGCTCTTGACGGACTGAACCTTCTCGATCACCGTACCCATAAGGACACGGTGCTCGTCCACAATGGAGGCGCCTCGTAGCGCCTCCATCAGGTTATCCGGCGCCCCTGGTTGGACAGGGGCCATCGGTGGAATTGGCGCACACCCCTCCTTCGACGGAAGGCGCGCGCCGGATTCCGGGGCTGTATCGGTCCCCAGAATCGTATTCTGCTGAGGGCCAAACTGAATACGTCCCTCCTCGCCAGTCTCCATGGGGATCTGCTCCCCCACGTGTCCGGCAGCGGGGTCTTCACCTTGCGGCACCTCCTAGACAGCGTCCTGGGCCCCTCCCTGGCTCGGAGCGGTCCTCCGAGACAACACTTCGGTGTCGTCCTTGGCCTCGGGGGAATAAGCGGGCGGCGGCGACATACTGGCCATTTCCGCCGGATCCAACGAACCTCCAGATGAGGATCGCTGGATGCTGCCGCGGGCCGGACTGCAATGGCACAATTAACCATGTCAAAACAATAAAAAGGAGAGTCCGGGTACACTTGTGTACGTGAGTCATAATACTTACGATGCGGCCCGAGGCTTAGTGCGAAGGCGTCGCTCCGGACTGCTGTCAACGTCCCACGCGATGTTGACCATAGGGGCGCCCTTCCCCTTCTTGGGCATTGCCGCCTCCAGATTGGTGGAGGCCCCCCTCTTCTTCTTTCCCTCATTAGGGGGAGGGTTCTTCTCCTCCTCCTCCTCCTCCTCCTCTTCCTCGTCGTCGTCCTCAGGGACGGAGGAATGGGCTTCTTCATGTTCGGACGTCGCGTCCGAAGCGCCCCTACGACGGGGGCCACTTTTGGCTCGCTTGGCCTTCTTCTTGGCCTTCTTCTCCGGCGCCTTATATGGCGCCGACACCAGCATCTTCGCCAGACGCCGGATGACCGGTCCTTCAGGCAGCGGCGCCGCACACTAGATCCGTTTCGCCCTCTCCATCCAATCCTGAAAAAGCAATGATAAAAACTCAGACATCATCCTCGAAACAAACAAGTAGGGGATACGCCAAAAATAACATACCTCGCTGGCGAGGTGCTTAAAATCATGCCTGATGCGAATCATGGCGGCGGTTTCTCGTTGCCCTTAAAGAGCAACTTCCAGGCGCCTTCATGAGTGGTTTCGAAGAGCCTCTCCAGGGTTTGGTGCTTCTTCGGATTAAACTCCCACAGAGGGCGACTCCTGCGCTGGCACGGGAGGATCTGGCGAACCAGCATCACCTGGATTACATCGACAAGCTTGGCGTTCTTGGTTATCATACTTTGAACGCGCGTCTGCAGCGCTATCAGCTCATCGGGCGAACACCAATTCAGACTCTTCTCAACCCAGGAGGTGAGTCGCATGGGAGCACCGGAGCGGAATTCGGCAGCTATGGCCCAGGTGGTACCGCGGGGTTCTGTAATGTAGAACCATTGTTTCTGCCACTCCTTTACTGTCTCCACGGAAGTGCCTTTCGGCCAGGAGACGTTGGACAACTTACTCACCATGGCTCCACCGCACTCCGCGTGCTGGCCATCCACCACCTTCGGCTTCACCTTGAAGACTTTGAGCCATAGCCTGAAGTGGGGTTGGATGTGGAGGAAGGCCTCACACACGACGATAAATGCCGAGATGTTGAGGAAGGAGTTCGGGGACAGATCATGGAAATCTATCTCGTAATAATACATCAGCCCACGAACGAAAGGGTGGAGTGGGAACCCTAGTCCGCGGAAGAAATGAGGGATGAATACCACCCTCTCGTTGGGCTCCGGCATGGGGACGACTTGTCCCTCAGTCGACAGGCGGTGGGTGATTTCCTTCACCAAGTATCCGGCCGCCCAAAGCTCAGTAATGTCCTCCTCCTTGACAGAGGAGACCATCCACTTGCCCTGACCTCCGAATCCGGACATGGTTGAGTGCTAGCTCGAGTGGAAAGGAGATGAGAACTTGAGTGCTGGAGCTCGAGATTGGAAGGGCGGAGATAGAGAGAGGGCGTGGGAGAGGGAGAGGGAATCCTTATCCCCTTATAAAGGCAGTAAATATCGAACGCCTCCCCACTCTCCTTAGAATTCGCCTATTCCCAATGGCTGTATAAACGGTGTGGTTGGATTACCCATGCCCGCATTGATGAGAATCCCACTATAAGGGGGCACGATCTCTGCTTCGACAAGACGTGCCAATGGAAACCGCGTCTCGGGACGTGGAGCGTCGGACACGAAACGATCCGGAATTATGACCGGTCGGACGTGATGTCATGCTACCGAAATTTGTCAGCGGATTGGACTCGTGCAAAATTATATTCTCTCTGTGGTTGTGTATGATGTGTGTGTGACAGGTGCGGATACTATCATCGCGTCCGAAGACTATCTTGGAGTTCAGATAGAAGGGAACCCGCCTTGCAATGCCGAAGACAATCTGCGCGCCGGACTCCTCGTCATTGAAGCCAGGTTCAGGGGCTACTGAGGGAGTCTGGACTAAAGGGATCCTCAAAGGCCTGGCCTGTTATCTATGGGCCGGACTGGTGGGCTGTGAAGACATGAAGGTCAAGACATGCCGTGTCCGGATTGGAATCTCCTTGGTGTGGAAGGCAAGCTTGGCGACCGACTATGAAGATTCCTTCTTATGTAACCGACTCTATGTAACCCTAGATCCCCCCGGTGTCTATATAAACCGGAGGGTGTAGTCCGGAAAGGATATACTCATTACCATAGTCATACATGCTAGACTTCTAGGGTTTAGCCATTACGATCTCATGGTAGATCAACTCTTGTAATACTCATATTCATCAAGATCAATCAAGCAGGAAGTAGGGTATTACCTCCATAGAGAGGGCCCGAACCTGGGTAAACATCGTGTCCCCTATCTCCTGCAACCATCGACCTTAGACGCACAGTTCGGGACCCCCTACCCGAGATCCGCCGGTATTGATACCGACAACTAGGCTCGTCAAGTTTAACCCGAGTATTCTGCGTGTGCAAAACTGTCTTACACCCGTTGTAGATGAACATTGAGCTTATCACACCTGATCATCACGTGGTGTCTCGACACGCATTTAACTTTGGCAGCAGTGCATACTCAAGGAGAACACTTTTACCTTGAAATTTAGTGAGAGATCATCTTATAATGCTACCGTCAAACAAAGCAGAATAAGATGCATAAAGGATAAACATCACATGCAATCAATATAAGTGATATGATATGGCCATCATCATCTTGTGCCTTTGATCTCCATCTCAAAAGCACCGTCATGATCACCATCGTCACCGGCGTGCCACCTTGATCTCCATCGTAGCATTGTTGTCGTCTCGCCAACTATTGCTTCTACGACTATCGCTACCGCTTAGTGACAAAATAAAGCAATTATAGGGCGATTGCATTGCATACAATAAAGCGACAACCATATGGCTCCTGCCAGTTGCCGATAACTCCATTACAAAACATGATCAACAATAAATATAGCATCATTTCTTGACCATATCACATCACAACATGCCCTCCAAAAACAAGTTAGACGTCCTCTACTTTGTTGTTGCAAGTTTTACGTGGCTGCTACGGGCTGAGCAAGAACCGTTCTTACCTACGCATCAAAACCACAACGATAGTTCGTCAAGTTAGTGATGTTTTAACCTTCTCAAGGACCGGACGTAGTCACACTCGGTTCAACTAAAGTTGGAGAACGACGCCCGCCACCACGTGTGCAAAGCACGCCAAGAGAACCGGGCCTTGCGTAAGCGTGACGCTGCGTAATGTCGGTCTGGGCCGCTTCATCCAACAATACCGCCGAACCAAAGTATGCATGCTGGTAAGCAGTATGACTTGTATCGCCCACAACTAACTTGTGTTCTACTCGTGCATATAACATCTACGCAGTAACCTGGCTCAGATGCCACTGTTGGGGAACGTAGTAATTTCAAAAAAATCCCTACGCACACGCAAGATCATGGTGATGCATAGCAACGAGAGGGGGGAGTGTCGTCCACGTACCCTCATAGACCGTTAAGCGGAAGCGTTGTGACAACACGGTTGATGTAGTCGTACGTCTTCACGATCGACCGATCCTCAGTACCGAACGTACGCACCTCCGCGTTCAGCACACTTTCAGCTCGATGACGTCCCGCGAACTCACGATCCAGTAGAGCTTGAGGGAGATTTTCGTCAGCACGACGGCATGGTGACGATGTTGATGAAGCTACCGATGCAGGGCTTCGCCTAAGCACCGCTACGATATGAACGAGGTGGGTTATGGTGGAGGGGGGACCGCACACGGTTGGGAGAGATCAATGATCAACTTGTGTGTTGGGGTGCCCCCTTGCCTCCGTATATAAAGGAGCTAGGGGGGCGGCGGCCGACCAAGGAGGAGGGCACGCCAAGGGGGGAGTCCTATTCCCACCGGGAGTAGGACTCCTCCTTTCCTAGTAGGAGTAGGAGAAGGGGAAGGAGGAGGTGGACAGAAGGAAGGAGAGGGGGCCGCCGCCCCCTTCCCTTGTCCAATTCGGACTGGGGCAAGGGGGCCATGCGCCACCTCCTGGCTGCCCTCTCTCTTCTCCACTAAGGCCCAACAGGCCCATTACATCCCTCGGGGGGGGGGGGTCCGGTAACCCCTCCGGCACTTCGGTAAAATCCCGATTTCACCCGGAACTCTTCTGATGTCCAAATGTAGGCTTCCAGTATATCAATCTTTATGTCTCGACCATTTCGAGACCCCTCGTCATGTCCGTGATCATATCCGGGACTTCGAACTACCTTTGGTTCATCAAAACATATAAACTCATAATACCTATCGTCACAGAACTTTAAGCGTGCGGACCCTACGGGTTCGAGAACTATGTAGACATGACCGAGACACATCTCCGGTCAATAACCAATAGCGGAACCTGGATGCTCATATTGGTTCCTACATATTCTATGAAGATCTTTATCGGTCAAACCACATAGCAACATACGTTGTTCCCTTTGTCATCGGTATGTTACTTGCTCGAGATTCGATCGTCGGTATCTCAATACCTAGTTCAATCTCATTACCGGCAAGTCTCTTTACTCGTTCCTTAATGCATCATCCCACAACTAACTCATTAGTCACATTGCTTGCAAGGCTTATAGTGATGTGCATTACCGAGAGGGCCCAGAGATACCTCTCCGACAATCGGAGTGACAAATCCTATTCTTGATATATGCCAACTCCACGAACACCATCGGAGACACCTGTAGATCACCTTTATAATCACCCAGTTATGTTGTGACGTTTGGTAGCACACAAAGTGTTCCTCCGGTATTTGGGAGTTGCATAATCTCAAAGTCATAGGAACATGTATAAGTCATGAAGAAAGCAATAGCAGTAAACTAAACTATCAAGTGCTAAGCTAACAGAATGGGTCAAGTCAATCACATCATTCTCCTAATGATGTGATCCCGTTAATCAAATGACAACTCATGTTTATGGTTAGGAAACTCAACCATCTTTGATCAACGAGCTAGTCAAGTAGAGGCATACTAGTGACACTATGTTTGTCTATGTATTGACACATGTATTATGTTTCCGGTTAATACAATTATAGCATGAATAATAAACATTTATCATGATATGAGGAAATAAATAATAACTTTATTATTGCCTTTAGGTCATATTTCCTTCAGGGCAAGTGTGCTCTAGTCTCATCTTCTTAATTACAAAGGTTTTCTCCCCTTTTATAACTGCTGCCACCATAAGGAACTCGCAATGTTTATCTCTAAACTCAACAATTATCCTTTGATCTGAATTCCTGTGATACTTGAAATTTCTGCTCTGAGTGATGTGTAAATTCAACAAAGCATATCTGAATTGATGTTGATCCCTAAAACACAAATTTAGGCAGAGGTGCTGATGTGGTTGCTCCATTTTCTTATTGTGCCATTTCCTAGTTGGCCTCTTCTTTGCCATACTCTTCCTTTTCTTTTTGTTGACAAATGACAGTGGCTCGTAACCATCATCATCACTCTCCTTCGACAAACCTTTCTCTTCTTCATCCGTTGAAGGTTTGAAATCTGGTTCCACCTCTTGTAACACATTTGAGTGTGACCTTGTTGTTGGTCCCCTCCTAACTGGCAGCTTCTGCTTCTTTGAGGTACAACTATTGTTTCTTGTTCTTTTGAAACCAATTTGTTATCTTCCTCCAGCTCAAATAATTCCTCAACTTCAATGTCACCCTCATAATGCAGCACTTCTTCCTCTGTGACTGTTCATCATCTATTTCTTCCTATTCTACTTCTTCGTCTCTCTGTATCTTTCCCTCTTCCATCTCTAGACCTTCATTATCAGAGGCAGAAGCATCACTGTCCTCATATCCCTGATATCCCTCTTCTTCTTCTTCTTCTTCTTCCAAAACAGCTTTCAACTTGGCATTTACATTTCTGCTTTCTTGTATGCAAACAGCACGAGCATGAGCTGTAGTAGAGCTGCTACACTGACTTTCAAACACTACTCCTTGCTGATCAACAACTAAGATAGGAGGCTCACTCAGATCAAGCACAACAGGCTCTTGAACATAATAGGTGACAATTCTTGCTTATGACATTGTTGCCTCTCAAATTCACTAACAGGGGGGGTGGACAAGCCCTAACTAGCAAATTAAGCACCAAAGTATCCTTATTCTGCCTCTTTATCATCTCTAATTTAGCATTATTATCTACCATTTCCAGCCCTTGCTCCCCTAAACCTGGATTCTCAATGTGATACAGACAATCATATACACTAAATCCTTGTGTTTCCATTAATGCAACTATATTTAAGTAACATCTGAACTGCACAGCTTCCTCTCCAATGGTTCTTGAGCATCAAAATGGATCCTAACTTCCCAAATGTCTTCATTGAAACTACAAAATAAAGGAACTTCAAGTATTCAGTACGCCAACTCTAAATTCTCTCTTAACAAAAAACTAAAGTCTTTAAAGTAAATTTGAAGTAAGTTTACAATTTTAGTTAACATAATAGAACAAAAAACAATATAGTTACAATTTTATGTTAACATAGATACTACAAAAGAAAGGAAATTTCAAATAAGTTTACTATTACAGTTAACAGAACATGAATCAATATAGTTTTCTATTTCAGTTAACAATAAGATAAATCAATTAAAGTAACACTAGCAAATTTTGGACCTGCCTAATTAAAGTAACACTAGCAAATTCTAGTAAACAGTAAGATAAAACAATTAAGAGGCAGTGCAGTCCCCTAGCAAATTTGAGAGTAACACAAGGATTAACCTGCCTAATTAAATAAACATGTGAACTAATTAAAGAGGAAGGAGTTCACTACCATAGCAAATTTGAGAGTACACTAGCAAACTAAAGTAACACAAGGGAAAAATTCTGCCTATTTAAATAAACATCTTACCTAAATGGCTAGGATGCTTTGATTTGACTAAAGTAGACTAGGATACTTTAATTGGACTAAAATTTGCTATAAAGCAGAGGATGACAAACCCTAATCCCCAATTACAGAAAATAGAGGAGGAGGAGAGCAGATTACAAGATGGACTAGGATACTCCGATTCCATGCGTCCAGTGATGGCTAGTGCTAGGGTTCACCACCCAAAGTTGCACCATCCGCAACCATTGCTCCGTGGACAACGACGGCTTTGAAAGATCGTCGTTGTCGGTGGAGTACGCAGAGCTGGAGTCGTCGTCGTCGCCGCCGCCGCCGCCGTAGATTCTGTCAGCTGGGCCGCTACGTAAGCACGAGAGGTCTCCGCCGCCGCATGCCGGAGTCGCCGACGCCATAGCCGCTCGGGAGACCTAGGGTTCATGGGGAGAGATGGGAGTGCGGCTGGACGAACCGGTTCGATGGAACCGGGCTAAGAGTGACCGAGCCGGAACTCGTCCTCGTCAGCGCGCGGGCATGCGCCGAGTGGCCACCGTGGCACCTGACAGGTGGGCCCACCCGGTCAGCTTGAGCGTCAATACATATAAACACAACGTTTAGCTTTATTTGCAACGCCAGCCCCAATGTTAATACTGACATGCAAAAATTATCAGATTTAACAGTACTAATCTGCACGTTCTGGCCCAGTTATCATACTTCCATGCAATTAACTCAGAGTTGCCCTAATAACTCGTATAACTTGGTCACGATCCATGCAATCATGGATCGATACAAGGAGTGGCAGCTAGCACTAGCTGCTATGGAAATGGTTGGAACTTGTGAAACTCTCTCGACTGTATCAGTAGTGTATCACCAACACGGACGGCAGCAGGCAGCAGCTGAGCCAGCCCACATGGCTGAAGAGCTCTTGCAACTTCCCCAGCAACGTACACGATTCCAAGCATCAGGCCACGTGGTTCGGTGGTTGAGCAACATCCTTTTACTATATGCTTCCGCGTTCAGTGATTCCTATCTCGTATTCCCCGCCTCTCCATCGCATCCGCAAAGTTGGTTCGTTTCACGGTCCTGGTCTGGTAAATTTGATAAATTTAACCTGTGGATGAAATTAAATCACACAATGAATACCTATGAAACTATTTTACGCGGCTAACCTTTTTATGTGACGCCCAACATGAAGGCGTCACACTACATTGTGCAACACCTTATAGATAGGTGCTACACATCTGGCCAGCGTTGCACCCCAGACTGTCTAAAAATTGCTAAGTCATTATGCAGAGCCTACGAGCTAGGCGCTGCACTGTATAGTATGGCGCCTAGCTTTCAGGCGCTGCAACACCTTATAGATAGGCGCTACACATCTGGCCAGCGTTGCACCCCAGACTGTCTAAAAATTGCTAAGTCATTATGCAGAGCCTACGAGCTAGGCGCTGATCAGATAAGATGGCGCCTAGCTTTCAGTTGCATCTAGTGGTTGCACTACAAAATGAAGCAACCACTAGTGCAACGCCTAGAAGCTAGGCGCTACATTGTATAGTGTGGCGTCTAGCTCTCAGGCGCTGCACACTGACTTAGTAATTTTCGGTCATACGGATGCAATGCTGGTAAGGCGTGTAGCGCCTATCTGCAAGACGTTGCCGCCGCACACTGACTTAGTAATTTTCGGTCATACGGATGCAATGCTGGCCAGGCGTGTAGCGCCTATCTGCAAGACGTTACACAGTGTAGTGTGACGTCTTCGTGTCGGGCGTCACACAAAAAGATCAGCCGCGTGAAATACGAGCAGTTCATTATGTGATTTGATTTCGTTCGTAGGTCAAATTTGTCAATTTTGCCTCCTGGTCTCGCATCCAAAGCTGTTCCACGCTTCCATTCGCATCACCCGCATTTGTTAAATCTGTTCGATGAAGATACGTGATCCCACGCTTGGAGCACGGGTTTCTTGGAAGCCCTTTTCAGCATGCTTCTCATCCTCATAACCTAGCCGCTACGAACCGATGCTGCAACACCCAACTGAAGGTCACAGTTGCTGAATACTACTCCCATGGAAGAAAGGCAGGGTACAAAGACTGGATCGGGGTGAAGAAAAACAGTGAGTACATCAGGTCGGCACGGTCACGGCACTAATCCCATGGAACAAAACTGTACAGATTATTCAATGTTACACGGAGCGCGCGTCGCAGCCACCGCACGCGCGCGCACTCGGATGGATGCGCGCGCCAAAACTACAGCAGAGTCGCCGTCGCCGTCGCCCCTCAGAACGACGGCACGACGCCGTAGTCACCGTCCGACGCCAGGTGCGCCGACGACGCGGGCGAGAACGGCCCGTCCCGCTCCAGTGCGTCGTCCTCGGCGGTGCGCTTGGCGAACCGGCCCTTGATGCGCGGCCGCGTCTCGGCGTACGCCTTGCGGGACGCGTAGCGGATGGTCTTCTGGAACCTCCGGTTCTTGCGCTTCTCCCGGTACCGCATCAGCCGGGCCTCCCGCTCCTTCCCCTTGCTAGCCACCACCGCCACCGACGGCGCCGGCGCCGGGTCCCCGCAGGCTAACAGCGCGTCCGGCACCACCGCGACCTCGGACGTTGACATCTGCAAAGGCGTAGCAGACATTATTTATCACCACGTACGTCCAGGTCAAGAAAACCATTTCAGTGAGACGAGGTAGGTCAGAAAGGCTTACGCTGTGGTTCATCGAGTGTTCGGGGTAGAAGAGAGCGCCGCCGGCGAGGTCGAGCTCGGAAGGGGCGACGGGCACCCCGATGGCCTTGATCCCGTCCATAGACCGGACGAAGTCCAGATCGAGGTACGCGTCCGAGTCGGGGAAGAAGGTGGCGGTGCTGTCCTCGGGGCTATCGCCAGGCTCGGGAAGAAGCCAGGAGGCCGCCTCGGCCTCGTTGCTCCCGTCGTCGTCCGCGTCCTCCTGCGTCGCGGCGGCGGAGGACGGGGAGGGGGCGGGCTGGGGCGGGTCGGCGAGCGCGCCAAAGAAAGGCGTGACGGGGAGGCGCTCGTGCCGGCTGGCGAGCCGGTTGGCGGAGTGGATGTCGGCGTCGCACGTGGCGCAGAGCGCGGCGGCGTCGGCGCGGCAGGTGACCGCGGCGGGCGCGTGCTCGCATACCTCGCAGAGCCAGACGCGCGCGTGGCGGGAGCCGGGCCCGTGCGCGCGCGCGTCGCACCCGGCGCAGAGGTAAGCGCCGTCCGACCGGCAGTAGAGCCGCGCGGCGTCCACGGGGCATGTGTCGCACGGCCGCCCGGCCAGCCCCCAGAACCCCCCTCCTCCTCCTCCTCCTCCCCCCATCACCGTCTGCTCCTCCACTTTCATCTCGCTTCCCGCGGATCTCCGGCGCTCAGGTCCGCACTGGGGGGTGGGTTGGAAGATTTGGTGCGTTGCTTTCTGCTGAGTGCTCGCTCGCTCGGTGCCTGGGTGCGGGCGCGGGTGGGTTTTGAGGGGTCTGCGGGCAGGGAGAGCACATGGTAGGGGCGGGGGCTCCGCTCGGGTGCCGCGGGCGAGCGCGAGACACTTCGGGCGCCCGGTCGCTGTCGCGCGTGGGCGGGGCCACGGGGCCTGTTCGTTTGCCAAACTTGGCTAAGTCGAGTTAAAAACAAGCTTATTTTACTACGAGCTCGCCTCGGCTGAGCCGGTAGCATGCATATGTTTGCCATTGCTGTCGCCTGCTTCACTCCTTTTTTTTTTGCGGGTACCTGCTTCACTCCTCAGTCGGATCTGTTTACATTTGCACGCTACTCTGTCAGCGACCTTGGCACGAGAACAGAGCAAGCGGGAGCGCGCGAGGCCAAGGATTCGACTCGTGGGCCGGCTGCTCGGCCCACTCGCGACCGTCAACTTTCCCAGTGGCTTGCAGGCTCAAACTGGGCCCGTTAAGGGTGTACGCTGGTATATTACCGTTGGTGCGGGTTGCGTGTGGATCTAGGACGGAACTGGTGGCTACGGCCAGACCGTGCGTGTGTGTGTGAGCTTGTATCTGCCTCCCATGACGAATTCCTCCTCAATTCGAATCCTATAAGCTCGTTGCTCACATCTGGTATCAAAGCCGTTCAATCCTGGAGTTGCCCCGCCACCCCCACCGCACCCGTTTCCGCGAATTTCGCCGGCGAGAGGTCATGGAAAAGCTGTCGCCGGAGGGCCGCAACATCCATGAATTCGTCAAGGCGGCCGTCACCGACGATCTCGAGCAGCGCCTCAAGGTACACAGCGACGACCTCCTCAAATCCATGACCAAGCTGCTCCAGGACTCGACCAAGACCTTGGATGGCCTCATCACTACCAAGGCTGACGGCGGCGTCCGCTTCGAGCTCCACCTCGACATCGGCAGATCCGCTCCGATCCGGAGCGGGGTGACAAGGTCGACTACGAGGCCAGCCCTAAGCTTCGTCTGCGCGGCAGAAAGCGCGTGCCTGAACATCTACGTCCCACCCGGCTCGCGGGCGCGTGATATGTCGTCTTCCGGGAGATTGATCACCCATGAACTTCGTTGCTCTGGATCAAGGTGAAGCGGTTCAACTCGTCCACGGTGGAATTGCCGCGGTTCGACAGGTCTAATCCACGATTAGGGCAAGCTAGATGCGAGGATTCCTTCAAGTTATGGGGCACTCACCACAGCAGGTGGATATCTTATGCCACTGCCCAGTTTGAAGGTGCAGTTGCTCGATGGTTGGAGTCTGTGCAGAGGCGAACTGTGGATCTGCATTGGACAGAGTTTTGCAACCTATTGCAGACGAGATTTGAGCGGAACCAGCACCAGAATCTCTTGAGGAAGATGTTTAGAATTAACCAAACTGGATCGGTGGAGGAGTATGTGGAACAATTTGCAGAACTATATGACCAACTGACTGCATATGAGTCCAACCCTGACCCCCTGCATTACACCACCTGTTTTATCGATGGTGCGAAACTGGTGTTGAATGGCTATTGCCATGCAAAACCACGCGACCTGGATACTGCTTATGAGTTGGCCCTGCTCCATGAGGAATTGGGAGAAATGCAGCACACTTCCACAACAAAAAGAAGCAGTAACTCGCCAGGGAATTATCCTTATAAGGCAAAGATTGTGGAAGAGAAGAAACCCACTGAAGGCTCTAGAAACCTGGCAGTAGAAGATAAATGGACTTCACTGAGGAATTTCAGGAGGGCCAAGGGATTGTGTTTCATTTGTGGTGAGAAATGGTCCAAGGACCATCAGTGCAAATCTGATCCGATTACATGTGGTTCAAGAGCCCATTGACGGTTGCAAGCTCCACTCCTTCACGGGATGAGTCGGACAGTGATTACGACAATTTGATCTTTGTTGTCAAATGCTACAAGCAACAACGTATCTACACTGTCCCTATCCTTGTTAGTTAATATCAGAAATGCAGAGTTGAAGTTTTTAGTAGATTCAGGAAGTACTCATTCGTTTTTGGACAGCTCCTTGAATTCCCTGCTTCCAAAAATAACGGATATTAAAGCAGTTACAGTGAAGGTGGCAGGTGGAGGAAAATTGACTTGCTCACAACAAGTGAAACAATGTCAGTGGAGTTGTCAAGGCCAGGAATTTTCACATGATTTCAGACTATTATCATTAGGGGGCTATGATGGCATTTTGGGTCTTGATTGGTTGGCCAAACACAATCCCATGTACATCGATTGGGAGCAGAAGTGGCTTTCATTCCAGTACAAGGGTGTCACCGTCACCTTGCAAGGAGATCTTCCTGAGGAATGTGCTTTTACAGTAATGGCTATTTTCCAGAGTGTTGTAATTGAGCAAAAGGAACAGCTACCTGAAATTCAGGCCCTGTTGGACAAGTATGCAGCTTCTCTCCTCCTACAAGTTTACCTCCTAGAAGACAGTATGATCACAGCATACCACTAATCCCTGGTGCTCAGCCAGTGTCCATCAGACCCTACAGGATTCCTCCTCATCTGAAAGTTGAAATGGAGAAGCAGGTGCAGGAAATGCTGCAAAGGGGAATAATTCAAGTGAGCAACAGTCCATTCGCATCTCTTGCTCTGATGGTCAAGAAAAAGGAAGAAGGAGACTGGAGGTTGGTCATTGATTTTAGACATGTTAATGCTCTCACAATTAAGAGCAAGTATCCAATTCCTGTTATAAATGAATTCTTTGGATCAACTTCTTTGGAGCACATTGGTTTTCAAAACTAGACCTGAGAGCTGGCTACCATCAGATCAGATTGGCACCTCGAGAAGAATTCAAGACTGCATTCCAAACTCATATTGGCCATTATGAATTTACTGTAGTTGCCATGGGCCTGACAGGTGCACCCAATACATTCCAAGGAGCCATGAATACAGATCTAGCTCCAGCTTTGAGAGGAGAAGATCCTTGTGCAGTATGTTTCTTTGATGATATTCTCATCTTCAGTAAAACCTTGAAGGACCACTTTATCCATTTGGAAAAGGTGTTGAGCATACTGTTGGAAAAACAATGGAGAGTAAAGTTGAGCAAGTGTGACTTTGCTAAGCAGGAGATTGCTTATCTGGGCCATGTCATTAGCAGTGAAGGGGTCTCAACAGATGCTAGCAAAATTGCAACTGTAAAAAATTGGCTAGTCCCTACTGATGTAAAGCAAGTCAGAGGAATTTTGGGCTTAACTGGGTACTACAGGAAGTTCATCAGGAATTATGGGATGATCAGTAGACCACTCACTGAATTGTTAAAAAAGGGGGCTATCTTTGTGTGGACACCAGCTACAGAAATGTCCTTCCAAATTCTGAAGCAAGCTCTTATTCATGCTCCTGTCTTAGCATTACGATTTTTCATGACGGTTTGTGGTTGAAATTGATGCTTGTGATGTCGGGATTGGTGATGTTCTGATGCAGCAGGGTCATCCCATTGCTTTTGTCAGCAGAGCTCTAGGTCCCAGAAACAGAGGGTTATCTGTGTATGAGAAGGAGTATCTAGCTATACTATTAGCTATTGAGCAGTGGAGACCCTACTTACAATTCCAAGAATTCATTATCAGGACAGATCAAAAAAGTTTGGTCAATCTTTCTGATCAGAGACTGCATACACCTTGGCAACAAAAAGCTCTCACAAAAATGATGGGATTGAATTATAAGATTGTTTACAAGAAAGGTATTGATAATTCTGCAGCTGATGCCTTGTCCAGGAGACCACAATCAGATTTGCAAGTGCTAGCAATTTCTGGGGTTCAACCTAGTTGGTTGGAAGAAGTGGTGGGAAGTTACAAGGATGATATCAAAGCACAGGAATTACTGCAGCAGTTGTATGTGCAGCCTAGATCCAGGAAAATTTTCCAATTGATACAAGGTGTGTTGAGGTATAAAGGTTGCATTTGGGTGAGCAATGACCTTGGATTGCACATAAAAATTTGTCAAGCTTTTCATGACACTCCCTTGGGAGGTCATTCTGGGTTTCCTGTTACTTACAAGAGAATTAGGGCATTGTTTAAATGGGTGGGTATGAAGAAACAGATCCAACAATTTGTGAAATCTTGTCTCATTTGTCAACATTCCAAACCAGAGAGAGTGGCTTATCCTGGGTTGCTTTCACCACTGCCTGTTCCAACTAAAGCTTGGGAAACAGTGAGAATGGACTTTATATCAGGATTGCCATCTTCTGATCAGTATGACTGCATCATGGTGGTCATTGACAAATTTACAAAATATGGTCATTTCATACCTGTCAAACACCCATATACAACCCAGAAGATTGTTGAACTTTTTCTGGACAATATTTACAAGCTTCATGGTATGCCCTCTATATAGTATCCGACAGAGACCAGTTTTCACCAAAGAATTACAGCAAGCTCGGTGAAGAGGACAGAGTCATACTTAATATGAGCACAGTCTATCATCCTGAAACTGATGGGCAGACTAAGCGTGTTAATCAGCAGGTGGAGTGTTTTTTGAGATGTTTCATCAGTGCTCATCCGAACAAGTGGGCAAAATGGCTTTCTCTTTGTGAGTTTTGGTACAATACCAACTGGCATTCAGCTCTGAACAAATCTCCATTTGAGGTTCTTTATGGTCAGGGTCCTCGGCATTTTGGGATTTCAATTTTAGACTCGATTGACCCTGTTGATTTGCAGCAGTGGTTAGATGCTCGAGCAGTGGTTCAGCAGTCAGTGCGTCAGCATTTGTTGCGTGTTCAGCAAAGAATGAAACATTAGGCTGACAAGAAACGTACTGAAAGGATATTTGATGTGGGGGATCGAGTCTTTCTTAAACTTGAGTTATGTGCAATAAATCGATTGGTGCGAGAGAGCAAACCATAAACTTGCTTTCAAGTATTTTGGATGCATTTCTTATTACGAGAAGATTGGCGAAGTGGCTTATCGTTTGCAGTTGCCAGCGACTAGTCGTATCCACCCTGTATTCCATGTTTCTCAATTGAAGCGCTGTGTGCATCCACAACACGAGGTATTCAAATCGCTTCCTTCAGTTGATGCTCATCTTCAGTTCCCTATTAAGATACTGCAGGAGCGCCTTTGTCGCGCTGACAACCGATCGGTGGCACAAGTACTGGTTCAGTGGAGTGAAGGGGATGCTACTTCAGCAACCTGAGAGGATAAGGATTCGCTTCGTCAGCTGTTTCCGCGTGCCCCGGCTTGGGGACAAGCCGGTTCTGAAGAAGGGGGGAATGTCAGCGACCTTGGCACGAGAACAGAGCAAGCGGAAGCGCGTGAGGCCAAGGATTCGACTCGTGGGCCGGCTGCTCGGCCCACTCGCGACCGTCAACTTCTCCAGTGGCTTGCAGGCCTAAACTGGGCCCGTTAAGGGTGTACGCTGGTATATTACCGTTGATGCGGGTTGCGTGTGGATCTGGGACGAAACTGGTGGCTAGTTTCAGGTCCGCGGCCTAAGACCTTTTTGGTTCACGTCAGCTGCACAGCCGGTAATAACGCAGCACACGGGCGTGAGGCCGTTAGTCATGGCTATAAACTGAAGCCATTAGTGAGACGTTTGGCGCGAGCTCGCCCATCACCGGCTCGGTTTGCCTCGCCGGGACGGAATGGGGACGCGTTCCGTTGGGCGCATGCATCCCGGCAGTGCACCGTGCACGCAGGCAGGTACTGGCCACTGGGCACCCGTCACCTTTTTTGCGCTGGAGAAAGTTTGCGATGCCCTTGCCGAAAAAGTAGTAGGCGGGTCCAGTTGTCACTTGTCCTGATGCCATTACCACGCCAGGCCGAGGTGGGGATGCGACGGAGGTGAGGGTGGCAGGTGGGGGTCCGGCAAGTCCGACTGTCGTGCTCACCCGTGGATGCTGGCTGTACGCCAGGTGGCGCCAACTGGTTGGCTTCTTGGCTCCCGCCCTTATCTCTTGCGGATGCGATGCTGCCATGTCAGCCACCCCCTGGTGGGGGCCGCCGGATTCCAGTGAGATCTGGATCATTCCGGTGGTAGCAGTAGAGTAGCATCGGGGATGGTTGGTGGGCGATATGACCAAAATGGACGTCTGATTTGTTCCGATTCTATTCGTCTGGGTTGGCAAAATGGGTTCATGTTCAGATTTGATCGTTCGCTTGTAGGTGAGCTCAATGTGCGGCCGCATTCCAAATTTTATGTCCGATTTGAACTAAAATAAAAAAGGCTTTGTAAAATAGCTTAAAAAAATATATTATAATATCTTAATTAAAAAGTCCACGGTACTCACGGCCGCACATAAAACTTAAGTTGAAACTAAAAGAAAAAGACATAAAAAAGGTAGACCTGTCCGTCACCGATGCCGTGGCCGTCTTCAGGCGCCATCGTCCACGTCCTCTTTGTTTGTGATTAGGCCGATGTAGGGAGGCGGCCCCCAAGCTGGGCGAGGCGCGGCATCTTGTATGCGATGGTGGTGGTGACCACGGCGCTTCTGTGACCTTCGTCTTTGGTGATGGTGGCGAGGGCGGGTTACGTGGGATCATGGTCGTCCACGACCACGACTGCCCATACAACGTAGGGTTCCACACCGGGGTGGGCGGCTGGTCCTCCATCATCTCCTCCTTCACCTCCTGCTTCACATCCAGCTCCGGGACGTAGACATCTCCGGCGGTCGAGAGCGCCGTCATCTCGTGCAGCTCCTCCCATTGCTCCTCCCGGTTGCGCTTGAACTCCCTCTCGGAGTCCTTCATCACGGGCTGCACCAGAAGCTCCTCCTCGGACGTCAAGGTGGGAGGTGGCGGTGGCGAGGGAGACGGGGAGGGAGAGGGCGTCGGCGTTAGGCCGCACACTCGCATGCGGCCGCGCACTATGGGTGAGCTCGGTGCACGGGGCGGGCTACAAGCACGGTCGACAAAGAATGTTTGTCGGGCCATGTCGTGCTCGTCCTGGAACCATGTGTCCCAGAGGGGAGAGTTGACGCCGTAGCGCCGGTCGGCGAGGAACTGACGCGGGATCCGTGCGCGCCGGCGGGTGATCTCCTAGAGGCAGGTGCGACCGCTCACTGGAATGGGAGGAATGGGCACCCGATTCAGGCTCATATGGCGCCCATTGGAAAGGTGGGAATCGGACCACGGTAGCGGGGTGGTCTCCCAGTACCGACTGCAGATCGACCTTCATGTACGGCCGGAAGCGTGGCCCGCCCGTCGGAGGTGTGATCAAGAACATGGTCAGCGAGGTGGAGTGGGTGGCCGCGCTTCCAGACGAGGCAAACGACGACCCTTCCTCGTGGTCGTGCTTGGCCTTCTTGTCGGGCACCCGCTTCCAGAAGCCCATGGAGGCGGCAGGAGGGAGCGAGGAGAGCGGTGGCGCTAGGCTAGGGTTCGTTGTCGGCGAGGGAATGAGCAATGGCGTTCTGTTGACACGGTGGGGAAGTGGACTGGCCAGTCCATGGTTTCGCCATGAAAAAGGATGAGGCCGAGGCAGCTGGGTGGCTGACGAGCGGGCACGCCCATGCGTGCGGATTAAATGTGGCAAGTGGAAAGTAGCTGGACGCCCGACAGGTGGGCCCGAGATGGATGCTGAGAGGACGTGCGAGCGTCCGTTTGCTGTCCGTCTAGCCGCAAAGTCGGGTCATATTTGCTCCCGGTTTGGGTCGAGCTGGAGATGAAACTGATAGATTTTGTGGATGTGGTCGCGAGTTGGGCCGCCTCATTTGTCCATTTTGGCCCAAACTGACACTGTCGAAAAATTTGGGGTCATGCGTTGGAGTTGGCCTGATACATACTAAGAGCATCTACAGTCGGGCGCGTCAAACCAGTCTCAAACGCCCTGGTGGGCGGATCGATCACTGATCGGTCACAAAAAAATCGATCCTTCCGGACGCCTCAAATCGGCCTCAAACGCGCAGGCTGTGTGGTGCCCCTCATATTGAGTCCAAATGTACGGTGGATATGGGGTGGCCAGGGCACGTGTAACACCCCGGTAGTTAAGCTACAGTAACTCCGCATTATTGATGCCAAGTCACCCTGCTTGCTAAGCTAAATTGCCCCTTGATTGAAAATCAATTCAAATTTAAATTGCAAGTCAAATATTTATATTTTCAAAAATACAAACAAAATAGTTCATAATTTCGCAAATAATCCCTAAGTGTTTATCATATAGAAACCAACCTCATTTGACTTCCCATTTGCCCCCTAGAAAATCAAACACTGGAACAACAACACATCTTCACCCCTTTTAAATTGCAAACATAAGTTAAATGAATTCAATTTGCCCCCAAATTTATTGTGCCACCTAATAATATTATGCTTGATTTATGGGAAAAGTATCATAGTTAAAAAACTCATTTGGTAGCTAAAAAAATAGAAACCAGAGGCAAAACTAAATTACAAAAAAAAGAAAAAGAAAAAGACTAGCAACTTACTGTTGGGCTGGGCTTAAGCTGGCTACAGTGCGGTCTCGCCTAGGCCAGCCAGCCTTTCTTTCACCTCCTGGTTGGGGAGTAACCGAAGCCATGGCGTGGCGTGCGCGCGGCCACACACGTGTGGATCGCCACATGTCGAGCATCTGCTGCCTCCCTGCGATGATAAGATCCCCCGCGAGCACAATGGCGTACCCTAGCGCTCCCTTTTCCCTCTTCCTCACTCGCCCCTGATACGCCTCCAACATATCTATAATTTTTCATTGTTCCATGCTATTATATTATCTGTTTTGGATGTTTAATGGGCTTTATTATACACTTTTATATTATTTTTGGGACTAACCTACTGATACGTCTCCGTCGTATCTACTTTTCCAAACACTTTTGCCCTTGTTTTGAACTCTAACTTGCATGATTTGAATGAAACTAACTTGATCGATTTGTTTTCAGCAGAATTGCCATGGTGTTATCTTTGTGCAGAAATAAAAGTTCTCGGAATGAACTGAAAATCAACGGAGAATTATTTTGGAATTAATAAAAAATACTGGCGAAAGAATCAAGGCCAGGAGGCCCACACCCTGTCCACGAGGGTGGGAGCCGCCTGCCCGCCTGCCTCATGGCCCCCCTGGTGCTCCACCGACCTCAACTCCAACTCTATATATTCGTGTTCGGGGAGAAAAAAATCAGAGAGAAGGATTCATCGCGTTTTACGATACGGAGCCGCCGCCAAGCCCTAATCTCTCTCGGGAGGCTGATCTGAGTCCGATTCGGGGCTCAGGAGAGGGAATCCGTCGCCATCGTCATCATCAACCATCCTCCATCACCAATTTCATGATGCTCACCGCCAGATGCGTCAGTAATTCCATCGTAGGCTTGCTGGACGGTGATGGGTTGGATGAGATTTATCATGTAATCGAGTTAGTTTTGTTAGGGTTTGATCCCTAGTATCCATTATGTTCTGAGATTAATGTTGCTATGACTTTGCTATGCTTAATGCTTGTCACTAGGGCCCGAGTGCCATGATTTTAGATCTGAACCTATTATGTTTCCATGAATATATGTGAGTTCTTGATCCTATCTTGCAAGTCAATAGTCACCTACTATGTGTTATGATCCGGCAACTCCGAAGTGACAATAATCGGGACAACTCCTGGTGATGACCATAGTTTGAGGAGTTCATATATTCACTATGTGTTAATGCTTTGGTCCGGTACTCTATTAAAAGGAGGCCTTAATATCCCTTAGTTTCCAATAGGACCCCGCTGCCACGGGAGGGTAGGACAAAAGATGCCATGCAAGTTCTTTCCCATAAGCACGTATGACTATATTTAGAATACATCCCTACATTACATTGATGAATTGGAGCTAGTTACGTCGACCTATGTTATAATCATTACATGATGAACCGCATCCGGCATAATTATCCATCACCGATCCAATGCCTACGAGCTTTTCACATATTGTTCTTCGCTTAGTTACTTTACCGTTGCCACTGTTACATTTACTACAAAACTATCACTGTTACTTTTGCCACCGTTACCGCTACTATCATACTACTTTGCTACTAAATACTTTGCTACAGATATTAGGTTATCCAGGTGTGGTTGAATTGACAACTCAACTGCTAATACTTGAGAATATTCTTTGGCTCCCCTTGTGTCGAGTCAATAAATTTGGGTTGAATACTCTACCCTCGAAAACTGTTGCGATCCCCTATACTTGTGGGTTATCAAGACTAATTTCTGGCGCCGTTGCCAGGGAGCATAGCTCTATTCTTTGAGTCACTTGGGATTTATATCTATTGGTCACTATGAGGAACTTGAAAGACGGGAAAACTAAAATTTATCCCTCAACTACGAGGGGAGGTAAGGAACTGCCATCTAGCTCTGCACTTGATTCACCTTCTGTTTTGAGTAAACTTGCGACACCTAAACCTGCTTCTGCTATTAATTCTGATATGTCGCATGTTATTGATGATGCCACTTCTGCTATGCATGATATTTATGATGAAATTACTTCTATGCTTGATAATACTGTGCCACTAGGTGAATTTCTGGATGAACAACTAGGTAGGGCTAGAGAGAATGAAATTATTGAAACTGATAATATTGATGAAAGTGATGATGAAGATTCTCCCCCTAGATATGAATTACCTGTTGTGCCTGAGGGCTATGTTATGGATGAAGAAACTACTAGAGGCTTTCTTGCTTGCAATGATAGGAGTGATCTTAAGAAATTATTTGCTAAGCTGAAAGAAAAATCTTTGAATGCTAGAATGAAATATGACCCTGCTTTTGCTACTTCACCTATCTTTGTTACTGATAAGGATTATGATTTCTCCGTTGATCCTGAGATAATTATTTTGGTCGAATCTGATCCTTTCTAGGGCTATGAATCTGAAACTGTTGTGGCACATCTTACTAAATTAAATGATATAGCCACCCTATTCACTAATGATGAGAAAACTCGTTACTACTATATCCTCAATTATTTCCGTTCTCATTAAAGGGTGATGCTAAGACATGGTTTAATTCTCTTGATCCTGGTTGTGTGCATAGTCCCCAGGATATGATCTATTACTTCTCTGCTAAATATTTCACTGCTCATAAGAAACAAGCTGCTTTAAGGGATATATATATATATATATATAATTTTGTGCAAATTGAAGAAGAGAGTCTCCCACAAGCTTGGGGGAGGCTTCTCCAATTACTTAATTCTTTGCCTGATCATCCTCTCAAGAAAAATGAAATACTTGATATCTTTTATAATGGACTAACCGATGCTTCCGGAGACCACATGGACAGTTGTGCTGGTTGTATTTTCAGGGAAAGAACCGTCGATCAGGCTGAATTGCTATTGAATAATATGTTGACTAATGAAAATAATTGGACACTTCCGGAACCAACTCCTAATCCAACTCCGAAGAAAAGGGGTGTTCTATTTCTCAGTCTTGAAGATATGCAAGAGGCAAACAAATCTATGAAAGAAAAAGGTATTAAAGCTGAAGATGTTAATAATTTACCTCCTATTGAAGAAATACATGGTCTTAATTTACCGCATGTTGAAGAAACATATGGTCTTGATAACCCGACACAGGTAGTAAAGGTAAATTCTCTCTATAGATATGATAAAGCTGAAATACTGCCTACTAAGTTTGCTAGCCAATGCCTGGATGAGTTTGATAATTTTATGGTTAAGCAAGAAGATTTCAATGCTTATTTTGGTAGATAATTAAAACGCAATGCTTATATGATTGAACACTTGAGTGATTATATGTCTAGTGTTAAAGGTGAACTTAAGCTTACTAGTAAACATGCTTCTATGGTTACCACTCAAGTAGAACAAGTACTTAAAGCTCATAATGATTTGCTCAATGAAATGAATAGTAAGAATAATGACTTTGCTGTTAGAGTTGCAACTAGAGGGGGTAAAATGACTCAGGAACCTTTGTATCCTGAGGGCTACCCTAAGAGAATTGAGCAAGACTCTCAGAGAAAAAATGTAGATGCACCTAGTCCTTCTAAGAGGAAGAAAAATAAAATGATAGGACTTTTCATGCTTCTAGTGAACCTGTTGTTGACACACCTAAGAATCGCAATGATATTTCTATTTCTGATGCTGAAACACAATCTGGTAATGAACATGAACCTAGAGATAATATTAATGATGATGTTCATGTTGATGCTCCACCTAGCAATGATAATGATGTAGAAATTGAACCTGATGTTGATCTTGATAACCCACAATCAAAAAATCAACGTTATGATAAGAGAGACTTTGTTGCTAGGAGCCTAGGAGGCACGGTAAAGAAAGAGAGCCATGGGTTCAGAAACCCATGCCTTTCCCTCCCAAACCATCCAAGAAAAAGGATGATGAGGATTTTGAGCGCTTTGCTGAAATGATTAGACCTATCTTTTTGCTTATGCGATTAACTATTATGCTCAAAATGAATCCTTATGCTAAGTACATGAAAGAAATTGTTACTAATAAAAGAAAGATACCGGAAGCTGAAATTTCCACCATGCTTGCTAATTATACTTTTAAGGGTGGAATACCTAAGAAACTAGGAGATCCAGAGTACCCACTATACCATGCTCCATTAAAAGAAACTATGTTAAAACTGCTTTATGTGATCTTGGAGCCGGTGTTAGTGTTATGCCTCTCTCTTTATATCGTAGACTTGATTTGAATAAGTTGACACCTACTGAAATATCTTTGCAAATGGCTGATAAATCAACTGCTATACCTGTCGGTATTTGTGAGGATGTGCCTGTTGTGGTTCCAAACTACTATCTTAACGGACTTTGTTATTCTTGATATTCCCGAGGACGATAGCATGTCTATTATTCTTGGAAGACCCTTTTTGAATACTGCAGGGTCTGTTATTGATTGCAAAAAAGGCAATGCCACTTTTCATGTTAATGGCAATGAGCATACGGTACACTTTTCGAGGAAACAATCGCAAGTTCATAGTATAAACTCTATTGGAAATATTCCATCGATTATTTTTGGAGGTTTTGAATTTCCTCTACCTACTGTCAAAAAGAGATATGATATTCTTATTATTGGGGACGTGCATATCCCCGTTGAGGCAACCTAGTGCTATTCGAAAATTCTCCGGCTTCATGCAATTTGGAATGAGTTTGTTAACAAGACCTGATCAACCATGTTAGTGGATTCCTTTTGATGAGCATGAGATGGATGAAGTTAGAAAGCACAACCTTCTGTACCCTCTTCTACTTTTTGTTATTTAGATTAAATAAAGTAAAAATAGTATTTTACATACATTTTTACGAATTATCCGTGAATAAAAAATACCCCAAAAATAAAAGTTCTCCAAATGCCCCAAAATTGAAATATGATTTTTTCTGGAATATTTGAGAATATTTGGCACTGAGAACACATCAGGGGGAGCTGGCACCTGGTCACGAGGGTCCAGGGCAAGCCCACACCCCCTGGGCGCTCCCCCTGCCTCGTGGGCCCATGGTGGCTCCCCTCCACTTATTCCAACCACCACACACTCCTTCCTCCCAAAAAAATCACCAGCCAACTCAAGCACGAGTTCTAGCTCATCTTGCTGCCATTTTCGATCTCCTTGCTCAAAGCTCCACTCACAAAACTACTTTGGGGGATTGTTCTTTGGTATGTGACTCCTCCAATGGTCCAATTAGTTTTTTTTCTAGTGCTTTATTCATTGCAAATTCTTGCTTCCTAGGTGACCCTGTTCTTGAGCTTGCATGTCAAATTTATTTGGTCCCAAGTAGCTCTAATGCATGATATAGTCTCTAGGCACTTTTGGGAGTAGTTGCTATCAATTTTGTTGAGCTTGGTTCACTTTTTATTTGAAGTTACTAAAAATTTCAGAAATTTTTCAGAGGAAGAAATATGTTTAGGAAAATGTACCAAGGAGGTTCTTCAAGGAAGAAAGGACCCAGACCTGCAATACGTGAGCCGGACCATGAACCACCAAGAGAAGCTCAAGTGCGGCCTTGTGAATGGCCGTCAGAAAACTTCATGGTCCGAGCAGGAATTAAGGAGGAATTTGAGGCATATGTGTGTAACGCTGATTTGGAGGGCTTCATGTCTGATAAGTGCCTCGAACACTATTACCTTACTGACTCCTTTGTGAGAAGATTTAGATTTTCATCTTCACGCAACTCTCACATGGTCCTGTTTGATCTTTATGATAAATTCTACACCATGGACCTAGAGGATTTTAGTACTGCTTGTAAACTCCCGCAATTGGGGAGTCCTAGTGAACCTCGCAAATATGAGTATAGAGATTTTCTTGCTAGTATCACAGTGGGTGAATCTAGAGAAATAACACAAGCTACCATAGGGAGCATTCATTTTCCTGCTATACATTATTTTGCTCTCTTTATAGGCCGATGCATAAATGGCAAGGATGAGGCATGCCACATGTGTGTTCCTGATCTCAGTGTTCTCAGGAGTGTTGTATTAGGAGATAAACATTATAATTTGGGAGCCATTGTGGCGCGTAGGTTGCATAATAATAGTATTAATGGAGATTTCTTTGGTGGAATTTATGCAACCCGTTTAGCTAATTATCTTGAGATACCTATTTTTGATTATGATATGGAATTGCCTCCTGCTTATCTAGGTTTTAATGCCATGGTTCGTCATCATTTTGTTGAGAGGAATGAACCGCCTCTCCAGTACCGACTGATACGTCTCCGTCGTATCTATAATTTTTTATCGTTCCATGCCAATATTCGACAACTTCCATATAATTTTTGGCAACTTTTTATACTATTTTTGGGACTAACATATTGATCCAGTGCTCAGTGACAGTTCCTGTCTGTTGCATGTTTTTGGTTTTGCAGAATATCCATATCAAACGGAGTCCAAACGGGATAAAAACGGACAGAGATTTTTTTTGGAGTATTTGGAAAATCTGGAAGGAAGATCAACGTGAAACGGTGTCCGAGGTGGGCACGAGGTAGGGGGGCGCGCCCCTGACCCTCGTGGTCCACCCGTAAGGCGGTTGACGCTCTTCTTCGGCCACAAGAAAGCTAATTTTCGGGAAAAAATCACGGCGAAGGTTTCAGTCCAATCGGAGTTACGGATCTCCATATATACCCGAAACGGTGAAAGGGCAGCAGAACAGAACGCAGAAACAAAGAGAGACAGAGAGATAGATCCAATCTCGGAGGGGCTCTCGCCCCTCCCACGACATGGAGGCCAAGGACCAGAGGGGAAACCCTTCTCCCATCTAGGGAGGAGGTCAAGGAAGAAGAAGACGAAGGGCCCCCCTCTCCCCTTCTCTTCTGGTGGCGCCGGAACGTTGTCGTGGCCATCATCATCATCACCGTGATCTACACCAACACCTCCGCCATCTTCACCAACATCTCCATCACCTTCCCCCCTCTATCTACAGCGGTCCACTCTCCCGCAACCCGCTGTACCCTCTACTTGAACATGGTGCTTTATGCTTCATATTATTATCCAATGATGTGTTGCCATCCTATGATGTCTGAGTAGATTTTCGTTGTCCTATCGGTGGTTGATGAATTGCTATGATTGATTTAAATTTCTTGTGGTTATGTTGATGTCCTTTGGTGCCCATCATATGAGCGCGTGCGTGGATCACACCATAGGGTTAGTTGTATGTTGATAGGACTATGTATTGGAGGGCAAGAGTGATGTAAGCTTCAACCTAGCATAGAAATTGATGCATATGGGATTGAAGGGGGACCAATATATCTTAATGCTATGGTTGGGTTTTACCTTAATGAACGTTAGTAGTTGTGGACGCTTGGTAATAGTTCCAATCATAAGTGCATAGAATTCCAAGTCAGGGATGACATGCTAGCAGTGGCCTCTCCCACATGATACTTGCTATCGGTCTAGTAAAGTAGTCAATTGCTTAAGGGACAATTTCGCAACTCCTACCACCACTTTTCCACACTCGCTATATTTAATTTATTGCTTCTTTACTTACAATAGCCCCTAGTTTTATTTACGCTCTCTTTATTTTCTTGCAAGCCTATCCAAAACACCTACAAAGTACTTCTAGTTTCATACTTTTTCTAGGTAAAGCAAACGTTAAGCGTGCGTAGAGTTGTATCGGTGGTCGATAGAACTTGAGGGAATATTTGTTCTACCTTTAGCTCCTCGTTGGGTTCGACACTCTTACTTATCAAAAACTGTTGCGATCCCTTATACTTGTGGGTTATCAAGACCTTTTTTCCGGCGCCGCTGTCGGGAGTTATAGCGATGGGGTGAATATTCTCGTGTGTGCTTGTTTGCTTTATCACTAAGTAATTTTTATTTGCTGTTCTTAGTTGTTCTCTATCTTTAGTTATGGATATGGAACACGAAATACCAAAAAAATTAGGTGTACCTTCTGCTCATGGAGATGGGGAACCTCCTAAAACCCTCGATGCTCAATATGTGAAAAATATTATGTACCACTTTCATAATCCTGAGAAAACCTCATTCAGTTTGATAATGGGAGTAACGTTAGATCAACGTGAATACTTTAGGGATTATCGCTTGACACAAAAAGGGAAATTATTATGGGATCAAATTTATATATTGAAGTGGTATGCTCGGCAAGTATGCTTGAATTATGATTATACTTGTTGCTCTAGGATGAGGGATCCACACCTTCCCTTTTCATGCAAATTTAATGATAATTAAACCTTAGCTTCTTATGCTAATGGTATATATGATTACTATGATGTGGAACAAATAGAAGAATTTGTTGATTTTAGGGGTGCTTATGAAATTGTATCTTTGTTTGAAAAGTATAAAGCTTTTGATGATGATGTTTATAGGCCTGAAAATTTAGCTATCCTAAAATATTGCTATGATAATTATGAATATAATTCCTATATTAATGCGCTCATTGAGAAAGTCTCCGCTGTCCAAGAAGAGACTAATATTTTGCAGGAATCTATGGAAGAAGAATTTGATGAAACTGTGAGCTCATTGGATGAAAAAGATGAGGAGGAGAGCGAAGAACAAAAGGAGGAAGAGCGGATTGATCACCCATGCCCACTTTCTAATGAGAGTAACTCTTCAACTCATACATTGTTTAATTCCCCTTCGTGCTTATCGAAGGATGCTTGCTATGATGACTGTTATGATCCCTACGATTCTTTTGAAATATCCCTTTTTGATGATGCTAGCTATGCTTGTGGCCAAGATGCCAATATGAATTATGCTTATGGAGATGAACTTGCTGTAGTTCCTTATGTTGAACATGAAATTGTTGCTATTGCACCCACACATGATAGTCCTATTATCTTTTTGAATTCTCCAAACTACACTATATCGGAGAAGTTTGCACTTATTAAGGATTACATTGATGGGTTGCCTTTTACCGTTGCACATGATGATTTTGATGAGTATAATATGCATGTGCTTGCTGCTCCTAATTGCAATTATTATGAGAGAGGAACTATATTTCCACCTCCCTATGTTTCCAACACAATAAAATTGCAAGAAACTGTTTATACTATGCATTGGCCTTTACTTTGTGTGCATGAATTGTTCTTTTAAGACATATCGATGCATAGGAAGAGAGTTAGACTTCGTCATTACATGATATATGTTGCTTTGTGCTCACTACTAAATGCCAAATCATTGCTAATTAAAATTGGCTTTGATATACCTTGGGATCCGGGTGGATTCACTACTTGAGCACTATATGCCTAGCTTAATGGCTTTAAAGAAAGCGCTGCCAGGAGACAACCCGGAAGTTTTAGAGAGTCATTTATTTCTGTTGTGTGCTTTTATAAATCTTAGGAATAAAAAAATAATGTGCCAAGGTTTGCCTTTAGGATGTTTACAATACTTGTTAGTTTGTACGGTGCAGGACAAAAACTTTGTCTGTAGTGCGTGATTTTTAATTTTTTACTGGAACGTCAAATGGTTCTGATTCTTTTTGCACTGTCTTTCCATACAAATTTTTTATTTTTCCTAATTTTGGAAGAATTTTTCAAGTATCATAAGTATGGTGAATGTTCAGATTATTACATACTGTTCTGTTTTTGACAGATACTGTTTTTGATGCATAGTTTGCTTGTTTTGATGAAACTATCGATTTATATCAGTGGATTAAGCCATGAAAAAGTTATATTACAGTAGACACAATGCAAAAACAAAATATGATATGGTTTGCAACAGTACTTAGAGTAATGATTCGCTTTATTATACTAACGGATCTTACCGAGTTTTCTGTTGAAGTTTTGTGTGGATGAAGTGTTCGACGATCGAGAAGGTCTCGATATGAGAAGAAGGAAGAGAGGCAAGAGATCAAGATTGGGGATGCCCAAGGCACCCCAAGTAAATATCCAAGGAGATTCAAGCGTCTAAGCTTGGGGATGCCCCGGAAGGCATCCCCTCTTTCTTCAACAAGTATCGGTATGTTTTCGGATTCGTTTCGTTCATGCGATATGTGCAAATCTTGGAGCGTCTTTTGCATTTAGTTTTCACTTTTATTTTATGCACCATGCTGGTATGAGATAGTACTTGGTTGATTTATAGAATGCTCTTTGCACTTCACTTAAATCTTTTGAGTATAGCTTTATAGAATGCTTTACATGCTTCACTTATATCATTTGAAGTTTGGATTGCCTGTTTCTCTTTACATAGAAAACCGCCATTTGTAGAATGCTCTTTTGCTTCACTTATATTTGTTAGAGCGTGGGAATATCTTTTGTATAAAGAATTAAACTCTCTTGCCTCACTTATATCTATTTAGAGAGATGACAGGAACTGGTCATTCACATGGTTAGTCATAAAACCCTACATAAAACTTGTAGATCACTGAATATGATATGTTTGATTCCTTGCAATAGTTTTGTGATATAAAGGTGGTGATATTAGAGTCGTGCTAGTTGAGTAATTGTGAAATTGAGAAATACTTGTGTTGAGGTTTGCCAGTCCCGTAGCATGCACGTATGGTGAACCGTTATGTAACGAAGTTGGAGCATGAGGTGTTTATTGATTGTCTTCCTTATGAGTGGCGGTCGGGGACGAGTGATGGTCTTTTCCTACCAATCTATCCCCATAGGAGCATGCGCGTAGTAGTTTGTTTCGATGACTAATAGACTTTTGCAATAAGTATGTGAGTTCTTTATGACTAATGTTGAGTCATGGATTATACGCACTCTCACCCTTTCATCATTGCTAGCCTCTTCGGCACCGTGCATTGCCCTTTCTCACCTCGAGAGTTGGTGCAAACTTCGCCGGTGCATCCAAACCCCATGATATGATACGCTCTGTCACACATAAACCTCCTTATATCTTCCTCAAAACAGCCACCATACCTACCTATCATGGCATTTCCATAGCCATTCCGAGATATATTGCCATGCAACTTCCATCATCATCATATACATGACTTGAGCATTTATTGTCATATTGCTTTGCATGATTGTAAGATAGCTAGCATGATGTTTTCATGGCTTGTCCTTTTTTGATGTCATTGCTACGCTAGATCATTGCACATCCCGGTATACCGCCAGAGGCATTCATATGAGTCATATCTTTGTTCTAGACATTGAGTTGTAATATTGAGTTGTAAGTAAATAAAAGTGTGATGATCATCACTATTAGAACATTGTCCCATGTGAGGTTATCAAAATAAAAGAGGCCAAAGAAGCCCAAAAAAAGGCCAAAGAAGCCCACCAAAAGAGAGAGAGAGAGAAAAAGAGAGAAGGGACAATGTTACTATCCTTTTACCACACTTGTGCTTCAAAGTAGCACCATGTTCTTCATATAGAGAGTCTCTTGAGTTATCACTTTCATATACTAGTGGGAATTTTCATTATAGAACTTGGCTTGTATATTCCAACGATGGGCTTCCTCAAATGCCCTAGGTCTTCATGATCAAGCAAGTTGGATGCACACCCACTTAGTTTCAGTTTGAGCTTTCATACACTTATAGCTCTAGTGTATCCGTTGCATGGCAATCCCTACTCCTCACATTGACATCAATTGATGGGTATCTCCATAGCCCGTTGATTAGCCGCGTCGATGTGAGACTTTCTCCTTTGTCTTCTCCACATAACCCCCATCATCATATTCTATTCCACCTATAGTGCTATGTCCATGGCTCACGCTCATGTATTGCGTGAAAGTTGAAAAGGTTTGAGAAACGTCAAAAGTATGAAACAATTGCTTGGCTTGTCATCGGGGTTGTGCATGATGTGAATATTTTGTGTGGTGAAGATGGAGCATAGCCAGACTATATGATTTTGTAGGGATGGCCTTTCTTTGGCTTTGTTATTTCAATAAGACATAATTGCTTGGTTGGTGTGCTTGAAGTATTATTGTCTTTATGTCAAAGGATAGACTATTGCTTTGAATCACTCGTGTTTTAATATTCATGCCATGATTAGACATATGATCAAGATTATGCTAGGTAGCATTCCACATAAAAAATTATCTTTTTTATCATTTACCTACTCGAGGACGAGCAGGAATTAATAAGCTTGGGGATGCTGATACGTCTCCGTCGTATCTATAATTTTTGATTGTTCCATGCCAATATTCGACAACTTCCATATAATTTTTGGCAACTTTTTATACTATATTTGGGACTAACATATTGATCCAGTGCCCGGTGCCAGTTCCTCTGTGTTGCATGTTTTTGGTTTCGCAGAATATCCATATCAAACGGAGTCCAAACGGGATAAAAACGGACGGAGATTGTTTTTGGAATATTTGGAAAATCTGGAAGAAAGATCAACGCGAAACGGTGCCCGAGGTGGGCACGAGGTAGGGGGCGCGCCCTACCCCCCAGGGCGTGCCCCTGACCCTCGTGGTCCACCCGTAAGGCGGTTGACGCCCTTCTTCGGCCGTAAGAAAGCTAATTTTCGGAAAAAATCACGGCGAAGGTTTCAGTCCAATCGGAGTTACGTATCTCCATATATACCCGAAACGGTGAAAGGGCAGCATAACAGAACGCAGAAACAGAGAGAGACAGAGAGATAGATCCAATCTCGGAGGGGCTCTCTCCCCTCCCACGCCATGGAGGCCAAGGACCTGAGGGGAAACCCTTCTCCCATCTTGGGAGGAGGTCAAGGAAGAAGAAGACGAAGGGGCCCCCTCTTCCCTTCTCTTCTGGTGGCGCCGGAATGCTGCCATGGCCATCATCATCATCACCGCGATCTACACCAACACCTCGCCATCTTCACCAATATCTCCATCACCTTCCCCCCTCTATCTACAACGGTCCACTCTCCCGCAACCCGCTGTACCCTCTACTTGAACATGGTGCTTTATGCTTCATATTATTATCCAATGATGTGTTGCCATCCTATGATGTCTGAGTAGTTTTCGTTGTCCTATCGATGGTTGATGAATTGCTATGATTGATTTAAATTGCTTGTGGTTATGTTTCTGTCCTTTGGTGCCCATCATATGAGCGCGCGCGTGGATCACACCATAGGGTTAGTTGTATGTTGATAGGACTATGTATTGGAGGGCAAGAGTGACAGAAGCTTCAACCTAGCATAGAAATTGATGCATACGGGATTGAAGGGGAACCAATATATCTTAATGCTATGGTTGGGTTTTACCTTAATGAACGTTAGTAGTTGCAGACGCTTGCTACTAGTTCCAATCATAAGTGCATAGAATTCCAAGTCAGGGATGACATGCTAGCAGTGGCCTCTCCCACATGACACTTGCTATCGGTCTAGTAAAGTAGTCAATTGCTTAAGGGACAATTTCGCAACTCCTACCACCACTTTTCCACACTCGCTATATTTACTTTATTGCTTCTTTACTGTAACATCCCAAAATTCTAAATTTTGGAATGTTATAATAAATAGATAGATTTGATTGTTTGTTTGATTGATTGTGTGAAATTGAGTGAAATTCGAAACTTTTTGAAAGTTAAATGAGAGGGAATAAAAGGACTTTCCCAAACTTTCATTTTCTTTTCTGATCTTCATGAATTCAAATTCTTTTCAAATACAAAACCCTTGAGCGAAGATGATATGACTTCTTCCATTTAATTAAATGAAAGGGTATTTGAAAATATTTGAATTTGATTTGGAAATATTTCGATTCATAAACTTCATGAAACTCAATGATTTTCATGAGAGAAGATAAAATGACTTCTTCAAATTATATGAAATATGAGTTGGGAGTTTTAAAAGAATTAAATTCAAAGTTCTTTTGAATTTATTTTCAATTTGGAGTTATTGGAGTTTTATTCAAATTATTTTTCTCCAAAAATAAAAAATACAAAAATTAGGGTAACATGATTCCCTACAATAGAAAATTGGAGAGAAATAAATTTGAATTCATTTTGGTATTTTTAAAATGATTTTCGTTGGATTTTATTAGAGCAGCAGCAGTGTTTGATTTATCACAATTTGTGTTGATTTTATTTGACTCTAGAAAAATGTTCATGCTGTAGAAAATCTTTTTCTGAAAATTTTGATATATTATAAGCCTATATAATATTTTCATTTTCTTTTATTTTATTATTTTCTCTGTTTATCTTTTAAAAAAATCCCTCCGCCGAACTGGGTCGGCCCAGCTCCCAGCCAGGCCACGGCCCAGCCCAGCTCCGCACTTCCCCGACCACGGGCGGACTCCGTCCGCCGTACGCAGCGCCGCCGCCATGGACGCCGTGCACCGCCCGGTCTCCTCCTGCCCCTTCTCCACGCCACCGCCGCCCTCCTCTCCTTAAATACCGGGCCCCGGGCCCCGTCTCTCTCTATTTTTCCCCGCATCTTGCCGCCTGCTGCCGCCGCCGCCGGCGAGATCCACCGCCGCCGCCTCGCTCCGTCCCGTCCCCGCAAACACCGCCGCCGCCGCCATCCTCCTCGCCGCCGCGCCGCCCTCCCGACCCTCTGTTGCCCTCCTCGATTTGGAGCTGCTGCCCGACCAGGACCCGAGCTGCCGCCGCCCGTCTCCCTCGCCGGCGACTTCCGCCTTGTTGTAACTCCAGCTCCTCCCGATCACGATCTGGATCCAATGGACCAGATCGATTCGCTTTTTTAAACCGCTTTTACGCTAAATAGCGAACATTCATCGGTTAAGCCTTTGTAGTGGACGAATTAAATCGCTTATGCTTACATGTGAGCGTAACGCGTTAGATTCGATAGGATTTTTCTTTTTCTTTTAGTTTTCGGCCAGGGACCCGTTTGTAAATATGTTATTCACAGATTAGCCCCTAGTTTTCAAACGACTACAACTTTTTGCTCGTAAGTCGGAATTCAACGAAACCAACGCCCACTTCTTCGTTACGATCCCCTCTTTCCATTAATCCAACTTAAACATGTTTTGAAAGTTTAAAATTTTAATTAGATCAGATTTGAATTTGAACTTCGTTTGATCATAACTTGAGTTTCGTAACTCCGATTTAGTTGATTCTTTTTGCAAATCGAAGCTCTTGACCTAAACTTTCTGATAAGGACAAATTCACATAATTTTGGTACTATTAGAAATTGTTTTATGTTGCAAGAGTTATTTGCTTGGTTTTGATGTTTTCCGAATTGTTTTCTTCGTTCTTTCAGATCTTTTGAGTGATTGCTTATGTGTGGTTACTATTGCTTGCTTACGATAGATTGCACGGAGTGTGACGAGTAGAACTATCAAGAGTTATGAGTGCGAATCATCTTCATCAACTTTGCAGGCAAGTTCACACTTTGATCATATATTTTTCATACCTAGTTTTTATGCATTAGATCAATCCTCAAACAATTGCATGATTAGGATCTGAATGAAATTGTGGGTTTTGGGAAGTAGTTCGAGGTAGTACCTATTAACTGTTTTATTATCAAACCCTTGGGAGTTACTTCTACATTTGCTTATTATTGCCATGCTATGCTCGTAGACGTGGATTGGGTTTGAGTGAATATCCATGACAGATGTGAGATTGTTAATTAATGGTTTATTTAAGGTGGCAACATTAATACACATCTGGGTGGATTGAGGTACCGGTTATTCCGTGATTTTCCTATCTAGGCACTGGGTAGACCAGATTGCGTGTTTTTATGGACCGCCACCTGTGCTCAAAGGGATCATAAGATTATTCATGCTAGAAACTTCCGTGTGTAGCCACATGCTACTATGGGCTCTAGCATAGTTGATTAAGTCGTGCGAACTCTTACAGTGGTAGACTAGATGATGTAGGGGTTGTAGGTTGGTACGGTCTACCCATTCGTAAGGTGCTAGCGCTTCTGAAAGACTATGTCTCGGTCATCCGTTTCTCAAACACCATGTAGTGCGAGAAATCAAACGGAGGAGATCGAGTCTTGTTGGAAAAGTGCACAAACCTCTGCAGAGTGTATACACTAATCATGATTAGCCGTGTCCCCGGTTATGGACATTTTGAGTATCTAGTACTTGAATTATCAGTTGAATCTCATCATGTTACTTTAATTAATACTGTTGGGTTTTAATGATGATGATTAATTGGGATTGAGAATGCTGTCAACCATTCTCAATGTTTAACAACCACCATAATAGTTAAATAAATTTATTCCTTTGTAGTAGGGAAAAATTGGCTTTGCGCATAACCCTTATAACCATAGAGCTTTTCCACCAGCCATATATGCATGTAGTGATAGCCATATTTCAGCATTGCTCTATAGTGTGAATTTGCCAGTACATTCAATGTAATCGACCCTTTTGTGGCTGCAACGTCTCATGTTACGGTGATCTTCTGACGAGTAAGTGATACGTTAGGGTTACGATTTCTACACTCAACTTTGTCGTTGGTGTTGATGGGAATCCACAACCTTGTTACTTCCGCTATTTGGATTGACGTAATAGTATTTACGTTATTTATACATGTGATTTACCTCTGTTATAAATCCTTAATCGTGTGTGTCAAAGATACCGATCCGTGGATGACACTTTGCCACGTAGACTTGATCCATTCGGTCGGGTCGCTACAAGATGGTATCAGAGCATATGTTGACCGTAGGACGCGTGACCCTAGAAACTGGCAAGCCCATAGGAAAGATTTTTCTCTACAACTTCATTTTCAAGAAGATCTTTTACCTCTCTTCTCTTCTGAGCTTATTCAAATATTCCCTTTTAGTGAGACCATACCCCTTTCCCTTTTGGCCACGAAGATTCAGGTGATGGGATCACTCCAAGAATTACAAGATATTGGACAACTAAGACCATTCAGAATAAAGAGGATTTTTACCGTGCATTACAATAATGGAAACTACAACGGTTGAAGACTCCGAAGACTAGGAGAATTTGAGGAATATGAAGAATTTCCAGATTTAGTATGAACTAGGAAGGCTACCCTTATGGAACCTGGCAGACTATGGAAGCTATCAATACCCGAGATCAAGGTGTATCGGAGAAATACCGGAATATGGAGCGTTAGAACTCAAAATTTTTGTCAGGAAACCCAAGACATGAGAGATCAATTATGGAATTACAGCTCATGGCAGTAACATGGGCATAGACACGGCTAACCATGGTGTTATCACCCGTTTATGCTATTTTCACCGTCCTGAGTTAAGCATGTAGATGCATGAAAGGATTGGATGGAAGAAGGTTGATGGAGCACCTATCAGCAAGACGAAGTTTTAACCTTAGCTGGTGTATCGCCAGGATCTGGAGTGTTACATCAAGAAGTTAAGATGGACCTGCAGGAAGCAGTATTTGATAAGGAAGCATTTGGTGAAGAACTCATGTCCCAGAAGTTGAAAGTAGCCAAGCTAGAGGAGCAAAACCTCGAGATACCGGAGACACGTCAGGAACTGAAGGACAACAGGATCATGGTTCATGTCGAGGTTGATGAAATCCAGAAGTTGGAGCGTAACTCCAGAAATATTGAAGGATGCCACGAGAGACTTTGCGACAACAGAGATGATCTGGCAAAAGAACTTGAGTAGGACAAGCATGATCGGAAGAAGCCATCGGAGACATGAACAAGAATCGAAGAGTTTGATGACTTTGAAGATTTATTGACCTTTAGAAGACCAAATCCCTGTACATACCTACGTTAGATGCGACGATTGTGAGCTGTCATTTGTTTGATGTTTTTCCGACAGCCACAATAAAATCTGTCTTCCAAAACTTTTGTTTGTACTGTGTGCATCCCTCTCGATCTCTCTTATCCCACCCCAAACCCATGGACCCAATAGAGGATGAATGGAGATGAGCTTGTATTTTCTGGACCGATGAGTCAATTGGAGATGCACTGATGGATTCAGAACATGGAGGATCGCATGGAGAATAACCCTATAGTCGAAAAGGATATAGCCCAGCATGCTCTTCCGTGCTTTGTAAGAGTTGCTGCTACTTGGTGGAGGATGTACCAAACCATCAATGGATGGCAAAGAGTAACCACTTGAGAAGAATTTAAGTTGACTCTGCTAAGTCTCCGCTTGTGTCCCATAAGTTGAAGCCTTATGGAAATGACATGGAGAAAGTGCATGCAAGCTTTGTGGAGAAATAGGACACAACCATAAAGAACACCAGGATGAATACCCTCATAAGTGGGGGATTGCCAAAGGAGTTAGCAGAGGATCTCAGGGAACTTCGGTTGGAGATTGTTCCCAAAGGTTTTGTTGCAGCAATGGAAGTTCAGTCTACATTGTTGGGAAAGATCCGTGAAGCTCAGAAGGATGACAAAGAGATTGCCGAGGTAAAAGAGAGGATGAGCAAAGGAAAGGCCAAAGGTTTTCGTAAGGATGAGCACGACACCTTATGGTTCGAGGACCGTGTATATGTGCCCAATAATGCAAAGATCGTGAAGTTAATACTCAGGAGGCTCATGACTCACCATACTCGATTCACGGGAAACATCAAGATGTATTTGGACTTGAAGGAGCGTTTCTGGTGGACTGGTATGAAGAAGGAAATTGCGGAGTATGTAGTCGTAGGTGATGTATGCCAGAGAGTAAAGGCAGAGCATCAGAAGCCAGCAGGATTACTACAGCCTATGCCGATACCCGAATGGAAGAGGGATAAGCTTGGCATGGATTTCATTACCGGATTTCCGAGAACCCAATCGGGATATGATTCTATCTGGGTAGTAGTTGATTCGCTTGACCAAAGTGGCTCACTTTATCCCAGTGAAAACCACCTATACAAGTGAGAAGTTGGCCAAGATATATTTGACCAGGATCGTATGACTGCAGGGAGTTCCGAGGACCATCGTATTAGATAGAGGACAGTTTACCTCAAAGTTTTGGAATCAGCTGCACCAGACTTTGGATACTAGGCTAGAGTTCAGTACATCCTTTCATGCGCAGACAGATGGATAAATCAAGAGAGTCAATCAGATTCTGGAGGACATGTTGAGAGCGTGTGCGCTAGATTATGGATCTAGTAGTGATGATAATCTACCTTACACGGAGTTCTCATACAACAACAGTTACCAAGCCAGTTTGAAGATGGCCCCTTTTTAAGCTTTGTATGGGAGAAGGAGCCAGACACCATTGATGTGGGATGAAGTTGGAGACCGCCAGTTGTTTGGATCAAATGTTATCAAGGATTCAGAAGAGAATGTTAAGTTGATTCGAGATAAGACCGAAGGTAGTTCAGTCCAGGCAGAAGAGTTATGCAGACTCAAAAACGCAAGGAGGTAGTCTATGAAATTAGAGACAGAGCATGTCTTCATGTGTCCCCTCTGCGAGGAGTTAAACGATTTGGAGTTAAGGGAAAGTCAACCCCGAGATTTGTAGGACCATACCGAGTTTTGAAGCGTATGGGAGAAGTGGCCAACAAGTTGGAGTCACCCGAAGGACTGTCAGGAGTTCATGATGTCTTTCACGTTTCCCAGTTGAAGAAGTGCCATGCAGAGATGGCCAATATTACCTTGTAAGGACACTTGACCCCTGGAAAGGATAATGATGTTCCACAGAGTGGACTTCATAAGTATGAGTTTTATCTCGATATGTTGGATACACCAAGAATATGAAGAGATGAAGTACTATTGGATATAAAGGCGGTATGATGTTGGTAATATGGAGCAATTGTAACTCCATGATGAGTCTAAGTGATCACGTCTTAGTTTGGTAGAAATAGAAGGAAGAAAGACATTACAATTGGATGGATTTTGAGTATGCTAGGAAGATGGAAGTTGAATGTTGGAATAACGATCAGTTGCCCAGAGGATGAGTTCAAGGTTTACAAGTGATGAGATGGGCCATAACCCACGTGCCCAGGATTCGCCAAGAAGCAAGCACACTCTTGCTGAAGGAAAAACCCTAGAAGAAGTTACAATTTTATCGATAGACGATCTTATAGGAGTAACGCAAACCTGAGAGTTGTGAAGGAACGATAGATGTTTGTCTGGCTTGCAGAATCAAATGGATTTATCCGAACTTGGTTCGTCGACAAGAGAAACTTCTGCAATGCTTGTGAGAATGACCGAGTGTTAGAATGCGGGATTTCGCTAAACCATGTACAAGGTAATGATTTGGGTGCGGGATGGATTGATCACCATACCGACTTACTCTTATTATTCGCGTAGCTATATGGGATGGTAAATCTGAGTGACTTACCTATAGTAGAGAGACGATGATCAAACCCTGTTTAAACCTTAGAATGGTATAAGTATTTTTGTCCTTGTACAAGGAAGTTGTTGCTAACCGTAGGTTATACGGTGAGGATCAACCAGACCCATTTCCTGCAGGACAAACCATAAATTGTTGACCACCATGAGATATCGATAGTTGTTTAGTATTGGCGCTAGACCCGTCAGCTATGAACACCCAATCTCGGAATAACCTTACAAAGAGGAAATGACAAAAGAATTGAGGAAAAGGTTATGCCGCTACCGGAAGAGCCAGAGAAGGAACTATCCTTAAGATCTGAGAAGACCGACACTGTCAGGAATAAGGATGGAGTATATGAGTTTTGATGGGACTGTAACGATGCTTCTAAGGGTGGTAGCACCCGAGACCCCGGAGACGGTCGATGGATTCTGAAGACCCCCTACCCTAACCTATTTCTTGCTAGCCTCTCCGAATCTCGAGGACGAGATTCATTTTAAGGGTGGTAGGTTTGTAACATCCCAAAATTCTAAATTTTGGAATGTTATAATAAATAGATAGATTTGATTGTTTGTGTGATTGATTGTGTGAAATTGAGTGAAATTCGAAACTTTTTGAAAGTTAAATGAGAGGGAATAAAAGGACTTTCCCAAACTTTCATTTTATTTTCCGATCTTCATGAATTCAAATTCTTTTCAAATACAAAACCCTTGAGCGAAGATGATATGACTTCTTCCATTTAATTAAATGAAAGGGTATTTGAAAATACTTGAATTTCATTTGGAAATATTTCGATTCATAAACTTCATGCAACTCAATGATTTTCATGAGAGAAGATAAAACGACTTCTTCAAATTATATGAAATATGAGTTGGGAGTTTTAAAAGAATTAAATACAAAGTTCTTTTGAATTTATTTTCAATTTGGAGTTATTGGAGTTTTATTCAAATTATTTTCTCCAAAAATAAAAAATACAGAAATTAGGGTAACATGATTCCCTACAATAGAAAATTGGAGAGAAATAAATTTGAATTCATTTTGGTATTTTTAAAATGATTTTCGTTGGATTTTATTAGAGCAGCAGCAGTGTTTGATTTATCTAAATTTGTGTGGATTTTATTTGACTCTAGAAAAATGTTCATGCTGTAGAAAATCTTTTTCTGAAAAATTTGATATATTATAAGCCTATATAATATTTTCATTTTCTTTTGTTTTATTATTCTCTCTGTTTGTTTTTTAAAAAAATCCCTCCGCCGAACTGGGTCGGCCCAGCTCCCAGCCAGGCCACGGCCCAGCCCAGCTCCGCACTTCCCCGACCACGGGCGGACTCCATCCGCTGTACGCAGCGCCGCCGCCATGGACGCCGTGCGCCGCCCGGTCTCCTCCTGCCCCTTCTTCACGCCACCGCCGCCCTCCTCTCCTTAAATACCGGGCCCCGGGCCCCGGGCCCCGTCTCTCTCTCTTTTTCCCCCGCATCTTGCCGCCTGCCGCTGCCGCCACAAGCCGCCGCCGCCGGCGAGATCCACCGCCGCCGCCTCGCTCCATCCCGTCCTCATAAACCGCCCGCCGCCATCCTCGCCTCGCGCCCGCCCTCCCGACCCTCCGTTGCCCTCCTCGACGACTTGAGCTGCTGCCCCGGCCGGACCCGAGCTGCCGCTGCTGACTCCCTCGTCGCCGGTGACTTCCGCCGCCGCTGTAACTCCCCGCTCCTCCCCACCGTCAGATCTGGATCCAATGGACCAGATCGATTCTGTTTTTTTAAACCGTTTTCTGCTAAAATAGCGAACGTTCATCAGTTAAGCCTCTGTAGTGGACAAATTCGTCGCTTATGCTTCTTTAGCGAACGTTCGTTCGTTAGGATTTTTCTTTTTATTTTAGTTTTCGACCAGGGACCCGTTTGTAAATATTTTATTCACAGATTAGCCCCTGGTTTTCAAACGACTACAACTTTTTGCTCGTAAGTCGGAATTCAACGAAACCAACGCCCACTTCTTCGTTACGATCCCCTCTTTCCAGTAATCCAACTTAAACATGTTTTGAAAGTTTAAAATTTGAATTAGATCAGATTTGAATTTGAACTTTGTTTGATCATAACTTGAGTTTCGTAACTCCGATTTAGTTGATTCTGTTTGCAAATCGAAGCTCTTGACCTAAACTTTCTGATAAGGCCAAATTCACATAATTTTGGTACTATTAGAAATTGTTTTATGTTGCAAGAGTTATTTGCTTGGTTTTGATGTTTTCTGAATTGTTTTCTTCGTTCTTTCAGATCTTTTGAGTGATTTCTTATGTGTGGTTACTATTGCTTGCTTACGATAGATTGCACGGAGTGTGACGAGTAGAACTATCAAGAGTTATGAGTGCAAATCATCTTCATCAACTTTGCAGGCAAGTTCACACTTTGATCATATATTTTTCATACCTAGTTTTTATGCATTAGATCAATCCTCAAACAATTGCATGATTAGGATCTGAATTAAATTGTGGGTTTTGGGAAGTAGTTTGAGGTAGTACCTATTACCTGTTTTATTATCAAACCCTTGGGAGTTACTTCTACGTTTGCTTATTATTGCCATGCTATGCTCGTAGACGTGGATTGGGCTTGAGTGAATATCCATGACAGATGTGAGATTGTTAATTAATGGTTTATTTAAGGTGGCAACATTAATACACATCTGGGTGGATTGAGGTACCTGGTTATTCCAGGATTTTCCTATCTAGGCACCTGGGTAGACCAGGATTGCCTGTTTTTTTATGGACCGCCACCCAGGCTCAAAGGGATCATAAGATTATTCATGCTAGAAACTTCCGTGTGCAGCCACATGCTACTATGGGCTCTAGCATAGTTGATTAAGTCGTGCGAACTCTTACAGTGGTAGACTAGCTAATGTAGGGGTTGTAGGTTGGTACGGTCTACCCATTCGTAAGGTGCTAGCGCTTCTGAAAGACTATGTCTCGGTCATCCATTTCTCAAACACCATGTAGTGCGAGAAATCAAATGGAGGAGATCGAGTCTTGTGGGAAAAGTGCACAAACCTCTGCAGAGTGTATAAACTAATCATGATTAGCCGTGTCCCCGGTTATGGACATTTTGAGTATCTAGTACTTGAATTATCAGTTGAATCTCATCATGTTACTTTAATTAAGACTGTTGGGTTTTAATGATGATGATCAATTGGGATTGAGAATGCTGTTAACCATTCTCAATGTTTAACAACCACCATAATAGTTAAATAAATTTATTCCTTTGCAGTAGGGAAAAATTGGCTTTTCGCAAAACCCTTATAACCATAGAGATTTTCCACCAGCCATATATGCATGTAGTGATAGCCATATTTCAGCATTGCTCTCTGATTAGAATTTGCCAAGACATTCAATGTCTTGACCCTTTGTGGCTGCAACGTCTCATGTTGCAGGATCTTACGACGAGTAAGTGATACGTTAGGGTTACGATTTCTACACTCAACTTTACCGTTGGTGTTGATGGGAATCCACAACCTTGTTACTTCCGCTATTTGGATTGAGGTAATAGTATTTACATTATTTATACATGTGATTTACCTCTGTTATAAATCCTTGAGTACTGTGTGTGTCAGCATACCGATCCAGGGATGACACTTAAGCACAGAGACTTGATCCATTCGGGTCGGGTCGCTACATTTACTTACAATAGCCCCTAGTTTTATTTACGCTCTCTTTGTTTTCTTGCAAGCCTATCCAAAACACCTACAAAGTACTTCTAGTTTCATACTTGTTCTAGGTAAAGCGAACGTTAAGCGTGCGTAGAGTTGTATCGGTGGTTGATAGAACTTGAGGGAATATTTGTTCTACCTTTAGCTCCTCGTTGGGTTCGACACTCTTACTTATCGAAAACTGTTGCGATCCCCTATACTTGTGGGTTATCACAGACTAATCTTTGACAGGCGTCATGCTGTCAATATTATTCTCCCTGCTCCTACTCTCTTTGACTTTCAGGCAAAGGGGAGATATGTCATAACTAGGGAGGAGGAAAATGAGTATGAGAGGAGGACGAGGGCAGCTCGCCTCCAAGCTGCAACCCATGATGCAATAGCTGCTTCTTCTCAGTATGACCCCAACTACAACTTTGGATATCCGCTAGGCCAGCCGTGGCAATAGACCAACTTAGGCCAAAAGCCTAAGCTTGGGGGAGTATGTATTTCTCACCGACATTACATTTATGTTCACACACTCATGCTAGTTGTCGGTGCTCATACTTTTTTATTATACTATCCATGCTAGTTTATTTTCCTTTTTATGCTTTCTTCTTGTGTGTTTGAAAAACCTTAAGAAAACCAAAAAATTTAGTTGTAGTTTTTAGCTAGTTTACTTTTCTTGCTTGTAGTAGTATTAATTAAAAGAAAACCCAAAAAATATTTCGTGTTCTTCTTTTGCTTGTTGGGAGCTTTCCTGTGTAAATAGTTTTATTTCCTTTCTTTTCTTTGGGGGTCGATAGGAGAAGACCATTATGAAAATGTTGAAGTGGCTCTTATATGCATTATTGGTGATTTAACCAAGAGCCCATATTGCCTTGTCTTCTCCTGTTTAGTGAATGCTTGCAGATTCCAGCCCAGTCCAATGCACGTGCACTATTATTATTATTATTATTATTATTATTATTATTATTATTATTATTATTATTATTATTATTATTATCATCATCATCATCATCATCATCATCGTTCGGTCGTGCAAGTGAAAGGCAATAATGACGAGATATGATGAACTGATTGAGATCAGAGAAGCTGGTATGAACTCGACCTCTCTTGTTTTTGTAAATATGATTAGTTCATCGTTCCTGATTCAGCCTATTATGAATAAACATATTTGCAATGCAATTAGAGATTATAGTTGCTTATGCCATGCTTAATTAGCTAGGAGTTTATAATGGTTTATCTTGCGTGCCAACATGCTATTAAAATGATTGTGATGTGGTATAGTAGGGTGGTATCCTCCTTTGAATGATTCAAGTGACTCGACTTGGCACATGTTCACACATGTAGTTGAAACAAAGTCAACATAGCCTCCATGATATTTACGTTCATGGTGGATTATATCCTACTCATGCTTGCACTCAATGTTTATTAATTTTAATGCATGTTCATGACTATTGTCGCTTTCTAGCTGGTCGCTTCCCAGTCTTTTTCTAGCCTTCACTTGTACTAAGCGGGAATACTGCTTGTGCATCTAATCCCTTAAACCCCAAAGTTATTCCATATGAGTCCACCATACCTTCCTATATGCGGTATCTACCTGTTGTCCCAAGTAAATTTGTATGTGCCAAACTCTAAACCTTCAAATGAAATTCTGTTTTGTATGCTCGAATAGCTCATGTATCAACTAGGGATGTCTGTATCTTCCATGCTAGGCGGGTTATTCTCAAGAGGGGTGGACTCCGGTCCTCACTCACGAGACAATGGTTGGTCACCGGGATGCCTAGTCCCATGCTTTAAGCAAATCAAATCAAAATAACTGCAAACAAAACTCCCCCAGGGTTGTTGTTAGTTGGAGGCACTCGTTGTTTCGAGCAAGCCATGGATTGATGCTTGTTGGTGGAGGGGGAGTATAAACTTTACCATTCTGCTTGGGAACCGCCTATAATGTGTGTAGCATGGAAGATATCGAGCTCTATCGGTTGTTATGTTGACAATGAAAGTATGCCACTCAAAATATTATTTATCTCTGCTTTAAAATCGAGCTCTGGTACCTCTACAAATCCCTGCTTCCCTCTGCGAAGGGCCTATCTATTTACTTTTATGTTGAGTCATCACCCTCTTCTTAAAAAGCACAAGTTGGAGAGCACTGATGTCATTTGCATCCATTACTATTAATTTATATTGAGTATATGACTATGACTGGATCTCTGTTACCATGAATTACAATGTCTAGTCAGTCCTTGATCTTTAAAGGTGCTCTGCATTTATGTTTTGCGGTCTCAGAAAGGGCTAGCGAGATACCATCTTGTTATATCATATTATGATTGTTTTGAGAAAGTGTTGTCATCCGAGATTTATTATTATTGCTCGCTAGTTGATTATGCCATTGATATGAGTAAACATGAGACCTAAGTGTTATTGTGAATAAGGTTAGTCATAATCTTTGTTGAAAACTTGAATGCTAGCTTTACATATCTACAACAACAAGAGCAAATAGAGTCTGTAAAAGTTTTTCTTTATCACTTTCAGTTTGTCAACTGAATTGCTTGAGGACAAGCAAAGGTTTAAGCTTGGGGGAGTTGATATGTCTCCATCGTATCTACTTTTCCAAACACTTTTGCCCTTGTTTTGGACTCTAACTTGCATGCATTGAATGGAACTAGCCCGGACTGACACTGTTTTCAGCAGAATTGCCATGGTGTTATCTTTGTGCAGAAATAAAAGTTCTCAGAATGAACTGAAAATCAATGGAGAATTATTTAGGAATTAATAAAAAATACTGGCGAAAGAATCAAGGCCAAGGGACCCACACCCTGTCCATGAGGGTGGGAGGCGCGCCTGCCCCCTGGGCGCGCCCCCTGCCTCGTGGGCCCCCTGGCGCTCCATAGACCTCAACTCCAACTCTATATATTCGTATTCGGGGAGAAAAAAATCAGAGAGAAGGATTCATCGCGTTTTACGATACGGAGCCGCCGCCAAGCCCTAATCTCTCTCGGGAGGGCTGATCTGGAGTCCGTTCGGGGATTCGAGAGGGGAATCCGTCGCCGTCGTCATCATCAACCATCCTCCATCACCAATTTCATGACGCTCACCGCCGTGCGTGAGTAATTCCATCATAGGCTTGCTAGACGGTGATGGGTTGGATGAGATTTAACATGTAATCGAGTTAGTTTTGTTAGGGTTTGATCCCTAGTATCCATTATGTTCTGAGATTGATGTTGCTATGACTTTGATATGCTTAATGCTTGTCACTAGGGCCCGAGTGCCATGATTTCAGATCTTAACCTATTATGTTTCCATGAATATATGTGAGTTCCTGATCCTATCTTGCAAGTCAATAGTCACCTACTATGTGTTATGATCCGCAACCTCAAGTGACAATAATCGGGACCACTCCCAAAGTGATGACCATAGTTTGAGGAGTTCATGTATTCACTATGTGTTAATGCTTTGGTCGGTACTCTATTAAAAGGAGGCCTTAATATCCCTTAGTTTCCAATAGGACCCGCTGCCACGAGAGGGTAGGACAAAAGATGTCATGCAAGTTCTTTCCCATAAGCACGTATAGGCGTATTCGAATACATGCCTACATTATATTGATGAATTGGAGCTAGTTCTGTGTCACCCTATGTTATAACTGTTACATGATGAACCGCATCCGGCATAATTATCCATCACCGATCCAATGCCTACGAGCTTTTCACATATTGTTCTTCGCTTAGTTACTTTACCGTTGCCATTGTTACAATTACTACAAAACTCTCACTGTTACTTTTGCCACCGTTACCGCTACTATCATACTACTTTGCTACTAAATACTTTGCTGCAGATATTAAGTTATCCAGGTGTGGTTGAATTGACAACTCAACTGCTAATACTTGAGAATATTCTTTGGCTCCTCTTGTGTCGAATCAATAAATTTGGGTTGAATACTCTACCCTCGAAAACTGTTGCGATCCCCTATACTTGTGGGTTATCACCTACTAACCAAAGGCCCAGTGCAAATAGTTGTTTTTTTTGCCTATTTCAGTGTTTCGCAGAAAAGGAATATCAAGCAGAATCCAAACGGAATAAAACCTTCAGGAGAGTCGTCTTAGGAACAAACGCATTCCAGGAGACTTGGAGTGGACATCAAGGAAGAAACAAGGCAACCACGAGGTAGGAGGGCGCGCCCAGGGGGGTAGGCACGCCCCCACCCTCGTGGGCCCCTTGTGGCTGCATCGACCTACTTCTTTTGCCTCTATATACTCATATACACCGAATGTTGGGGAACGTAGTAATTAAAAAAAAATTCCTACGCACACGCAAGATCATGGTGATGCATAGCAACGAGAGGGGACAGTGTGTCCACGTACCCTCGTAGAACAAAAGCGGAAGCATTATGACAACACGCTTGATGTAGCCGTACGTCTTCACGATCGACCGATCCTCAGTACCGAACGTATGACACCTCCATGTTCTGCACACGTTCAGCTCGGAGAAGTTCCGCGAACTCACGATCCAGTAGAGCTTCGCTGGAGAGTTTTGTCAGCACGACGGCGTGATGAACGTGATGATGATGCTATCGATGTAGGGCTTCGCCAAAGCACCACTACGATATTACCGAAGTGGATTATGGTGGAGGGGGCACCGCACACGGCTAAGAGATCAATGATCAATTGTTATGTCTCCAAGGGGTGCCCCCTCCCCATATATAAAGGAGTGGAGGAGGGGGAGGGGGACGGCCTCCTAGGGTGTGCCCCATGAGGAGTCGTACTCCCACCGGGAGTAGGACTCCCCCCTTCCAAGTAGGAGTAGGAGAGGAGAAGGAAGGGAGAGAAGGAGAGAAGGAAAGGGGGGCGCCGCCCCTCCCTCCTTGTCCAATTCGGAATAGAGGGGGAGGGGGCGTGCGGCTGCCCTGGCCGCCCCTCCTCTTCTCCTACTAGGGCCCATTAGGCCCAATATACTCCCCGGGGGGGGGGGGTCCAGTAAACCCCCGGTACTCCGGTAAATATCCGAAACCTCCCGAAACACTTCCGGTGTCCAAACATAGTCGTCCAATATATCGATCTTTACGTCTCAACCATTTCAAGACTCCTTGTCATGTCCATGATCATATCCGGGACTCCGAACTACCTTCGATACATCAAAAGACAAAAACTCCTAATAGATTGTTACCGAACTTTAAGCGTGCGGACCCTATGGGTTCGAGAACTATGTAGACATGACCGAGACACATCTTCGGTCAATAACCAATAGTGGAACCTGGATGCTCATATTGGCTCCCACATATTCGACGAAGATCTTTATCGGTCAAACCGCATAACAACATACGTTGTTCCCTTTGTCATCGGTATGTTACTTGCCCGAGATTTGATCGTTGGTATCTCAATACCTAGCTCAATATTGTTACCGGCAAGTCTCTTTACTCGTTCCGTAATGCATCATCCCGTAACTAACTCATTAGTCACATTGCTTGCAAGGCTTATAGTGATGTGCATTACCGAGAGGGCCCAGAGATACCTCTCCGACAATCGTAGTGACAAATCCTAATCTCGATCTATGCCAACTCAACAAGTACCATCGGAGACACTTGTAGAGCACCTTTATAATCACCCAATTACGTTGTGACGTTTGGTAGCACACAAAGTGTTCCTCTAGTAATCGGGAGTTGCATAATCTCATAGTCATAGGAACATGTATAAGTCATGAAGAAAGCAATAGTAGTAAACTAAAACAATCAAGTGTTAAGATAACAGAATGGGTCAAGTCAATCATCATTCTTCTAATGATGTGATCACGTTTATGAAATGACAACTCATGTCTATGGTTAGGAAAAATAACCATCTTTGATCAACGAGCTAGTCAAGTAGAGGCATACTAGTGACACTCTGTTTGTCTATGTATTCACACATGTATTATGTTTCTGGTTAATACAATTCTAGCATGAATAATAAACATTAATCATGAAATAAGGAAATAATTAATAACTTTATTATTGCCTCTAGGGCATATTTCCTTCACCGAAAACATCCAGGAGCACCACGAAACCCTATTTCCACCGCCGTAACCTTCTGTACCTGTGAGATCCCATCTTGGGGCCTTTTTCGGCGCTCTGTCAAAGGGGGAATAGATCACGGAGGGCTTCTACATCAACACCATGGCCTCTCCGTTGATGTGTGATTAGTTTACCACAGACCTTCGGGTCCATAGTTATTAGCTAGATGGCTTCTTCTCTCTCTTTGGATCTCAATACAGAGTTCTCCTCGATCTTCTTGGAGATCTATTCGATGTAATAACTTTTTGCGGTGTGTTTGTCGAGATCCGATGAATTGTGGGTTTATGATCAAGTTTACCTATAAAAAATATTTGAATGTTCTCTGAATTCTTATATGCATGATTTAATATCTTTGCAAGTCTCTTCGAATTATCAGTTTGGTTTGGCCTACTAGATTGATCTTTCTTGCAAAGGGAGAAGTGCTTAGCTTTGGGTTCAATCTTGCGGTGCTCGATCCCAGTGACAACAGGGGAAACGACACGTATTGTATTGTTGCAATCGAGGATAGAAAGATGGGGTTTACATCATATTGCTTGAGTTTATCCCTCTACATCATGTCATCTTGGCTAATGCATTACTCTGTTCTAATGAACTTAATACTCTAGATGCATTCTGGATAGTGGTCGATGTGTGGAGTAATAGTAGTAGATGCAGAATCATTTCGGTCTACTTGACACGGACGTGATGCCTATATACATGATCATGCCCAGATATTCTCATAACTATGCGCTTTTCTATCAGTTGCTCGACAGTAATTTGTTCACCCACCATAGAATTTGCTATCTTGAGAGAAGCCACTAGTGAAACATATGGCCCCCGGGTCTATTTTCCATCATATTAATCTCCCGTCAACTAGCTATTTCCGTCGCTGTTTATTTTGCAATCTTTACTTTTCAATCTATACAACAAAAATACCAAAAATATTTATCTTATTATCTCTATCAGATCTCACTTTTGCAATTGGCCGTGAAGGGATTGACAACCCCTTTATCACGTTGGTTGCAAGGTTCTTAATTGTTTGTGTAGGTACTAGGGACTTGCGTGTAGTCTCCTACTGGATTGATACCTTTGTTCTCAAAAACTGAGGGAAATACTTACGCTACTTTGTTGCATCACCCTTTCCTCTTCAAGGGAAAACCAACACATGCTCAAGAGGTAGCAGCCCCCTTCGTTTTCTTCATACCTGACGGGCCCATGGCCGCATCATCGTTGATCCGGCGCCCACCTTGCTCCCCGTCGACTAACTCCATGTCTGGGAGCTCCGTCGGCATCGCCTAAGTCACCTGCAGGGACCGCCTCGAGCAGTACTGCCCCGCATCGCCGCCATCGGCCATCTTCCCCAACCTCGGACGCCGCTCGCCATCAACCGATCCGCCAACGATGCTGCACCCTCGCCATCATGGTGAGCTCCTCGAGCTTCTCTGTGAGCTCATGAACCTCCCTACCTTCTTTTTTTTCCGCGCGCGTCCCCTAGCTAGCTCCCCCGCAAGCACCGAGCGCCATTGCTATCATGGTTGATGAACTGCTCGATACCGAGCCTCCCAAGCCACCCGGCGTTGCCCGTCGTGCTCCTAGAGCATCGTAGAGATGGCCTATCTGCTCCGCCAGCCAGTTGGCGTCCCACAGCCTCGGGCACAACCAAATCCGAGCTCCGACCGCCGCCTGTCGTTGTTGTGGCGGTCGTTCCCGACCACTCCACCCACTTCTGCTGGTGTAGATGGACGCGGCGAGCATCCGTGTCCCGTAGGTGCTCGCGGCGCTTGATTTGGTCGATGGACGGCGGATCCCGAGCCTCGCGGCCGCTTCTGTGGACGCCAGAGCACCGTCGCCGGCGCGCCACCATTCAAACATCGCCCTGGGCCACTGCCAGGTGGGCTCTGGCCGTCAGGTCATGGTTAATTACTAACCCCCTCTCACTGACTCACTGACATGCGGGCCCTCCCACAGCCTAATTTACTAAGATGTTAATTAATTAATTTAGTTTAGTTTAATAACACATTGATAGGTGGGCCAGTGTTGACCTAGTTGACCAGTCAACTGGTCAATAGTTGACCTGCTGACTCGGCCTCCGGCCCCAGTGTCAGCCTCACATACATGTGGCACCCCGGCTCAGAGCAACCGGTTTACCTTGTATTGCCAGCCCAGACACCATGTCTTCTGGCAACACACAACATCTTGGTACATAATACAACCGTTTTATTGATGCTAGCAGAACATGGTTCATATTACAACGAGTTGCTAGGCCAAGCGGCACAGACGGTGGGGCTGAACAATATGTACATTATTTAGAGAACATAAAAGGGTCCTCGATCACGACAACTACGCGGCAGCGGAATGACGACGAAGTGGGACTACATAGCACAGGGACACCGATGTGGACACGATCTAGACTCGAACAACACTCCGTTCCAACGAGAACTTCCTGAAAGCTGGCATAACACGCTAGGTCAGTACATTGAATGTACTTGCAAGGTCACAACAAGCATAAGCATAATGACAAACAATATCATGATATTTAACCGATTTAACCATTAATGCAAAATCATACTAGAAAGGCAGTGATCATGATCTCATGACTCAAGTCCCTTGGACTTGCTTACCAAACGGTGATCTTTCTCGGATCACAAACGGACCAGCATCTTGGTCTTTAAACGGGTTACCTCGTAACCAAACGGTGATCTTTCTCGGATCACAAACTGACGAACAACTTGGTTTCCATTATCAAACTGGTTTCTCAACCATCCTCTTTCCAACAGTGCAAAGTTATTATCTTTAGTGTGCAATATTATTTAAACATTGACCCATGGTGTGACCTACTTCCGAGCGTGTCCGTAACCGTGGACTCGGCTATTGATAGATTAAATACACTCTGCAGAGGTAGCGCACTGTACCCACACCACGGAATCCATGGCCTCGCACTCCCATTAGGGTGGACCAACGGCATTTCGACAGAACCCCTCCATTACCATGACACTCTCCCGGCCACTCCGACTCACTCCCCACTGGGCTAAGTCCTGGGTGGCCCCGTGTCTACCAAAGACACCAACGGCCACCATCGTGGCAAAACATAAACGGTCCCAAATGGGGACAAGGTACCATAACAACAACGGGCACACAAGGTTATGTCTGCTTACCGGGCCAGGGTAACGCATGCCCATAACCTTCCCTCGTTGGAGCCATCGACTAGAGGCATGATAACGGACCGAATAAAGGCCTTCCCACAAAGGCAAATGTGGTTGCACTGGGGAAAAACTCGATTCAGTGGCACCATGACCCGATCAACGATATGTTCAAGTTGAGTATTATCAGGTTCAACTTAAAGTAAAAATAACCGGTGTCATGATATGCCATGAAAATGCAATCATATAACATGCATCACTTATCATTGAAAAATAATGGATCAACTATATCAAGCACTAACCATACATATCAGAAACTCATAACACTTTTCTGGTTATGTTTATTCAGCAAACTTAACCATGAAAATAACTTAGTATAATTCTTTTCTCACTCAAGAAAATATTAACCCAAACTAATTCTTTTTCATAAACAAATTATTTCTTCATAATCAAATATTAGAGTTAAACTAACTTAGTTAGCTTTAACCTTCTGTAAACAAAACATATCAACATAAACAAGCATTCAACATAATAAATATATATTTATTTTAGTGATTTAAATGCATGAACTAAAGCATTCATTCAAGTTGAATAAAATCATAAATATTGCAATGGCACCATGAAAATGTTGTTGTGGCTTGCCTTAGTGCAGATGAGATTCACACTCCTCCTGGTGATCCTCAAGACAAGCTTCACCTTCTGAAAACAATTAAAAACATAAAAAGAAAACATCAAGAAACACTCTGAAATTCACCGGAAAATCTAGAATGCAGAGAAAAATCTCATTTTTGGTGTGCTGCTAGATATTTTCATTAAGAATACAATGCAAAAAGAATCAATTCATTTGGACTTATGGTTAAAAAGTTGTGGCTGTTTGAAGTTATCTGGAATAATTTGAATTTGATTTAAATAAAAACAGAACTGGGGGGGGGGGGGTGTGACATCGAAGACGTAAACCCGCGGGGCGCCACCACTCGTACCGCTTCGTGCACGACCAGAGTGGCTGACAGCGGGCCTCGTTGGTCAGGTGCGAGGGAGGGGGAGAAGGAAACAGAGCACGACAGGGCTCCGCCGGAGCACATGCCGGCAAGGAGGGCATCATGGCCGGAGCACACGCCGACAAGGAGGGATAGATCGAGAGACAAGACCAAGGTGTACCTGCCCGTACTCGTAGATTAGCTAGGGGTGGTCGGACGGCATCAGAACGAGCCTCTCCAGCGATGGCAAAGAGCAGAGGTCACCGGAGTTGGAGATGACGGCGACCAGAGGTTGCACCAATGGCTCCAACCGGGTCGTACGGCACCACTGAAGCACGGCGGAGGCTCTAGAAGAGTAGCTTGAGCTCGGGAGGGACTCGAATGGTAGGGGCGAACCGAGGGGATCGCCGGCGAGCTCGAGTTCGGGGACGGCGGCCCGAGGCCTTCCCGGCCGGGCTACGGTTTCCTATGGTCTTGTGGAGTGTGTGATGTGGGTTTGTGATGCTCGAGAGGGCTGGATTTATAGGCAAGCGAGGTGAGGGGTTCGGGCTCCGCCGGAGGACACCTGGACACGGCACCCGGTGACGAACAACATCAGTGAGAGAGGGGGGCAGGCGACGCAGCTCATGCGGGCACTGTGAGATGGCAGCGACGAGCACATGAACGAGGGGGTAGCGACGAACATAGTGCGCGACACACTGTTCTGTTGGCCGGACCGTGCCGTGCTCGGTGCAGTGAGCTCCGGCGTCGACGAGCGCCAGGTGGGAGTTAAGGGAGTAGAGACGGTGATGGTGGCGAGGTTTGGCGAGGTGCGGCAATGGGGACGCGCAAGACGCGACGCCTGAGCGCCGACGCACTCGTGAGCGTTGGCTAGCATGCTGGCACCATGCACACGCGTGGTCAGCGCGTGCACTTTGACACAGAGCCACAACTGGCCCCAATTTCATGTCTGGCATGTAGTCCTTAGTGGTTAGGGTTGTGCCAATGCTTTGAGTCGAGCTCAGGTGCTGTAAGTTGGAGTGTTACTTCCTGGTAAGTGTCTGGACAGTAACTTTGAGATAACTGTGGTCAAACCAGTAGGAGTTGAGAGCTGAACTTTGGAGGCTAGCAATCATCTAGGAAGGTAGTGATGCACAAGAAAATTCAGCAGGATTGGAGCAAGTAAAATGGTAGTTGCTGTAGAAACTACCATTTCTGTCCAGAACATAAAATATTTTCTGTAGCAAAAACATTCCAAAAAGTGATGCCATATTTTTTCTTAGGAAGGTGCCATAGGGTTCAAAGAATATTTGGGAATTTTCTCAGATTATTGTGGGCAAGAAAAATTGGGGTTGCTTTGGAGCACAAGTGGTTGGTTAGGGTTTTGGAGGAGAAAATAAATATTTTTCATTTGAGAAAAATATTCATAATATTATTTTGAGGTTGAGCAGAGAAGAAATGATGGCTAGTGAGAGAAATGAGTCTCTTGGGTGAAAATCAAGGTGATGCCCAAGTGTTTAAGTCTAACTGAAATGATCCAAAACTCCAAATTCAAATCAAAACGAAATAAAAATCAAAAAAAGAAGAGAGGGCAAAAACCAGGCTGTCACAAACCTCCCCTACTTAGGATGAATCTCGTCCTCGAGATTCGGTTGCTCGGGAAAACAATTCTGGATAGTTTGCCTTTAGAAATTCTTCTCGATCCCAAGTTGCTTCTGCCTCTGTGTGATGCTCCCACTGAACCTTGTAAAACTTTCTTGTTTTACTACGAGTGACCCTTTCCATCTGATGCAAAATTCTGAACTGTCTCTCTTCATACGTTAAGTCCTTAGCCAACTCTATTTCTGTCATAGCAGTCTTTTTCTCGGGCAGCAATATACATCGTCTCAACTGTGAGACATGGAACACATTGTGCACTTCTGACAATTCTGGGGGCAGTTCCAACTGATATGCAACAGTACCCACTCTGGACATAACTGGGAGCAGACCAATAAACCTGGGTGCCAATTTTCCGCGAGTCTGAAACCTCTTGACTCCTTTCATAGGGGTGACTCGGAGGTATACATGCGCCCCGGGTTCAAAACTGATCCGTCGGTGCTTTGCATCATAGTAACTCTTCTCTTGGTATTTGGCTAATTGCATTCGGTCTCGGATTTACTTGACTTGCTTTTCGGCTTCCATCATGAGATCTATTCCGAAAATGCGGCTATCTCCGGTTTGAGACCAATTCAACAAAGTGCGGCACTTACGACCATACAGAGCCTCATAAGGTGACATCTTTAAACTGGCCTGGAAACTATTGTTGTAGGAGAACTCGACATACGGTAGACAGTTTTCCCATTTAGGCCCTTGGGCCAAGGCACATGCTCGAAGCATATCTTCGAATATTTGGTTTACCCGCTCAGTCTGTCCATCGGTCTGAGGATGATAAGTGGTACTATATTTTAGCGTTGTCCCCAAAGCTTGATGGAGACGTGACCAGAAAGTAGAGGTAAATAGTGACCTCCGGCCGGAAGTGATTGTTCGAGTACTCCATGCAGGCTGACTATTCTGGACACATACAATTGTGCGAGCTGGTTGGCTCGGTATGTGGTTTTGATGGGAATAATATGAGCTACCTTGGTTAAGGTGTCCACTATGATCCATACTGCGTCATTGCCTCGCTGAGTCTTTGGTAGCCCTGTGATAAAATCCATGCAGACATCATCCGACTTCCATTGTGGAATGGGCAACGGTTTGAGGAGTCCGACTGGTTTATGGTGTTCCGCCTTCACTTTGTTGCGTATGTCGCAACAGGCCACAAAATATGCGATATCTTTCTTCATCCCATCCCACTAGAATATCTGCCGAAGGTCTTCGTACATTTTAGTGCCTCCGGGGTGAATAGAGTACGAAGATTCATGTGCTTCTGACAGTATCCTCTTCCTTAAGTCGGCTTGATTTGGTACACAAATCCTTTCGCGGAACCTTAGTGTACCTTGTTGATCTTTAGAAAAATCCTAGGTCTGGCCTTATGTCATACACTTGACATGTTTTTGTATTACGGGGTCATTTGATTGTGCCTTGCAGATCTCACCCTCGAGGGTAGGGGTAACTTCCATAATATTTGCAAGACCAGCATCAACTATGACCAGATTGAGCTGAGCAATCTCTTCTTGAAGTTCGGGAGGCAAGGATTCCATCATGGTATTCAGACTAACAGGCTTTCGGCTGAGTGCATCGGCAACCACGTTGGCCTTACCCGGGTGGTAATTAATTCCAAGATCATAGTCCTTGACTAACTCAAGCCACCTCCGTTGACGGAGATTGAAATCTAGCTGAGTGAATATGTACTTGAGACTTTTGTGGTTGATAAATATTTGGCACCTTTTCCCAATGAGATAGTGTCTCCAAATTTTTAGAGCATGAACCACCGCGGCCAATTCCAGATCATGAGTAGGATAGTTCCCTTCGTGGGGTCGTAGCTGTCGAGATGCATATGCTACCACCTTGCCATCTTGCATAAGTACGCATCCAAGACCTTGTCTGGAAGCGTCACAGTACACATCAAAGCCGCGGTAGATGTCTGGAAGAGTCAACATAGGTGCTGTTGTCAGTCTAGTTTTCAGCTCATTGAAACTTTTCACGCAATCCTCAGTCCATTCAAATTTCTTATCTTTCTTGAGAAGCTCTGTCATTGGCTTGGCAATCTTAGAGAAACCTTCAATGAAACGACGATAGTATCCGGCTAATCCAAGGAAACTCCGGATTTGGGATACTGTCGTGGGTGCCAACCAATCAAGTACGTCCTTCACCTTGCTTGGATATATGGCTATACCTTCCGTGGACAGTATATGCCCAAGAAATCCAATTTTCTTGAGCCAAAAATTGCATTTACAGAATTTGGCGTACAACTGATGGTCACGGAGTCTTTGTAGGACAGCTCTGAGGTGTCCCTTGTGCTCTTCTTCACTTTTTGAGTATATGAGAATATCATAGATGAAAAGCACCACAAATTTATCCAGGAAGTCCATGAATACTTTATTCATCATATGCATGAAGAAAGCAGGGGCATTGGTAAGGCCGAAGGACATAACGGTATATTCATAAAGACCGTACCAAGTAGTGAACGTTGTCTTAGGAATATCTTCCTTTTTAATCTTGAGTTGGTGGTATCCTGTCCTTAAATAAATTTTGGAGAATACTTTTGCCCCACTGAGCTGATCAAATAAGTCGTCAATCCTGGGCAGTGTATATTTGTTTCTGATGGTGGCATCATTCAGCTGACGGTAATCCACACACATACGGAGACTACCATCTTTCTTATCAACGAATATTGCAGGTGATCCCCATGGTTAAGAGCTGGGATGGATATAACCTTTTTGGAGCATCTTATCAATCTGTTTCTTTAGCTCCACTAATTCTGACGAAGGCATCCGATAATACTTCTTGTATAACGGTGCGGTTCTGGGCACAAGATCTATTGCAAACTCAAGCTCTCGGTCTGACGGCATGCCTGGCAGTTCTTCTGGGAACACATTGGGAAACTCACTAACCACAGGAATTAATTCCAATTCACCAGCCACAGCGGTGAAGACCATTTCTTTCTTGGGGTCTGCTTCTGCGGGCATACAATTTTGTAGTCTGCCCCTCTTGAATTGTCAAGGTGACTTCTCGGGTCGCGCAATTAATGCATACTTGATATTGGGTTAACCAATTCATCCCCAAAATAATGTCCAACTTGGTAGACTCAATGACTATCAAGGAAGTTGGAAAACGGACTCCATTGATATTAAGTTCCAGATTACGGCAGACCAGATTGCTTCTGAGCAAAGATCCCGGTGATTGTACCAGCATATTCTTGCTCAAAATCGAACAAGGAAATTTGTTTTGGGTAGCAAAACACCGCGAAATAAAAGAGTGGGAAGCCCCAGAGTCAAATAAAATGATTGCAAGTATGCTATTAACAGAGAACATACCAATGACGGCTTCGGGGTTCTCTTGGGATTCGTTTGCGGAGAGGTGATGGACTTGCCCAGTGATGTTTTGCTGGACAGGGTATGGCCCCATAAAGTTGACTTGTGGTCGGAATGGAGCGTTAATGTTGCAATTCTTGGGACACTGCCTTGCATAATGTCCGGTTTGCCCACAACTGAAACAAGAATTGTTGCGCTGGCACTCTTCTCACACCGGGTTGGGTACGACATTCTTGACTTGTGTAGTGGTTTTGTTAACATTCTGCTGCCAATTGGGCTTGTACTCTACTTGAGTATGCTGCCAGGTACAAGCCTTTTGCACTGGCTGGACATCCTTCCTCGGCTCGAACTTGCGCTTGTGATTGTTATTTGTAGGCTTGTTGTCATGTATAAGCTTGTGCTCTCTTTCAGCAATGAGGGCCTTGTTTACCAGAGTTTGGAAATTGGGAAAATCAAACATACTGAGGGTGCATCGGAGATGCTTGTTTAATACCCCAAGAAATCTGTCAATCTTTCTTTCTTCGGTGGCCACATCATAAAGGGAGTAATGGGCCAAATGATTGAACTTATGCAAATATTCACTCACAGACTGACTTCCTTGGAGGAGTGCGTGTAATTCACGCTGCTTGACCTTCATAATTCCAGCAGGAATATGGTATTTATGGAACTGATCCTTGAATTTTGTCCAGGTGATTTCTTCATCAGCAGGCCACATGGCTTTTGCATTTTCCCACCATATGGCGGCAGCGCCTTCGAGATAATGGGTTGCAAATGGAACTTTGTCATCCTCTTCAGTACGAGCAATCTCAAGCTTCTTCTCAATAGTTCGTAACCAGTCGTCTACGTCCAAGGGATCAATAACCTGACTGAAACTCGGAGGCTTGTTCTCTGAAAATCTGATAGTTTGGAGTGATGACCATTCTGATTTCCATTCTGCCCAACCATAGCTTGCACACTCCTTAATATTTCAATCAGATCATTATTCCTCCTTTCCTCAAACATGCATAGAATTTGCTCGGTGGAGGGCGGATTTGGCGGTGGAGGCGGTGGTGGAACGTATGGCTCGGGAGAGTGCCACACTGTCATGCGGGCAATGACGAGGGACATCCTCTGGCGTCGCCATCGCTGCCTCCCCCCGTCATCCTATTGTTTGTTTTTCCCAAGACAACGCAACCGAGATGAGCAACATCCAAAAATAGTGGGGAAAAGCCAGCGACAAAACCCGAAAGAAAATGGAATATCTAAGAAAACACGGCAAATAAGAAAGGGTTCCAACATAATTATACATAGACTCATACATAAAAGATAAATGACATAATAATTTCGACTACTCTCGTACATGAAACGGAACATCATGACTCGTACGCCTACATCCATACATCAACATGACAACTGCGGATACTCGAACGTTCTAATGCTCTGCTGGTGCTGCGGGGTCCTCTCCTGAAGCGGACTCGGATCCTGAACTGACAACGTTAACCGAGACCTCCGGGTTAAAGGTAACATGACGACGCTGCCTCGAGGGCTCTCCCACCGGAGCAGGTGCAGGATGAGGCTGAAGCATCGGGGCTACGGGGGTAGCGAGAAGGGAAACCCACTCAGCAAGAGCACTGAGAGGAGTCACGGTCGAGGTGCACGAGCTACTCGGAGGAGTAACCGGTGAAATAGGTGAGCTAGAACTTGGTGGAATATAAGGAGTAAATCCCATAGACGATGGAGTAGTGAAACCTCTAGTAGCGGCTAAAGCAGTGCAAGCATGAGTCAGCTCTCGAGCCAGCTCGTGAATCAGAAGGTAGCTAGCAGTGATGTAGAGAGAAAGGTGGCTAGCAGTACTATCAGACTCCGGATCAATGATAGGAAAACGGACACGACCATTGTCGTGCAAGGAGGGATAGTAGTGGAAACCTGGGTGGTTCTGCATCCAGACCTAATTATAGCGCAGCTCGACGAGGACCTCAAATGCAGCAAACTGGACAGCCTGAGAAGCGGTAGATGCGAAACCGCTCCTGGAGGTACGAATGTAAGTGCTGGAAGATGAACTGGTGCGCAGAGGAACCACTGCGTAATACTTATACACTGAGTCTGCTAGACGCTCCCGGTACACACGATAGGCTGGGTCATCACCGAGAGGGTACAGCCGATGCCACATGTTATGAAGGAGATGCGGCGACGTGTACGGCATCAGCTGCAACTGTCATGGATACGGCACCGGAGCCATCTACACTCACAACCATTAGTAGGTTAAAATAAAAATAAACGAATGTATGCAATGCAACAACCAGCTACAAACACTACCGGCACTCAACTTTTACTCTAACTAATGTCCAGTTAACACTTCAGTAGTCTAGCGTGTCCTACAGTCAGCGCAGCTCTGATACCAAGCGTTGTGGCACCCCAGCTCAGAGCAACCGGTTTACCTTGTATTGCCAGCCCAGAGACCATGTCTTTTGGCAACACACAATATCTTGGTACAGAATACAACCGCTTTATTGATGCTAGCAGAACATGGTTCATATTACAACGAGTTGCGAGGCCAAGCGGCACACACGGTGCGGCTGAACAATATGTACATTATTTAGAGAACATAAAAGGGGTCTCGATCACGATAACTACACGACAGCAGAACAATGATGAAGCGGGACTCGATAGCACAGGGACACCGATGTGGACACGATCTAGACTCGGACAGCACTCCGTTCCAACGAGACTTTCTTGAAAGCTGGCATGACACGCCAGGTCAGTACATTGATGTATTTGCAAGCTCACAACAAGCATAAGCATAATGACAAACAATATCATGATATTTAACCGAACCATTAATGCAAATCGTACTAGAAATGTAGTGATCATGATCTTGTGACTCAAGTCCCTCGGACTTGCTTACCAAAAGGTGATCTTTCTCAGATCACAAACGGACCAACATATTGGTCTTTAAATGGGTTACCTCGTAACCAAACGCCGATCTTTCTCGGATCACCAACTGACCAACAACTTGGTCTCCATTATCGAACTTGTTTCTCAACCAACCACTTTCCAACAATGCAAAGTTATTATCTTTAGTGTGCAAGACTATTTAAACGTTGACCCATGGTGTGACCTACTTCCGAGCATGTCCGTAACTGTGGACTCGGCTATCGATAGATTAAATACACTCTGCAGAGGTAGCGCACTGTACCCACACCACGGAATCCATGGCCTCGCACTCCCATTAGGGTGGACCAACGACATTCCGGTAGAACCCCTTCATTACCATGACACTCTCCTAGGTGGCCCCGTGTCTACCAAAGACACCAACGACCACCGTCGTGGCAAAACATAAATGGTCCCAAATGGGGACAAGGTAACATAACAACAACGGGCACACAAGGTTATGTCTGCTTATCGGGCCAGTGTAACACACGCCCATAACCTTCCCTCGTTGGAGGCGCCGACCAGAGGCATGAGAACGAACCGAATAAAGGCCTTCCCACAAAGGCAAATGTGGTTGCCCTGGGGAAAAACTCGATTCAGTGGCACCATGACCCGATCAACGATATGTTCAACTTGAGTTATTATCAGGTTCAACTTAAAGTAAAAATAACCGGTGTCATGATATGCCGTGAAAATGCAATCATATAACATGCATCACTTATCATTGAAAAATAATGGATCAACTATATCAAGCACTAACCATACATATCAGAAACTCATAACACTTTTTTGGTTATATTTATTCAGCAAACTTAACCATGACAATAACTTAGTATAATTCTTTTCTCACTCAAGAAAATATTAACCCAAACTAATTCTTTTTCATAAACAAATTATTTCTTCATAATCAAATATTACTTCTAATGGCTTAAACTAACTTAGTTAGCTTTAACCTTCTGTAAACAAAACATATCAACATAAACAAGCATTCAACAGAATAAATATATATTTATTTTAGTGATTTAAATGCATGAACTAAATCATTCCTTAAGTTGAAAAAATCACAAATATTGCAATGGCACCGTGAAAATGTTGCTGTGGCTTGCCTTAGTGCAGATGAGGTTCACACTCCTCCTAGTGATCCTCAAGACAATCTTCACCTTCTGAAAACAATTAAAAACATAAAAAGAAAACATCAAGAAACACTCTGAAATTCATCGGAAAATCTAGAGAGCAGTGAAAAATCTCATTTTTGGTGTTCTGCTAGATATTTTCATTAAGAACACAATGCAAAAAGAATCAATTCATTTGGACTTATGGTAGTTGTGGGTGTTTGAAGTTCTCTGGAATAATTTGAATTTGATTTAAATAAAAACAGAACGGGGGGGGGGGGTGACGTCGAAGATGTAAACCCGTGGGGCGCCACCACTCGTACCGCTTCGTGCGCGGCCAGAGTGGCTGACAGCGGGCCTCGCTGGTTAGGTGCGAGGGAGGGGAGAAGGGAACACAGCACGGCGGGGCTCCACCGGAGCACACGCCGGCGAGGAGGGCATCTTGGCCGGAGCTAGAGGGATAGATCGATAGAGAAGACCGAGGCACACCAGCCCGTGTACCGGTAGATGAGCTAGGGGTGGTCGGACAACGTCGGAACGAGCCTCTCCAGCGGCGGCAGAGAGCAGAGGTCGCCGGAGTTTGAGATGACGGCGACCAGAGGCTGCACCAGTGGCTCCAACCGGGTCGGATGGCACCACTGAAGCACGGCGGAGGCTATGGAAGAGTAGCTTGAGCTTGGGAGGGACTGGAACGGTGGGGGCGAACCGAGGGGATCGTCGGCAAGCTCGAGCTCGAGGACTGTGGCCCGAGGCCTGCCCGGCCGGGCTACCGCTTCCTACGGTCTTATGGAGTGTGTGAGGTGGGTTTGTGATGTTCGAGAGGGCTGGGGAGGGATGGATTTATAGGCGAGCGAGGTGAGGGGTTCGGGCTCCGCCGGAGGACACCTGGACACGGCGCCCAGCGACGAACTGCGTCAGTGAGCGAGGGGGAAGGTGACGCAGCTCACGCAGGCACTGTGAGAGGGTGGCGACGAGCACAGGAACGATGGGGTAGCGACGAACACAGTGCGTGGCGCACTGTTCTGTTGGCCGGACCGCGCCCGTGCTTGCTGCGGTGAGCTCCGGCATCGGCAAGCGCCAGATGGGAGTTAAGGGAGTAGAGACGATGATGGTGGCGAGGTTTGCAAGGTGCGACAGTCGGGGAAGCGAGCACGCGACGCACAGAGCACTTGGCGGCACTCAGAGCGTGTCGGCTAGCATGCTGGCACCATGCGCACGCGTGGTCACCGCGTGCTCTTCGGCATAGAACCACGGCTGGCCCCAATTTCATGTCTGGCGTGTAGTCCTTAGTGGTTAGGGTTGTGCCAATGCTTTGAGTCGAGCTTAGGTGTTGTAAGTTGGAGTGTTACTTCCTGGTAAGTTTCTGGACAGTAACTTTGAGAGTTAACTATGGCCAAACTAGTATGAGTTGAGAGCTGAACTTTGGAGGCTAGCAATCATCTAGGAAGGTAGTGATGCACAAGAAAATTCAGCAGCATTGGAGCAAGTAAAATGGCAGTTGCTGTAGAAACTACCATTTCTGTCCAGAACAGAAAATATTTTCTGTAGCAAAAATATTCCAAAAAGTGATGCAATATTTTTTGCTCAGAAAGGTGCCCTAGGGTTCAAAGAATATTTGGTAATTTTCTTAGATTTTTGTGGGCAAGAAAAATTGGGGTTGCTTTGGAGCACAAGTGGCTGGTTAGGGTTTTGGAGGAGAAAAATAATTTTTTTCATTTAAGAAAAATATTCATAATATTATTTTGAGGTTGACCAGAGAAGAAATTATGGCTAGTGAGAGAAATGAGTCACTTGGGTGAAAATCAAGGTGATGCCGAAGTGTTTAAGTCCAACTGAAATGATCCAAAACTCGAAATTCAAATCAAAACCAAGTAAAAATTAGAAAAAGAAGAGAGGGCAAAAACCAGGCTGTCACAATACACTAGGATGTGTACACTTTCTATGTGCACTTAGCATTTTAACTATTTATTTAGGAATAATAATAATTTTGGAAAAGAGTTTAATTCTTTGAAAATTCATATAAAATTATCCGTAACTCAGATGAAAATAATTTATATATGAAAATTACTCAGAAAATATAACGATTCCGAATACGCAATTTGTTCATCTGTCACATGCCTCTAACATGATAAAAATGGATCATTTCCCGCCAATTCATGTGTGCGAAAAATGGAAACGTCGGGAAACATTCATAGATGTTTTCCCGCTTCGTCTGTATCACTAAGCACTGTGTTTGGTCACCGCTAGCACTGCAGATTGCCATGTCATGCATCGTGATGCATCTGTTTGCTTTATACTTATTGTTTCTTCCCCTTCTTCTCCCCGGTAGAACCCGAGACTGCCGGCGACCCCCAGTACAACTACAGTGTTGACGACCCCTCCTTCTCGACAAAGCTTCCATGCAAGCAAAACCCCCTTGATAATTTCGATACCGCCTAATCTTTCCCTCTACTGCTTGCATTAGAGTAATGTTACAACTATTGTCTTACCGGTTGATCCTATGTTGTTGCATCGCCTGTCCTCGCTACTGTTGTTGATACTTTTACATGTTATCCTAAATGCTTAGTATAGGTATGCTAGTATTCCATCAGCGGCCCTACATTCTTGTCTGACTGCCATTCTATACTATTGGGTCGTGATCCCTCCGGGAGGTGATCACGGGTATATATATATATATATATATATATATATATATATATATATATATATCTATATATATATATATATATATATACACACACACATAATATACATGATAAATGTTATGACTAAAGTCGGGTCAGCTCGTAGAGTACCCGCGAGTGATTCACGGACTTGGGGCTGAAAGGACATTTCTCCCGGCGGCCTCGTGAGTGATTCTTTGTGGCGGAACAATAGGGCAGGTTGGGACACCTAGGAGAGAGGTGGGCCCGGTACCTGGTTGTTGTCCGTGGTTACTTCAAAATAACACACTTAACGAGACTGGGTATTTGATATGAGTTGGTCGTTGACCTATACACACTAACCGGCACGCGGGAACAGTTATGGGCACTCGGCGTCGTACGTTTTCTGAAAAGCTCTTCGGACGTCAGCGATTGAGAGGAACGCACCTGAGTGGTCCGCGTAAGCACCTGCCTTGTATGAGGAGGTAGCCAGGACTGATCCCGGCCATCCACACAACATGCAGGAGTGCAAAGGGCAATGGGCCCAAGACCCCTGCGCACTTAGGATGTAGACCGGCATGTTATCCTCTCTGTTGAGCCTAGGTAGGACTATGACGTGTTGATTTTCCTAGGCCAGGCATTACCCAGGGAAGTTTGTCCGGCCAGAGTAATCGAGCATGTTAATGTGGTGCACCCATGCAGGGAAGTAAGCAATTTGAATAGCCTTGTACATGGTAACAGGACGACTTGGATTTGTATTCCGACCTCTACAACTGGAACCAGATACTTCATAAAACACACCCAGATAAGTGACAGGTACAACCCGGTGACCACTCTCTCACAGGGAGACGAGGAGAGGATCTTCGGGTAGGATTATGCTATACGATGATACTTGTTACCATTCCAGCTACTCTCTTCTACTTCTTCAAGATGGTGGCTGCCAGAAGACATGGTCTTTGATAAGACTAGCTTCTCCCCCCTCATTCTGGCATTCTGTAGTTTAGTCCAAAGATACTACCCCTTTATTGATATCAATGCATATGTAGTGTAGATCTGATGTAAGTCTTGCAAGTACTTTGGATGAGTACTCACGGTTGCTTTGCTACCTCTTTTCCCCTATACCTGATTGATGCGATCAGATGGCAGATCCCAGGAGCCAGATTCCACCACCGATGACTACTACTACCCCGACGGTGCCTACTACTACGTGGAATCCGCCGACGACCAGGAGTAGTTAGGAGGCACCCAGGCAGGAGGCCTTGCCTTTTCGACCGTTGTTGCTTTTGTGCTAGCCTTCTTAAGGCAGACTTGCTTACTTTATATCTGTACTCAGATAATGTTGCTTCCACTAACTCGTTTGTATTCGAGCTTATGTATTCGAGCCCTAGAGGCCCCTGACTTGTAATATAAAGCTTGTATGCCTTTAATTTGTGTCTAGAGTTGTGTTGTGATATCTTCCCGTGAGTCTCTAATCTTGATCATGCACATTTGTGTGTATGATTAGTGCACGACTGAATCGAGGGCGTCACAAGTTGATATCAGAGTTGACTGCCTGTAGGAACCCCCTTTCAAACTCCTTGGCCATAGTTGAGTCCAGTCCTTGAAAAACTTTGACTAAGATTTTTGTGTGGCTTACGGGCTCACATCACAAATGGGTGGTATTAGGATATTTTATTCCTCATCTTTACTCTGGGATTTTGATCTCTCTTTCATTCGGGTTAAAGATTTTGCTAACTCTAAGTCTAGGTTCACATAACTACCTCCTCCGGAGAGCCCCTCATTCCAGATGATCGCTTGCTTCAGCAGAAGATTCTAAAGATACTCTCTGATGTTCTCCCGAGAACTTGTGCTCATCGCTTTTGCGATTCCCTTCTGATGGAGTTCTGGATTTGGGGGTCCTTATGTGTCCGGCCTATTCCATATGGGTCGGAATAATGGGCCGTGAAGATACAAAGCGTAAGGCCCCCCGTGTCCGGATAAGATTCTCCTATGTGTGGATGGCAAGATTGGTGTCCTGATATGTAATTTCCTTCCTCTATGAACCGACTCTGTACGACCCTAGGCCCCTCCGTTGTGTATATAAACTAAGGGTTTAGTCTGTAGAGGCTATCATAATTCACATAGGCTAGATAACCAGGGTTTAGCCTTTACCATCTCGAGGTAGATCAACTCTTGTAACCCCTATACTCATCTAAGACAATCAAGCAGGAGGTAGGGTTTTACCTCCATCAAGAGGTCCCAAACCTGGCTAAACATCGTGTCCCCTTTGTCTCCGGTTACCTTCGATCCTCAGACGCACAGTTCGAGACCCCCTACCCAAGATTGGCTGGTTTTGACACCGACATTGGTGCTTTCATTGAGAGTTCCTTTGTGTTGTCGATGGAAGGATCGATGGCTCGTCTTGTCATTAATGATGACATTACTTCTGGAAGCGCTCTAACTCCAGGACAGGTCCTCTAGCTCGGCGGTTTTACCATGGGCGCTCACACGGTCGTTAAGCCAGCGCCGACCCTCACAATCGCCAAACATCATCTCAGCATCAGCCTTGAACACTTCGAAAAGATGGATTCGGCAGATGTCTCATCATTGAACGAGCTGCTAGATCGCATCACCCCCTGGGAGTCACAACAGACTATGATCGGATTGGGCTTAAACCTGATCAGAGGGAAATCAAGTCCCCACCGATCACCCATCTGGTAGCGGTCATTGAGGAACGAGCTGAGAGCACTTCTCCCCCTAAGTTAAGCACTAGCTATGTTCGGATTTTCGAGCCCTGCGAGCCGGATACCCATCCTCAGGAAGAGACTTCATGTCCCCCGAACATGGGATCAGACATTAAGCCCGGAAGCCTTCAAGACCTTGCTGATCCTGAGCTGGTGACCTTGGAGATTCTTCAAACTCTGGATCCAATCGTGGGTCAGGGTTCGGATTTTAGCCCGCCCACCCACCACAAGCAATATTCCCCAAGCAATTCTGGGCCTCCAAACATATGTGACCTATTGTATGTACAACAACAACCTCAGGAAACGGTCCATCACTCCTGGTCCAGATTCCTCCTTATTAAAAACAAGATTAAAGATTGTTGCGATGACGACGCGGTTTCAGTATTTTGCCATAACTGTATGGACAAGGGAATTCTCAACACCCTTAACCGCCGCCGCATACAGCACTTCACAGACTTGACGCACATAGTACAGAAGTACTGTGCGATGGAAAGCACATGGAAGGCCCAGACAGCTCGGTGGGAACCCCCTGCCTTTAAGCAAACCACCGTACGGGCAAAATGGATGCACCCTTAAGAAACATCCGACAACATGCCCGTTGACAAGAAAAAGAAACCTTTCACAAGATATAGAACCGTCCTTGATGAACTACTCGACAAGCCCTGTCAGATACATACAACGCCGAGCACCGAACCAACGCATAGCTTTCACGCATGTTGGGAACTCCAGCAAGTGGCTAAGAGCGGCGAGGCTATCCTCACCAGTACTACTCCTGAGAAGTATTCTACGAAGGATCATGATGCCAACGTCTTTACGGTCTTCGAGTCCTTTTCTTCAAATAATCGGCATAAACGGGCGCTCCGCAACCTCGCCAAAGTCAACCAAGTAATTGTAATGAACCCTTGGAGCGATACGACCATAACTTTCGCCACCGCTGACGAACCAAGGGCCCGATTAGTCCGAGCACCAGCCGCCTAGGTATTAAACCCAATTGTGGATGACTTTCGACTTACGAAAGTGCTCATGGATGGAGGTAGCGGACTTAACCTCATCTATGAAGATACGCTCGAAAAAGTGCAAATGGACAAGAGTCGTGTCGAGCAAAGAAGTACCACCTTTCGAGGTATTATCCCCAGCTGGGAAGCACGATGCTCGGGGAAAATTAAACTCGATGTAGTATTCAGCAGGCCTGATAACTACAGGTCCGAAGAGTTGCTCTTCCACGTGGCCCCTTTCAATAGTGGATACCACGCCCTTTTGGGGCGGGATGCCTTCGCACGCTTCCAAGCCATACCCCATTACGGGTACATGAAGCTTAAAATGCCAGGGCCCAACAGAGTAACCACTATCACCAGTGATCCGGATATAGCACTCCGTGCTGAAAACAAAATCACTATCACCAGTTTCTACTTTGACTTGCTTAGGAGGTGTATAAGTTCTAATATTGCTTTTACGAACCACAGTTGAAGTTTTAGCATGATCCTTTATTCTAGCAGGGAAAGGTGGTTTCTCAACATAAGAGGTAGGAACAATAGGATCATTATAAGTGATAGTCTTTTCTTCAACTTTAATAGGTGCAGCTACTTTTACTTCTATGGGAGGATGATATTTAAACCACCTCTCCTTGCGGAGATCAACATAAGTAGCAAAAGATTCACAGAAAAAAGCTACTATCTCAGAGTCAAGTCCATATTTAGTGCTAAACTTACGGAAAATATCAGTATCCATAAAAGATTTAACACAGTCAAACTTAGGTGTCATACCTGACTCCTTACCTTCGTCGAGGTCCCAATCTTCAGAGTTGCGTTTAATTCTATCCAATAAAATCCATTTAAATTCAATAGTCTTCATCATAAAAGAGCCAGCACAAGAAGTATCGAGCATGGTGCGATTGTTATCGTAAAGCCGAGCATAAAAATTTCAAGAATTGTCACTCTTGAGAGCTCATGATTGGGGCATGAACATAACACTGATTTAAGCCTCCCCCAAGCTTGAGCGATGCTTTCTCCTTCGCGAGGCCTAAAATTATATATATAATTGCGATCATGATGAACAAGATACATAGGGTAATATTTTTGATGAAATTCCAATTTCAATCTTTTATAGTTCCATGATCTCGTATCATCACATAGCCTATACCATGTCAATGCGTCTCCCTTCAAAGATAAAGGGAAGACCTTCTTCTTAACAACATCATTGGGTATACCTGCAAGCTTAAATAGTCCACAAACTTCATCCACATAGAGTAGATGTTCATCAGGATGCTTTGTTCCATCTCCGTAAAAGTGTTAGCTAGCAGTTTTTCCATCATACGAAGGAATTTCAAAAGGAGTTTCATTTTCAATAGGTTCAGTAGGTTGAGGAGAAACTCTTTGCTCTACTGGACGGGGTGAAGATACCCCGAACAAGCCCCTCAGAGAATTACTTTCCATAGTAACAAGTGACATTTCAAAAGGAGTTTCATTTTCAATAGGTTCAGTAGGTTGAGGAGAAACTCTTTGCTCTACTGGACGGGGTGAAGATACCCCGAACAAGCCCCTCAGAGAATTACTTTCCATAGTAACAAGTGACGATGAAATTTCAGCACACTATATAAATTTTTCCTTACCAAATTCCACCTACCAAAGGCGCTACACTCCCAAAGAACGGCGCTTTAAAAGAGTCTTGATGACCCACAAGTATAGGGGATCTATCATAGTCCTTTCGATAAGTAAGAGTGTCGAACCCAACGAGGAGCAGAAGGAATGATAAGCGGTTTTTAGCAAGGTATTCTCTGCAAGTACTGAAATAAGTGACAATTTTGTGATAAGATAAATTGTAACGAGCAACAAGTAACAAGAGTAAATAAAGTGCAGCAAGGTGGCCCAATCCTTTTTGTAGCAAAGGACAAGCCGGAACAAACTCTTATAATAGGAAAAGCGCTCCCGAGGACACATGGGAATATCATCAAGCTAGTTTTCATCGCATTCATATGATTTGCGTTCGGTACTTTGATAATTTGATATGTGGGTGGACCGGTGCTTGGGTGCTGTTTTTACTTGAACAAGCATCCCACTTATGATTAACCTCTATTGCAAGCATCCGCAACTACAACAAAAGTATTAAGGTAAACCTAAGCATAGCATGAAACATATGGATCCAAATCAGCCCCTTACGAAGCAACGCATAAACTAGGGTTTAAGCTTACATCACTCTAGCAACCCATCATCTACTTATTACTTCCCAATGCCTTCCTCTAGGCCCAAATAATGGTGAAGTGTTATGTAGTCGACGTTCACATTACACCACTAGAGGCTAGACAACATACATCTCATCAAAATATCGAACGAATACCAAATTCACATGACTACTAATAGCAAGACTTCTCCCTTGTCCTCAGGAACAAACGTAAATACTCACAAAGCATATTCATGTTCATAATCATAGGGGTAATAATATGCATAAAGGATCTGAACATATGATCTTCCACCAAATAAACCAACTAGCATCAACTACAAGGAGTAATCAACACTAGTAGCAACCTATTAGCACCAATCCCGGACTTGGAGACAAGAATTGGATACAAGAGATGAACTAGGGTTTGGAGATGAGATGGTGCTGGTGAAGATGTTGATGGGGATTGCCCTCTCCTGATGAGAGGAGCGTTGATGATGATGATGACGATGATTTCCCCCTCCCGGAGGGAAGTGTCCCCGGCAGAACAGCTCTGCCGGAGCCCTAGATTGGTTCCGCCAAGGTTCCGCCTCGTGGCGTGAGTCTCGTCGAAAGGTTGCTTAATGTTTTTCTCATCGAAAGACTTCATATAGGAGAAGATGGGCGTCGGAGAGCCACCGTGGGGCCCACAAGGTAGGGGGCGCGCCCGAGGCGCCCCACCTCGTGAGCGTGGTGTGGGCCCCTGGCCTTCATCTTTGGCGATGATTTTTCTTTATTTATTTTAAGATATTTCGTGGAGTTTAGGGACTTACGGAGTTCTTGAGAATAGGTCTCAATATTTGCTCCTTTTCCACCCGAATTCCATTTGTAAGCATTCTCCCTCTTCATGTAAACCTTGTAAAAATAAGAGAGAATAGCCATAAGTATTGTAATATAACGTGAAATAACAGCCCATAATGCGATAAATATCGATATAAAAGCATGATGCAAAATGGACGTATCACCAACGGATCCAAACAAAACAACATCCATTAGAGCACAGCTGGATCCAACGATCGACGCTACCCTATGAGCGTTCCTACACGAAAATTGGGACATCTTCGCCTGGCATCCTTCGGACATGCCCGGAATCCCACGAAGTCTGGCCAAACATAGCCTCAACATAATAAAGGGGTTCAAATTAGTCAAGCAAACGCCGCGGCACTTTTCTGAGACCAAATGACAAGCTATGGGCGAGGAGCTAGCCAAACTACACGAGGTCGGGTTCATTAGAGAAATCAAGCACCCGGACTGGCTAGCCAACCTGGTCATGGTGCCGAAGAAGGATAAATCCTGGCGCCTCTGCGTCGATTTCAAAGACCTCAATAAGGCTTGCCCTAAGGACCCCTTCCCGTTGCCCCGCATTGACCCAATCATTGATGCGACTGCATGACACGACTACTTGTGTTTCCTCGACGCATACTCCGGATACCATCAAATTAAGATGAAGGAGTCCGATCAGGCCGCAACAACATTTATTACCCCATACGGCCCTTTCTGCTTCAACACTATGCCTTTCGGGCTCAAAAACGCTGGCGCCACTTACCAACGCATGATTCAAACATGCCTGGAATGGCAAAATGGCAAGACAGTGGAGGCATATGTGGATGATGTAGTCATCAAGACTAAACATGTCGAATCATTGGTGGACGATCTACGCCTCACATTCGACAACCTCCGAACATATGACATATGGCTTAATTCGGAAAAATGTGTCTTCGGCGTTCCATCCGGAAAACTACTTGGGTTCATTGTTTCCAATAGAGGAATCGAAGCGAACCCAGCCAAAATTCGAGCCCTGTCACAATTGGCAACGCCAACAGACTTAAAGCAGGTCCAAAAACTAGCTGGGTGCGTGGCAGCCTTGAGCCGCTTTATCTCCAGATTGGGAGAGAAGGCGTTGCCACTCTATCGACTGCTCCGACGCACCGACTACTTCGAATGGACGGATGCGTCTACAGCCGAGTTGGAAGAAATAAAGACTTTGTTAGGAAGCAACCCAATCCTTGCCGCATCAAGTGTTGGTGAGCCTATGTTGCTCTACATATCTGCGACTCACCAGGTGGTGAGCGCCGTACTCGTTGTCGAATGAGAGGAAGTGGGACACAAATTCCTAATCCAGAAACCAGTGTACTATGTATCGGCGGTCCTTACACCATGCAAATCCTGATACCCGCACTATCAGAAGATAGCATATGCGGTCTTCATGGCATCCCGAAAGCTGCGGCACTACTTTCAAGAGTGTTCGATCACAGTGGTATCTGAAGTACCACTCAATGACATCATAAATAATCGGGATGCCACCGACCGCATAGCAAAATGGGCCATCGATCTCTTACCATTTGAAATAACATACAAGCCACGCCGAGCTATTAAATCTTAGGTATTGGCTGACTTTGTCGCCGGGTGGACGGAAGCCGAACTCCCTAAAGAGTACAACACATACTCCAATTGGATCATGTACTTCGATGGCTCCAAAATGTTAGCCGGATTAGGGGTTGGCATCATCTTAACATTCCCTACAGGGTACACAGTTCTCTACGTGTTACAAATCATGTATACAGACTCCAACAATGCGGCCAAATACGAGGCACTACTACATGGTCTCCGAATGGCTGTCTCTATGGGCATACAGCACCTAGAGGTGTGTGGGGATTCGAACCTTGCAATATCCCAAATAAATGGAGAATTCGATGCAAAAGACCCAAAGATGGCAGCATACCGAAACGCCGTACTCAAAATATTAGCTCTGTTTGAGGGGCTCGAGTTCCATCATGTTGCTTGAGACAACAATCAGGCAGTGGACATCCTTGCTAGAATGGGTGCTAAACGCAATTTTGTCCCGCTTAATGCCTTTGTGGAAAGGCTCTTCAAGCCATCCGTGGTATGGCAAGACGAGAGCGGAAATACTAGTCCGGAGCCGATCATACCCCCAGCCGCTGAAGACAATTCTGGTATCGTTGGGGGCTCAGGTATCGAAATGACGCCTTCCACTCATGTAATCATGGCTGTCATTGCTCCATGGACCGAACCCTTCCTGACCTACCTTAATAGGCAGGAACTCCCTGATGACCAGAATGAGGCCCGCCGCATAGTTCAATGCTCTAGGGCCTAAGTTCATGAAGGTGAACTTTACAAGAAAAGTACTATGGAGTACTTCAAAGATGCATCTCCGAAGAGGAGAGACGATAGCTTTTGGCTGAAATACATGCTAGCCTTGGTGGCCATCATGCCGCAGCTCGGGCCCTCGGAAGCAAGGCCTTCCGTACGGGTTTCTTTTGGCCAACGACCCGAGCAAACGCACAGGACCTTGTACAGCGCTGTGTGGGATGCAACTTTTCGCCAATCAAAGTCATATGCGGCCCACCGCCTTAAGAACAATCCCCATCACTTGGCCCTTTGTGGTCTGGGGGCTAGATATGGTCGGACCCCTTAAAGGGGGAAGCTACAAGAAGAAATACTTGCTAGTTATGGTGGATAAATTCACTAAGTGGATAGAGGACAAACCAGTAAAAACGACCGAAGCCGGGCTAGTGATCGACTTTATATTGAAGGAAATATGCCCTAGAGGCAATAATAAAGTTATTATTTTATTTCCTTCTATCATGATAAATGTTTATTATTCATGCTAGCATTGTATTAACCGGAAACTTGATACATGTGTGGATACATAGACAAAAGAATGTGTCCCTAGTATGCCTCTACTTGATTAGCTCGTTGATTAAAGATGGTTATTTTTCCTAACCATAGACATGTGTTGTCATTTGATAAACGGGATCACATCATTAGAGACTGATGTGATGGACAAGACCCATCCGTTAGCCTAGCACTATGATCGTTTAGTTTATTGCTATTGCTTTCTTCATGACTTATACATGTTCCTATGACTATGAGATTATACAACTCCCGAATACCGGAGGAACACTTAGTGTGCTATCAAACGTCACAACGTAACTAGGTGATTATAAAGATGCTCTACAGGTGTCTCCGATGGTTTTTGTTGAGTTGGCATAGATCGAGATTAGGATTTGTCACTCCAATTGTCAGAGAGGTATCTCTGGGCCCTCTCGGTAATACACATCACTATAAGCCTTGCAAGCAAAGTGACTAATGAGTTAGTTATGGGATGATGCATTACAGAACGAGTAAAGAGACTTGCCGGTAACGAGATTGAACTTGGTATGAGGATACCGATGATTGAATCTCCGGCAAGTAACATACCGATGACAAAGGGAACAACGTATGTTGTTATGCGGTTTGACCGATAAAGATCTTCGTAGAATATGTGGGAGCCAATATGAGCATCCAGGTTCCTCTATTGGTTATTGATCGGAGATGAGTCTCGGTAATGTCTACATAGTTCTCGAACCCGTAGGGTCTGCACGCTTAACGTTCGATGACGATCGGTATTACGAGTTTATGTGTTTTGATGTACCGAAGGTAGTTCGGAGTCCCGGATGTGATCACGGACATGATGAGGAGTCTCGAAATGGTCGAGACATAAAGAGTGATATATTGTACAATGTTATTTGGACATCGGATGAGTTCCGGGGGTAACCGTATAAATATCGAAGTGCTGGAAGGGTTATCGGAACCACCGGAGAAGTAATGTGCCTTATTGGGCTAGGGGAGAGAGAGAAGGGTTGCCAAGGGCTGGCCGCGTGCCCCCCATGGTCCTAGTCTGAATTGGACTAGGGGGACGGGCGGCGCCCCCTCCTTCCTTCTCTTTCCCCCTCCTTCCTTCTTCTCCTAGTAGGACTAGGAAAGGGGGGAGTCCTACTCCTACTAGGAGGAGGATTCTTCCCCCCTTGGCGCGCCTATGAGGGCCGGCCTCCCCCTCCCTCCTTTATATAGTGGGGAGGGGGGCACGCTAGAAGACATCAAAGTTGATCTTAGCCGTGTGCGGTGCCCCCCTCCAAAGATTTCCACCTTGGTCATATCGTTGTAGTGCTTAGGCGAAGCCCTGCGTCGGTAACTTCATCAACACCGTCACCACGCCGTCCTGCTGACGGAACTCTCCCTCGGCCTCAGCTGGATCAAGAGTTCGAGGGACTCCACCGAGCTGAACGTGTGCAAATCACGGAGGTGTCATGCGTTTGGTACTTGATCGGTTGGATCGCGAAGACGTTCGACTACATCAACCGCGTTACTAAATGCTTCAGCTTTTGGTCTACAAGGGTACGTGGACCCTCTCTCCCGCTCGTTGCTATGCGTCACATAGATAGATCTTGCGTGATTGTAGGTAAATTTTTTGAAATACTGCGTTCCCCAACAGTGGCATCTGAGCCAGGTTTATGCGTAGATGTTATATGCACGAGTAGAACACAAAGAGTTGTGGGCGATAATAGTCATCCTGCTTACCAGCATGCCATACTTTGATTCAGCGGTATTGTTGGATGAAGCGGCCCGGACCGACATTACGCGTACGTTACGTGAGACTGGTTCTACTGACGTGCTTTGCACATAGGTGGCTGGCGGGAGTCAGTTTCTCCAACTTTAGTTGAATCGAGTGTGACTACGCCCGGTCCTTGTTGAAGGTTAAAACAACAAACTTGACAAAAAATCGTTGTGGTTTTGATGCTTAGGTAAGAACGGTTCTTGCTAAGCCCGTAGCAGCCACGTAAAACTTGCAACAACAAAGTAGAGGACGTCTAACTTGTTTTTGCAGGGCATGTTGTGATGTGATATGGTCAAGACGTGATGATATATAAATTGTTGTATGAGATGATCATGTTTTGTAACAGTTATCGACAACTGGCAGGAGACATATGGTTGTCGCTTAATTGTATGAAATGCAATCACCGTGTAATTGCTTTACTTTATCACTAAGCGGTAGCGATATTCGTAGAAGCAATAGTTGGCGAGACGATAACTGTAGCGACCCGACCTCAGACGGCCAAATCTCTGTGCTTAAGTGTCATCCCTGGATCGGTATGCTGACACAGACAATACTCGAGGATTTATAACAGAGGTAAATCACATGTATAAAGTAACGTAAATTCTATTACCTCAATCCATATAGCGGAAGTAACAACAAAGTTGTGGAATCCCATCAACACCAACGACAAAGTTGAGTGTAGACATCGTAATCCTAACGTATCACTTACTCGTCGTATGATTCCTGCAACATGAGACGTTGCAGCTATGTAGGTCAGTACATTGAATGTACTGGCAAATTCACACTGTAGAGCAATGCTGACTAATGGCTATCACTACATGCATATTTGGCTGGTGGAAGCTCTAAGTTTAATTTTGCATAAAGCCAATTTTTCCCTACAGCAATGGAATATATTTTATTTAACTACAGAGTTGGTTGATAAATATTGAGAAGGTTCCTCCATTTCAATCCCAAAATAATAACCCTTAACCCAATCAAATTAATTAAATAAAATGTTGAGATCAACAAGATAATCCAAGAACCAGATAATCAAGATGTCCGTAAATCAGGGACACTGATAACCATGATTAGTTTTTACACTCTGCAGAGGTTTGCGCACTTTTCCCCACAAGACTCGATCTCCTCTGCTGAATTTCTCGCACTACATGTGGTTTGAGAAACGGATGACCGAGACACAGTCTTTCAGAAGCATTAACTCTAACCCTGGGTAGACAGTACCAACCTACATCCCCTACATCTGCTAGCCTACCACTGGAAGAGGCCATGCAACTTACTCAACTATGCTAGAGCCCATAATAGCTTGTGGCTGCACATGGAAGTTTCTAGCATTAATAATCTTATGATCCCTTTGAGCTTGTGTGGCGAACCATAGGATGATCACACGTGTCCTCCGGGATATCCTAGGACAACACTGGATTCTCCAGGTGCCCGGGCAAACCACTGGGTGTTCCAGGGTGCCCCTACCAATCCACCCAGATGTGTATTAAAGTAGCCACCTTAAGTTAAACCTTAGTTAACAATAATCTCTCACATCTTTCATGAATTCTCTCAAACCAATCCACATCTACGAGTATAGCATAGCAGTATAAGCATAACATAGTAGTAACTCCCACGGTTTGAATTCATAACAATAGGTCCCTACCTGATCAACTACTTCTTAGTACCGACATGTTATCAAGTCCTAACCCTGCATTGTTTGAGGCTTGAAACTATTGCATAAAAACTGGGTAATAAAGGGATATTGTCAAAGTGTGAACTTGCCTTGTACTGTTGATGAAGATGAGACACACTCATAACTCTTGATAGTTCTACTCATCACACTCCGTTCAATCAATCGTAAGCAATCAATAGTAACCACACACAAGCAATTACTCAAAAGATCGAGAAGATCGAAGAAGACAATTCGGAAAACATCAAAACCAAGCAAATAACTCTTGCAACATAAAACAATTTCTAACATTGCCAAAATTAGGTGAAAACCGCCTTATCAGAAAGTTTAGGTCAGGAGCTTCGATTTGCAAAAAGAATCAACTAAATCGAAGTTATAAAACTCAAGTTATGATCAAACGAAATTAAAAAACAAATCTGTTCGAATTCAAATTTTAAAACTGTCAAAAATATGTTTGAGTTCTTTTACTAGATAGAGGGGATCATAATGAAGAATTGGGCGTTGGTTTGGTTGGATTTGGACAAACGAGTGAAAAGTAACGAAGGTTTGAAGATTAGGGACTAATCTGTAAATATAATATTCATGGATGGGTCCCTGGCCGAAAATTAAAATAAAAACGAAAAGTCTAACGAGCGAATGCTCACTACGGAACCCTAACAAATGAAAAGTTTGCTAAACAGAACTAACGAATGAACGTTCGTTAGATTAGGAAAACAGCGAACGCGTAAACGTCGTTGGATCTTGATCCGACGGACGGAATCGAGGCTAGGGTTTACCGAAACTCCGGCGAGGTCAGCGTATTCCGGCGAGTCGGCGGACGGCGTCGGCGGCAGCTCTGCATGCGGCGTCTTGGAGGCGGCAGCGGCATGAGGCAAGGCTTGGCGTCGATCGGTGTCGGCGGCGGAGAAGCAACGTCGGCGGCGTGCAGCGAGGAGGAGAGGAGAGAGAGGCCGGGATCCGCTTTTATAGGAGAGGAGGGCGAGGGTGGCGTGGTGAAGGGGGCAGAGGAGGCCGGAGGCGGCACAGCGTCCATGGCGGCGCTCTCGTGCGGGAGCCGGTCTCCCGCAGTGGCTCGGGGATAGCAGCGTGACACGGGCTGGGCCGCGGCCTGTTGGGCCGGCCCAGTTCGGCGGCGGAGGAGAGTTAAAAAAACATTTTCCAGACAAACAAAGATAATAAAACCGAGTAAATAAAAATATTATATAGGCATATAATATGTCAAAAATTTCAGAAAAAGATTTTCTACTAACTATTTTTTCAAGCTCAAATAAAATATACAAAAATTCAAATAAATCAAACAGTGCTACTGATCTAATAAAATCCAATAAAAAATCATTTCAAATATGCCAAAATTAATTCAAATTTGTTTCTCCCCAATTTTCTGATGTAGGGAATCATTTTACCCTATTTTCCATATATTTTATTTTTGGAGAAAAATAATTTGAATAAAAGCCAAATAACTCCAAATTGAAAATAATTTTTAAAATGGATTTTCAATTTGATTCTTCGAGACTCCCAACTCATATTTCATATGTTTTGAAGAATTCATTTTATCTTCTCTGATGAAAATCATTGTGTTGCTTAGAGTTTCTGAATTTGAAATATTTCAAATGAAATTCAAATATTTTCAACACCCCTTTACATTTAAATAAAAGGAAGAAGTCATGTCATCTTCTCTCTAGGGTTTTGTATTTGAAAAGAATTTGAATTCACGGAGATCATAAATGCAAAATGAAAGTTTGAGAAAGTCCTTTTATTCCCTCTCATTTAACTTTCAATTAGTTTCAAATTTCACTCAATTTCACTCAATCAATCACACAACAATCAAACGATGTCACATCCCAGTTAGACCATGCATTAGGGTGTGCATCATGTTTAAATTTCATTTGAATTTGAAATGGGGAAGACAGGAAACCCCAGAACCCCTCTTAACTCAAATAGGGTTTACTAAAAATTATTTCAATGAACCTGAAATGCCCTTCAAAATGCTCATCATCTTTGCTTTGGTTCAGAGCCTATGTCAAAAGTGGTGCATCATTTTCTAGGTCATCCAAAGGTCCTTGGATTAATTCATAAGTTTTTGAACTTGAGCATTTCAAATTATATAAAATATTTTAAATGTCCAAAAATTGCCAAACCAAAATGTTTCATGTTGGAAATATTCCAACAAGGGACCAAGAGCATTTTGGTGAATTTTAAAACTGTTTTGGTATTTTAGAAAACCCCACAAAGTTGCAGAATATTAGAAAATAAATAAAAGCAGGAAAAAGACTTACCCGACGCCACCTACTCGGCCCACTGGCCCAGCCAGCCGGCGCCCATTGTAGCTTGGCTCGGCTTGACGAGCAACCAGTGCTTTCGGCCAGGCACCGCATGGGTGCCACGCACTGTCGCCGCCTCGCCGCTCCCTCGCCCAGCCGCGGCGTGGATCGCCCTCCTCCTCTCCCCGAACCCCTGGACACCCCCTCTCCTCACGGTCCCTCTCCATCGTGCTCCCGCTCTTGGCCCGCCCAGCCGCCATCGCTCATCGTGCAACCGTGCTCCCGCCGTCCGTGCTCCTCCTCCTCACCATGTCCAGGAGCTCCACGACTCCACTACCCCGAACCAGCCGAGCCCCGCTCGCTCTAGTGCCCGAGTCCACCCCACCGAGCCTCGTGGGAGTTCGCCGTCACGGAGATCCCTTTCAACGCCGCCCGACGCTCCGGTTCGTCCCGACCTCGACGAGAGCTTCTCTGGCGTCGCCCGTGAGCCCATCTACCTCCCCTTCCCTCTCTCTCTCTCGCTCTCGAGCAGCGTAGCAACCGAACCAAGCTCACCTGCACCGGCCGTGGAGTTCGTCACGACGTGCTCCGGTCACTCTCCGACCACCTCGTGGTGTCCATCACACTCACCGCACCCCATGGGGTCTAACCGTACACTCCCGCACCTCACCGACCCCTCTAGCCCAAGTTCATCTTGGTCAACCCCGGCCGCCGCTTAGCTCGTCGCCGGCGCCAACTCCGCCACCCGACCCCAACCGGCTCCACCAATGTACCGCGGCTTGCACCTGACTATCCGTAGCCACCCTCCGCGACTCATTTGGTCACCGGAATCACCAAAAGCACTTCCTCCGCCGTCGGGCTCGCCCGGCGGCTAGTCGCCCGGTGCAGCCGACGTGGACCTTGACCACGTGGGCCCGCGTTGACTCGATGAGTCAGCGATGATGGGGCCCGATCACGCTAACTAAATAGGTTAGTTTTAATTAAACATTAGTTAAGTTAATTACCCCGACACGCGGGACCCACTGTCGGGTTTGACCTGGGCGTCTCTGTTGACCACGGCGTCATCTTGACGCATGGTCGACGCATTAATCTAATTTATTGATTTATTCTAATACTGTATATTCAATAATATTATTCAAATTTGTAATGATTATAACTTTTAATCCGTAAGTCCAAATGCAAAGATTTATATATGAAAAATGTTCAGAAAAATCCATTCTATCCATTGGTACAGGTTTCATGCATGTTAAAACAAGTTAACCTTGCTGTTTAACCAGAATAAGATAATGCACCTTTAGGGCTATTTCAAATGAGCTATCATTTGAATCTTTGATTCAAATGAGTTCATCCCCTATTATTTCAGCTTGCATTAGGCCAACACACATCCATATTGCCATGTCATAGCATGCATCATATTTTTGCATATTGTCATGTGTGTTTACTTTCGATATGCTTTTTCGTGATAGGTTACGCCCCGAGGCTAACCTCGACTATCCATCTGAAGGGCGATTACTCTACCCCGTTCCATCGTGCAAGCAACTCATTGATCATTCCGATACAAACCCATGTTCTAGCTTACGCTCTCGTTTACTGCATTAAGACAACGCGATTCAAGCTGTTGTGTCTTGCGGTAGTTGAACCCACTTCCTTTGCATGACTGTCATTGCCACGATAACTAGATGAAACCCACTAGTATGTGTAGGAGTTGATTGAGCCATGTTTGTGATTCCTACCATGCTATGCTTGCTATGCTTAGAGTTGTGTCAGTCCGGCTCATCGGGATGATGAACTGGAGTGAAAAGTTGTGTCGAGTTCGAGAGTGAAAGTGTTGAACACGGTTTGGTAAAGGTATCGATGAGAGGCCATGTAGGAGTACATGGTGGGTTGTTTCATTGAAGCCGTCCATAAGAACCGAGATCTGTGTTTGTGATCCATGAAAGCAGTTACTACCACGCATTGGGATCCTTAATTGACCCTCTCGGCTTCTTAACCACTCTTGTCCTTAGTCAGGGAGTTGCAAGTAGTTTACGGTGTTTGTAGCATCTTTGGGGGGCCGCATAAGACCGTAGGGGTGGGTTGTGTTGCGGTAGGCACCGTGGCCCGATGTACCGATTAAGCTCTTTGGTGTCTCGGGAACCCTGTACACATCGTTCGGGGCCGTATGGGAAACCTCGGCCGGACTCCTGCGGATGGAACCGAATAGGCGATAAACCTGGACTTGGGACTTGTGTGTTTAGGTAGGCTGTGGCCGACACCCACGTTGGGCTTCCGCTTGAAGGTTGCCGAGTACATGTCGTGGTAAACGGCGGTAAGTGGTGAGCGTGTGTGAAGAAGTACACCCCTGCAGGTTAATATGATCTATTGAATAGCCGTGTCCACGGAGAAGGACTTCGGGTTACCTATATCGGTTCATAGACAAGTAAATGGATACTACTAAAAGCCTCAAGATAAGTGTGAGTATCGTGGATGGCCCTCTCGTGGGATGACGAGAGAGGATCCACGGTGGAGTATTGTGATGGTGATTAGTGGACTCGTGTGCGACAAATGCTTTTCAAGTGGTGTAACGTAGGATAGCTTAGCCAAGAGTCAAAGCTGGCTTGCTGCAACGAACTCCACCACCTTCTTGAGAATGTGCATGTATGATAGGATTACGTGGTAAGACTTCTGAGTACCTCCGTACTCATGTTTGCTTAATTAATATTTTTCAGAGGACAACACTACCCCTCCGATGGATTCTATGTAGATCTCGACTTGACGAGTGAACTAGCCACCTGTGTGGCGATCTAAGACTTGTGAAGGGCCATTGTAGATAGAAAGGCTCCAACAAGCTTTCTTTCTTTCTAGAGTACGTACTCAGACTAGTTTGCTTCCGCATGTGCTTGTATGATTGTATGACTTGAGTGTTGGGTCATGCGACCCCTATCTGTATGACTATGTTATGTATGGCTCCTCGGAGCCTTTTAAATAAAGTACTTGAGTTGTAGAGTTTTGTTGTGATGCCTTGTTGTATTTACTCATATCGGGCATATTGCGTGTATGATTGAAATGCTTGGTATGAGTGGGATCCGACAAACTAGTTGTTTATCCTTGGCAGCCTCTCATATGGGGAAATGTAGTCTCGTGCTTACGGCGATAGTAGTCCGCTTCTAGCCGGTTCACCGAGTCACGCTAGCCCAAAGACTACTGCTTGGACACTTGATCGGCGGCATGTGTTTCACTTCGTTCCTATGTCCATCCCTTCGGGAAATGTCACGCGGTGGTATTCGAGTCTGCCTAGCACCTTTCTGACCGGGATACCGGAGTCCTGTTAGCCCAAAGTGCTACAGCCGAATATATCGTTGATGACCGACATGCTCGATGTGATTCATGTATGCCTGTCCCCATAGGTTAAGCGCCGCTTTGGGTTCACGACTAGCCATGTCGGCCGGGTTCTTTGTCATGTGGATGCTAGCGACACTATCATATCGTGAGCCAAAAAGGCATAAACGGTCCCGGGCCATGGTAAGGCGACACCCGTGGGAATACCGTGCGTGAGGCCACAAAGTGATATGAGGTGTTACCGGCTAGGTCGATGTGACTTGGAATCGGGGTCCTGACAAACGATCATTCAAATCTATTTATTTAATATAACATTCCAAAATTTAGAATTTTGGGATGTTACAAACCTACCACCCTTAAAATGAATCTCGTCCTCGAGATTCGGAGAGGCTAGCAAGAAATAGGTTAGGTTCAGGGGTCTGCTAAAAAATCCATCAATCATCTCCGGGGGTCTAGGGTGCTACCACCCTTAGAAGCATTGTTAAGGTTCCATCAAAACTCATATACTCCATCCTTATTCTTGATAGTGTCGGTCTTCTCAGATTCTCGGAAAAATTCCTTCTCTGGGCTCTTCCTGTAGTGGCATAACCTTTTCCTCAATTCTTCTGTCCTTTCATCTTGGTAAGGTTCTTACGGATTTGGGTCTTACGAAATGACGATGCAGGCGCCAATACTAACTAACTATTGATATCTCATGGTGGTCAACAATTTATGGTTTCTCCTTGTAACATCCCAAAATTCCAAATTTTGGAATGTTATATTTAATAAATAACTATGCTTGTTGTCTGATTGTTGGTTTGATTGATTGAGTGAAACTGAGTGAAATTTGAAACTTTTGAAAATTTAATGAGAGGGAATGAAATGACTTTCCCAAAACTTTCTCCTTTGCCTTTTGGATCTCAATGAATTCAAATTCATTCCAACACCAAAGCCTAGAGTGAAGATGACATGACTTCTTCCATTTTGAAATGAGTAGGGTTTTGGAAAAGATTTGAATTTCATTTGGGAAGATTTCAAATTCAAAGCTTTATGCAACTCAATGACTTTCATGAGGGAAGATAAAATGACTTCTTCAATTATATGAAATATGAGTTGGAAGTTGAGTAGTATCAAGTTGAAAGTCATTTGAAAGTGCTTTGAAACCCTCTTTCAAAATTTTGAGTTTTGAATTTGAATTCAAACTTTGGCATGTGGGAAACATTTCAAAAAACTATGCACGATAAATACTTGAACCAAAGTATGAGAGGAGCAAACATGACACTCCAAAAATATCAGAAGAAACTATGCCAAAAGTTTTGGAATTCAAATCTGAATTTTATTAGAATTTGAAAAAATGGATTTTTATAAAGTTTGGATTTTGCCTTTGGTAAAATGTTCAAATGAAAGGGAATATTTCCTGATCATTTTGGTATATATATACCCTATATAAAATATTTATAGATATTGTTTTATTTCTGTTTTTGTTTTATTTTAAAAAAATTTAAAAGGAAAACCCCCTCGGGCGCCAGGCCAGCCACCCCAGGCCCGGCCATTGCACCCAGCCTTTGGCCCGGGGCCCTGACCAGCCCAATGAGCCACCGTGGCCCAGCTCCCCTCTCCTCCCCTCGAAAGCGCTCTGGCCACGGCCACCCTTCGCCTCGCCTCTCTCTCTCTCAGCGACCATGGGCCCAGACCCACCCTTCTTCCTCCCCGCCCCACGCCACGCTGCCGCCATTGGATCGCCGGATCGAAGGATCCGGGATGCCGATTCCCTCCCGATCCCCTTCCCTCCCGAAGAGGCCCCCGCCCTATAAAACCCCTCCCCGCACCCGTTCCCCCTCGCCCCCTTGGGACCTCCTCTCCCTCCCGCTCGTGCTCATGGAGCCTGGCACCTCCGCCGCCAAAGTCGCGCCGTCGGCGCCCTAGCCCTCCCGAGCTCCCCGACCCCACCGAACTCCTCACTGGCCTCACGCACTCAAGACGGCGACTCCCGGACCTCCCGGCCTTCAAGCCCCAAGCGCACTTCCGCCGCCGCCGCCGTCGCCGGACTCGAAGACACCGGAGAACTCCCTCCCCCGTCCGATCAAAAATAAACGGCCACGATTAGAACCCCAAGGGGTATCTTTTTATAAAAAGAACCGGCCGGTTCGTCCGGTTTATTAGTTAGGGTTTTAAGTCAATTAGCCGGCCCGTTTTTAGTTTTAACCCGAGGCCCATTTAGACTAAATTACGCACAGGGCACAGTATAGGCCCATTAGGCCTTTTTCTTTTATTTTGATTTTTCTGTTTTAGCAGAATAGTTTCTGTTTTCAAAAATTCATATCTTTTATTCTGTTTAATATTTTTGAGTGATTCTTTTTTTGTTGGATTGCAAATTTTATGTAGTTTTTGTAGAATATATATTTAGCTATGTTAAAAATAATTAAAAATGCTTTAATTTAGTTTTAGTCAGAATAGTAAATCTGCTATAACTTGAGTTAGAAAAATTATTTTTGCATAATTCCTTTTGTCCCAACTTTATTTTAACATTGCCAAACCCTAGAAATTAACTTGGGTATTTTAGGATTAATAAATAATTAGTTTTAGACAGAATCCTCTTAATCCTAATTAATTAACTAGTTCCTGTTTTCCTAATTAATTAATTAGTAAATTAATTTATTTTTAACTTGTGATTAGTTATTCTAGGTTAGTTTCTGTCATTCTAGTAGATGAACTTTTATTTATAATTAATAAAAGTTTTAAATTATTTTTCTTAATAGAAATTGGATTAGGCCTAGAATGAGTTTTATAATAGCTTTTAATTAATTCTTTTTGCTCCTAGTTGCTTAGTGAATCCTTTTCTGTTAAGTTAACCTAAAACCATGATTAGGTTATATTAAGGAATTTTGTTATATAAAAACTATTTTTGTTATTGTTTGGAGTAGGGAAAAACTTTGAGTGGCCTTTATTTGAGTTTTTCTTTTGGATTTGAGTTTTGGTTGTTTGTTGTGTTATGTTACTTTCGTTATGTTGTGTTATGTGATCCTATTGCTATGTGCTTATTATAGTTATTGTTTGCCTCGGTAGAATTTCCGGAGTGCGAAGATTGCTACTACGAAACCCTAGTTTTTTCGAAGATCGTCAACCAGGCAAGTTCACTTTGACCATGCTTTTCTTACCTATGTTTTATTGCATTTAGTGGCATCCTTGCAACCACCCCTCAGTAGTGTTATTGAATCCTTGTAGTTGAGTAGTATGCATGAGGTAGGAACCCATCACCCTGTTACCAAGCCCGGGACGTTATTTGTTTTAATGCTACGCTATAGTAGACGGGGTTTGGTATGAGTGCTCGAGAGTGGTGTGAAGAAGGAGAACTCTACGTCAATGACGACAACTCCATGATGGAATCTGCAAGGACTGCATCTTCAAGACCTCAAGACTTCAAGACTCGAGACAGGATTTTCAATACACACTCTTTGGGTGAAGGGCGGTTGACGGGCACCTGGAGAACCCAGTGGTTGGCGGGATGCATGGAGAAGCGCCATGACATCTTGCGGAAAGCTTCACCCAGACTCAAAGAGACGGAAGAATACTTCACGCCTTGGAAGCTTACCTGCAACCGCAAGTCATTATGGGCTCTGGCTTGGTTGACCTTAGTTGTGACTCTGGCTGGGACGGTACTAGCAGATGTAGAATGACGGTAGGATTGGATGGGTACCGGACAAAGGGTCGAGGAACTCTTTGGAAGACCATGTTTCGGTCATCTTGTTCTCAAACACCACGAAGTGCGAGAACGTAAAGAGAGGGATCGAATCTTGCGGGTAAAGTGTACAAACCTCTGCAGAGGGTTTAAACCTAATCGATTAGCCGTGTCCCGATTCTACGGACAATTTGAGCATCTGGACTTGGATCTATCTCGGAACTCTCAACACCGGATTGATAACTTAATTGTGGGCAACATATGATGAATTTTGGGCTATGAGACATCGGTTGGCGGAACCATGTCATGATAGAAAACTCCATAGTACAGACTTCATTTATTCCTTTGATGTAGGGAAAATAAAATCAGCTTTTATGCAAACAAAACTTAGATACTGAGCCATAAAGCCATATTGCATATAGTATAGTTTTATCATCTGTTTTCTCATATTGTGATCTTGCCGGTACATTCAATGTCTTGACCTACACGGCTGCAACGTATCATGTTGTAGATATTTCCTCGACGAGAAAGAGCAGTGCAGGGTTACGGTCTACACTCAACCTGCCGATGGCGTTGATGGGACTCCACACCCGTTTGATTGTTTCCGCTGAGTATTACGAGGTATATATCAGTTTTACGTTATTTATGCATGTGATTGCACTTTGATATATACATTGATGTACTGTGTGTGCCAAAGATATCGATCGAGGATGGCACAAGAATACGCAGGCTTGACCGTCTGAGGTCGGGTCGCTACACTCCTGCAGGAAATGGGTCTGGGTTGAACCTCACCATATGACCTACGGTTGGCAACGGCTGCCTTGTACAAGGGGAAAATACTTATACCATTCTAAGGTTCAAACAAGGTTTAAATCATCGTCTCTCGACTATGGGTAAGTCACTCAGATTTACCATCCCACATAGCAAGGCGAATAATAAGAGTAAGTCGGTATGGTGATCAATCCATCCCGCACCCAAATCATTACCTTGTATATGGTTTAGCGAGTCTCGTCCTCACAAGCATTGTAGAATTTCTCTTGGCGACGAACTAAGTGCGGATAAATCCATTGGTTCTGCAAGCTAAACAAACATCTATCGTACTTCACAACTCTCAGGTTTTGCGTAAACTCCTATAAGATCGTCAGTCGATAAAATCATAACTTCTTCCAGGGTTTTTCCTTCAGCAAGAATGTGCTTGCTTCTTGGCAGGTCCTGGGGCCTGTGGGTTATGGCCCATCTCATCACTTGTAAACCTTGAACTCATCATTGGGGACAACTGATCATTATTCCAACATCCAGCTTCCTGGAATTATTAAATCCATCCAATTTTACTGTCTCTCTTCCTTCTATTGGTGCCAAACTAATACGTGTTTAGGCAGACTCATCATGGGGTTACAACTGCTCCATATTACCAACATTATACCTCCTTTACGTCCAATAGTTCTTCATACATTCATACTTCTTGCGGTATCCCACATATCGGGATAAAACTCGTACTTATTTTGTCCAAGGTCCACTCCGTGGAATATCAAAAATCCTTTCCAGAGGTCAAGGGTCCTCACAGGGTACTACCACCCTTGAATTGCACAAATTCATCCATAGACCATATTTCTCATATCCTCGAAAATGGTCAAAAATTTTCTTCATAGAGTAAATACTCATAAAATTCAATCAGTACCAACGATGCTAACTTTATTGATTCTCCAATGATTACAATCTCTTGCTTTTCCATTACATGCCTCAACTCACCAGCTTAATATAAAGGAAAATGTTCTCACTACTACTACTACTATACTTCTCACAGACACACCTAATTATCACAAGTCTCCTTCTCCTTGGGATAATCTCTGGCAAAGTGCCCTGCATCATTACAGCAGAAACATATTACTTCTGACAAGTCTCGAGGTTTCCTTGTGGTTACATAGCCTCCTTGGGTCCTCGGCTTCCTTTTAGGGCAAATGCTGAAGTAGTGTCGTGACTCTCTGCACCTAAAACATATGACATGACTCAGGTCCTTCTTGGAATCCAATCAATTTCTCTTCCTGGACTTTTCTGTTCCAATCAGTGCTTCTATTTCCTGTGGGTCATACTCTACTTCCTCTGTCGGGATTTCTACTAGGTCCCCATTCATACAATTTTGGGAGATGTGTCATTCTTCTCCACATGAATAGCATGACTTGGTGCAAGGTTTAATTGGTTCTTTTTGGGTGTGTCCTCCACCTCTTCCTTCATTACAGGTTCTTCTAAAATTTCCACGAGGGCTCCTTCCATTGCTTCTTTCTTCTGTTGGATGGTTCTTTGTACCATGGGGTAAGTGTAACACTGAGCATGGCAGTGGGTAGTCCCTTCACACAAGAAACAAGTGGTCTGCCTAGTTGGGCATTCTTCAGCTGGGTGACTACCTTCACAATTAGGGCATTCGTCCTTGTGTTCTTTATGGTTGTGTCCTATTTCTCCACAAAGCTTGCATGCACCTGGTTTCTTCATACCATTTCCATAAGGCTTCAATTTCTGGGACACAAGACGAGACTTTAGCATAGACATCTTAATTATTTCCAAGTGGTTATTCCTTGCCATCCATTGATGGTTTGGTACATCCCCCACCAAGTAGTAGCACCTCTTTCAAAGCACTGAAGAGCATGCTGGGTCATATCCTTTCTGACTATAGGGTTATTCTTCATGTGATCCTCCATGTTCTGAATCTATCGGTCTGTCTCCAATTGACTCATCGGTCCAGAAAATACAAGCTCATCTCCATTCATCCGCTATTATGTCCAAGGGTTTTGGGGGTGGGATAAGAGAGATAGAGAGGGATACACATAATAAAAACAATAGTTTTGAAAAGACGGATTTTATTTTGTGGCTGTCGGAAAAACATCAAACAAATGACAACTCAAAATCATCGCCTCTAACATAGGTATATAACAGGGGTTTGGTCTTCTAAAGGTCAATAAATGTTCAAAGTCGCCAACTCTTCAAGTCTTGTTCATGTCTCTGATGGCTTCTTCCGATCGTGCTTGTCCTTCTCAAGTTCTTTTGCCATATCATCTCTATTGACGCGAAGTCTCTCGTGACGTCCTTTAATATTTCCGGAGTTGCATTCCAAACTTTTGGGTTTCAACATCCTTAGCATGAACCATGATCCCACTGTCCTTCAGTTCCTGATGAATCCTCCGGTATCTAAAGGTTCTGCTCCACCAGCTTGGCTACTTTCAGCTTCTAGGTCCTGAGTTCTTCACGAAATGCTTCCTTGTCAAAATACGGCTTCATAAAGGTCCACCCTAAACTTCTTGATGTAACACTCCAGATCCTGGCGATACACCAGCTAAGGTTAAAACAGCATCCTTTGCTGATAGATGCTCCATTATCCTTCTACCATCCAATCCTTCCAAAGAAATGCGTGCTTATCTTAGCACGGTGACAATAGCATAAGCGGACGATAACATCATGGATAGCCGTGTTTCTGCTCTTGTCATTTCCATGAGCTATCATTCCATGGTTGATATCTCCCACCTTAGGGTTTGCTTGACAAAACTTTGAGTTCTTATGCTCCATGTTCTGGTCTTTCTCCGATACACCTTGATCTCGGGTATTGACAGCTTCCATAGTCTGCCAAGTTCCATAAGGGTAGCCTTCCTAGGTCATACTAAATCTAGAAATTCTTCATAGCCTCCAATTCTCCTAGTCTTCGGAGTCTTCAACCGTTGTAGTTTCCATTAGTATAATGCACGGTAAAATCCTCTTCATTCTAAAGTGGTCTAGTTGTCCGATATCTTGTACTCCTTGGAATGGTCTCATTAGCTGAATCTTCACGTGGTCAAAAAGGGAAAAGGGGTATGGTCTCACTAAAAGGGAATATTTGAATAAGCTCAGAAGATAAGAGAGGTAAAAGATCTTTTTGAAAATGAAGTTTTAGAAAAAAAACTTTCCTATGGGCTTGCCAGTTTCTAGGGGTCATGTCCTACAGTCAACATGTGCTCTAATACCATCTTGTAGCGACCCGACCTCAGACGGTCAAGTCTCTGTGCTTAAGTGTCATCCCTGGATCGGTACGCTGACACACACAGTACTCGAGGACTTATAACAGAGGTAAATCACATGTATAAAGTAATGTAAATGCTATTAGCTCAATCCATATTGTGGAAGTAACAACAAAGTTGTGGAATCCCATCAGCACCAATGGCAAATTTGAGTGTAGACATCGTAACCCTTACGTATCACTTACTCTTCGTAAGATTCCTGCAACATGAGACGTTGTAGCCATGTAGGTCAGTAAACTGAATGTACTGGCAAATTCACATTGTAGAGCAATGCTGAGTAATGGCTATCACTACATGCATATTTGGCTGGTGGAAGCTCTAAGTTTATTTTTGCATAAAGCCAATTTTTCCCTAAGGCAAAGGAATATATTTTATTTAACTACAGAGTTGGTTGATAAATATTGAGAAGGTTCCTCCAACTCAATCCCAAAATAATAATCATTAACCCAATCAAATTAATTAAATAAAATGTTGAGATCAACAAGATAATCCAAGAACCAGATACTCAAGATGTCCCAGAATCGGGACACGGCTAACCATGATTAGTTTGTACACTCTGCAGAGGTTTGCACACTTTTCCCCACAAGACTCGATCTCCTCCGCTGAATTTCTCGCACTACATGGTGTTTGAGAAACGGATGACCAAGACACAGTCTTTCAGAAGCATTAACTCTAACCCTCGGTAGATAGTACCAACCTACATCCCCTACATCTGCTATCCTACCACTGGAAGAGGTCATGCAACTTACTCAACTATGCTAGAGCCCATAATAGCTTGTGGCTGCACATGGAAGTTTCTAGCATGAATAATCTTATGATCCCTTTGAGCCTGGGTGGCGAACCATAGGATGATCACACGGGTCCTCCGGGATATCCTAGGACAACACTGGATTCTCCAGGTGCCCGGGCAAACCACTGGGTGCTCCAGGGTGCCCATACCAATCCACACAGATGTGTATTAAAGTAGCTACCTTAAGTTAAACCTTAGTTAACAATAATCTCTCACATCTTTCATGAATTCTCTCAAACCAATCCACGTCTACGACTATAGCATAACAGTGTAAGCATAACGTAGTAGTAACTCCCAAGGTTTGAATGCATGACAATAGGTTCCTACCTCATCAACTACTTCCCAGTACCCACATGTTATCAAGTCCTAACCATGCAGTGTTTGAGGGTTGAAACTAATGCATAAAAACTGGGTAATAAAGGGATATGGTCAATGTGTGAACTTGCCTTATACTATTGATGAAGATGATTCGCACTCATAACTCCTTATAGTTCTACTCGTCACACTCCGTTCAATCTATCGTAAGCTATCAATAGTAACCACACATAAGCAATCACTCAAAAGATCGAGAAGAACGAAGAAGACAATTCGGAAAACATCAAAACCAAGCAAATAACTCTTGCAACATAAAACAATTTCTAACATTACCAAAATTAGGTGAATTTGGCCTTATCAGAAAGTTTAGGCAGGAGCTTCGATTTGCAAAAAGAATCAACTAAATCGGAGTTATAAAACTCAAGTTATGATCAAACGAAATTCAAATATAAATCTGTTCAAATTCAAATTTTAAAACTTTCAAAAATATGTTTGACTTCTTTTACTGGATAGAGGGGATCATAACGAAGAAGTGGGCGTTGGTTTCGTTGGATTTGGACAAACGAGTGAAAAGTAACGAAGGTTTGAAGATCAGGGAGTAATCTATAAATATAATATTCATGGATGGGTCCTTGGCCAAAAACTATAATAAAAACGAAAAGTCTAACGAGGAAACGGTCGCTACAGAACCCTAACAAACGAACAGTATGCTAAACAGAACTAACGAATGAACGTTTGTTAGATTAGGAAAACAGCGAACGTGTAAACATCGTTGGATCTTGATCCGACGGACGGAATCGGGGCTAGGGTTTACCAAAACTCCGGCGAGCTCGGCGTATTCCGGCGAGTCGGCGGACGGCGGCGGCGGTGGCGGGCATCACAGGCTGCGGGAGGCGGGCGAAGCGGCCTTGAGGCAAGGCTGGCTGACGGTCTGCGTCGGTGGTGGCGGAGAAGCAGCGGCGGCAGCCTGCAGCAAGGAGGAGAGGAGAGAGAGGCCGGGCTCCGCTTTTATAGGAGAGGAGGGCGAGGGTGGCGTGGTGAAGGGGGCAGAGGAGGCCGGAGGCGGCACGACGTCCATGGCGGCGCGGTGGCGCTCTCGTGCGGGAGCCGGTCTCCCGCAGTGGCTCGGGGACAGCGGCGTGACGTGGCCGGGTCATGCCACAATGGGCCGAGTTCGGCGGCGGAGGAGAGTTAAGAAAACATTTTCCAGACAAACAAAAATTACAAAAACCGAGTAAATAAAACTATTATATAGGCATATAATATGTCAAAAATTTCAGAAAAAGATTTTCTATGACGTGAACTATTTTTTCAAGGTCAAATAAAATCTACAAAAATTCAAATAAATCAAACAGTGCTACTACTCTAATAAAATCCAATAAAAAATCATTTCAAAAATACCAAAATTAATTCAAATTTATTTCTCTCCAATTTTCGGATGTAGGGAATCATTTTACCCTATTTTCCATATATTTTATTTTTGGAGAAAAATAATTTGAATAAAAGCCAAATAACTCCAAATTGAAAATAATTTTTAAAAGGGATTTTCTATTTGATTCTTCGAAACTCCTAACTCATATTTCATATGTTTGAAAGAAGTCATTTTATCTTCTCTCATGAAAATCATTGAGTTGCTTAGAGTTTCTGAATTTGAAATATTTCAAATGAAATTCAAATATTTTCAACACCCCTTTTCATTTAAATAAAAGCAAGAAGTCATGTCATATTCTCTCTAGGGTTTTGTATTTGAAAAGAATTTGAATTCGTGGAGATCATAAATGCAAAATGAAAGTTTGAGAAAGTCCTTTTATTCCCTCTCATTTTACTTTCAATAAGTTTCAAAATTCACTCAATTTCACTCAATCAATCACACAACGATGAAACAATCATTCAAATCTATTTATTTAATATAACATTCCAAAATTTAGAATTTTGGGATGTTACAATAACGATGCTTCGATGGAGATCAAGGTGTCAAGCCGGTGACGATGGTAATCATGACGGTGCTTTGGAGATGGAGATTAAAGGCACAAGATGATGATGGCCATAGAATATCACTTATATTGATTGCATGTGATGTTTATCCTTTATGCATCTTATTTTGCTTAAGTTCGGCGGTAGCATTATAAGATGATCTCTCACTAAATTGCAAGGTATAAGTGTTCTCCCTGAGTATGCACCGTTGCAAAAGTTCGTCGTGCCGAGACACCACGTGATGATCGGGTGTGATAAGCTCTACGTTCACATACAACGGGTGCAAGCCAGTTTTGCACATGCAGAATACTCGGGTTAAACTTGACGAGCCTAGCATATGCAGATATGGCCTCGGAACACCGAGACCGAAAGGTCGAGCGTGAATCATATAGTAGATATGATCAACATAGTGATGTTCACCATTTAAAACTACTCCATCTCATGTGATGATCGGACATGGTTTAGTTGATTTGGATCACGTGATCTCTCAGATGATTAGAGGGATGTCTATCTAAGTGGGAGTTCTTAAGTAATGTGATCAATTGAACTTTAATTTATCATGAACTTAGTACATGATAGTATTTGCATATCTATGTTGTAGATCAATAGCTCGCGATGTAGTTCCCCGCTTATTTTTTGATATGTTCCTAGTGCAAAATAAGTTGAAAGATGTTAGTACCAATGATGTGGACTAGCTCCGTGATCTGAGGATTATCCTCATTACTGCACAGAAGTATTATGTCCTTGATGCACCGCTAGGTGACAGAACTATTGTAGGAGCAGATGCAGACGTTATGAATGTTTGACAAGCTCGGTATGATGACTACTTGATAGTTTAGTGCACCATGCTTTACGGATTAGAACCGGGACTTCAAAATTTGTTTTGAACGACATGGAGCATATGAGATGTTCCAAGAGTTGAAATTTGTATTTCAGACTCATGCCTGTGTTAAGAGGTATGAGACCTCTGACAAAGTACTTTGCCTACAAGATGGAGGAGAATAGCTCAGCTAGTGAGCACATGCTCAAAATGTCTGGGTACTACAATCGCTTGAATCAAGTGGGAGTTAATCTTCCAAATAAGATAGTGATTGATAGAATTCTTTAGTCACTATCACCTAGTTACTGGAACTTCGTGATGAACTATAATATGCAAGGGATAACGAAAACGATTCCCAAGCTCTTCGTGATGCTGAAATCGGTGAAGGTAGAAATCAAGAAAAAGCATCAAGTCTTGATGATTGACAAGACTACTAGTTTCAAGTAAAATGGCAAGGGAAAGAAAGGGAACTTCAAGAAGAATGGCAAGCAAGTTGCCACTCCCGTGATGAAGCCCAAAGCTAGACCCAAGCCTGAAACTGAGTGCTTCTACTGTAAAGGAAATGGTCACTGGAAGTGGAACAACCCTAGATACTTGGCGGATAAGAAGGATGGCAAAGTTAACAAAGGTATATTTGATATACATGTTATTGATGTGTACGTTACTAGTGTTTATAGTACCCCCTCAGTATTTGATACTGGTTTAGTTGCTAAGAGTAGTAACTCAAAATGGGAGTTACAAAATAAACAGAGACTAGTTAAGGGCGAGGTGATGATGTGTGTTAGAAGTGATTCCAAGGTTGATAAGATCACCATCGCACACTCCCTTTACCTTCGGGATTAGTGTTGAACCTAAAATAAATGTTATTTGGTGTTTGCGTTGAGCTTGAATATGATTGGATCATATTTATTGCAATATGGTTATTCATTTAAGTCAAAGAATAATTGTTGTTCTGTTTACATGAATGAAACCTTCTATGGTCATACACTTAATATAAATGGTTTATTGAATCGCGATCGTAGTGGTACACATATTCATAATATTGATGCGAAAAGATGCATAGTTAATAACGATAGTGCAACTTATATGTGGCACTGCCGTTTAGGTCATATTGGTGTAAAGCACATGAAGAAACTCCATGCTGATGGACTTTTGGAATCACTTGATGGTTGCGAAACATGCCATGGGCAAGATGACTAAAAACTCTGTTCTCCGGAACAATGGAGCGAGCCACTGACTTATTGGAAATAATACATACCGAGGTATGTGGTCCAATGAGTGTTGAGGCTTGCGGCGGGTATCGTTATTTTCTGACCTTCAAATATGACTTAAGCAGATATGGGTGTATCTTCTTAATGAAACATAAGTCTGAAACATTTGAAAAGTTCAAACAATTTCAGAGTGAAGTGGAGAATCATCATAAACAATAAAATAAAGTTTCTACGATCTGATCGCAGAGGCGAATATTTGATTTACGAGTTTGACCTTCAATTAAAACAATGTGGGATAGTTTCACAAAACTTATGCCACCTGGAAAACCACAACATAATGGTGTGTCCGAACGTCATAACTGTACTTTATTAGATATGGTGCGATCTATGATGTCTCTTACCGATTTACCACTATCGTTTTGGGGTTATGCATTAGAGACAACTGCATTCACGTTAAAAAGGGTACCATCTAAATCCGTTGAAATGACACCATATGAACTGTGGTTTCGCAAGAAACCCAAGTTGTCATTTCTTAAAGTTTGGGGCTGCGATGCTTATGTAACCTGATAAGCTCGAACCCAAATCGCAGAAATGTGTCTTCATAGGATACCCAAAGGAGACTGTTGGGTACACCTTCTATCACAGATCCGAAGGCAAGATATTCGTTGCTAAGAATGGATCATTTCTAGAGAAGGAGTTTCTCTCGAAAGAAGTGAGTGGGAGGAAAGTGGAACTTGATGAGGTAATTGTACCTACTCCCGAATTGGAAAGTAGTTCATCACAGAAATCAGTTCCGGTGATGCCTACACCAATTAGTGAGGAAGCTAATGATGATGATCATAAAACTTCAGATCAAGTTACTACCGAACCTCGTAGGTCAACCAGAGTAAGGTCCGCACCAGAGTGGTACGGCAATCCTATTCTGGAGGTCATGTTACTTGACCATGACGAACCTATGAACTATGAGGAAGTGATGATGAGCCTAGATTCTGCAAAATGGCTTGAGGCCATGAAATCTGAGATAGGATCCATGTATGAGAACAAAGTATGGACTTTGGTTGACTTGCTCGATGATCGGCAAGCCATTGAGAATAAATGGATCTTCAAGAGGAAGACGGATGCTGATAGTAGTGTTACTATCTACAAAGCTTGAATTGTCGCAAAAGGTTTTCGACAAGTTCAAGGTGTTGACTACAATGAGATTTCTCACTCGTATCGATGCTTAGAGTCTGTTCGAATCATGTTAGCAATTGCCACATTTTATGAAATTTGGCAAATGGATGTCAAAACTGCATTCCTTAATGGATATCTCAAAGAAGAGTTGTATATGATGCAACCAGAAGGTTGTGTCGATCCTAAAGGTGCTAACAAAGTGTGCAAGCTCCAGCGATCCATTTATTTACTGGTGCAAGCCTCTCGGAGTTGGAATATACGCTTTGATAGTGTGATCAAAGCATATGGTTTTATACAGACTTGTGGTGAAGCCTGTATTTACAAGAAAGTAAGTGGGAGCACTACAACCTTTCTGACAAGTGTATGTGAATGACATATTGTTGATCGGAAATGATGTAGAATTTTCTAGAAAGAATAAAGGAGTTTTCGAAAGGAGTTTTTCAAAGAAAGACCTCAGTGAAGCTTCTTACATATTGAACATCAAGATCTATAGAGATAGATCAAGACGCTTGATAAGATTTTTCAATGAATACATATCTTGATAATATTTCGAAGTAGTTCAAAATGGAACAATCAAAGAAGGAGTTATTGCCTGTAAGGTGTAAAGTTGAGTCAAAGAAGGAGTTTTTGCCTGTAAGGTGTAATGTCATTCCCTATGCCTCAGCCATAGGTTCTATGAAGTATGCCATGCTGTGTACCAGACCTATTGTATACCTTGCTATGAGTTTGGCAAGGGGTACGATAGTGATCCAGGAGTAGATCACTGGACAGCGGTCAAAGTTATCCTTAGTTACCTAAGAGGACTAAGGAAATATTTCTCGGCTATGGAGCTGATAAAGAGTTCTTCGTAAAGAGTTATGACGATGCAAGATTTTTCACCAATCTGGATGAATCTGAGTCTTGATCTAGATACATATTAAAAGTGGGAGCAATTAGCTAGATTAGCTCCGTGCAGAGCATTGTAGACATGGAAATTTGCAAAATACATACGGATCTGTATGTGACAGACCCGTAGACTAAAACTTCTCTCACAAGCAAAACATGATCACACCTTAGTACTCTTTGGGTGTTAATCACATGGCGATGTGAACTAGATTACTGACTCTAGTAAACCCTTTGGGTGTTGGTCACATAGCGATGTGAACTATGGATGTTAATCACATGGTGATGTGAATTGTTGGTGTTTAATCACATGGCGATGTGGACTAAATTATTGACTCTAGTGCAAGTGGGAGACTGAAGGAAATATGCCCTAGAGGCAATAATAAAGTTATTGTTTTATTTCCTTATATCATGATAAATGTTTATTATTCATGATCGAACTGTATCAACCGGAAACTTGATACATGTGTGGATACATAGACAAAAGACCGTGTCCCTAGTATTCCTCTACTTGAGTAGCTCGTTGATCAAAGATGGTTATGTTTCCTAACCATAGACATGTGTTGTCATTTGATAAACGGGATCACATCATTAGAGAATGATGTGATGGAGAAGACCCATCCGTTAGCTTAGCACTATGATCGTTTAGTTTATTGCTATTGCTTTCTTCATGACTTATGCATGTTCCTGTGACTACGAGATTATGCAACTCCTGAATACCGGAGGAACACTTAGTGTGCTAAAAACGTCACAACATAACTGGGTGATTATAAAGATGCTCTACAGGTGTCTCCGATGGTGTTTGTTGAGTTGGCATAGATCGCGATTAGGATTTGTCACTCCAATTGTCGGAGAGGTATCTCTGGACCCTCTCGGTAATACACATCACTATAAGCCTTGCAAGCGAAGTGACTAATGAGTTAGTTATGGGATGAAGCATTATGGAACGAGTAAAGAGACTTGCCAGCAACGAGATTGAACTAGGTATGAGGATACCGATGATCGAATCTCGGGCAAGTAACATACCGATGACAAAGGGAACAACGTCTGTTGTTATGCGATTTGACCGATAAAGATCTTCGTAGAATATGTGGGAGGCAATATGAGCATCCAGGTTCCGCTATTGGTTATTGACCGAAGATTAGTCTCGGTCATGTCTACATAGTTCTCGAACACGTAGGGTCCACACGCTTAACGTTCGATGACGATCGGTATTATGAGTTTCTGTGTTTTGATGTACCGAAGGTAGTTCAGAGTCGCGGATGTGATCACGGACATGACGAGGAGTCTCTAAATGGTCGAGACATAAAGAATGATATATTGGACAATGTTATTCGGACATCAGATGAGTTCCATGGGTCACCGGATAAATATCGGAGTGACGGAAGGGTTATTGGAACCACTGGAGAAGTAATGGGCCTTATTGGGCCTAGGGGAGAGAGAGAGAGGGGCTGCCAAGGGCTGGCCACGCACCCCCATGGGCCTAGTCCGAATTGGACTAGGGGAGGGGCGGCGCCCCCTCCTTCCTTCTCTTTCCCCCTCTTTCCTTCTTCTCCTAGTAGGACTAGGAAAGGGGGGAGTCCTACTCATACTAGGAGGAGGATTCCTCCCCCTTGGCGCGCCTATGAGGGCTGGTTGGCCTCCCCCTCCATCCTTTATATACGTGGGGAGGGGGGCACCCTAGAAGACATCAAAGTTGATCTTAGCCGTGTGCGGTGCCCCCCTCCATAGATTTCCACATCAGTCATATCGTTGTAGTGCTTAGGCGAAGACCTGCGTTGTTAATTTCATCAACACCGTCACCACGCCGTCGTGCTGACAGAACTCTCCCTCGGCCTCAGCTGGATCAAGAGTTCAAGGGACGTCACTGAGCTGAATGTGTGCAGATCGCGGAGGTGCCGTGCGTTTGGTACTTGATTGGTTGGATCGCGAAGACGTTTGACTACATCAACCGCGTTACTAAATGCTTCCGTTTTGGTCTACGAGGGTACGTGGACACACTCTCCCGCTCGTTGCTATGCATCACATAGATAGATCTTGCATGATTCATAGGTAATTTTTTTTGAAATATTTCGTTTCGCAAGATATATCAGGCATGGTACACCGTTATTGTGTCCCGCACAATATCATCACTGATAATGGCTCCAATTTCACAGCCGACGAGGTAAAAAATTGGTGTGCTAACTTGGGCATTAAGCTCGATTACGCTTCTGTATACCACCCTCAAACAAATGGTCAAGTCGAACGGGCTAATGGCCTGATAATGAGCGGCATCAAACCCAGACTAGTGCGATCCCTCTGGGTGTCAGATAAACACTGGGTCGAGGAACTCGATTCCGTACTCTGGGGATTGCGGACCACACCCAATCGCACGATCGGATACACACCCTTTTTTATGGTGTACGGTGCAGAGGTTGTCTTGCCCTACGACATTACTCATGACTCACCTCGAGTGCGCATGTATGAATAGAGAGAAGCCGAGCTCGATCGGCAGGACGATTAGACGGCCTGAAGGAGGAGCGCGATATTGCAAGAGCCTGTTCTGCATTTTATCAACAACAGGCTCGGAGATACCAAAGCAGAGAAGTGTGTGCCAAGACGTATAATGTCGGCGACCTCGTTTTACGTCTCCCAGAGAAGAAGAAGGACAAGCTCAAACCAAAATGGGAGGGTCCCTTCATTATCGATGAAGTTCTCACAGGGGGATCCTATCGCCTTCGCAATGCATCGGATAATCGCTTAGAGCCGAATCCATGGAACGTTGCTCGGCCCCGACGATTCTACGCATAAGTTCAGCCTGTTTCTTTTTTGCTATTTTCTCTCCCTCTTAATTTCTTTTTTGTTTCCTCGTTTTTATACGATTCACAGGATATGTTCGGATAGGCCGAACACTATGTATACATCCCTCCATGACTGGGGGCTTGTTTAACCGAAGCATATTATTATTCAGAGCCTGGAGCTCACAATGTATATGTTGTTTGTTCATATACACTCTTTTTGCCATTATATGCACCTCTATGACTTAAGTTTTTGCCAAGCTGGGTTGCCTCGCTCCTATGTTTATGCCCTACGTTCCTGATTGTTCGGCTAGGGCGTAAAGGGAGCACCTCTGTGATTGTTACAACCGGGTAATCTGGACCTGTACCTCAGACGGGTGAAGCCGAAAGCTAGCGTTATTAAAAGAATAATTGGTCGGCAATCAAACGACAGATTGATACATTCTTGTAACTCTTCAAAAATACAGGACAATTTTTTCATACTGCGGACCAAAGCCCAGGCACGCATAATTAAAGCATGCCAACCCAAGGAGAGGAACCCTTAAAGGAACTATTCTCCTTGGAAGAAATTTCTTACATATGTAATATAACATACCTCCCAAACTAATTTTTTGTCAGTTCGAGCACATTGACTGGGTTGCCTGGTTTCTGGACATAGTGAATGCTTCTTTTCATTCCAAAACGTGTCTGGAAACACTCCACCATTTTGGTCCGGAGGTTAAAGCCGAAAGTCTGCGTAGACAAACTTTCCACATGTTCGGCTAAAGATACAGGTTGATCTTAGAGTACATTGATACATTAAATCAAATACCTATTCCTTATCTATTCCATCTATTAGACTGTCTAACCTACAGTCTTCCTGGAGTATTTCACAGCTATCATTACTTGGTCGTACACCAAATTCAATGGAATTTCTTTCCCGGCTAGTCCATGCGGTCCCACTCGGGCCATATGATTCGGATCTGGCTTGGTGAAGCGTGTTTTTACCATAGACCAGGCTTCTCGTGCGCCTTCACCGCAGGCGGAGGTCTTCCATAGCTCAAAGCGGCGCCGGGCACCTTTGAACAGGTTTGCTAAGCCCTCCATACTTTCGGGAGGGGTATCGGATGGCCGTAAAGCCTTGACCATACTCCTCATGGCTTTCCGGGCCCGGGCATGTACCATGGACAGTTCCTTCAACACGTCGCCTGAAATCCGGATACTTCTTCTTCCTGCCGACCAGTTAACAGACCTGCGGCAACAGAGTTATGGAATTCCGAACTATGGCCTAAACATGAGCCCCTGTGGTGGTTTTAAAACAAGACATACCGAATATGCCGCCCTTTAACTTCTCATTTTCTTTCTGAGGGGCCGATAACTGAGCCTTTAAGCTCTCTATCTCTTCGGATTGTTTGTCTTTTTCCTCCTCGTGTTTTTTCTTCTCGGACGTGCTCCTTGCGGCCTTTTTCATTTCCGCCAGTTCGGCGGTGATGGCATTTAGCTGTGTCTGGTTTATCTTCAGCTCCTGGGATAGCGCAATATTCTTCACTTTGAGAACCTGCAGGTTATATTGATCCTTAAATCAGTTTGCTTCACTGCTTTAAGTCTCGGGGGCTATTGGCATACGACTATCAAATTGCACAAACTTTTACCTGTATATCCTTTGAGAACAGCTGAGTGACTCCGGCAAGACCGTCTCGAGCGGCTGGATATATGCATCTACCTAACTTAGTGCGGTAAATTCTAGCTCAGAAAAGGCTGGAGCGCGCATGGCATCTTTCAATCGACGGTGATTCATCATGCTCTCCACCTCAGAATTCATGACAGATACGTCATCCGAATCCTCATGAGGTGGCTGAGCTGGCATTGCATCGGCCCTCGTCCTAGTTGGCTAGTCCGGCACCGGATTGGCTGACATTCGGCTAGCAGGGCATTTTCCCACAGTGTGTTGCGTGCTTCTCTTGAAATGAAGGACGGAAAGAGACTTTAAACAATCCGGACTCGTGCCCTGGCATGTATTAAGCGGGCATGCCTCTTGGAAGACTGCGAGGTTTCTACGGCGCTCCCGGCCTCCTTTCGTTTTGAACGACTACCCTACGTAGGGGCCGCCCTTGAGGAGGTGCGTTCTGCCGAGCGCTGATCCTAGTAAGTACGGATCAGTATAATGGACAAAGGTGCAAGTAGGACTTCTTTTTAAAAAAGGCTCTTCGAATACTTACGACGGAGAAGGGATAGGGGCGGGGTTAGTCGGCAGTGATAGCCACTTCCGAGCCGTCAAGGCTCGCTTGATAAAATACCCCATCATCGAACTCTATGTATATATCCGGATCCTCGTGGAAGCCAGGGTCTCCGTCACGGTTGTGATCCTCTGGCTGTGGGGCAGGACAGTGAACGTCCTCTATCATCTTCCTCCATGACTATTTTAACAAATTGGATTAGCATGCTGTGACAGCAATAAGGCAGCACATGCAATCAAAATCTTACACATTCAATGGGGTTGTACATGGAGTAACCCTCCCGACAGTTTAAGCGGAGGAAGTCTTCCTTTTCGCCTTTGTATAGATCGGTCGAGATCACGACCAGTTCGGCCGGGGTATCCGGACCCTTGCGTCTGTAACGAGACACGTTGAGTTCTCCGTTGTAGCACCATAAAGGCGTTACTCTGGACTGGAGAGGCTGGACACATCTTTTTATTGCAATGGATATAAATTCGATTATCGAGAGCTTGTTGTTGGCCAATAATCTGACCTTGCTGACTAACCTTTTTATTTCCGCACTATCCTCCTCCTTGGGACTTCGGGGGCGCCAATTGAGGCGCTTCCTTAGAGGAGCGCTGGAAAATTCAGGAAGTCCGCGCCGAACTGGGTCTGGTAGTGGGACGTCATCCATATAAAACCACTCCAAAGACCACTATGGGTATATCTCTTTGGGAGTTCAATGAGGTATCCGGATCCGGCTATAAGCCATACTTCGGCGCCGCCTACTTCAAATATATAACCTCCTCGATGGTGGGGAACAAGGCAAAAGAACTTTCTCCATAGTTCAAAATGGGCCTCAATGCCTAAGAACAGCTCGCTGAGGGCAACGAAACGTGAGATGTGCAGAATCGAACCTGGGGTAAGGTTGTGCAGTTGAATGCCGTAAAATTCCAATAGACCCCTAAGAAAGGGATGGATTGGAAATCCTAGGCCCCGCAACAGGAATGGGATGAAGCACACCCACTCCTCCTTATTCGGGTTGGGGAAATTTTCAGCCGTCACGTCATCACCGATTGAGGCCAATCCCGCTCGGATAGAGACTAGATCTGCGATGGGAAGATAGCCCTGCATCTGGAGTCGACTCAACTGGAGATGAGGCACTGAGCAGCTCTGCCAATCATCCTCTTGAGGGCCATGGGGGCGCGAAGAAGAGCCCGGGGCGCTAGCCATGTTAGAAGGCTTTTTTGTGGCTAATCTTGGTGTTTCTTCTTTGCGCGATGTGGGATGGCATTTGGAGATCTAACCTCCTTATATAGATGCAGCCCGTGCGTGATAGGGGTTTATTTGTAAAAAGTTATGGACCATTCGCATTCGCCCGATGCAAGGAAATCGAGGCGACAACAGGAAGGAATCATAAAGGCAGAACGTGGAGGTCAAAACCAGACTATCGTTAATCTGAAGTATGATGAAGAACCCGCCTTGCAAAGCCGAAGACATAAGCCGGATACTACATCGTCATTGAAGGCAAGTTCGGGGGCTACTAAGGGAGTCCTGGATTTGGGGGTCCTCAGGTGTCCAGCCTATTCCATATGGGTCGGATTGATGGGCCGTGAAGATACAAGGCAGAAGGCCTTTCCCCCGTGTCCGGATAAGACTCTCCTATGTGTGGATGGCAAGATTGGTGTCCTGATATGTAATTTCCTTCCTCTATGAACCGACTCTGTATGACCCTAGGCCCCTCCCGTGTGTATATAAACCGGAGGGTTTAGTCCGTAGAGGCTATCAGAATTCACATAGGCCAGACAGCTAGGGTTTAGCCATTACAATCTCGAGGTAGATCAACTCTTGTAACCCCTATACTCATCAAAGACAATCAAGCAGGAAGTAGGGTTTTACCTCCATCAAGAGGGCCCGAACCTGGGTAAACATCGTTTCCTCTTTGTCTCCTATTACCTTTGATCCTCAGACGCACAGTTCGGGACCCCCTACCCGAGATCGGCCGGTTTTGACACCGACACCTTCCACCAACAACCCCTATGGATAAATACATAGAATTGTCATTCATACTTTCATTCCCCGTTGCTCTTGGTATTACAAGATGCATCGAAATATTCTCCAATTTTTTTAATCCTTTGTGCCACTGCCTTGTAGTGCTTTGCCACATGAATACCGCTATGGATAATTCCATTCCTCGCACTTACTCAGTATTCGTTCATCCCCAGTTGTTCATACGCTTCATACGGTACTTTGAAATACCATCGGATCTTCTGAGAATCCTCTGCAACCTATTGCTCTCGAAAGTCTTGCCTGCCTGCATTATGGTTACTTCTATATGTCTAGCAATATTCGTTGGCATCCTTTGTAATCGTTATTTTGAGCATTTGAGTCGATATGTTTGTGAATGCACGCAATCAACAGTTGATCCTTATCAATTATCTTTCCAGCTCAGCTGTCTTTTCGAACATGAGCTGGTTCTCGACAAATTAAACCTTGATTGATTGTTCATCTAAGTCTATTCAACTTACCTATGTTTTATCGCAGTATCTGCTTATGATCCATCGATTTGGAAATCTTGATTCCTCTGTATTTAAGCGTTGGATTATTTAGATGTTTCTATAATCTGATGCCCTTGCATTATTTCTTGTTCTGGTTGAGCATCGATACTCATATCAGATTCTTTCCGGTCCACCAGACCCATGGATGGATTATTATCCGACAGTGTCCTTCATATTCAATAACTTTGTGAGTCTTTCCTCGGATACATAATGACTTTGGTAAATTGTATTCTTTATCAACCATGCTCTGCTTTCGAGCTTGTGTTATTTACTCCTGAAGTTTGTGGTATAAGTTCCTAAGATGCCCCAATGAGTGGAACCAATGCCTTCCCTAATCTGTGTGAACCCGGAAATTTCTATGGGTCATACTCTACTATTGTTACGCCGGATAAATTTTGAACACTACAACTTCATCAAAAGCAAGAAGTAAATGAAAGGATATGCATTGGAGAAGTGGGAGTCGACCTTGAACCTTTGTGTTCATGCCCATGGAAACGATGTAGATCTTATCATGGAAGCTGCTCATAAAAATAACTATTACCTTGGTATAAATTCATCTTGTATCCGTGATATGGTCTCTTGCAATTTTGATTCCGACCATATTGTTCTCCTTTGATCCCATTTCTCAGACAAGTTAAACTACTTGTCTTCTGCAGAACAATACACCTGTCCAACCTATATTCTGCTCTAACTTCACGTATTACCCTCTGCTATCTCGATAATATCACAGACCCATGTGGCATATTATGAGTATGTATCAAGTATTATCTCTCACCAATTACAGTTTCCCTGGGTTCTGGGTTAATTATTACTCAAGAACACCGATAAGTGAATCAAGATCGCACTGTGATTCAACAACTCTTAGTAACCTTCATTGCTTACGAGTTTGTACTCGATCATGTCATTCCTAATCGATTGTCTATATCATCATCGTCATGCTAGAGCTTGACCATGTTGTATATGTCCTTCATCCCCAGGACACAACTCCAAAAGTACACTAAGCATACTTCGAGCTTTTAACATCTTGTTGGTTGTCTTTAAAGGCAATTCCGATTCCGAGCTTGCAATCTTGTCTATGGTTTCGATAAACTTTCGCTTCGTCATTCCTTTTGTTTGATGTCGTTGATGATCGATTACATCTTCATGAAACCTCTCAACATAATTTGCCGTGATCACCATCAATATTTTGACTTCTCCAAGATATTAATCGAATTCATGATGTGAAATATCGTCCTTGCCCCATGATGAGTTGTCTTGCCATCGACAACATTTTTGTCTTCCCCCAACACAAATTTGTTCATGTTTTGGGTTGTACCTTGAGTTCCTTGCTATCCAACTTACGTTATGTTCTACCTTTGGGTATTACCATCTTTCATGTCAATAATGTTGTGAGAATTTCACCACCTTTAAGAATTCTTGATACAAGTGATACTTCTCGCCATCTCCATTCATTTATTGGTCCCCGTGTTGTTTCTAACCGGAATACCAACAAGTGAACAGTGATATCTGAATTCAAACTTCTAGAAACCCTATTGCTTTTAAGTTAATGAACAACAAGGCCACTCTTAGAGTGTTGGTTGTGAATCACCATTCTAACATTGGTCGTGCTACTTAGTCCAAATTTTTGGGTGCACTTTTCGATCAGTGTTTAATTGTGGATGTTTTCCTCGGGCATACATCGTTATATCATTTGATCTGACAAATGCTAACTCCTAGTTCAAATAATTTTGGTAACCCATCTTTAAGGAAATCTTGTTGAAATGTTGTTGAGCCCATCAGCCACACCCTCATCTTCTTCGTGGTTCTTGATGATCATTTAAGCTAATGTTGGAAACTTCTGAAGGCATTGCCATTGAGCCTAGCTCATGAATTATATGTTTGATGCAAGAAGTATCTTCTCTAAGTTTGTGTGCATTGGATGCAAGTTACTGCCGTGAATATGAGAGAAGTTGTTTCGCTTCCTCTGGAATCGTCCCAATTCATTCATGCATGTGTGAAGTATTCTATGGTTTGATAGATTTGCTACCTTCACTCCATATGTATTTCCTAGCACACGCCAAGCCACTGATTGAATTGTTCAAGTAAAGGAAGGTCATTCACAAGAACTAATCTAGACTTACCCATGGAACTTTGATTTCCTCGATGATGGTTCCCAACCAGAACTCGATTGCATTCCATTCTAAAAACTTCAATGTGGGCACGAATGACTTGAGATTGTGTTCATGTGTCTTGCAATCCAACTCATGATTCAAAACCTGCTCCCACAGTTCATTTCCTGAGAATCTTGCAATGTCGTCTCGTCAATTTGTGTTGCACCCTTTTCTTTTCAGGCATCCTGAGTCTGAAGTATCCTGCCCCAAATCAGATCTAAATCTCGGACAGATATGATGGTTGGAACAGTTTATAAGAATTGTAACATTGGTCTTATGTAACCCTGTATGGTGATGTCATGCCTAGCACATCTGGCCGGAGGACCTATTGTTATTGTATCTTGCTTCGCAAGATTAGTCATTCTTCCATGAGGAAATTGTATGACTTATTTTATAAGTTGTTTCCGATGGATCTTTGTGTATCCAAAGTCTGACCTTTACCTGATGACCATGTCAATGCTATCCCGAAGCATGACTGTGGTACTTCGATCATCAACAACAACATCGGAAGCGCAATGCTAAATTTTCTTTATCAATTATCCAAACACCATTGTATAGGTAACGTCATAAAATTCCTCTCCCCTTACCTAAATGGTTTTGTACTTTCTATCATGTCATGGATACCATGCTTTGCTTGTCCTTGGGAAGGATATACCTCTGATATATGTGTTTAAACACATTTTCCTTTCCATTGTTTTGTTTAATTTGATAATCACATTTTCCATTCCATTGTTTTGTTTAACCTTTCTTGTGATCTATATTATCTAAGCAGTAATATTCTCCTGCTTATGTAAACACCTTGGTGTACAACCCTGTCAATAAGACCCTTGTTGATAACATTTCGGTAACCATCGATGGACGAGAACTTTGCCTATTGATCTGCCTCGTTTCAACAAGCAGGAAAGTGGTTTTCTTCATCCCTCGCCCTTGGTACCAACGTTGTTGCCAGCATAACTAGCTGGCTATGCTCTGAACTACCTTGCTATCATGACCATGCAAGATGTCTGCGCCCTTCCTACTTTTAACCCAGATGGTGGGCCCATAACCCACAGTACCACATGATCGAAACCTTACTCTCTTGTACACCCCTATTTCCAAAGTTATTCCTCACACATGGCCTCGTGTGTGAATCACGAGCCACCTTCCTAGAGATCTACTATGGTATCAAACACAATAGTTATTTTCGTTGCTCTGAAACCCCTTTCACCTTCTGATTAGGCATCAAACGATTGCCTGCCCGCTTGAAACTTCTCATGGTACCTTCTTACTTTGGTCTCGATATTTTCTTAAGTTTCAATTCGAGAGATAGTTTCTGCCGCCTTACCTGAGTTAGCTGCCAAATGAGCAACTTGTAGAGATCCGTTCTCTCAAAGTTACCACTTATCCTTCCGTAAGTACGATGGAGTTCCCGAATAAAGGATGACGACTTCATCATAATGATTTGATACAGAGAAATGAAGATATCAACGAAAGGGATCAACTTCTTCAAGAAGAGCAACCAAGAATGAGAAGGTCCGTTAGACTTTCGTAACCAGAACTTTCCCCCGTGCTCCACCTCTTAAATCTTGGGACGAGATTTCTTGTAGTGGAGGATATTGTAACACCCGGTAGTTAAGCTACAATAACTCCAAACTATTGATGCCAAGTCACCCTGCTTGCTAAGCTAAATTGCCCCTTGATTGAAAACCAATTCAGATTCAAATTTAAATTGCAAGTCAAATGTTTACATTTTCAAAAATGCAAAAAAGTTCATAATTTTGGCAAATAATCCCTATGTATTTATCATATAGAAACCAACCTCATTTGACTTCCCATTTTGCCCCTATAAAATCAGACAGTGGAACAACAGCACTTCATCACCCCTTTTAAATTGCAACATAAATTAAATGAATTCAATTTGCCCCAAACTTTTTGTGCCACCTAATACTATTATGATTGATTTATGGGCAAAGTTTCAAAGTTAAAAAAATCATTTGGTAGCTAAAATAAAGAGAAAACAAAGGCAGAATTAAATTACAGAAAAAAGAAAAAGAAAAAGACTACCAACTTGCTCCCCGCCGGCTAACTCCATGTCTGGCAGCTCCGCCGGCATCGCCTATGTCACCTTCAAGGACCGCCTCGAGCAGTACTACTGAAAGATTGAGGATGTCGCCTAGAGGGGGGGGGGGGGTGAATAGGCGCTCTAAAATAATTACAGTTTAGGCTTGAACAAATGCGGAATAAACCTAGCGGTTAATTTGTCAAGCACAAAACATACAACAACTAGGCTCTCCTATGTGCAACAACAACTTATGTTAAGCAAGATAAACAACTATGTGATAGCAAGATATATAACATGAAACACTATGGCTATCACAAAGTAAAGTGCATAAGTAAAGGGCTCGGGTAAGAGATAACCGAGGCATGTGGAGACGATGATGTATCCTGAAGTTCACACCCTTGCGGATGCTAATCTCTGTTTGGAGCGGTGTGGAGGCACAATGCTCCCCAAGAAGCCACTAGGGCCACTGTAATCTCCTCACGCCCTCGCACAATGCAAGATGCTGTGATTCGACTAAGGGACCCTTGAGGGCGGTCACCGAACCAATACAAATGGCAACCCTTGGGGGCGGTCACCGAACCTGTACACTTTGGCAACCCTTGGGGGCGGTCACCGGTACCCGTACACTTTGGCAACCCTTGGGGGCGGTCACCGGTACCCGTCAAATTGCTCGGAGCGATCTCCACAACCTAATTGGAGACCCCGATGCTTGCTCGGAGCTTTACACCACAATGATTGAGCTCCAAACACCACCAACCGTCTAGGGTACCAAGCACCCAAGAGTAATAAGCTTCTCAACTTGTAACTTCCACGTATCACCGTGAAAACTCAAATTGATGCAACTAATGCAATGGCAAGAGCACACAGAGTGCCCAAGTCCCTCACTCTCAAATCCCACCAAGCAACGAAAGTTATGGAGGAAAAGGAGAGGAAGAACAAGAAGGAGAACACCAAGAACTCCAAGATCTAGATCCAAGGGGTTCCCTCACATTGAAGAGAAAGTGATTGGTGGAAATGAGGATCTAGATCTCCTCTCTCTTTCCCCCCCAAAACTAGCAAAAATCCATGGAGGGATTGAGAGATAGCAAGCTTGAAGAAGGTAAACAATGGGGGAAGAACACAAGCTGAAGAGATAAGGTTCAATGGGGAAGAAGATCCCTTTTATAGGCACCCTCGAATCCAACCGTTATGCACTCAGGTCGTGCACAAGCGGTACTACCGCTCGGAAGAGCGGTACTACCACTTAGCATGGTCAAAAAAGCCCAACGAGAGAGAAAAACACGAGTTGTAGTTCTGCCAGAGAGGTAGTACCGCTCTAGGGAGAGGTAGTACCGCCCAGAGAGGTAATACCACTTGGGAGGAGAGGTAGTACCACCCAGAGAGGTAGTACTGCTCATGGGGAAAGGTAGTACCGCTTACCGCTTATAAGAGGTAATATCACTCTACTACCGTGAAACCCGACACGAAAAAATGCATCCCCTGAAGCAGCGTACTACGCGCGGCACAGGGCTACAGTACTGCTTCTTACAAGCGGTACTACCGCTCTAGAGAGCAGTACTACCGCTTGAGGCTTTCAGGAACACAACAAAGAAAACAGAGGATGCAATAAAGCCTAAACTACCACAACTTCTGCATATGAGCTCCGAATTGAGCGAACTCAAGCTTGTTGGATAGATGAGGCAGGGGAGGTATGCCTAAGAAATAGAGGAGTGAAACCTCCAAAAGTGAAGAACCGACATAACCTCCAACATTGAAAACATCATAGAAGATGCATGTGAACTATTTTTTTTGATGAACTCGAGCTTGTCATGAAGATGACCATAAGCTCTAAAACTCACGAAGAGAAATACCAAACAAGAACCAAGAAATATGATGCAAGGATGCAATGGTTCGAGCTCTCTACGAATGATATGATCAAGCTACTCATTGAGAGCCCCCCTTGATAGTACATCAACTGACCCTATAACCCGGTCTCTGAACAACCACCATGAGACCGGTAAAACATAAACCTATCAAGGGAAAACCTTTGCCTTGCACATATTCCATTCGAGCTAGATGATGAGTGTCGGCATTCTGGGAACGGGGGTACCCAGACTTGCCTGCCTGCGGCCCACGACATGGCTTCATCGACGGCCTGGTACGGCCCACCTTCTGCATCAACAACTCAAGACCCTCACGAGGGGCCAAGCCTCGCGAGGCGGACGACATCAAGACCTCCACGAGGAGCGTCCTCCTGAGGCTGGCTCCCGAGGAGCAGAGATCTCTATGCAAGGATCACCTCGCGAGGTTCAAATGACATGAGCCATGACGACCAAGGTTAGGTGGGCGCCAGCGGGCGCAGTGCGCCAGTTTCCTCTTCTGTGCTAAAGAGGCAAGCACAGGGGTGGAGTCTTGAGGAATCAGCAAAAGGTTTCCATTCCCGTGCAACAAGACCAAGACCGCCAGGACGGAGGTCATCACCGAGCCCACCACAACGTCACGACCAGAGGCTTTTGCATGCGAACACTACTTTTGTCAGGATAACATGTACTAGTTGTCTCCCTTCGAATTTGGCCGTTGTGGGATCCCTTCCCGCCTTAATTTGGGAAGAGGACCAAGACCACTATAAATAGAGCAGCAGCACCACCGTAGAGGGGGACGGGCAGATCAGATCCATTCCGTCGTCATACTCACTAGCTCACTCGAGCGCAAGAACACTCCTCCTCCTGAGGTTGTTCTCCCACTGTACTAGTTCATCCTCAACCCCTCGAGGCCAATCCACCACAAAGCAGGATTTGGGGTTTACACTGCAAGGTGGCCCGAACCTGGGTAAACTGTTGTGTCCCGTTTCCTTCCTATTCATCAAGCTAGGCCATGGGATTGCCAAGTAGTCAAACTGGGGAGGTTGAGTTCTTTGCACGCACCCCAGAAACCTCTCAAGGGTCCGCGGAACCCGAAATTCGACATTTGGCGCCAAAGGGAGGGGTGCGTCGGAGCCTCTCTTCCTCTAGTCGATTCACCACCTTTCTGCCGTCCCCATGGCTGATGCTCATCGAGTTCGTGCTGAGCGCCAGGCCGCCCTCGCCGCCCGCATCACCCAGACGGCACCCGCTGGCGATGGTGCTCCCCGCCGCTCCCGTTCGCCAGCGGCCAACGCAGCCACCGCCCCCCGGCCAACAAGCAGCAGGCTTCATCAATGCAGCCCTTTGTGCAGCGGGATGGGCGCACCGCCACTCTGTCACTGACCCCGGCGGCCGCTTCATCATCTCGCGCTCATCGCGGCCCGGCGAATGCGCAGGCTGCATTCCTCATGGAACGCGAGTGAGGGAGTCCTGGATTAGGAGGTCCTCAGACAGCCGGACTATATCCTTTGGCCGAACTGTTGGACTATGAAGATACAAGATTGAAGACTTCGTCCCGTGTCCGGGTGGGACTCTCCTTTGCGTGGAAGGCAAGCATGGCAATTCGGATCTGTAGATCTACTCCCTTGTAACCGACTCTGTGTAAACCTAGCCCCCTCCGGTGTCTATAAAAACCGGAGGGTTTAGTCCATAGGACAAGAACAAGCATAATCATAGGCTAGCTTCCAGGGTTTAGCCTCTACGATCTCGTGGTAGATCAATTCTTGTAATACTCATATCATGAAGATCAATCAAGCAGGAAGTAGGGTATTACCTTCATCGAGAGGGCGAACACAGGTAAACATTGTGTCCCCCGCCTCCTGTTACCATCCGCCTTAGACGACAGTTCGGGACCCCTACCCGAGATCCGCCGGTTTTGACACTGACATTGGTGCTTTCATTGAGAGTTCCACTGCGCCGTCATCATAAGGCTCGATGGCTCATCTTGTTGTCAAGGACAACATCACCTCTGGGGGAGTCTTGGCTGTAGGCCAAACCCTCTGACTTGGCGGCTTTGTCTTGACCGCCCGTTCGGCTATTGCACCGACTATGACTTCTCGGGGCATCAAAAACAGCCTCCACGTCGGCTCGAGATTCGCCGAGCAGTTGGATCCAATCGAGCTCTCTTCCCTGAACGAGCTCTTGGACCGCATCGCTGCCTTGGGAGACGCTACGGACTATGATCGGATCGGGCTTAAACCCGACCAAAGGGAGATTAACTCTCCGCCGGTCACCCATCAGATAGCGGTGGTGGAGGAGCAACGCAACAATTCTTCCTCTATCTTGAGGACGAACTATGTCCGGATTCCCGAGCTCTCTGAGCCGGATACCCGTCTACGGGAGGACATGGCCCAAGCTTTGAACCTAGAATCAGATAGCGGGCCAAACCTATTGGGCAACATCCCGGAGCCTGAACTTCCAAGATCAGAAACTCCTCCACCCCTGGGTCTCAGATTGGGTCAGGGTTCGGACCTAAATCTACCCACCCAACCAGATATAAATAATCTTTCCCACGTTAGACAACAGCACCAAGAGACAGTACATCACTATAGGGCCAGATTCCTCCTTGTAATGAACAAGGTCAAGGACTGTCGCGAGGAAGAAGCAATTTCATTCTTTTGCAAAAATTGCACGAAAGGGAATCATCAACTCCATAAGTCGCCGTGACATAGCACACTTCGCTGACTTGGCGGCCATAGTACATATGTGCGATGGAAAGTGCCCGGAGAACCCAAACAAAATTCTGGGATCCTCTGGCACTCACTAAACCCCCCGTCCGAACTAAAAGGGTGTACTCTCGTAAGTCACCCGATCCAATCACAAAGAAACCAAAGCCCACTACAGGGCATGGAACTATATTGGAGGGATGGCTCAATGGGCCATGCAAAATTCACAGTACACTGGATACCACGCCAACACATAGCCTTAGAGCATGTTGGGTACTCCGGCAGGTGGCCAAGAGTGGCGAGGATATCCTCATCAACAATGCAACAACGCAGCACCCCATGGAATATAACAATACAGTATTGACAGTCTTCGAGACCTTCGCCTCAAATAATAGGCGCAAGCGAGCACTCCGTAGCCTTGCCGAAGTCTGCCATGTTGCAACAATAAATCCATGGAACGACACGACCATAACCTTCAATGCCAGTGACGAACCTCAATTCCGAACAGCCCGAGCACCAGCCGCTTTGGTCCTTAGTCCAATTGTGGACGGCTTCCGACTTACTAAAGTGCTTATGGACGGCGGCAGCGGATTAAACCTCATCTACGAAGAAACTCTTAGCAAAATGGAAATAGACAGGAGCCGCATTGAGCAAATCAGCACGACATTCAGAGGAATCATCCCTAGTCAGGAGGCACACTGTGCGGGAAAAATCACACTAGACGTGGTATTCGGCACGCCGGAGAATTATAGGTCCGAAGATATCACATTCCAAGTGGCCCCATTCAGTAGCGGATACCACGCCCTTTTAGGGCGGGATACCTTCACGATCTTCCAAGCTATACCCCATTATGGGTACATGAAGCTCAAAATGCCTGGACCCAATGGAATCATCACTCTAGCTAGTGATCCGGACATAGCACTCCGCGCCGAAAATAAAACCGCCACACTAGCCCTTGAGGCATTATCCGAAGCCCTCGCGGCCGAAGAACTAACGGCGCTGCGCTGCAAAGTGGACAGGGACGACGTGATACTCGACAAAAGATCCAAGTCCACCTCTTTTAAACCAGCGGATGAAATAGTCAAATTCAAGGTCCATCCAACAGACCCCACAAAAACGGCATCCATCGGGGCACAACTGAACCCCACAACAGACGCCGCACTACGGGAGTTCTTGCGTGAGAATTGGGACATATTCGCCTGGCATCCTTTGGACATGCCAGGAATCCCACGCAGGCTGGCCGAACACAGCCTTAACATTCTAAAGGGTTTCAAACCGGTCAAGCAGACTCTCCGGCATTTCTCTGAGCCTAAGCGACAACCCATGGGAGAAGAGCTAGCCAAGTTACTTGAGGCCGGATTCATTAGAGAATTAAAACATCCGGACTGGCTAGCAAACCTGGTGATGGTACCAAAGAAGGACAAATCCTGGCGCCGATGTGTCGATTTCAAGGACCTTAACAAGGCCTGCCCCAAGGATCCCTTCCCCCTCCCCCACATCGACCAAACTATCAACGCTACCGCAGGACACGATTCATTGTGTTTCCTCGACGCATACTCCGGATACCATCAAATCAACATGGCGGAGTCCGATCAAGCCGCAACAGCATTTATCACCCCATACGGCCCCTTATGTTTTAACACCATGCCTTTCGGACTTAAAAACGCCGGTGCAACCTATCAATGCATGACTCAGACATGCCTGGAAACACAGATCGGTAAAACAGTGGAGGCTTACATAGACGATGTGGTCATTAAAACCAGACACGTCGAATCCTTAATAGACGACTTGCAGCTCAAGTTCGACAATCTCCGAACATACGACATCAAGCTCAATCCGGAAAAATGCGTCTTTGGCGTACCCGCCGGAAAGCCCTTAGGCTTCATCGTCTCCAATAGAGGAATTGAAGCAAATCCGGCTATCCGAGCTCTGTCACAGTTGGCTGTCCCAACAGACCTCAAGCAAATCCAGAAACTAACTGGATGCATGGCTGCCTTAAGCCGCTTTATCTCCCGATTAGGAGAAAAGGCACTACCTCTTTATCGCCTTCTTCGACGCACCGAACACTTCGAGTGGACGGATGCGGCCACGACCGGATTGGAAGAAATAAAAGCCATTTTGGCCACCAACCCAATCTTGGCCGCGCCAAATGTTGGTGAACCAATGCTGTTATATATAGCGGCAACACACCAAGTTGTAAGCACAGTGCTCGTCGTCGAACGAGACACGGACGGACATAAGTTCCCGCTTCAAAAACTGGTATACTATGTATCCACTGTCCTCACTCCATGCAAATCACGGTACCCACATTATCAAAAGATAGCATACGTGGTCTTCATGGCATCTCGAAAACTACGACACTACTTTCAAGAGTGTTCAATTACGGTGGCCTCTGAAGTACCACTCAACGACATAATAAACAACCGCGATGCCACGGGCCGGATTGCTAAATGGGCTATTGAGCTGCTCCCGTTCGACATAATATACAAACCACGGCGAGCCATTAAATCACAAGTGCTGGCTGATTTCGTCGTCGAATGGATAGAAGCCGAACTCCCTAAAGAGTACGGCGCGTACTCCAATTGAATCATGCATTTTGACAGCCCTAAAATGCTGGCTGGTATGGGGGCTGGTGTCGTCCTGACATCCCCCACCGGAGATACAGTCCAATACGTACTCCAAATACTATACACAGACTCCAACAATGCAACAGAATATGAGGCCCGGTTGCATGGTCTCCGGATGGCAGTCTCCATGGGCATTCGACGCTTAGAGGTGCGTGGGGATTCGAACCTCGCAATATCTCAAATAAATGGAGACTTTGACGCCAAGGACCCAAAAATGGCGGCTTACCGCAACGCCGTCCTCAAAATGTCAGCTCGGTTTGAGGGCTTGAATTCCACCATGTGGTCCGGGAAAACAATCAAGCGGCGGATATCCTCGCTCGCATCGGCGCTAAGCGCTACCCCGTCCCACCTAATATCAGGCTGTTTAAGTCATCTATGGTATGGGAAGGAGAGACCGGCAACAATAGTCCGGACCCGGCCACAACACCGAATTCCGAACACTCTGCCATAATCAGAGGCTCCGCTACCGAAATAACGTCTTCGGCCCACATGATTATGGCTGTCATTGCCCCGTGGACAGAACCCTTCTTGGCCTATCTAACTAGGCAAGAACTCCCTGAGGACCCAAACGAGGCACGTTGCATTGTGCGGCGGTCTAAAGCCTACAGGGTCCACGAGGGAGAGCTTTATAGAAAAGCGCTACCGGAGTACTTCAAAGGTGCATCTTCGAAGAGGAAGGACGACAACTTTTGGCAGAAATTCATGCTGGACTTGGCGGCCACCGCGCCGCAGCTCGGGCCCTTGTAAGCAAGGCCTTCCGTACAGGTTTTTACTGGTCGACGACCCGAGCAGACACATGGGACCTCATTCAACATTGCGTCGGTTGCCAGCTTTTTGGAAACCAAAGCCATATGCCACCTACCGCTCTGCAAACGATCCCCATTACTTGGCCCTTTGCGGTCTGGGGGCTTGATATGGTCGGACCCCTTAAAGGGGGAAGACATAAGAAAAAATACTTATTGGTTATGGTGGATAAATTCACCAAATGGATAGAAGCCAAACCAGTTAAAACGGCCGAGTCCGGACCAGTGATAGACTTCATATCCGGGGTTGTACACCGTTACAGCGTCCCCCATAGCATCATCACCAATAATGGCTCGAACTTTACAGCCGACGAGGTAAAAATTTGGTGTAGCAACATGGGCATTAAGCTCGGTTATGCTTCTGTCTATCACCCGCAAACTAACGGTCAAGTCGAGCGAGCAAATGGTCTTATCATGAGTGGCATTAAACCCAGATTAGTGCGGTCCCTGAAGGAATCAGATACGCACTGGGTAGAGGAGCTCGACTCCGTAATATGGGGGCTGCGGACCATGCCGAATCGCACTACCAGATACACACCGTTCTTTATGGTGTATGGCGCAGAGGCGGTACTGCCTTGCGACATAATTCATGACTCACCTCGAGTGCGCATGTACGAAGAGAAAGAAGCCGAGCTTGATCGGCAGGACAGTTTGGACGCCCTGGAGGAGGAGCGTGACGTGGCAAAAGCCCGTTCCGCATTCTATCAGCAACAGGCTCGACGGTATCAAAGCAGAGAAGTAAAGGCCAAAACTTATAACGTTGGCGAACTCGTTCTACGCCTACCGGAGAAGAAAAAGAACAAGCTCAAGCCCAAATGGGAAGGTCCCTTCATTATTGACAAGGTTCTGACCAGTGGAGCATATCGTCTGCGGGATGCATCGGACAATCGACTCGAGCCAAACCCATGGAACGCAGCCAGACTCCGAAGGTTCTACGCCTAGTGCCGGACTATGTGTTTGTCTCCTTACCTCCGTCAATTTTTTTATATATTCGTTATCTGTCTTTTCTCTCTTTCTTTCTTCCCTTTTTACTTCATGACCGTAAAAGATTAAAATGTGTCGTTACTCAAAAATCTTGACGCGCTAGCCATGCTCATTATACCTGGGGGCTTCTTATACAGAAGCTTAATACAACTATTTTCTAGGCTCAATGCCCCACACATGTGTTACTTTTCCACATGTACTTTTTTTCGCCATTATATGCATCGATATGACTTAAGTTTTGGCCAAGCTGGGTTGCCTGGCTCTTGTGTTTATGCCCTACGTTCCTGTTAATTCGGCTAGGGCATAAGGGGAGCACCTCTGTGATTGTTACTGCCGGGTCAGCCGGATGTGTACCTCAGACTGGGTGAAGCCGAAAGTTGGCGTTCTTAAGGGAATATTCGGTCGGTGAACAAAAGATGACTTTTATTTATTGTAATACACACCCCCAGATGTTTATACCCTGCGTCTCTTTTCGCAGTTCATGCAAATTAATGCATGCGTACCCAGGGAAAGGAACCCTTAACGGAACTATTCTCCCTGGAAGATGTTTCTTACTATCCATGTAATATAACATAGCTAGTTGGGTACTTATGCATTCAAGCACTTATGACCCCTACTTTTGGTTTCCACGAGTACCCTGTTTTTACATAACTGAGCGGGTATTCAGATACACTCGGACTGTCGGGTCCGGAGGTCGGCAAAAGGTTCGCCATGACAAATGATTTACAATCCGGCTAGGGACAATATATGTCACTTGAAGTACACAGTCACTTAGACTGACTAAATTCTTCTTCTATACCATCCAACAGGCTGTCTAGCCTACAATCCTGTTGGGAATACTTTGCGGCTAATTTTACTTGATCATACAACAAACTGACGAGGATCTCTTTCCCATCAGACCCCACAAGTCCGATCTCGGCCATGTGGTTCGGGTCGGCCATGGTATATCGCGTCTTCACCATGGCCAAGGCTTCCCTTGCACCTTGTCGGCAGGCTGATATCTTCCATAATCGGAAGCGCCACCGTGCTCCATTGAGCTTCTCTACAAGCTCCCCCATGCCTCCTGGTAGGGAGGCGGATGGCCACAAGGCTTGGGCAATGCCCTGCATCACCTGCCGAACTTGTTTGTGCAGTTGTGAGAGCTCGGGCAGAAGATCACCTGCAGACCCGGGCATCTCCTCTGCGAGACGACCCGATAGCATACCCTCTGAGATATAACTCATTAGCGGTTTCTTCGCCGAACACAATAAAAGTTCGTTCAAGCACTTACTAAAAATGCCGCGTCGAAGCCTCTTATTCTCCTTTACGGAGTCAGCAAGTTGGGCCCGAACATCTTTCAGTTCAACACTCAGCCGGATATTGGCATCTTGGAGATCGTTTTCTCCCGCCTAACCTGCTTAAGGACGCGCTCTCTAGCCTTTAACTGTCATTGAGCATGTTGCTCATCCCGTTGCACTACCTTCGGATTAACCCCGGGATTGATACGTCTCCAACGTATCTATAATTTTTGATTGCTCCATGCTATATTATCTACTGTTTTGGGCAATATTGGGCTTTATTATCCACTTCTATATTATTTTTGGGATTAACCTATTAACCGGAGGCCCAGCCCAGAATTGCTGTTTTTTTGCCTATTTCAGTGTTTCGAAGAAAAGGAATATCAAACGGAGTCGAAACAGAATGAAACCAATAGGAGAAGTTATTTTTGGAAGGAAAGCTACCGGAAAAGCTTGGAGTGCATGTCAGGAAAGGAGGGAGGTGGCCACGAGGGTGGGGGGCGCCCCCCTAGGGCGCGTCCCCTGCCTCGTGGGGCCCCCGGAGGTCCACCGACGTACTTCTTTCACCCATATATACCCACGTACCCTAAAACTTCCGAAGACGAGAATAGATCTAGAGTTCCGCCGCCGCAAGCCTCTGTAGCCACCAAAACCCAATCGGGACCCTGTTCCAGCACCCTGCCGGAGGGGGGAACCCTCACCGGTGGCCGCCTTCATCATCCCAGCGCTCTCCATGACGAGGAGGGAGTAATTCACCCTCGGGGCTGAGGGTATGTACCAGTAGCTATGTGTTTGATCTCTCTCTCTCTCTCTCTCTCACTCGTGTTCTTGATTTGGCACGATCTTGATGTATCGCGAGCTTTGCTATTATAGTTGGATCTTATGTTTCTTCTCCCCCTCTACTCTCATGTGATGAAATGAGTTTTCCCTTTGAAGTTATCTTATCGGATTGAGTCTTTAATGATTTGAGAACACTTGGTGTATGTCTTGCCGTGCGTATCTGTGGTGACAATGGGATATCACGTGATTCACTTGATGTATGTTTTCGTGATCAACTTATGGGGTTTCGCCCATGAACCTATGCATAGGGGTTGGCACACGTTTTCGTCTTGATTCTCGATAGAAACTTTGGGGCACTCTTTGAGGTTCTATCGTTGGTTGAATAGATGAATCTGAGATTGTGTGATGCATATCGTATAATCATACCCACGGATACTTGAGGTGACATTGGAGTATCTAGGTGACATTAGGGTTTTGGTTGATTTGTGTCTTAAGGTGTTATTCTAGTACGTACTCTAGGGCTGTATAGGAATAGCCCAACGGATTGATTGGAAAGAATAACTTTGAGGTGGTTTCGTACCCTACCATAATCTCTTCGTTTGTTCTCAGCTACTAGTGACTTTGGAGTGACTCTTTGTTGCATGTTGAGGGATAGTTATATGATCCAATTATGTTATTATTGTTGAGAGAACTTGCACTAGTGAAAGTATGAACCCTAGGCCTTGTTTCCTAGCATTGCAATACATTTACGCTTAACTTTTACCACTTGTTACCTTGCTGTTTTTATATTTTCAGATTACAAAAACCTATATCTACCATCCATATTGCACTTGTATCACCATCTCTTCGCCGAACTAATGCACCTATACAATTTACCATTGTATTGGGGACACAAGAGACTCTTTGTTAGTTGGTTGCAGGGTTGTTTGAGAGAGACCATCTTCATCCTACGCCTCCCACGGATTGATAAACCTTAGGTCATCCACTTGAGGGAAATTTGCTACTATCCTACAAACCTCTGCACTTGGAGGCCCAACAACGTCTACAAGAAGAAGGTTGCGTAGTAAACATCAGGGATCATCTGCAGAATCTATTGTTAGATTTGCATGCATGCCGCATACTAACCGGTACATGCCATTCTTTTTGATAGAGACAAGTGTTACCAGAGGGGGCCTTCTCGGACTCCTTCATTGCGGCAACTGCGACCCGTAGCTGGGCTTTGCACTCTTCCATCTCTTGAGACAATTGGGTATTCTTCTCCGTAAGAACCTACACAAATAATGATCCTTAAATCAGTTGTGTCAACTGTTTCAAGTCTCAGGGGCTACTGATATACATAATTATCAAATTTTCTTACCCGTATATCCTTTACATACTGGTCCGTGGCTCTGGAAAGACCATTTTGAGCAGCTCGGATGTACGCGTCTCCTGAGTTGAAGGCATCGAACGCCTCTTAAGAGAAACAAGCGTCACAGAGTATGGCCCGATGACGCCTGTGATTCATGGCACTCTCCACTTCGGAATTCGTAGCGGATATCCCATCCGCATCCTCTGTAGGAGGACCATCCGGTTTTGGCCCCGCGATAGCGTCCGCCTCTAAGTCTGGCGTTGGAGCCTGGCTGTTGGAGGCGTGGCCGGCAGGCTCTCCGGATATAGTCCGGTGAGCGTTTTTTCTGCTAAAAGAACATGGACGTTAATATATTATGAAAGACGACAACCATGGAGCGGGGTTCTTTTTCATACCTTTGCGACGGCGTCTCATTCCTAATTGACTTCCTTTTAAGCCTACTCGGTTTCGATACCCCTTGTTGGTGGGCCACTACGGGTTCGGCATGGCGTCCCGAGGGCCTTCCCTGTAAGACACCAAATGTGTGTGGTAGGTGAAGTGCAAAAAATGGGATCCTTCTTGGAAGTTGGGACTCCGGTTTTACTTACATGCGATGCAGGGATCAGTCCGGGATAATCGGCTATGATGGCCACCAAGGCACCATCGCAGCTCAATTGACAGAACTTCCTGTCGATGAGCTCCACAAATGTGTCCGGATCTTCTTCGAGTCCGGGGTCGAGGGTCCGGTCAGGGTCCTATGGCTGTGGAGATGGGCTGTGGACCTCCCTCACGGCTTTTCACAGTTCCTGCTATGAAATAGCAAGGTAAATATTTACGACAAAGAATGCGGGAAGGTCTAGAGTAAAAAGTAGTAGCTCACCCAGTTTGGGGGGTTGTACATGGAGAATCCATCCCGTGGCTTAATGCGGATGAACTCCTCTTCCTCTCCTTTATATAAATCAGACAGTATTTTCGCTAGAGCAGCGACTAAGTCCGGACCTTTACGACCGCAGCGGGTGGCATCGTCTTCTCCATTGAAGTGCCACATGGGTTGTCCCTGATATTGAAGTGGCTGCACCCCCCGCATTATACATATTGAAATAACCTTGATTATTGTCAATCCTGATTTGCCCAGCATTTGTATCCAGCCCATTAGGTGCAGGACCTCCCTGTTATCTTCCTCCTGGGGGCTCCGAGGGCGCCAGCTGCGGCGTTTCTTCAGAGGGGCGTTATCAAACTTAGGAAGGCCCCTCCGAATAGGGTCTGGAAGGGGGACGTCCTCCATATAAAACCACTCCGAAGGCCAGTCTTCGAATGTCTTCTTCGGAGTACCGGACAAATATCCGGTCCCGGCGATGCGCCATATTTCGGCTCCGCCTACTTGATATATTGACCCCTCCTGTGTACGAGGCTCGAGGTAGAATAGTCTCTTCCATAGCTCGAAATGAGCTTCACAGCCCAAAAACAGCTCGCAAAGGGCGCCATAGCCTGCGATGTGTAATATGGAGGCAGGAGTAAAATTATGCAGCTCGAGGCCATAGAACTCCAGGAGCACGCAGAGGAACGGATGGATTGGAAATCCAAGTCCCCTTAATAAGTACGGGACAAGGCATACCCGCTCCCCCATAGATGGGTTGGGAAAGCTCTCCGCTTGCTCCCCGCCATTGTAAGTGGCTATTCCAGCTCGTATGGGGACAATATACGCAGGAGGGAGAAACCCCTGGGTCTGTAATTCTACTAACTGTCTGTGGGAGACGGAACACTTCTTCCAGTTGCCTGGCTTAGGGCTACGAGAGCGAGAGGAGGAGCTGCGATGACCGGCCATGATAGGATGGATTTTTCCGGGCGCGCTCCGATGGATACTCGCTATGGGAGGATGGTGTGATCTTGATCTGAAAATCCGCGGCTCTTTAAATAGACAATTTACTCACATGGCTAGGGTGGCAAATGTAAAAATGCCCAGACTTCTCGCATTCGCTCGATGTGTGGAAGATAGCCATTATTAGGCGCGGAAGCCAAGGAGTGCAACATTTATGGGAAGCCGGACACTACTCAACAGGTACTCGGAATTTGGAGAAGAACCCGCCTTGCAATGCAGAAGACAATCTGCGCGCCGGACTCATCGTCATTGAAGCCTGGTTCAGGGGCTACTGAGGGAGTCCTGGATTAGGGGGTCCTCAGACAGCCGGACTATATCCTTTGGCCGGACTGTTGGACTATGAAGATACAAGATTGAAGACTTCGTCCCGTGTCCGGGTGGGACTCTCCTTTGCGTGGAAGGCAAGCTTGGCAATTCGGATCTATAGATCTCCTCCCTTGTAACCGACTCTGTGTAACCCTAGCCCCCTCAAGTGTCCATATAAATAGGAGGGTTTAGTCCATAGGACAAGAACAATCATAATCATAGGCTAGCTTCTAGGGTTTAGCCTCTACGATCTCATGGTAGATCAACTCTTGTAATACTCATATCATCAAGATCAATCAAGCAGGAATTAAGGTATTACCTCCATCGAGAGGGCCCAAACCTGGGTAAACATTGTGTCCCCCACCTCCTGTTACCATCCGCCTTAGACGCACAGTTCAGGACCCCCTACCCGAGATCCGCCGGTTTTGACACCGACAGCGAGCTCCTGCGCTACCACCCCATCGACATCCTCTACGAGGAATGGCCGGAACGCATCGCCGAGCTCCTCAGCGCCGCCGGAGAGTCTCCTGCACCATCTCGCTCGCTGCCTCACCCGCCGCCTGCCGTGGGTGACGTGGCTCACGGAGCACCTCCTACACCTCCCAGGCAGGATGTCATCATCAAGCCAAGGCGCGAGGCTCCATGGCGTGACCCTCCACGCAAGGCGTCTGCGCGTGGCGAGGAAAGCTGCCAGGTGGTGCAGCGACCGCAAGGAGAGGGGCGCGCGCTCCCAGCACCACCATGTCAAGACCGCGTGCCGCCTGCGGTGGTGGCACGCGAGCGCCAAGATCAGGCCCCACCTCCACGGCGGGCTCCCGTGACCATAGCTGGATGCCGAGCGTTCACCCCGGAGCTGTGCAGCATTGTCTGGCCAGGAAAGTTCAAGCCCGACCTGCCTCCGCGCCACGATGGCACCACCGACCCTGCCGAGTTCCTGCAGCTCTATGACCTGGGCATCGAGGCGGCCAACGGCGATGAGAAGGTTATGGCGAACTGGTTTCCCATGGCCCTCAAGGACAGCGCATGCTCGTGGCTCCTAAACCTCCCTACAGGATCGATCTCCTCCTGGGACGAGATGCGAGAGCATTTCTTCGCCAAATTCCAGGGCACTCGTGATAGCCCGCCGACTGCGGGTGACCTGCGGCGCATCAAGCAGCCAGGAGAGACCTTGCAGAAGTACATCAGTGCTTCAACAGTGTTCGCCTCATGATCCCCAAGGTGTCGGATGAGGCCATCATCTCAATGTTCACTAATGGCGTCTGTGACGTCAAGATGAAGTAGGAGCTCGCCGTACACGAGGACCTGTGCACGGCCCTGGAGATGTTCAACATGGCAACCAAGTGTGCTAGAGCTAAGGATGGATGCCTCTCCCTCCTTGAGCTCCCTGAGGCTGACCCAGAAGACAAGAAGACCAAGGCCAAGGATGTGAAGCACAAGGGACCGGCCATGCTAGCGGCCGAACCAGAAATGAAGCGTGGCTACGACCACCCGGAGTCATCCAAGGGCAGCCACCCGTTCAGTGTCTTCCACAACGTGCATAGCCACAACACCAACGACTGCCAGGAGCTCAGGGCTATTCGCGATGGGCACCTTGGTCGTCGCCCCGAGTGCAACGATCGAGGCTACGGCCGTGGAGGTGGCCGAGGCGGAGGACGTTGGGACGGCCGCGACCCCCGCCAGGAATGGCACGATCAGCCTCGTGAGGACCGTTGGTAGGGCCAGCCTCGCGAGGGCGCCTCGAGAGATCAACCTTGTGAGGACCGGCCTCAGGGAAACACTGGCATTCCTTTGCTGCCGCCACCACCAAGAAGGAATGACGACCACCACTAGGACGAGGGGGCTGGGGGCTTCAAGGAGCCTCGTGCCATTCCTTGCATCCTGGGGCGCTCAGGCCCCAGCGTCTCATTGCATCTTCAAGCAGTTCGTGCGTGAGGTGAACGCGGCCCTCCCCAAGCTCGAGGCCACACGTCCACTCAGGTGGTCCAAGTGCACCATCACCTTCATCTCTTCCGACCAGCTCAAGTGTGCGGCAACTGCTGGTGCCCTCCCGATGCTTTGCTCGCTTACCATCAGCAACGTGCTCATCACCAAGACACTCATCGATGGTGGTGCGGGGCTCAATGTCCTCTCTGTCGAGACGTTCAACTGACTCCTGGTGCCCTATGACCAGCTTTAGCCTACCACGCCCTTCTTAGGAGTGACCGACGGCTCCACCACCTCGATAGGGCAGATCCGCCTCCCTATCACCTTCGGCAAGCGCGACAACTACCGTACTGTGCTCACCGACTTCGACGTCGCCCACATTCGCCTCCCGTACAACACCATCCTCGGCTACCCGGCCCTGGCCAAGTTCATGGTTGTCTCCCACCATGGCTACAACGTCCTGAAGGTGCCAGGAAGCTACGGCGTCATCACGGTTGCCTGCGAGGAGAAAGACACGGTGTGCTCTCTTGAGCGCGCCTTCCAGGCTGCGGCTGTCGAGGACCCAGATGATGAGGGCGCTATCTACCCTCCTTAGGTTGTCCCCAAAAAGAAGAAGCAGCTGCTCCGCCAAGGACCTCAGGAGGGTGGGGCATCCGGCGGCGCTGCCTCAAGCCCTGCACCCACTGACGGGCCACCTCCCTCTCTCGCATAGGAAGGTGCACCCGGCACACCTCTCGGGCTGGGCTCGAGGGCTCTCCTCTGGAGGGCCTCTAACCTGGCCAGCGTCACGAGGGAGGCGCTCAGGCACCATGTGGAGGCGTGCATCAACGCGCGCTTCCGTTAGGAAAGCGCAGGGCGCGAGGCGAGGCGCTCAGGAGTTCATCACCAAGGCAACCAAGGAGCTTCAGGAGGCAAGAGCTATGCAAGGCGACCGCCGCCCACCACCCGGCGCAGCTCCCTGCCCCGGCGAGGACAGCGAGCTGCGCGCCTGCATCAACATCCTTATGCTCAACAGGGCCGCGTCCCAGGAGCTCTTCTGGCTGTCCCGCGTTGGCTTGTGCAAGGGCCCACCTCACAGCTATGTTTGCATGCCTTTCGGTTTGCTGAACAGATCTATCGTGCACCAGCGCCACATGCGGGACATCCTGGCGGCTCAAGAGGCCAGGCAGCAGGCGATCCTGTCGGAGGTGGTGACGGATCCTCGCGAGCCCCTCGGGCCTCTAGAGCCTCCCGAGATTCAGGACCTGGGCGGCTCGTGAGAAGCGACTTCTGCAGCACGCGTCTTCAGCTACTCCAACACTTGTTCAACAACGGTGCCAGGTGACATTTTTCTGGTTTGTTTAGTTGGGGGCGCCCCTTGGGCTGCATTATCCCCAAGCCGCGTGGGTCCGGCCGCGGCGTGTATCCTTCTTGCATCTATCAGAACTTGCTCTACCTCGATCATGAATTGCTTTATGATTATCACTCACTTGCCTGGTGCTATATTGCCCTTCGTAGCCTCCTCGCGCTGCTGACCTGCCCCTTGCTCATCCCACAACGGGGTCTACACATGCTGGCACGTCGCTTGTGCTCGGGTCCGTCCCTACAACGCTGACTAATCTGAGAGATCGAGCTCTGGCTCGCGGCCTGCCACGCGCACGTCACCTCACCAGATCCTTAGTGCCTTCATCTTCTTGCGGAAAGATTAGCGGCAGGACAACAAGCGTGGTTATGTGTCATGTTCTCCTCCTTGGACTAACTCGTAGGAACCCCCGGAGCTCAACTACGGGCAGGCCCGCCGACCATCCCTTTTTCATGCAACTCGCTTGCACATTAAAGGGGGGGGGTCCCGAGCATCGCGTCTCAGGAGCTCCTACTGGCTCTCGAGCCCTCACCCCCTGACCTTGATCACGACAGCGCGACCTGGCGTACTAGCGGCAGCCAAGCCTCGCTTGAGGGCCGGGACCCGGGGACGTAGAGCACCTAGATGAGCGAGGAAAAGGGGAGGAGCCCTATCCTGAAACATCACCACTAAGGCACCATCAGGCGCTGCGCAAGGGAATCATCACAGGTCCACTAAGATAAGTCACCCGTACATATCAGCGTGAACTTCACGACCCAATCTCTCGACTCTCGCAACCTGGCTCGGCAATGCCGCTTTCCTTTTCGACCTTCAGGGAGCTGCTTGCACGCCAAAGGGGACCTTTTGAGCATCGCTCCTCAGGAGCTATTACCGGACCTTGGGCCGCTCACCTCCTGGCCTTGACTAGGCATCGTGACCTGGCATACCAGCGACGGCTGAAGCCTGCCTGGGGACTGGGTCCTGTCGGTGTTAAGCACTAAGCTACCGTGAGAGCGAAAAGGGGGGACCGTGCTCGAGTGAGATACGCAATTTCAACATCATACTAGGAAGGATAACATTGGAGCAAAAGCACTACATTTCTTTACATACCCCCACGGGGCTCGTCACAATTCTGCGCGGGGAAACAATAGAAGAAGATCTCGAAGGACCTTGGCCGCTGGGCATCACCGACGATGCCGAGAGGACGCCGCTGCTGCGCTCCGGGCACGGCGAGTGCTCGGTGGCACGTAGGTGTCGTCGCTGGACTACGGAGACTCGCTGGGCTCGGGAGAGTCGCTGGATTCCAGGGAGTCACCACTGCTACTAGAGGAGCCACTGGAAAGACCAGGGGCGAGTGCGATGCCTGTGGCTGCACCATGTGGACTGCCTCCCTCAGGGCAGCAATCTAGGCGCCGGCCGCCTTCATCGAAGACCTTGAAGAATGGCGTGGAGGCGCCGTCGTACTCGAAGTGGACGGTGAGGGCCTCCTCCGAGTGGAAGGCGCGGGCGACCTCGCCCCATCCTCGAGTCATGTAGATGTTGCCTAGGGGGACGACCTCGACCTCAACCCCATGGCTAGGCTGCATCACCCGACGTGTTGCAGCCACAACTCAAGTGGCCCCCTCGGCGGCATCTCCTTAGTGAAGAACCTCAGGAACCGGATCCACGTGCGCGGCGGCATTGCTGCCCATACCATGAACTCTTGTGAGGTGCCCTCGGCGTGGGTTCGCGGGCCGGCTGGCCGCGTGGCCTCGGCCTGTCCACCACGACCCCTGTCAGCGTGGAGCTGGGCACTGCCGCCCTGTCCAGAGCTCTGCGTGCGGGCATAGAGGAATATGGAAGCCAGGTGGAGGCTGCTCGTACCAAGGCCGCGTCACCTCCTGCCCTTCGCCAGCATCGCGAGGGCGGCTAAACCTCTTCTTCGGCGCAAGTGGCTCAAGCTCCTCCCGACGGGTTTTTCCCTTCTCCACCGCGGAGAATCTCCTGATCGGCACCATGGATGCTACATCAAGACGGGGGACAAGGAAGAAGAAGGAGCGTGCAGAAAGAAGATGGAGATGAGCGAGGGGGGCTCTGCCTCTCCCCTCATTTATAGCCAGAGGGAGGCCAACCGCCGGCCTCCACGATCCCATGCAATAATGATCTTTTGCTGCATGCAGCAGGCTCTTGTAAAGTCGAGCGGTTGTCGAGGTAGCGTGGGGAAGCGGAGTCACCCACGTCCCATCAAGAGCCACGCGTCGACTAAGGCCGCAGGCGGTTTGGGCCCGCGGCGCTCCGCACTTGCCATTTGGGTTCGCCTAGAAGCCAAGTTCGAGCGTGCATTGGGCCCGGGGGCTACTGTCGGTGTTCTGGGAATCGGGGTACCCAGACTTGCCTGACTGCGACCCACGGCATGGCTTCATCGATGGCCTGGTACGACCCACCTTCTACATCAACAACTCAAGACTCTCGCGAGGGGCCAAGCCTTGCGAGGCGGACAACATCAAGACCTCCACGAGGAGCAGCCTCCTCAGGCTAGCTCCCGAGGAGCGGAGATATCTATGCAAGGCTCACCTCACGAGGTTCGAATGACGTGATCCATGACAACCGAGGCCAGGCGGGCACCAGCAGGCGCAGTGCACCAGTTTTCTCTTTGGTGCTAAAGAGGCCAGCGCAGGCGCGGAGTCCCGAGGAATCAGCCAAAGGTTTCCATTCCCGTGCAACAAGACCAAGACCGCCAGGACGGCAGGACGGAGCACTACAAAAAATTACACTTCTGAAGATACATGTTTGTCACACTTCCATGCCGATTATATGACAGAATCAAGATAGTCATACCTATGTTGTCGTAGAAGTGTTCCATGACATTACCAAAATTATCATCACGGAAGTGTCCACTTCCATGACGACAAATCATGCGTCATAGAAGTGCTTTCTTCATGGGTGACCGACACATGGCATCTACCGTAATGGGTCGCTGTTAAGCTATCGGGTTCCAGTTTGGATCCAATAACCCGTTAACAACGCGGGCCAATGGGGATTTACCATGTGTATTCTCATTGGCCGGCAGATCCACGAGTCGGCCCTGCGTTCGGACAGTTGTCATCCTGCGAATAAACGGAAGGCGCCTATGATACGTCGACACGTGTCTTGGCCCAACAGTGGCCCATTCACGTTAAAAGGCCAGGCCTGTCAAAATAAGCGGGCCGACCCATTAGCGTCCTACTTGAGTCAGGCCCATTTACAAGCACGGCCCATACAAGTTACACAGAATTGGCCCATCAAAGGCCCATTCTATATTTGACAATTTCCAGCCCATCGTCAGTTTTAGCCAGTTAACGGCCCGCTACGTCTTTGGGCCTAATTGCGGCCCGAGCTTCTTTCGGCCTGTTAGCAGCCCATCGTCAGTTCCAGCCCGTTAACGGCTCGGAACGTCTTTCTGCCTTTTCTCGGCCCATTCTGTAGTTAGGCCAATTCTAGCCCGCTCTGACTTTAGGCCTGTCCTCGGCCCATTCGATAAATGGTCCAACTCCTAGCCCATTTTGTCTCTCGGCCTGTTAACGGCTGGCACAACAGTTGGGCCTTTGAATTTAGGTACATTAGGGGCCCACGTTCCGCAGGGCATCATTTCAGCCCAACACGACTTTCAGCCTGTTAAAAGCCTAGTTTGCAAATTGGGCCTCCTCTGGGCCATAATACTTTCGGCCTCTTACTGGCCCGTAAAGCAAAAGGGCCGAGACAAAATTGACATATGATAACTCGTAATAATTTTTGAGTTATGGGCTTGGGCTTAACTTATTTCGCTTTGTAAGGGGTGTTTCGGGTAGAAGCTCACTAAAAATTGAAGGGAAGGGGAATAGTGAAATGACTCGGTTGTCTACCTATATTACACTCAAAATGCAACTCCTCACGCCCACGTCACACCTGACCCTCAAGTAAAAACAAACACGCAAGTGTTCATTGCCCTGCCCTCTTGCATCTTCTCTCCCCTTTCCCTCTACCTCGATCCCCTGCATGCAGTGCTAGGGTTCCTCCAACGAGTCGTCGCCACTGGTCCCATCTGGCCTGGTCCTCGACAATGCTCTGTCCAGCTATGCTACATGGCCGACGGGTAGGGCCAAATCGCCCCGGCTGCTCCTCCCTCTGGCGCCACCCCTCATTCTCATGGTCTTCAGCAACTCCTCCACTGTGGTTCGTCCAACGCACTACTCCAGCGGGCGCCACACAACTACGGCTGATGCCACCTTTGCGTGAAGGCACCTTATTCCCTCCCTCCTCCCAGGCCGTGGCCTTGAGGTGTTGTTGAAGGATGATCTCATCCAACAAGGTGATGATCTCCTCTAATTTTTTGCCAAATTTTCATTCTGATCCACTATACGATGAATTGCTATGAGCTGCTTTTGCTGCTGCTGCTATATGATGCATTGCTATGAGTTGCTCCTGCTGCTGTTATATGATGAATTGCTATGAGCTGATGCTATATGATGAATTGCTATGAGCTGCTGCTGCTATATGATGAGTTGCTATAAGCTGCTCATGCTGCTGCTATATGATGAATTGTTATGAGCTCCTCCTGCTGCTGCTATATGATGAATTGTATGAGCTGCTCCTGCTGCTGCTATGTGATGAATTGCTATGAGCTGCTGCTGGTATATGATGAATTGCACACTCCTACTGCTGCTGTTGTATGATGAGTTGCTATGAGCTGCTGCTGCTATATGATGCTTTCAGGTGGTGCTGCTATATGATAATAACCAGCCACTTGGACCATCGAATTTCAATAAATAATTGTTCTTCATTTAAATGTGGGTCATGCATTCTTCGTTTAAATTAGGCAATGGGATATCGATGGAAGACATTGACCAAAGTAGATTGTGCCAAGTAAATGGTATCTTTGTATTTGCATTTTGAACAAATAGTGATGGTATGTTTTCCTATCATATTAATTACTACACTGGGTTCAGTTTGTGAGGTTTGGAAGTCAAATTAATTTTCATATGGTCAGCAAAATGACAAAATGTAATGCAATCTAGACTCCCAACAGAGTCTGCTTGAATTCCTCCCAAGTTCTTGCTCCATTAAATCCTTGTATGGCTTGATGCATTTTCCACCAGGTTGCAACACTTTCTGTAAAGCACTGAAGAGCGTATTGAACCTCATACTTCCTTGGAATCAAATTGCTCGAAGTGATTCTCCATGTTACGAATCCATAGCTACGCCTCCGGTGAGTCTTGATCCAGAGAATATCGGTCCAACTTCATTCATCATCTATGGGGTCCAAAAGTTTTGGGATGAGATATGAGAGAGGTGGGGAGGGATATACACACAATACAAACAATAGTTTTTGAAGAAACAAGTTTTACTTTGTGGGTATCGGAAAAACATCAAACAAATGACAGCTCACAAATCGTCGCATCTAACGTAAGTATGTAACAGGGTTTGGTCTTCTAAAGGTCAAATAATTCTTCAGAACTTCAAATTCTTCAAGTCTTGAGTCTTCAATTGTTGAAGCTGCAATTCTTCCAACGCATGGTGAAATCCTCTTTACTCTGAAATGGCCATCAGTTGTCCGATATCTTTAATTCTTGGAGTGACTTCAGTTGATCTTCCGTGTGGTCAAAAGGGAAAGGTGTATATTCTAACTATTTGATGTCAGAGGAACTACTTGATAAAATCAAAAAAGATGAGAAGTAAAGGATCTTTTTGAAAATAAAGTTTTTTTGAGATATCTTGTCCTAGGGGCTTTCCGATTTCTAGGGTCACGTTCTACAGTCAACATGTGCTCTGATACCATCTCTGTAGCGACCCGACCTCAGACGGTCAAGCCTCTGTGTATCTGTGCCATCCCTGGATCAGTATGCTGGCACACACAGTACATCAATGTATATATCAAAGTGCAATCACATGCATAAATAACGTAAAACTGATATATACCTCATAATACTCGGTGAAACAAATCAAGCGGTGTGGAGTCCCATCAACGCCATCGGCGGGTTGAGTGTAGACCGTAACCCTGTATCGTAACTCTTACTCGTCGAGGAAATATCTGCAACATGATACGTTGCAGCCGTGTGAAATCGATTACATTGAATGTACCGGCAAGATCACAATATGAGAAAACAGATGATAAAACTATACTATATGCAATATGGCTTTATGGCTCAGATCTGAGTTTTGTTTGCATAAAAGCTGATTTTATTTTACCTACATCAAAGGAATAGAATGAAGTCTGTATTAAGGAGTTTTCTATCATGACATGGTTCCGCCAACCGATGTCTCATAGCCCAAAATCATCATATGTTGCCCACAAATTAAGTTATCAGTCCGGTGTTGAGAGTTCCGAGATAGATCCAAGTCCAGATGCTCAAATTGTCCGTAATCGGGACACGGCTAATCGATTAGGTTATAACCCTCTGCAGAGGTTTGTACACTTTACCCGCAAGATTCGATCCTCTATTTACGTTCTCGCACTTCAGGTGTTTGAGAACAAGATGACCAAACATGGTCTTCGAAGAGTTCCTCGACCACCGTCCGGTACTCATCCCATCCTACCGTAGTTCTACATCTGCTAGTACCGTCCCGGCCAGAGTCACTACTAAGGTCAACCAAGCCAGAGCCCATAATGACTTGCGGTTGCACGGGTAAGCTTCCGGCATGAAGTATTCTTCCGTCTCTTTGGGTGCAGGTGAAGCTTTCCATAAGATGTCATGGCGCTTCTCCATGCATCCCGCCAACCACTGGTTTCTCCAGGTGCCGTCAACCGTCCTTCACCCAAAGAGTGTGTATTGAATTCTTGTCTCGAGTCTTGAAGTCTTGAGGCCTTGAAGATGCAGTCCTTGCAGATTCCATCATGGAGTTGTCGTCATTGGCGTAGATCCTCCATTCTCACACCACTCCCGAGCACTCATACCAAACCTCGTCTACTATAGCATAGCACTAAAATAAATAACGTCCTGGGCTTGGTAACAGGGTGATGGGTTCCTACCTCATGCATACTACTCAACTACAAGGATTCAATATCACTACTGGAGGGATTGTTGCGAAGATGACACTAGATGCAATAAAACACATAGGTATGAAAACATGGTCAAAGTGAACTTGCCTGGTAATACTTGATGAAGATAATAACGCTCTCAGAATAAAGACTTGGTAGAACTATTCGTCACTCCGTTGAAAACCTATATAGTCAAACATAGCATTCACATAAGCAAACATCCTAGCAAACAATTTTAGCACTCGAAATAACAATCAAAACAGCAAGGAAAATCGATAATAAAACTCAAACAAAATCAAAAGAAACTTCAAATAAAACTATAAAGAAAAACTACTAACGAAGATCTATGACTTTGCTACAAACATCTAATATAGTTTTGCCGTAAGTAAAAACTTAACAACAATTAAAATACTAAACTAATAAATTAACAGAAAATAAAATGTAAAATAACTAATTTAACAGAAAGTATTTTTTTCCATAAAATTTTATTTGCAAAAAGAAACAAATAAAAAGCTTTTATAAAACTCTAACTATGACCTATAGAAGGTTTCATACAAAACTAAGGAAAATAAATTTTTTAAAATAAAAATAGATTTTCTCCTGTTGTCTAACAGAAACACCACTATTTTGTCAAAAGTGACAAAAAGAAATACTTTAAAACTAATAAAAACAATAAAGAAGAAGCTAAAACATAACTAATACTAAAACAGTACTGTTTTGCTAAAAACCTAATTTAAATTAACCTGAAAATAAAATACTAAATACTACTGGATAAACAAAGGTCCTAGAGACCAGGAGCAAAAAGAATCGGTCGAAAATAATATTCCTAACTCAAAATATCTCAAATCTAGTGATTTGAGAAAATTCACTCTAAACACAAATTTAAACTGCTCAAATATGAAATAAAATCGAACTAACAGAAACTTCAGCAAATTTGTGACACGTAGCAATTGGAATCACTCAAAAATACTAAAAACTCTAAAAGATATGAATTTTCTAAGATTGCTATTTTCGGAAAAAAATGAATTACGGGATTTCGTGGATCTCACCGGAGTAGTCGTCGGAGTTGGGGAAGAAGATCGGATCCGATGTTGCGGTTGCTCCGAGAGGAAAGGAGATCACGGGGCGGTGGAGAGGAGATCATATAAACCTCAGGAGAGGTCGAGGGCGCGGCGACAGCACTTGGCGGCGGTGGTCCGTGAACTCGGCGAGGCGGCACTGGCGGCGTGGGTGTGGGGCTGCTGCTGCTGCGGAGAGGAGAGGAGAGGTGTTGGTTTGATGTGTTGGAGGGGGGGGTGCTTGGGTATTTATATTGGGGAGGGGAGGGTTTTGCTTGGAGTAGGGGACAAGAAATAGACTAGGATTAGGAAACAAAGAGGGAAAAGATCTAGAAACAAATCGGAATAAACGGAAGTAGGAAAAGATTCCTACTAGGAAAAGGAAAAAGGAGGCTCCCTGGCTCCCTTGGTGCGTGCGGCGATGGCCTTGTGGCCGGCCGGCCGCTGGCTTGGCCTTGGGCGTTAGCCCTTGGCCCGGCGGGGCGCAGCGATTTTTTTTTAAGACAGAGACAACAAAACAAAAATAATAAAACCAAATAAAATTTTTATATAGGCATATAATATATCAAAATTTTCAGAAAAATATTTTCTACAACATGAACACTTCTATAGCATTAAATAAAATTCACACAAATTTAAATAAAGCAAAGAGTGCTTCAGCTCTAATAAAATCCAATAAAAATCATTTTAAAAATACCAAAATGAATTCAAATTTATTCCTCTCCAATTTTCTGTTGTAGGGAATCATGTTACCCTATTTTCCATGTATTTTATTTTTGGAGAAAAATAATTTGAATAAAACTCAAATAACTCCAAATTGAAAATAAATTCAAAAGAACTTTGAATTTATTTCTTTGAAACTCCCTACTCATATTTCATATGTTTTGAAGAAGTTATTTTATCTTCGCTCGTGAAAAACATTGAGTTGCATAAAGTTTCAGAATTGGAAATATTTTCCAAATGAAATTCAAATATTTTCAACACCCCTTGTCATTTAAATAAATGGAAGAAGTCATGTCATCTTCTCTCCAGGTTTTGTGATGAAGAGTATTTGAAGTCACGAAAAGCATAAAAGCAAAAATGAAAGTTTGGGAAATTCCTTTTAATCCCTCTCATTTAACTTTCAAAAAGTTTCAAATTTCACTCAATCAATCACACAACAAATCAAACAAACAAACAAATCTATCTATTTATTATAACATTCCAAAATTTAGAATTTTGGGATGTTACAAATCTACCACCCTTAAAATGAATCTCGTCCTCGAGATTCGGAGAGGCTAGCAAGAAATAGGTTAGGGTTTGGGGTCTTCTCAAAAATCCATCGATCGTCTCTGGGTCTCGGGTGCTACCACCCTTAGAAGCATTGTTACGGTTCCATCAAAACTCAGATACTCCATCCTTATTCTTTGACGATGTCGGTCTTCTCAGATCATAAGGATAATTTCTTCTCTGGGCTCTTCCGGTAGTGGCATAACCTTTTCCTCAATTCGTTTGTCCTTTACTCTGGGTAAGGTTATTCCGAAATTGGGTCTTCATAGCTGACGGGTCTGGCGCCAATTCTAAACAAATATCGGTACCTCATGGTGGTCAACGATTTATGGTTTCCCTGCAGAAAACGGGTGCAGGTTGAACCTCATCGTATAACCTACGGTTGGCAACAACTGCCGTGTACAAGGGAAAAAATACCTATACCTTTCTAAGGTTTAAACAAGGTTTTGATCGTCGTCTCTCTACTATAGGTAAGTCACTCAGATTTTACCATCCCATATAGCAAAGCGAATAATAAGAGTAAGTCGGTATGGTGATCAATCCATCCCGCACCCAAATCATTACCTTGTACATGGTTTAGCGAATCTCGCATTCTAACACTCGGTCATCCTCACAAGCATTACAGAATTTCTCTTGTCGGCGAACCAAGTTCGGAAAAATCCATTGATTCTGCAGGCCAAACAAACATCTATCGTTCCTTAACAACTCTCAGGTTTTGCGTAAACTCCTATAGAATAGTCGGTTGATCAAATCGTAGTCTATTCCCAAAATTTCTTTCTCCAGTGGGTACTTGATCCTTATTAATTCTTGGGCCTGTGGGTTATGGCCCACTTCAACACTAGTGCAGCTTTAACTCATCCTTGGGGTAACTCTCTTGTTCCATATTACACATCCTTTAAATCCAGTAGTACTCTGTTTCTTCATACCATCATATCAAAAGCAAAACTCCAACTTTTTTTCCTTCGAACTACAGTCCGTGGAATATATATTTTCTTATCCATTAGTCTAGTCTTCTTCACAGGGTACTACCACCCTAAAAATGAAATTCACAAATCCATCCATAGACCATATTTCTCATATCCTCGAAAATGGTCAAAATCTTTGTTCACAGAGTAACAACTCCTACAATTAAACATATGAAAACATGTCACCTTAACTTTATTGATTTCATGAATCCATTACAAACTCGAGCACCCATTACATAACTCAACTTATTGTACTCATAAAAATGAAATTGCTTTCTATTACTCTTGTTTCCAATATCAAAATTCCAACTACTCAACTCCAGCTTTCATCTTGTTGGGACATTTAGTAGCATAATGTCCTGCTTCCTTGCAGCGAAAACAAAAGACTTCCGACATGTCTCGGGGCTTCTTTGTGATTATGTAGGCACCTTGGATTCTTGGCTTCTTTTACGGACATTTACTAGCGTAATGACCTAAATCCTTGCACTGTAACAAGTGATATGACTCAGGTCCTTCTCTGCGAAAATTGTGTTGTTACGGGGTTGCCTTCTTTTTCTCTTCCTGGATTTCTCTGTAATGATCAGAGCTTCTATTTCCCGAGGGTCAAACTTCACTTCTGCTGTCGGGAAATCTCTGAGATATTCTTCTCTTTCCTTGGTACAATACTAGGAAAAATGTCCTTCTTCTCCACATGAATAGCAAGTGTTGAGTCAGGTTCTTCTAGACCTTCCTTGAGGGCTTCTTTCATTCCTTCTTCCTGCTTCTGAATAGTCTGTTGCACCGTGGGGTAAATGTGACACTGCGCCGGGTAGTGGGTGGTTCCTTCACACAAGAAACAAGTAACTTGCCCAGTCGGGCATGCTTCGGCTGGGTGATTCTCCTCACAATGTGGGCACCCATCCTTGTGTTCCTCCTGGGTGTGTCCTATTTCTCCGCAAATCTTGCGAGCTGAGGTTTCTTCTTGAGGTTATCATAGTGCTTCCGGATGAGACGTGATCTCAACAGAGTGCTTGAATTCCTCCCAAGTTCTTGCTCCATTAAATCCTTGTATGGCTTGATGCATTTTCCACCAGGTTGCAGCACTTTACGTAAAGCATCGAAGAGCGTATTGAACCTCATACTTCCTTGGAATCAAATTGCTCTAAGTGATTCTCCATGTTACGAATCCATAGCTACTGCCTCATTTGAGTCTTCGGTCCAGAGAATATCGGTCCAACTTCATTCATCATCTATGGGGTCCAAAAGTTTTGGGATGAGATATGAGAGAGGTGGGGAGGGATATACACACAATACAAACAATAGTTTTTTGAAGAAACAAGTTTTACTTTGTGGCTGTCGGAAAAACATCAAACAAATGACAGCTCACAAATCGTCGCATCTAACGTAAGTATGTAACAGGGGTTTGGTCTTCTAAAGGTCAAATAATTCTTCAGGAACTTCAAATTCTTCAAGTCTTCAGAGTCTTCAATTGTTGAAGCTGCAATTCTTCCAACGCATGGTGAAATCCTCTTTACTCTGAAATGGCCATCAGTTGTCCGATATCTTTAATTCTTGGAGTGACTTGATTGATCTTCCGTGTGGTCAAAAGGGAAAGGTGTATATTCTAACTATTTGATGTCGAGGAACTACTTGATAAAATCAAAAAGATGAGAAGTAAAGGATCTTTTGAAAATAAAGTTTTTTGAGATATCTTGTCCTAGGGGCTTTCCGATTTCTAGGGTCACGTTCTCTGATCAACATGTGCTCGATACCATCTCTGTGGCGACCCGACCTCGGACGGTCAAGCCTACGTATTCTTTATGCCATCCACAGATCAGTATCTTTGGCACACACAGTACATCAATGTATATATCAAAGTGCAATCACATGCATAAATAACGTAAAACTGATATATACCTCATAATACTCGTGAAACAAATCAAGCGGGTGTGGAGTCCCATCAACGCCATCGGCGGGTTGAGTGTAGACCGTAACCCTGTATCGTAACTCTTACTCGTCGAGGAAATATCTGCAACATGATACGTTGCAGCCGTGTAGGTCGATTACATTGAATGTACCGGCAAGATCACAATATGAGAAAACAGATGATAAAACTATACTATATGCAATATGGCTTTATGGCTCTGTATCTGAGTTTTGTTTGCATAAAAGCTGATTTTATTTTACCTACATCAAAGGAATAGAATGAAGTCTGTACTAAGGAGTTTTCTATCATGACATGGTTCCGCCAACCGATGTCTCATAGCCCAAAATCATCATAAGTTGCCCACAAATTAAGTTATCGATCCGGTGTTGAGAGTTCGAGATAGATCCAAGTCCGGATGCTCAAATTGTCCGTAATCGGGGACACGGCTAATCGATTAGGTTATAACCCTCTGCAGAGGTTTGTACACTTTACCCGCAAGATTCGATCCCTCTATTTACGTTCTCGCACTTGAGGTGTTTGAGAACAAGATGACCGAAACATGGTCTTCGAAGAGTTCCTCGACCACTGTCGGTACTCATCCCATCCTACCGTAGTTCTACATCTGCTAGTACCGTCCCAGCCAGAGTCACTACTAAGGTCAACCAAGCGAGCCCATAATGACTTGCGGTTGCACGGTAAGCTTCGGGCATGAAGTATTCTTCCGTCTCTTTGGAGTGCAGGTGAAGCTTTCCATAAGATGTCATGGCGCTTCTCCATGCATCCCGGCCAACCACTGGTTTCTCCAGGTGCCCGTCAACCGTCCTTCACCCAAAGTGTGTATTGAATTCTTGTCTCGAGTCTTGAAGTCTTGAGGCCTTGAAGATGCAGATCCTTGCAGATTCCATCATGGAGTTGTCGTCATTGGCGTAGATCCTCCATTCTCACACCACTCCCGAGCACTCATACCAACCCCGTCTACTATAGCATAGCATTAAAATAAATAACGTCCGGGCTTGGTAACAGGGGTGATGGGTTCCTACCTCATGCATACTACTCAACTACAAGGATTCAATATCACTCTTTGGAGGGATTGTTGCGAAGATGACACTAGATGCAATAAAACACATAGGTATGAAAACATGGTCAAAGTGAACTTGCCTGGTAATACTTGATGAAGATAATAACGCTCTCAGAATAAAGACTTGGTAGAACTATTCGTCACTCCGTTGAAAACCTATATAGTCAAACATAGCATTCACATAAGCAAACATCCTAGCAAACAATTTTAGCTTTTCGAAATAACAATCAAAACAGCAAGGAAAATCGATAATAAAACTCAAACAAAATCAAAAGAAACTTCAAATAAAACTATAAAGAAAAACTACTAACGAAGATCTATGACTTTGCTACAAACATCTAATATAGTTTTGCCGTAAGTAAAAACTTAACAACAATTAAAATACTAAACTAATAAATTAACAGAAAATAAAATGTAAAATAACTAATTTAACAGAAAGTATTTTTTCCATAAAATTTTATTTGCAAAAAGAAACAAATAAAAAGCTTTTATAAAACTCTAACTATGACCTATAGAAGGTTTCATACAAAACTAAGGAAAATAAATTTTTTAAAATAAAAATAAATTTTCTCCTGTTGTCTAACAGAAACACCACTATTTTGTCAAAAGTGACAAAAAGAAATACTTTAAAACTAATAAAAACAATAAAGAAGAAGCTAAAACATAACTAATACTAAAACAATACTGTTTTGCTAAAAACCTAATTTAAATTAACCTGAAAATAAAATACTAAATACTACTGGATAAACAAAGGTCCTAGAGACCAGGAGCAAAAAGAATCGGTCGAAAATAATATTCCTAACTCAAAATATCTCAAATCTAGTGATTTGAGAAAATTCATACAAACACAAATTTAAACTGCTCAAATATGAAATACAATCGAACTAACAGAAACTTCAGCAAATTTGTGACACGTAGCAATTGGAATCACTCAAAAATACTAAAAACTCTAAAAGATATGAATTTTCTAAGATTGCTATTTTCTGAAAAAAATGAATTACGGGATTTCGTGGATCTCACGGAGTAGTCGTCGGAGTTGGGGAAGAAGATCGGATCCGATGTTGCGGTTGCTCCGAGAGGAAAGGAGATCACGGGGCGGTGGAGAGGAGATCATATAAACCTCAGGAGAGGTCGAGGGCGCGGCGACAGCACTTGGCGGCGGTGGTCCGGTGAACTCCGGCGAGGCGGCACAGCGACGTGGGTGTGGGGCTGCTGCTGCTGCGGAGAGGAGAGGAGAGGTGTTGGTTTGATGTGTTGGAGGGGGGGTGCTTGGGTATTTATATTGGGGAGGGGAGGGTTTTGCTTGGGGTAGGGGACAAGAAATAGACTAGGATTAGGAAACAAAGAGGGAAAAGATCTAGAAACAAATCGGAATAAACGGAAGTAGGAAAAGATTCCTACTAGGAAAAGGAAAAAGGAGGCTCCCTGGCTCCCTTGGTGCGTGCGGCGATGGCCTTGTGGCCGGCCGGCCGCTGGCAACCTTGGGCGTTAGCCCTTGGCCCGGCGAAGTATAGCGATTTTTTTAAGACAGAGACAACAAAACAAAAATAATAAAACCAAATAAAATTTTTATATAGGCATATAATATATCAAAATTTTCAGAAAAATATTTTCTACAAAATGAACACTTCTATAGCATTAAATAAAATTCACACAAATTTAAATAAAGCAAAGAGTGCTTCAGCTCTAATAAAATCCAATAAAAATCATTTTAAAAAATACCAAAATGAATTCAAATTTATTCCTCTCCAATTTTCTGTTGTAGGGAATCATGTTACCCTATTTTCCATGTATTTTATTTTTGGAGAAAAATAATTTGAATAAAACTCAAATAACTCCAAATTGAAAATAAATTCAAAAGAACTTTGAATTTATTTCTTTGAAACTCCCTACTCATATTTCATATGTTTTGAAGAAGTTATTTTATCTTCGCTCGTGAAAAACATTGAGTTGCATAAAGTTTCAGAATTGGAAATATTTTCCAAATGAAATTCAAATATTTTCAACACCCCTTGTCATTTAAATAAATGGAAGAAGTCATGTCATCTTCTCTCCAGGGTTTTGTGATCAAGAGTATTTGAATTCACGAAAAGCATAAAAGCAAAATGAAAGTTTGGGAAAGTCCTTTTATTCCCTCTCATTTAACTTTCAAAAAGTTTCAAATTTCACTCAATCAATCACACAACAATTCAAACAAACAAACAAATCTATCTATTTATTATAACATTCCAAAATTTAGAATTTTGGGATGTTACAAGTGCACTGGAATCCCTACATTCCACCTATGATTTTGTGTAATGTACTACCTCTGTTCCTAAATATATGTCTTTGTAGAGATTCTAGTATGGACCACATACATATGTATATAGATGCATTTTTGAGTGTAGATTCACTCATTTTGCTCCGTATGTAGCCTATAGTGGAATCTCTAGAAAGACTTGTATTTAGGAACGGAGGTATGAGGTGGTATCATGTATGACATCTACATATCTAATTTAGTAGCCAGTAGTAGAAATCATTATGTGCACAAAGGGATTACTGGACGAAAATCCTAGCAAAGCACGCTGGCAGGCACACAACAATACAAGAGAGAGAGACGCACTTACAAGATCATAGCAGTGCCTCAGTCCAGGATCTTGGTTGGCCAAGCTCTTAGATCCAGAAGAAACATCGTCCTTGTAGTTTTGCCGGTGCATAACAGTAACAATGACTGTTAGTATATTTGATGTACATTGGGCAGGTGATGATGGACGGGTTTAAAGGTGACAAGTACCTAGGCCGTGGCGGGTGCTTGGCATCTTGCCAGATGGTGGGAATCAGGTTAGAAACGTCAAGGGTGATGACGCTGCGCTGGCTGTTGGGGTCAGGTAAGGAGGTCTAGAACCGTCGAGTAGGGTGTTTGTGGAGCGGCTCTGGTAGGGTGGACTATGGTGTGGGCGAAGCGGATCAATGGTCGTGGACGAGAGCGTCGATGAAGCTGCTCCAGTGGATGGGTTAAGGATGGTGTCGACGATGTGGATCTGTGGCCGTGGACGAGGCGTCAGAAGCTGCTCCGGTAGGTTGGATGAGGGTGCGATGAAGCGGATCATAGGCCGTGGACTTGTGAGTTGGCAAAGTGGCCCCGGTAGGGTTGATAATGGTATAGGTGAAGCTACTCCGGTAGGGTTGACGATGGTGTCGGCGAAGCGGCTCCAGTAGGGTTGAGGAAGGTGTCAGCGAAGACGATCAGAGGCCGTCGACAGGGGCGTCGGTGGGGCGGCTCTGGGGGGGGGTGGACGAAGCGTCTCCGGTGGCGAGTACGAATGAGCCACTGCAGATGCGCTGCGGTTGATGAGAGTACCGTCGAAGCAGATCCGGCGCCGTGGAAAAGGCCGGCACTGAATGGGTTGTGGTACAATGGTGGATGAGCAGTCTACTTGTTTCTAGGGGAGGTGGGAGGGGTAGATGCGGCCGCAGAAGCAGATCCGGCGAGGTGGACGCTGCTGGCAGTGAATAGCTATTTGAATTGGATTTATATCTACTATTAATAAATATAGGTCCAATAATTCTGAAATATTTTGTGGAGCTTTGGTTTAATTCTTTTAGCTTCTAAAAATATTATCAGAAGCAACAAAATTGAATTGGTTTCAAAACCAAATTCAAAACAAACCTGCAAAATAGAAACAGAACAGAATTAGAAAAAAACAGAGAGAGAGAGAGGAAAAAACCCACCTGGCACTTACCGCAGCCGAGCAGGCCAGCCCAGCCAGCTAGCCGTGCCAGTCGTCCCCTTCCTCGCGCTAGGAGGATAGGGGCACGCGCGACCACGCGTCCGGCCGGGGCCATGTTCCCCACCACCTCCTGCTTCTCCCCCTTGTCGTCTGGATGCCCCGCGCGACGCCGCGCGCCGCCCCGACCTCTCTTCCTCTCCCTCGCTCTCCCTCCTCCCCTGGTTCTCTCCCGAGCGACCGCCCGAGCACCACTATCGCCGCCGCACGCCATTGCCGCGGCCACCGCCTCCCCCTCGCCTCTCCGACCTGCTCAGAAGCTCCGCCACGTTGCCGTCCACCCCTCCGTCGAGCCACGCGACGCGGGAAGCCCTGGAACACCGTCAACATCACCATCTTCGCCTCCGGCCGACGGAGATCGTCCTCGCCGCCACGCCGCCGTCGGGCCTTCCCCGAGCTCTCCGTCGACACCGTCGAGTCCGCAGTGAGCCTCTGCTCCGTTTCCCTCTCCCCATTCCCCCGTTCCCATGTCGTAGCCCCCTTCCCCCGCCATGGCCGTAGCTCCTCGCCGCCGGTCGTGTCGCCGCCGTCGTTTTAGCTCGCGTTAGTCGCACCCGAGCACACGACCCTGCTCCTGGTACCACAAGGGTGCCGCAGAGCCCCTCGGGTGGCCTGCCCATGCCCCGCAGCCCGCTCCCGCTCGAAGCCGTGCTCCGGCCACCCCTCCTCCTCCTTCCTGCCCCACTGGATGCGGACGAGCCCGGGTTATGCCCCGGTGGTCTCCGCGGGCCATTTGGACGCCGGAGATGCGACCCCGAGCCCCTCCACCGTGTTCGGCCTCGCCGGTGGCTAAACGCCGGTGGGGTTTGACTCTTTGACCTCGCCGGCCCGTCAGGTGGGCCCCGTGGGTCAGGTGATTAGCTTAAGGCTAATAACCGTTAACTAACCCCCCTGACTCTGACCAGTGGGCCCAGTGCCACTAATCCTTTAATTAAAATAAAGCTAACCCCTATGTTTAACCCGTGTCACTGACGTGTGGACCCCACACGTCAGGTTTGACCTGGTCAGCCGCAGTTGACCTGCTGACGTCACACCTATGTAATCTTGTGCTTGATAACTTATTTTACGGATTTATTCTTATACAGGGAAATTCCAGAAAATAACCAAAACTTCTAAAATTCATAGTAATTCAACAGTAACTCCAAGTCAAATAAATTATATAGGAAAAATGATCAAAAAATCCAATCTATCCATCTGTACCTTTCTCATGCATGATAGAACACTTTAACCTTGCTGTTTAGGTGAAACAAGTTAATGCACTAATATGACCTCTTAAAATGGGATTGCATTTGAATCTTTGGTTCAAATGGACTCATCTCAATCTGTTCTAACTTGCATTAGCCCAAAACACATTCATATTTCCATGTCATAGTATGCATCATATTGTGCATTGCATTGATCGTGTTTCTTCTCTGTTTGCCGGTGTTGTTCCCCCTCGGTAGGCGTTGTACCGACGTTGTGATCATTGACACTAATGAAGACTCAATGCTATCTTCAGAAGTGCCAGGCAAGCAAAAACCCCTTGTTCATTTCGATAAAATCCCACTCTCTCGCTCCTGCTCTCTTTTACTGCATTAGGACAACATCGATTCAACTGTTACATGCTGCGGTAGTTGAACCCCTTTCCTCTGTATGACCTGTCATTGCCACAGTAAATAGATGAAACACACTAGCATGAGTAGGAGTTGTTTGAGCCCTGATGTGCCTACTCATTCATGCTTGTTTGTCATGCCTGCTACTGCTTAGAGTTGAGTCAGGTCTGATTCACCGGGGATGAATTGGAGGTGTGTGAACATGTCCTACTTAGTGTGAGCTAAGTGTGTGAACACGATTTGGTAAAGGTAGCGGTGAGAGGCCATGTAGGAGTACATGGTGGGTTGTCTCATTGAAGCCGTCCTCAGGAACTGAGTTCTGTGTTTGTGATCCATGAACAGCTACTACCACACATTGGAATGCTTAAGTGCCCCTCTCGACTTATTAATCAACTCGATCTCTGTCCAGGAGTTGCAACTAGTTTCTGGTGTTTGTAGCATATGTGTTGGGGGCCGTGCGTAGCGCTGACCCAAGGGGTGGGCTATGTTGCGGTAGAGACACGAGGCACGGTGTACCGGGATACCCGTTTGGTGCCTCGGGAACCCTGCTCTCAGCGTTTGGGGCCGTGAGCGACACCCCGCCGGATCTCCTCGCGGATGGAACCCGAATAGGCGATAAACCTGGACTAGAGACTTGTGTGGTTAGTCAGGTCATGGCCGACTCCTCGCCAAAGCTTCCGCTTGAAGGTTGCCGAGATACACGACGTGTACATGGTGGTAAGTGGCGAGAGCGTGTGTGAAGAAGTACACCCCTGCAGGGGTAACATCATCTATTGAATAGCCGTGTCATGGTAAAGGACTTACGGGTTGGTATGCAGTTCATAGACAAGTGAAAGTGGATACTCTAAAATGTGCAAGATAAGCGTGAGTGCTATGGATGGCGTTCTCGTAGGGAGGCGGGAGGCGGGTCCATAGTGGTGTATTGATATGGTGAATATGTGGACTCGTGCGCCACCTCAAAAGAGTTACTTGCAGTCGTAGTTCAGGATAGCCACCGAGTCAAAGCTGGCTTGCTGCAGTCAAACTCCACCATCCCCTTTGTTGATAATGATGCATATGTAGCTAGTTCTGATGTAAGTCTTGCTGGGTACATTTGTACTCACGTTTGCCTATTTTATGTTTTGCAGAGAGATGTCAGTCTCACTAGTAGTTTCGTGTGGACTTCGATGTTTAGCTTGATACCTCAGCTACGATCTTGTGCCCTCAGCAGGATCTGGTAGATAGTCAGGCTTCTAAGCCTTTTCCATTTGTAGATGTTTGTACTCCGACATGTTAAAGCTTCCGCTTGTGCTTTGACTTGCATGCTCTGCATGTTGGGTCATGAGACCCATATTTGTAATATGTCGCTCCTTGGAGCCTAATGAATAAATACTTGAGTCGTAGAGTTATGTTGTGATGCCATGTTGTATTTACACATATCGAGCATATTGTGTGTATGTTTGAAATGCTTGGTACGTGTGGGATCCGACAATCTAGTTGTTTATCCTTGGCAGCCTCTCTTATGGGGAAATGTAGTCTAGTGCTTCCATGAGCCATAGTAGTCCGCTTCTGACTGGTTCACCGGAGTCCTGCTAGCCCAAAGACCTCTTTGCTCGGGACACTTGGTGGCCGGCATGTGTTTCACGCCGTTCGTGTCTGCATCCTTGGGAAATGTCACTTGGTGACATCCGAGTCTGCCTGGCCTGCTTTCTGACTGGGTTCTGGAGTCCTGTTAGCCCAGTGCTACAGCCCGGATTCACAGCTGGCGACCGACATGCTTGATGTGATTCATGTATGCTGTCCCCATGGGTTAGTGCCGCTTTGGGTTCACGACTAGCCATGTCGGCCCGGGTTCTCTGTCATATGGATGCTAGCGGCACTATCATATCGTGAGCCAAAAGGCATAAGCGGTGCCGGGCCATGGTAAGGCGACACGGTGGGAATACCGTGCGTGAGGTCGCAAAGTGATATGAGGTGTTACCGGCTAGATCGATGTGACTTGGAATCGGGATCTGACGACTTTGGTATCGAGCCTTTGTTGCTGTAGGATTACCAAGCCAAACCGGTCGAAGTTGTGTCTAGAAATGCTTTAGTTATATAAGGGAATTGATTGTGGAGGGAACGTAAGGCTCTTTTTACTTCTCTACCTTATGCCCTTGTGATCTGAGTTATCCTCTTCTCCTCTACGGGGTTTAAGAACTAGGCTTCTCATCTATCTATCAGGATGACGTGTTACTAATCCATAGAATTATAGAATTGATAGTTTCAAATCCCAGTTCAGTTTCTACTACTCCCCTGTGTTCATAGATGGTCTCAGAACCTTGATATTGTGCTTTTGAGTGGTTATGCCACCATTTTTGCAGGATGTCTCAAATCATTTTGAGCATTTACAGCCGTTATGCTGTCCGAGTCATCGAGGTTTCTAAAACAATCAAGCATTTGCAAAATCCCTTTCTCTCATTTTGATGTCCCTTTGGGCGGATTAACCACACTAATCGGTGAGTTGAGGTACTTTGTTGCCTCGACATATATGTTGGAGCTATTATTATGACCCTAGGCGTCTTATGAAACCATCTAGTAATCTAGCCATATTTTGTGTTCCCAGTGTGATGATTCTGGCCATCATTCTCGAAAGCATCCCGTGATGCAATTTAGTTAGTAGGTATTCTACTCCTGGGTTCTTGACCCAAGATTCACTCTACTTACCTCGTGTTGATAGTGTTGCTCGTACCTTTCGGATACTAGTAACCTTTGTGATAGTCTTCGAGGTCCGTGGTATATCCTTCTTCCAAATACCATGAACGAATAAGGCAGAAGTTCTTTGAATTAAAAGATCACAATCAGAGTACTCTTGAGGAGTTCTCCATTCATAATTGTGACTCTGCCAGTTCTACCTTCTCTCCATGGGTTATCCGGGAGAAATGTTGAGCTTTGCTCGACATACTAATCTATGCATCCACAACTCAGAAAATTATATGTTCCTTTGAGTTGTTCTCTTTAGTTGTATTCTGACCCTCGTCTATCAATTGATAGTCAAGAGTATGTGTGCGATCGTGTTTATCGATGCCTATTATCCTTGTGGTCCGTCAAGCCATTCTATTCCGGAATGACTAGGAGAAACAAACTCCAGTACCTCATCCATATCTAGGATTGGGTCAAAGTAGTTGTGCTCTGCAGATCAAATGCCAATCCATCCTTTGCTCTGTTCTACCTTGGAGTGTTACCATCGTTATGTCAGGAACGTCATGAGAACTGCACCTTCTCTTATGAATTCTTGATGCAGTGATACTCTCGCCATCATCGTTCATTCCTCGGTCCCGTGTTGTTGCAACCGGAATGCCGACAAGTGAACCATGATGAGTGAAATTTATACTCCTAGCAACCGTGTTGCTTGGTAGTTCATGGACAATATTCTCATTCTTAGCGTGTTGGTTATTGAATCATCATCCTAATATTGATTGTGCTACCTAGTCCTTACTTCTGGTGCACTCTTCGATCAATGAGTTAGGATTATTCAGTCCCTTGCTTATTTGATCATATCGTCTTGCTCTAAAAAGCAAGATTGTTCTCGAGCTTAGTAACATATCGGTGGTTCCTGATTTTCCGGATATCTTCTCGGAAGTATTACTAGGTTGTCCCCTGACTGTTATGTTGAGCTCGTGATCAAGTTGGTTTTCCTCTAAACCAGCCATTCTCCAAGAATCTGTGTTGGATACCCCTGAGCTAGTTGGTTAAGCCAAACAACAACTTGCAGAATTGGAAGATAAAAGCTTGTCCGACTTAGTTCATTTTAATGGATATCCTTTTGAGTGTGTGTTGAAGAAAGATGATATCTTCATCGATTGGTCCCTGTGATCAGTTGTTGGATCTATTGCCATATCAAAACTTTGATTTGAGCATGGGCTATCATCAAATCAAATCAGAACCAACGATGTTCATAATGTTGTCTTACTCGTGGTTGATCCCTCGAGCATACACCATTCTATCCTTTGGGTATGACCAATGCTATCATTTGTTCACATATTTATGGAATTCCATCTTCATGGAAACCTGGATGAATTGTTGTTGAGCCCATCAGCAACACTGCTACCTTCTCCATGATTCGTGTTGAACATCCAACTAGTATTGGAAACCTTATAAGCATTATCTTCGTGTTCCGTTCATGAAGCATATGTTTGGATGAAAGAAGTGACTTTCTCCAAGTTCACGTGCATTAGGTGTAAGTTGCCACCATGAATTTGAGAAAAGTTTGTTTTTGCTTCCTTAGGAATTATCCCAAGCTAGTCATGCATTTGTGCGAAGTACTCTATGGTTTGGTAGATTAATTACCTCCACTCCATATGTGTTCCTAGCACACCAAGCCACTGATTGATTTGTTCAAGAAGAAGAAGTTCCTTCTTAGGATCCGGACTTATGCAAGGACTTAGATATCCTCGATGATGGTTCCCCTTCTGAACTCGGTAGCGCTTTATTATAAGACTACTATGTGTTCATGCTTGTCTCGGACAACACGTTCACATGTTGTAGCAGAACCAGCTCATATTTTGGAGCTTGCTATCGTAGTTCACTCCCCGAGAATCTCGCAATGTCATCTCGTCGGTTTGTGTTGCAATCTTTCTTTTCCAGACACGTTGTCTGAATTACCCTGTTACCAACCAGATCTGAATCTCAGGCAGATATGATGGTTGGAACTTCTCCCAAGAACTATGATATAAGTTCGGTGAAGTGGGCGCACCTAGCTGGAAGCACTATTATGGTAGTATCTTATTTAAGCCGTTTGGTCACTTCCATGAGGATTTACCGACTTAATCTAGAAGTTGTTCCTTATGGATTTTGTGCTCCCGAAGTCCGACCTTTACTTGATGGCCATGTTGATGCTTTTTAAGCATGACTGTGGTAGCTAGCACATCAAGGAGAACATTAGAAGCGGAGTGCTAAATGTCTCTCGGTCGATCATCTAGATTTGCTTCTTTGGCATTGCTAAGGAAAAATCCGAGAAAGTGATGTCCCCCTTTGCACCTGCATCCTCCATCGCCGTTCATCATGGTAGTATGATATGTTGCCAGGATCCTCGGCACGGATGTTGGTAAAACCTTGATGAATATGGAAATGCTCAAGTTATTGAAAGCACGCCCAGTCACTAGGTTATATCCTTGGTATCAACTGGAATGTGCCTTCCATTTGCCGAGTTGTTCTATAACCATAGTTTCTTTCCAATCTGAGTATGTCGTTCCTTCCAACTCCTTCAAACGATCGTTTGTGATTGCCTTAGGCTGGCATAAAGGGTTTCAATGATCTCTGTATCAAAAGTAATTCTTTTGCCACTTAAGGGATAATTCTACGAGCCACCTTCCCTAAGGTGCCCCGTTATGGAGTCATGGGAGTTAACTCCTCATTACTTTGAAAACCCATGCTCCATATTATCTAAGCGTGGAATTGTTGCCTATAAAATTGAACATTTGTTATCAGTTTCTTTCCATCCTTCTTGATGTGTGTTTTGTGCCTCAGCTCAAGAGATGTTTCCACCATCTCACTCCATGAGTTGATCTTGAGTGCTCGATCTTCGAGGAGATCGTTTCCTGTAGAGTTGATCTCTGTCGTCAACGTGTTGAATGAAGATCTCGAAAGCAAAGACGTCAAGATCAATATGATCTAATGAAGCTACTTCTTCGAGAAGGGCAATTGGATCGAGAAGTTTGTGATAGTTTGTGACCTCCTTTCTTCTTACCTGACGTCTTGAATCTCGGGACGAGATTCTTATTTACTGGGGGTGAGTTGTCACATCCCTAGCTTTACCTTGGCCTTGGTCTAGCTTGGTTGTTGCATCATGTTTAAATTCAAATGAAATTTGAATCGAGGAATTTTCAAAGCCTCAGAATCCTTTTAAAAATGATCAAGATAAAATTGCTTCAAATAAGTCCAAGAAAATGTTCCTGTTATCCTCTGGAAATATTGGCAAGAGGTAAAATCCAAACCAATATTTTTCGTGTCTCAGAAGCATTTATTATGGGCATTTGAATTAAATCCATAGCTATTTGAACTGGATTTATATCTACTATTAATAAATATAGGTCCAATAATTCTGAAATATTTTGTGGAGCTTTGGTTTAATTCTTTTAGCTTCTAAAAATATTATCAGAAGCCACAAAATTGAATTGGTTTCAAAACCAAATTCAAAACAAACCTGCAAAATAGAAACAGAACAGAATTAGAAAAAAACTGAGAGAGAGAGAGAGGAAAAAACCCACCTGGCACTTACCGCGGCGGCAGGCCAGCCAGTGGCCGTGCCGATCGCCCCCTTCCTCGCGCCCGGAGGACAGGGCCTGTAGCGACCCAGCGTCGGCCAGAGCCCACGTTCCCCGACACCTCCTGCTTCTCCCCTCGTCATTGGATGCCTTGCGACGCCACGCGCCGCCCCGACCTCTCTCCCTCTCCCTCGCTCTCCCTCCTCCCCTGGTTCTCTCCCGCGTGACCGCCCGAGCACCACCGTCGCCGCCGCACGCCATTGCCTCGGCCACCACCTCCCCCACGCATCTCCGACCAGCTCAGAAGCTCCGCCACGTCGCCGTCCACCCCTCCGTCGAGCCACGTTACGCGGGAAGCCCTGGAACACCGTCAACATCACCATCTTCGCCTCCGGCTGCCGGAGATCGTCCTCGCCGCCATGCCACTGTCCGGACTTCCCCGAGCTCTCCGTCGACACCGTCGAGTCCGCAGTGAGCCTCAGCTCCGTTTCCCTCTCCCCGTTCCCCCGTTCCCGTGCCGTAGCCCCCTTCCCCCGCCATGGCCATAGCTCCTCGCCGCCGGTCGTGTCGCCGCCGTCGTTCTAGCTCGCGTTAGTCGCACCCGAGCACACGACCGTGCTCCTGGTGCCACAATGGTACCGCAGAGCCCCTCGGGTGGCCTGCCCGTGCCCCGCAGCCCGCTCCCGCTTGAAGCCGTGCTCCGGACGCCACCCCGAGCTCCGCTCCGGCGAGCTCCGGCCACCCCTCCTCCTCCTTCCTACCCCACTGGATGCGGACGAGCCCGGGTTACGCCCCGGTGGTCTCCGCGGGCCATTTGGACGCCGGAGATGCGACCCCGAGCCCCTCCGCCGTGTTCGGCCTCGCCGGCGGCTAAACGCCGGTGGGGTTTGACTCTTTGACCTCGCCGGCCCGTCAGGTGGGCCCCGTGGGTCAGGTGATTAGCTTAAGGCTAATCACCGTTAACTAACCCCTGACTCTGACCAGTGGGCGGTGCCACTAATCCTTTAATTAAAATAAAGCTAACCCCCTTTTTAACCCGTGTCAGCGGCGTGTGGACCCCACACGTCGGGTTTGACTGGTCAGCCGATTGACCTTGGCGTCACACCTATGTCATGCTGACGTAGTAACTTATTTTCTGGATTTATTCTTATACAGGAAATTCCAGAAAATAACCAAAACTTCTAAAATTCATAGTAATTACCGTAACTCCAAATCAAACAAATTATGTATGAAAAATGATCAGAAAAATCCAATCTATCCATCTGTACCTTTCTCATGCATGTTAGAACAGTTTAACCTTGCTGTTTAGGTGAAACAAGTTAATGCACTAATATGACCTCTTAAAATGGGTTTGCATTTGAATCTTTGGTTCAAATGGACTCATCTCAATCTGTTCTAACTTGCATTAGCCCAAAACACATTCATATTGCCATGTCATAGCATGCATCATATTGTGCATTGCATTGATCGTGTTTCTTATTTGTTTGCCGGTGTTGTTCCCCCTCGGTAGACGTTGTACCGACGTTGTGATCGTTGACACTAATGAAGACTCAATGCTATCTTCAGAAGTGCCAGGCAAGCAAAAAACCCTTGTTCATTTCGATACAATCCCACTCTCTCGCTCCTGCTCTCTTTTACTGCATTAGGACAACATTGATTCAACTGTTACATGCTGCGGTAGTTGAACCCTTTCCTCTGCATGACCTGTCATTGCCACAGTAAATAGATGAAACCCACTAGCATGAGTAGGAGTTGTTTGAGCCCTGACGTGCCTACTCATTCATGCTTGTTTGTCATGCACTCTTCGCTTATAGTTGAGTCAGGTCTGATTCATCGGGGATGAATTGGAGGTGCGTGAACATGTCCTACTGTGTGTGAGCTAAGTGTGTGAACACGATGTGGTAAAGGTGGCGGTGAGAGGCCATGTAGGAGTACATGGTGGGTTGTCTCATTGAAGCCGTCCTCAGGAACTGAGTTCTGTGTTTGTGATCCATGAACATCTACTACCACACATTGGAATGCTTAAGTGCCCCTCTCGACTTATTAATCAACTCGATCTCTGTCCAGGAGTTGCAACTAGTTTCTGGTGTTTGTAGGATATGTGTTGGGGGCCGTGCATAGAGCTGACCCTAGGGGTGGGCTATGTTGCGGTAGAGACACGAGGCACGGTGTACCGGGACGCCCGTTTGGTGCCTCAGGAACCCTGCTCTCATTGTTTGGGGCCGTGAGCGACACCCCGGCCGGATCTCCTCGCGGATGGAACCCGAATAGGCGATAAACCTGGACTAGAGAGTTGTGTGGTTAGTCAGGTCGTGGCCGACTCCCTCGTCAGGCTTCCGCTTGAAGGTTGCCGAGATACACGACGTGTACATGGTGGTAAGTGGCGAGAGTGTGTGTGAAGAAGTACACCCCTGCAGGGTTAACATCATCTATTCGAATAGCCGTGTTCGCGGTAAAGGACTTCTGGGTTGCCTGTACAGTTCATAGACGAGTGAAAGTGGATACTCTAAAATGCCCAGGATAAGCGTGAGTGCTATGGATGGCGTTCTCGTAGGGAGACGGGAGCGGGTCCATAGTGGTGTATTGATATGGTGAATATGTGGACTCGTGTGCGCCACCTCAAAAGAGTTACTTGCGATCGTAGTTCGGGATAGCCACCGAGTCAAAGCTGGCTTGCTGCAGTCAAACTCCACCACCCCTTTGTTGATAATGATGCATATGTAGCTAGTTACGATGTAAGTCTTCTTGCTGGGTACATTTGTACTCAGGTTGCCTATTTTATGTTTTGCAGAGAGATGTCAGTCTTGCTAGTAGTTCCGTGTGGACTTCGACGTTTAGCTTGATACCTCAGCTACGATCTTGTGCCCTCGGCAGGATCTGGTAGATAGTCAGGCTTCTAAGCCTTTTCCATTTGTAGATGTCTGTACTCAGACATGTTAAAGCTTCCGCTTGTGCTTTGACATGTATGCTCTAAATGTTCGGTCATGAGACCCATGTTTGTAATATCTCGCTCCTTGGAGCCTAATGAATAAATACTTGAGTCGTAGAGTTATGTTGTGATGCCATGTTGTATTTACACATATCGAGCATATTGTGTGTATGTTTGAAATGCTTGGTATGTGTGGGATCCGACAATCTAGTTGTTTATCCTTGGCAGCCTCTTTTATGGTGAAATGTAGTCTAGTGCTTCCTTGAGCCATAGTAGTCCGCCACAGCTCGGTTTCACCAGAGTCCTGCTAGCCCAGCACTGTTGCTCATGACACTTGACTGGCCGGCATGTGTTTCCGCCGTTCTGTGTACATCCCTTGGGAAATGTCACGCGGTGACATCCGAGTCTGCCTTAGCCTACAGCCGGGTTCCCGGTGTCCTGTTAGCCGCTACAGCCCGGATTCTGCAGCTGGGCAAACATGCTCGATGTGATTCATGTATGCTGTCCCCATGGGTTAGTGCCGCTTTGGGTTCACGACTAGCCATGTCGGCCCGGGTTCTCTGTCATATGGATGCTAGCGACACTATCATATACGTGAGCCAAAAGGTGCAAACGGTCCCGGCCATGGTAAGGCGACACCGTGGGAATACCGTGCGTGAGGCCGCAAAGTGATATGAGGTTTTACCGGCTAGATCGATGTGAGTTGGAATCGGGGTCCTGACGTTGGCCTTATATGCATTAGCTCTTAATCATGTCTTTGGTCAATAGTTCGGTTGCCTGGCTCCTATGCTTACTACCTTACGTTCCGCTCTATCGGCAAGGGTAGTAAAGGGAGAACTACTGCAATTGAGTTTCCGGTTCACCTGGTAAAACACCTCAGTAGAGAAAGCCGGAAACTGACTGTCATGATGCGGCGAGAGCTGGTCAACCACTCGATGACTTCTATGAATCTTTCGCGATTTCTTCCATATTACACGAAGGACCATTCTTCTGGACAACCTATGTAACGCACCATATTCGGATAAACGCGTACATACAAGGGGCTATATCGTAGACCCACCGTCAAACTCCTATGGCTAAGTGAAGGTGTTAAAGCCCTATAGTCTGATTGCCTAGTTCGCCGCACTGACACCTCCTTCACGGACCAAGACGTTGGGTCAAGTGTAGTCAGTTGCTATTCCGAACACCCCTGCATTATATGCGAGGGGGCTGAAGCCGACGACTGGCAAACTTTCAGATTACATAAAACAGCCACACAGGAGGAAATACCTTTCAGGAAAAAAAGGAAAAAATATAACACAGCCTTAATATATTATAATATTGTTATCAGAATTCCGATACATTCACTCGAACATCATATCCTTCGAGCACTGACCCTCTATCAAGCGGGCGCCCTCTAGGACATCCTCCAAATAATGCTCCGGCGTGTGATGGTCCTTGCCCCCGGGTGGATTCTTCGCTGCAATATCAATGGCCTTCATATTTGCCCAATACGTCTTGATGCGGGGAAAGGCCATCCTTGCACCTTCAATGCACAACGACCGCTTAACGGCGTCGATATGTGGCACCGCATCAACAAGTCGCTGCACCAAACCGAACTAACTATTCAGAATTGGCTCAGTTGGGCACACCCGGACCACGACATCCTTCATGGCAGCTCCGGATAACTTGTGGAGCTCGGCCAACTGGGCCATCTGTTCGTTCAGCAACAGCGGACGCTTTGGCGTGCTGAATTGTGACCAGAAGAGCTTCTTCGTTGCACGTCCTTCTTGCGCTTGGAAAAACTGCGCCGCATTGGAGACACTCTTCGGCAGGTCCAAGAATGCGTCTGGAGAACTCCACATTTGATTAAGCGGGGCATACTTCGGATCACCGAATTTAGTCTGTAATAGAAATTGCTTACCAGCCGCTATCTCCCCAGCTTGTCGGATCTCCTCTCGAGCCGCTCTTGACACGGATCGTGCCTCTCGCGCCTCTTGTAAGGCCTTGTTGAGATCGGCCGTCTTTCCTTTGTTATCGTTCTCGAGTGATTTGCATCGGCCAGTGGCATCCTTTAGGTCGCGCGCCATGGTATATATTCTCTCCTTGCACTGGCACCGATCAGCCAGTTCGGCCCTTAATTCACAGCTGCCTTCTTGGAAGCCGCACTATTCACTTTGGATTGCTCCTTGGCCCGGGCAAGTTCAGCCCGAAGGGTCTCACTCGCGGCAGCGCTATCTGCAGTTATGCATGTGTCAGTATATAAGTCTTAGCTTCATGCTCATATTATTATACATGCATAAGCCAACTGCCCCAAAACATACCTTGTGCCTCGTCAGCCGCCTGTTAATAAGAGTAATGTCGTCATCCGCCACAGCAAGTTTCTGCTTCAGTTTTGCAACTTTTGCAGCTTGGGCAGTCACCATGGACGTAAAAGCCTGTGTTCAAATTAATTAGGTTATTTCCTGGGCATATCTTTTTTGATCCTCTGGTCGCCTCTCTTTGGACGCCAACCAGAGTCTTAGGGGCTACTATCTATACACAGGTGCATTTTGCATATAGAGAGCAAATGAAGATATTACCTTACATACCTCGAAGCCTCTCAGCAGGCCCGTGAAGGCTTCATTCAATCCGCTTCTCGCGGACAGAATCCTCTCAACTACTGTACCCATTAAGGTACGATGTTCTTCTGAGACGGACGCATTTTGCAACATGCCCGTCAATGTATCCGGTGCCTCCAGATTCCTGGAAGCGGCTGCGGAGGTACGAACTCCCTTTGAAGGGATATGTTTACTCGACCCTATAGTCGTCTTCGGCTGAAAACCGGATAGTCCGGTACCTTTATTGCTGGTTCCCGTAGGGGCTGCACACCCCGAACCCTGGACGACCGAAGTATCACCTTCGGACGTTGTGTTTATTGTCCCTCACACCACTTGGTGATCGGGAGAAATCCTCCGGGATGACACCTCGAAGTCGTCCACCCTATTGCAGACCTGTGGAGGCGTCTCGCTTTCCATCAGCTCTGGAAGCAGATCCCCCAAGGAGGAGGACTGTTGAGGAAGACTGTGGGCCGCACTGCAAACATATATTTTAGATGTTACCCTTATAACTTCAAAGGAATGGGATATGTTTAGAACACCCTTGTTCACTTACGATCCGGCCAAAGGCTTTGCCTTACGGAGGAACTGCGCGACAACGTCGTCTTCCAAACCCGAACCTCCTGACAAGGACATCTTCCCTTGCTTAGGAGCCCCCACCTCCAAATCTTCGGAGGCGGTCCTTTTCTTCCCATGGGGAGAAGGGATGTCAGCTCCTCCTTCCCCTCCGTCTTCAGAAGAGGGAGTCCCAGTCTCCCCAGACACAGCGTCCGGTGTACCTTCAGAGTGGAGGCCACCTTTGGCCTTTTTGCTCTCCTCCTTTTCCTCCGTTGCCGACACTTGATATGGCGCCGGACTCAGCATCCTTGTTAACACAGGATCAGCTGAGTCTTCGGGACGAGGGGCAGAACACCTAATTCGTTCCGCCTTCTTTATCCTGCCCTGGTCGGAGATAAATATCTCAGTATATTGTGACGAGATAATCAACTAAGCTGTGCTCAGGAGTAGAGTGCTTACCGAGGTATCCGGATGGTTGCAGTCGAGGCCGAGGTCCTCGGTTGTATCCGGCCACTACTTTCGTGTCCCGAAGAATAACTTCCACATTCCTCTGTGCGTCGTGCCGAAGAAGTGCTGAAGGGTTCGTGGTCCTTCCAGATTGAACTCCCACGTGCGGAGGGGCCGTCGCTGGCACGGCAGGACCCGGCGGACTAGCATTACGTGGATTACGTTGATGAGGTCAGTGTCCTTTTCAAGGAGGCTCCGGATACGGCTTTGTAGTGTCTGTACTTCATCGATAGATCACCAGTCCAGCCCCTTATTAATCCATGATGCGAGTCGTAATGGAGATCCAGATCGGAACGCAGGTGTAGCTGCCCACTTGGTACCATGGGGTTCAGTGATGTAAAAGCACTCCCGTTGCCACAGGTTGGAAGTTTCCGTGAAGGAGCCTTTTTGCCTAGGAGTATTGGTGAGTTTGCTCACCATAGCACCTGCACACTCCGCTTGCTCCCCGTCAACTACCTTCGGCTTCACATTAGAGGTCTTGATCCATAAGACGAAGTGTGGGGGAATGCGGAGAAAGGCCTCGCACATGACAATGAACGCCGAGATGTGAAGAAAGGAGTCCGGAGCTAGATCATGAAAATCTAGCCCATAATACAACATGAGGCCGCAGACGAAGGGGTGGAGAGCAAACCCTAGCCCCCGGAGGAAGTGGGGGATGAATACAACCCTCTCGCCGGATCTGGGTGTAGGAATAACCTGCCCTTTGGCAGGAGCCTGTGGAGGTTCTCCGCGGTTAGGTACCTTGCCGCCCGGAGCTTTGCGTTATCCTCCTCTGTGACAGAGGAGGCCACCCACCGGCCTTGAGGGCTGGGTCCGGACATTACTGGGAGGCTTGGAGTAATTAAGTTAAAACCCGGGTGCTGGAACTCGAGGTTGGAAAGGTTGAGGAAGAAGTAGGCGTAGAGGAGAAAGACGGGTCTGTGCCCCTTTATAAAGGCGATGAATATCAAACGCCTCCTCGTGGGCCTTAAAACTTGACTATTCCCAAGGAATCGTGCCAACGGAGCGGTTGGATTACCCATGCCCGTATTGATGAAAATCCTACAATAAGGGGACACGATCTCTACTACGACAAGACGTGCCAATAAAACCGCATCTTTAAACATGGAGCGGGAGGCTAAAAACGGTTTGAAATAATGACCGGGCAGGGACGTGATGTCACGCTACAAAAGTTGTCAGCGGATTGGACTCGTGAAATATTATACTCTCTGCGGTTGTGTGTGGTACTTGTTTTGCACAGCCAGACACATTTTCTGTATTCGGGGGAGGAACCCGCCTTGCAATGCCAAAGACAATCTGCTTGCCGGACACCTCGTCATTGAAGCCTGGTTCAGAGGCTACTGAGGGAGTCCTGGATTAAGGGGTCCTCGGGCGTCCGGCCTGTGTGACGTGGGCCGGACTGATGGGCCATGAAGATACAAGACCGAAGACTCTCTTCCATGTCCGGATGTGACTCTCCTTTGCGTGGATGGCAAGCTTGGCATTCGGATATGTTGATTCCTTTCTCTGTAACCGACTTTGTACAACCCTAGTCCCCTCCAGTGTCTATATAAACCGGAGGGTTTAGTCCGTAGGGGCAATCATAATCATAGAGGCTAGACGTCTAGGGGTTTAGCCATTACGATCTCGTGGTAGATCAACTCTTGTAACCCTCATATTCATCAAGATCAATCAAGCAGGAAGTAGGGTATTACCTCCATCAAGAGGGCCCGAACCTGGGTAAACATCATGTCCCCTATCTCCTGTTACCATCGACCTTAGACGCACAGTTCGGGACCCCCTACCCGAGATCCGCCGGTTTTGACACCGACACCCGTGCGTTGCACGAAACATCAAGATGCATTTGTATGAGTAGTTTATCTTGTGAGAGAAAATGATGAATGAGGGAAGGCCTTATTTTCAAACGTGGAGAGGGGTGTGGGTATCTTTTTGCAAAATTGCCATAGTTTCCTTCCTATACGTTAGATAAAAATCCGACGGCCTATGTTGCAGGATGGCACACACACCATCATCACCAACTATGTTTTCTACTCCCTCCGTTCCTAAATATTTGTCTTTTTAGAGATTTCAACAAGTGACTACATACGGAGCAAAATGAGTGAATCTACACTCTAAAATATGTCTACATACACATCTGTATGCGGTAGTCCATTTGAAATCTGAAAAGGACAAATATTTAGGAACGTAGGGAGTATAAGAGTAGACATGGAGATATATCTCCAGCATGGTCCACAACAAAAATGTGCTAGGATGGTTAGCACCGGATGCTCGCAACGCGATGACCTGAGTTCGAATTCTGTCTTTAACTTTAGATTTTTATATTATATATTACTTATTTAATATATATTTCTTTACGCTCTTGTCTTGTGATTGGAACCCACAGAGTACTTAAAATACAAGATTAAGGATGGACTTGTCTCTACTCTTATAAAAAACCGAGTTGGTGATGATGGTGTGCCTGCCATCTTGTAATATAGACCGTTCGATTTATATCTGACGGATAGAAAGTAAACTATGACAATTTTACAAAAGATACCCGCACCTCTCTCCACATTTACTGATAAGAGCTTGCCTCGTTCATCCTTATCTCCCACAACCTCATTGCTGAGCAATTAAAAAAGGATGTCTCTGGAACAATCTAGCATGGTGGCAGCTGCCACCTGCCGGCGCCGTGTCCCCATGCCTCCGCCCAGTCCGACCACCAGTCACTACCACGCTCCACTCCTCCTCACCTTATCTCTCATCTTTTATTTTTTTGATGAAATTCTCAAAATACCATTTTTCCGACAAAATTCTCGAGATATCATTAGATTTTAAACATGGGATTACTCATGCATGGTTCAATCACAACATGTGTTTTGTAAAAAAAATGCATCTTGATGTTCCGTGCAATGCACCGGCATCTTGCTAGTTTCTTTTGAACTTTCTGTACGAAGCTGTAGCCACCCTGCAAGTCACGTGTACACTGTACATGCAATTAACTTTTTATAGAGGGAGAATCATACATGCAATTAACTCAAATGGATTGGATGTGACTCTATTATTTCGACATAAGAGTATCTCCAACGGCAGCCGCAAATTTCCTCTCGCTTCCTTCAATGGTGGGCGACATCAAGCGCCAAATGTATACATTTTCACAACTCTAACCAACCAGATGAAATTCGTGCAAACATGGACTGATTTCATATAAGCATGAAGAATTCCGTATAAAAAAGCCGGATCTTCATATAAACATGATGGATTTCATTACATTTACATGAACTAAGCAGTGCTAATCAGGCTCTCTTGGTATAATTAATACTCCCTCCGTTCGGAAATACTTGTCCTAGAAATGGATGTATCTAGACTTATTTTAGTTACAGATACATCCAATTTATCCTTTCTTAGAAGAAATATTTCCGGCCAGCCGAAGAGGGAGTACCTAATCTAAATGGTCGCCCGCGGATCCCTTTGCCTTCCTCATTTCCGGCAGACACTTGCGGTGTCGATGAAGGTCCTCGGAAGAGACGAAGTAGCAAAGAAACTACCTGAATGCGCAGCCATCGCCTCGGCGGTGGCCTTCATGGGACCCAAGTGGCGGCAGCCTCCCGTGTTCTACTTCTCCTCGATGATGGCAGCGGACACGGAGAAGCTGGCCACCGACTCATTATAGGACCTTGAAGTATGTCTAGAGGGGGGGTGATTAGACTACTTGACCAATAAAAACTTAACCTTTTCCCAATTTTATAGTTTGGCAGATTTTAGCTATTTTAGGACAAGTCAAGCAATCATCACACAATTCAAGCAAGCATGCAAAGAGTATATTGGCAGCGGAAATTAAAGCATGCAACTTGCAAGAAAGTAAAGGGAAGGGTTTAGAGGATTCAAAGCGCAATTGGAGACACGGATGTTTTTGGCGTGGTTCCGATAGGTGGTGCTATCGTACCTCCACGTTGATGGAGACTTCAACCCACGAAGGGTAGCAGTTCTTGGCGAGTCCACGGAGGGCTCCACCCACGAAGGGTCCACGAAGTAGCAACCTTGTCTATCCCACCATGGCCGTCGCCCACGAAGGACTTGCCTCACTAGAGGTAGATCTTCACAAGTAGGCGATCTCCTTGCCCTTACAAACTCCTTGGTTCAACTCCACAATCTTGTCGGAGGCTCCCAAGTGACACCTAGCCAATCTAGGAGACACCACTCTCCAAGAAGTAACAAATGGTGTGTTGATGATGAACTCGTTGCTCTTGTGCTTCAAATGATAGTCTCCCCAACACTCAACACTCTCTCATAGGTTTTGGATCTGGTGGAAAGTGATTTGAGTGGAAAGCAACTTGGGGAAGGCTAGAGATCAAGATTCATATGGTAGGAATGGAATATCTTGGCCTCAACACATGAGTAGGTGGTTCTCTCTCAGAATTGGTAAGTTGAAAGTGTAGGTTCAGTCTGATGGCTCTCTCCACGAATGAAGATGAGGTGGAGGGGTATATATAGCCTCCACACAAAATCTAACCGTTACACACAATCTACCAAACTCGGTGAGACCGAATAGTTAAACTCGGTCGGACCGATTTAGTAAACCTAGTGACCGGTAGTGATTTTCGGTGGGACTGACAAGCATCTCGGTGAGACCGATATGGTTAGGGTTAGGGCATAACGTAATCTCGGTGAGACCGATTACACAAACTTCGGTGAGACCGATTTTGGTAATTAGCTAACCAGAGAGTTGGTCGGAGTAAACTCGGTGGGACCGATTTGCTCTTTTCGGTGAGACCAAAATGTTACAAAAGGAAGCAGAGAGTTTACATTGCAATCTCGGTGGGACCGATCGCTCACTTCGGTTGGACTGAAGCGTTACGAAGGGAAGCAGAGAGATTGCAACCCCATCTCGGTGAGACCGAGATCCCTATCGATAAGACCAATTTGCTTAGGGTTTGTGGCGGTGGCTATGACTTTTGGAATCGGTGGCGCGGATAGAAAGAATCGGTGTGACCGATTTTGGCTTTAGGTTTAGGTCATTTATGGATGTGGGAAAGTAGTTGAGGGTTTTGGAGCATATCACTAAGCACATGAAGCAAAAGGCTCATTAAGCAACACCTCATCCCTTCTTGATAGTATTGACTTTTACTATAGACTCAATGTGATCTTGGATCACTAAAATGTAAAATGAAGAGTCTTGAGCTTTTGAGTTTGAGCCAATCCTTTGTCCTTGGTATTTTGAGGGATCCACTTTCATCATCCATGCCATGCCATTCATTGAGCTTTCCTGAAATAATAGTCTTGGAATAGCATTAGCTCAATGAGCTATATGTTGTTAGGAATTACCAAAACCACCTAGGGATAGTTGCACTTTCAATCTCCCTCTTTTTGGTAATTGATGACAACATATAGATCAAAGCTTCGACATATGATAATAAAATTTAAATAACATCGTCACTTTGAGAAGTATGTGATAAGCAAGAGCTCCCCCTAAATTTGTGCATAGTTTTAGATTTGCTTTGGACTGCAAATGCACAATGAATTAGGCTCATGGGTTAATCTTCCATGTCACATACATCTTGGTGGAGCGCTCAAAATAATAAACAATGAATACATGCACTCATCACCAAGCAAAGTGAGTGATCACATAAGATAGATAGGATAATAACATCAAACATGCATAAGTCTAGCTTATGATCAAACACATGATCATCAATGTCTCACAAACATAGTATCTCAACCAAAAGCAAACAAAGTATGAAAAACCACCAAATAAAGCAAGAGAGAACAAAATCAACACACTCTCTCTCTCGAAGCCTATGATCTATACATTTTTCTCCCCCTTTGGCAACAAGTTACCAAAAAGTTCATAAAAAATGCATAGTGCTAGATTGACTCTCAGTCTTGATCTTCTGGTGGTGGTATAGAGATGGCTCCTTGGACGAAGACTTCAGTTGATGTAGATGGAGCTGGAGCTGATGAAGGTGCTGGAGCTGGTGGCACTGAGGCTGTAGCTGGTGCAGATGAAGTTGCTCTTGTGTCAGAAACTGGCACAACTGATGACCTCTCGGCTCTAGGCACTCTGGCAAACACATTGGTTGTAGTCTTGCCCTTCCTCTCGTGCATGTCCTCTTGTAGTTCCTCCACTGCAGTCTGAATCTCAGTTACTTTCACATCTAAGTTATAGAACTTTTGTTCTATGATTATCTCCAGGCTCTCCTGGTTTTGAGTTAGGGTGGCCAATCCCTTCTCAATCCTCAGAGTTGATGCTATTAAGTAACCAAGCTGCTCCTGCTTGTTCTTCAAGAAATACTCAGATGCCTCCTCTTGAGTTGGCATCTTGGCAGCCTTCTCCCTCTTTGCCTTCTCCTTCTTCTCCTGTGCTTGAATTGATTGTGGATCATCTTCATTCATGACAACAACATTGTCCTCAAAGTCTGGATAAAGTGGACAGTGTTCCTTATCCAACTGATATTTTCCTGTGCCCATCTTTGAGTTTATCAGTTCTTGAATCTGAGGTGCATATCCACAGCTCCTCTTCTGATCTGCTGCAGTCCTCTTCATAGTTTCAATGATCAGGCTCATGACTTTAAACTTCTGTGGCACATCAAACACACGCAACATGTTGATGGCATGCCCTCTGATCATGTTATGGTCACCAGACTTGGGAAACAAAGTGTGCCTCAGAATCCAGTATATGGTTGGCAATCCTGACAGCAGAAAGTGAACTGATCCAAACTTGTGAGTTGCTAATGCCTTGTTTGGAATTTCCTTGTACATGTGAGCCATTGAATTGTGATCCTTTTTCTTCTTGGCATAAATGTCTAAGTCATCCTCATTTTCTTCTGGGGTATTTATCAGCTTTGCCCACTCCTCAACAGTTGACTGGTACCTTGTACCTTCAGACATCCAAACAATTCTCCCATCTGGGTAGAAATGTGTTGTGGAGAAGAATTGCATGATAAGTTCATCATTCCAATTTGTGAGCTTTTGCCCAACAAAATCTGCAACTCCACAACTCACAAAGCTGTCCTGCACTCCAGGATAGTGCTCTTCATTCTCCTTGATGAAGTTCCAGTCAACCCACCTCATGTCACACACAATGGGCTTCTTGTCCAACAAGATTGTCTCATAGAAGTCCTGCTGTTCCTTTATGTGGAACCTATAATCAACAGCAGTTCTTCTCCTTGAAGCATATGGATCTTCCATTCTTCATTTCCTCAGCCCTGAGTCTTTCCTGATTCTCATGTTCTCAGCCACAGGATGGGCATCATTGTGGTTTGGTATCTTTGGTTTGAGCTTCCTCAGAACCTGTCCTTCTTCATCTTCCTCATCAACCTCAGGCACCGGGGCCTTGTTCTTCTCAGCAGCTGGAATACTCCTAGTATTCCTCTTTGCTGCAAACTTGGCCTTGGGGGCAGCTTTGGGTGCTTCCTTGGGCTTAGATGTGGCAGCCCCTGATTTGATTGCATCACCCATTAGCTTTGGTGCCTTTGGTGCTGGTGCAGCAGGCTCTTCCTCTTCCATCATGGAAGGCTTCCCAATGACTCTAGACATGGTCATATTGACCCTTTCCTTCCTCTTCTTGCTCTCAGCAACTGGCTCTTTGGGATCAGGATTTTCAGGTAGTTGTGTTGATGTTCTGGCCTTGGACATTGGTTGTCTTCCTGCAGGCCTTTTGATCTTCATGACCCTTTCCTTCTTGAGCACAACTTTCTTGGAAGTAGCCTCATCTTCCTCGCTTTGTAATCTTCATCCTCTGAATCTGAAGTTCTTTTCCTCCTTTGCCTAGTAGCAGCCTTAGGCAAATTGCTAGGAGTACTTCTGCTCCCTTCATCTGAAGTTGAGGGACTAGTGCCCTCACTCAAGTCTATCTGCTCTTCTGACCTGTTCTGGCTGTCACTTTGATCAGACATATTGCAAAAAGCTGACTTCTGACCCTGTGAATAGTTTATAGACGAGATAGAAAAGATGAGCATCACAAAATGCAGAGGTGTTTGCAAAAGAATGACTCAAAATTTCAGTTTTAGTTTTCCACAGAAAGCATTTCGGATGAACTGATTTTCAAACTCGCTGATAACGAAGCAGTTTTGGAACCTAAACTGATGATCTCGGTTGGACCGAGTTTCAGTTCGGTGGCACCGAGACTGCTAGGGTTTCAAAGAATTCTCAAATCGGTTGCACCGATTAGTAAATCTGGTCAGACCGAGAGTCATTTGTGCAATGGCATATGCCAAATCGGTGAGACGAGAAACGCATAGATAGCTAAAGAAGGTTCTTAGGCATTCTTGTCCATCCACTTGGCCAAAAGAAGAAAGAACCAATCAAACAAAACAACAAGTGGATGTCCTTGAATGAGTAAAATATGCACCAACATGCTTACACAATAAGATGGCAAATGAAATATGTGGCAAAGCATTCACAACCAATTCTAGCATCTATCAAACAATTGGCGATGACTAGGTCATCTATATATGAGTATATTGACTTAGGAGTCAAATGAGAACATTTGATCATAGGTCATACTCATCGTTTAAGCTCAAGTGGGGTTACCACTTTTACATAATGCATTAATGTGTTCACATCATTAGAGTTGCTTTGACTCAATTCTTAGAGTTAAGCTCCCCCTAGATGTGAGATCCCCCCTTAAAGGGATCAACTAACCTTGGGTTTTGTCGATGATGACTTCATGTAGGTTTTGAAGATGTAGATGCTCAATGTTGATGTAGATCATTGGGAGCAATCCTTTGGAGTGAGTTGCACTTTCAACTTGCCTACACAGGTTAGTCCCACAAGGAACAAACAAGAATATCCATAGACATAGAGTGATGCACACACAAGATGATGTCCATGCAAACATTAGGTTACCTTGTCCCTTGCCTTACCAACATGAGGGTTTGTGACTCCTTGAACTAGTGCAAGATGTGAAAGTTGATTGCACTTGTTCTTGCCAAAATGATATGAGTGAAGAATGTTGGCGGAGTCACCCTCAAGAACTCTCTAGTTGTTCTTCTTGGGATCCACACCATCTTGATGGGAATCCTTGGAGTTGTAGTTGTACTTGATGAAGTAGAACTTGGCGTAGTCTTGGGGACCCACTCGAGCGAGGCTTTAGGTGCTTCTTCAAATGCATCAATCTCTTCTTGAAGCTTGTCCTTGCCTTTGTTCTTGTGGTCTTGTGGTGGAAGATCATCTTGAGCTTGTGTCCCCTTGAAGGAAGTAGGATCATACTTCTCTTGTTGAGGAACAAACTTTGTCTTGGGGTATTGATCTTCTTCCCACTCAACTCCATTGGCGTTGAACTTTCGTTCAAAACCAACACCTTGATTCTTCCGGTGCCTTCCTTGCTTGCGTACAATTTCCTCAAATTGCTTACTCCCGGCAAGGTTCTTGTAAGCACCTTTCTCTATAATTCCCTTCAATAAACTATTTTCTTGCTCAAGTGTAACTTGGGTAAGAGAATCATTAGTGGAATCAAGAGAACTACTAGAAGCAACAACATTGGATTTGACATTATTATTGTTACTACTAGAGGAAGTATCTTTCGTGTACTTGTTACTAGACTTGACTTGAGGCATGTAACTAGATAAGAGTAAATGCTTGGCAATGTAAGAAGAACTTTTCTTGCGGAGATCATCATTGATTGCCTTTAAGAACTCATGCTCTTGCTCAAGATTGAGGTTTTCAAAGCGTAACTTCTCATGAGCCCTTAAAAGTTCTCGATGATCTTGAAGATAGTTTCATGAGCCAACTTAAGAGTGTTTAGTTCTTTAGTTAGAAGCTCAATTTTCTCCTTATCATTGTCATTCGTTTGATTAGCATGATTAATTGACGTTTCATCATAGTATTCATCACTAGAGTTGTCAACAAGTAAATCATCATCACCTAGCAAGTCATATTCATCACTATTAAAATCAACATACTCAGGATGTGTTACCTTAGGACCTTTGGCCATGAAGCATCTTCCAATTCCTTCATTTGGTGAGTCAAATATGTCGTAGGAGTTGGTTGACACAAGTGCTAGACCGACAACACCTTCATCTTGAGTATATTCGGAGTCGGAGTGCTAGCTTGTCTCGGAGTGATGGTCGGAGTTGGAGCCAGAAACCCATTCACCAACATGAGCTTGATGTCTTCGTTTTGTGTAGCTCCTTGATGACTTGTCCTTCCTTTCCGAATCCTTGCTTCTCTGTGAGGGTCTTCGTTCATAACGATCATCTCTACTCCTCCTCTCTCTCGGTGGTGATTCTTCTCTTTTGCTTATTCTTTTTGGAGAATCTTCTCTTCTTTCGTAGGGTGCCGTACACTCATTGGAGTAGTGTCCGGGTCTCCCACAATTGTAGCAATTGCGCTCTCGACTAGAAGATCTTTTGTCATTGTAAGACCTTGACTTGGAGCTTCTTTCTTTGCTTCTACTTTTGTAGAACTTGTTGAAGTTCTTCACCATTAAGCTCAATTCTTCATTGAAGGTTGGTTTCTCACTTGATGATGTGGGGGCTTCACTTGAGGCTTTGTAAGCACCACTTGACTTGTTGTGAAGTTCCTCCTTATCCTTGAGTGACATCACATGAGCAACAATCCTTCCAATGACTTCTGTTGGCTTGAGATCTTTGTAGTTTGGCATCATTTGGATCAATGTGCACACGGTATCATACTTTCCATCCAATGCTCTTAGGATCTTCTTGATGATGAATTTGTCGGTCATCTCTTCACTCCCTAAGCCGGCAATCTCATTTGTGATAAGAGCAAGCCTAGAGTACATTTCAAATGACACCTTCACCATCCATCATTTTGAACTTGTCAAGCTGACTTTGGAGCACATCCAACTTGGATTCCTTGACGGACTTGGTACCTTCGTGCATATCAATCAAAGTATCCCAAATTTCCTTTGCATTCTCAAGACGACTGATTTTGTTGAATTCTTTGGGGCACAATCCGTTGAAGATGATGTCACATGCTTGAGCGTTGTATTGTAGCATCTTCAATTCTTCCGCATTAGCTTCACGGTTCGGTTCTCTCCCATCGAAAAATTCACCTTGCAAGCCAATACAAATAATTCCCCAAACGGCGGGGTTATGTCCAAGAATATGCATTTTCATCTTATGCTTCCAACTAGCAAAATTAGTACCATCAAAGTAAGGACCTCTACGGTGATAATTTCCCTCGCTAGACGCCATACTCTCCTAGGTTGTGAAACCAAGGCTATGACCACCAAAAGCTATGGAAATCAAAGCAAATGGAGACCAAAGCTCTGATACCACTTGTAGGACCTTGAAGTATGTCTAGAGGGGGGGGGGGGTGATTAGACTACTTGACCAATACAAACTTAACCTTTTCCCAATTTTATAGTTTGACAGATTTTAGCTATTTTAGGACAAGTCAAGCAATCAACACACAATTCAAGCAAGCATGCAAAGAGTATATTGGTAGCGGAAATTAAAGCATGCAACTTGCAAGAAAGTAAAGGGAAGGGTTTAGAGGATTCAAACGCCAATTGGAGACACGGATGTTTTTGGCGTGGTTCCGATAGGTGGTGCTATCATACCTCCACGTTGATGGAGACTTCAACCCACGAAGGGTAGCAGTTCTTGTGAGTCCACGGAGGGCTCCACCCACGAAGGGTCCACTTGATAGCAACCTTGTCTATCCCACCATGGCCGTCGCCCACGAAGGACTTGCCTCACTAGCGGTAGATCTTCACGAAGTAGGCGATCTCCTTGCCCTTACAAACTCCTTGGTTCAACTCCACAATCTTGTCGGAGGCTCCCAAGTGACACCTAGCCAATCTAGGAGACACCACTCTCCAAGAAGTAACAAATGGTGTGTTGATGATGAACTTCGTTGCTCTTGTGCTTCAAATGATAGTCTCCCCAACACTCAACTCTCTCTCATAGGTTTTGGATCTGGTGGAAAGATGATTTGAGTGGAAAGCAACTTGGGAAGGCTAGAGATCAAGATTCATATGGTAGGAATGGAATATCTTGGCCTCAACACATGAGTAGGTGGTTCTCTCTCAGAATTGGTAAGTTGAAAGTGTAGGTTCAGTCTGATGGCTCTCTCCACGAATGAAGAGGAGGTGGAGGGGTATATATAGCCTCCACACAAAATCTAACCGTTGCACACAATCTACCAAACTTGGTGAGACCGAATAGTTAAACTCGGTCGGACCGATTTAGTAAACCTAGTGACCGTTAGTGATTTTCGGTGGGACTGACATGCATCTCGGTGAGACCGATATGGTTAGGTTAGGGCATAACGTAATCTCGGTGAGACCGATTACACAAACTCGGTGAGACCGATTTTGGTAATTAGCTAACCAGAGAGTTGGTCAGGTAAACTCGGTGGGACCGATTTGCTCTTTTCGACAGGACCAAAATGTTACAAAAAGGAAACAGAGAGTTTACATTGCAATCTCGGTGGGACCGATCGCTCACTTCGGTTGGACTGAAACATTACGAAGGGAAACAGAGAGATTGCAACCCCATCTCGGTGAGACCGAGATCCCTATCGGTAAGACCGATTTGCTTAGGGTTTATGGCAGTGGCTATGACTTTTGGAATCGGTGGCGCCGGATAGAAAGAATCGATGTGACCAATTTTGGCTTTAGGTTTAGGTCATTTGTGGATGTGGGAAAGTAGTTGAGGGTTTTGGAGCATATCACTAAGCACATGAAGCAAAAGGCTCATTAAGCAACACCTCATCCCTTCTTGATAGTATTGGCTTTTCCTATAGACTCAATGTGATCTTGGATTACTAAAATGTAAAATGAAGATTCTTGAGCTTTTGAGCTTGAGCCAATCCTTTGTCCTTAGTATTTTGAGGGATCCACTTTCATCATCCATGCCATGCCATTCATTGAGCTTTCCTGAAATAATAGTCTTGGAATAGCATTAGCTCAATGAGCTACATGTTATGAATTACCAAAATCACCTAGGGATAGTTGCACTTTCACTCATCGCTCTCCATCCACCCGACTTCTGTTTCTCCCTACATGGCGCTGCCGCAGGCATGGGAGGCACGCCCACAGACAAGGAAGGCGCGGCCACCACAGACACTGGTGGCGCGGTACGACGCGGCAGCGATGACGCCCGTACCGGCGTGCTCGCCGCCGTGCCGGCGTGGAGCAACTCGCCACTCCTCATTGAGCTGAAATGGAGTGGCGAGTTGCTGAACCACGCATCGGCTTCGGGCGGCAACTAGCTCCGTCGGGCCAAGCGAGGTTGGTGAAGCACCGAGCGGCCTCGACCGGAGGGCTCGGCGGGCCACCCAGCCGGGTAGTATGACGGAGAACGGCTCCTCGGAAGCCATCGGAAGAGTGGAGAAAATGGTGAAGGAGGAGATGGGGGAGCGGCGGAGGGGTGCGATTCTTGTCCGTTGTCTGTCTAGGCTTGTTTAAATAGAGGGCGGATGGTAGGAGCTTGGCCGGCGTCTGTCCTCGTTTAAACTGAGGGCGGACGGGAGGAGCTCGGCCGGTGTTGCATTTAATTTTGGCCAGCTCATGAACGGACCTGTGGCCAGAGTAGGTTTCTTGGTTTGCATATGGGATTAACGGAGGGGTTTGATGGAGGCTAGGAGGCATGTTCAGCCGTGCGTGCAGCGGGCGGCGCAGTACTATTCGATTTGATAGCGGGTGGCGCAGTTCCCGATACGACTTTAATGCAGACGAGGGAGGGGGTAGCGGTTCCCGAAATGTTGAACGGCCAATGATGCATGCTCCTTCAATTAGCATCGTGAATGCATGAGGGAAGTAATGGGAGGAGGACCGGGAAAAGAGGCTGCATGATGTGAATGCACCGCAGTTTGCACTCGTATAAAGGCGCCCCTCCATTCCAATGTATCTACCACATCGTACACACCTAAGAATTTGCCGAAGCACCTACACTAAGCGCAAAAGTGCTCACTCTAGACCCATGGCGGCAATGTGCGCGAGCGGCCAGCGGCTGCGCCAGATGGTCCACGACGCTGGCCTGCCGCATGGGGCCGCGGATCGTCTCGAGACGGTGTTGGCGACCGGCTGGTGGATGGCCGCCGTCGACGCCAACTACGACTCTCAGTTGGACCAGATGATAGTTGCCACCACCAACAAGTTCACCGTCCTCAAGAAGCTCGCGGACGACATCACCGTAGTCCTCCAGCTCGCGCGCCCGGGCTCCTCATTGCCTGCCACCCTAATTGGCCTCCATGGCCGGAACCTCTTTCAAGCACTGGTGGCCCTATGACTGCCCGCCGACGCCACGAAGAATGTCCACCTGGAGGTCGCGCTTGCCGCGAGGCGCCTCGCCCTGCAAGAATTCATCAACCTACACATCCACGTGTACGAGAAAATCATATACATAGGTATCTACAAGGCCAGTGAGGACGCTACGACGTTGGCCTTCCTCAACTGGCTAGAAGCCTTGGATGCCTTTGCTGAGAAGCACCTTAACCTCGCCACAAAAGCCACCGCTCCTTAGGTGGCTCGGCGCACTAAGTTGAGGAGGAGGAGGTCGTACGTTGATGGATGCATCTTTCTTCTTGCCTCCTGTAACTACCACTGCGATCGCATCATCATGGCCTTAATTCTTATTATGCTATTGCACTCTCGTTCCAGTCAATACCGACATGTGCGATCCCTTTGCTTAATTATATGCATCACTGTAACTAGTACTCCATCCATCAATTTATGAGTTGTGCTTACCTTTTCCATCAACTTTGTGCAAAGCACGAGCATCTTGCTAGAAACACTAGAACATGTCGGACCGGATGTGACCAAACCGACGATGCGCCAACCTAGCTACTACGTACCCTGCTTATCTGGTGGAAATAGCCCCGCCCTAGCGTTTCCAATCGTTATTTCTATCTATCGATCGTGCCAAGGAGCAGAACCAAATGTTACAATTTATACATGTTTCTCTACTCCTATAAAAGACTTCGAGTTGGTGATGGTGGTGTATACGCCATCCGTCGTTTCGACCATTAGATTTGCATCTAACGGTGTGAGGTAAGTTGTGGCATTTTGCAACAATAGCCCACTTCTCTGCTCCAATTTGCAGAAAACCCCTTATTATGTTGAAAGCAACCACATCCCTCCCTCACCTCATCAAAACAGCCTGAGAAATATATTTTGAGTGAAAAGTAATATATTAGGAGTATATCAAAACAAGAGTGATTTCTTTCAAGTTTGTGAACAAGTACTACTATTCTACTACTTTGGATCTGTCGCAATGCACGGGCACATTGTTAGTAAAAGGAAAAGGTCTGTCGCGTTCGCGTCGCACCCCCACACGCTTAGGAATCAGGAGTACTCCACAGCCCGTTCGGCATGCCACATAGCTAGGGAAGGCGTGTTGCCTAGCATTTTCAATTTCATGTGGGACCGCCGTTGAGCAAACCGACTATTGGCAAACCGCAACCCACCCGTCATCGAGTTGGAAAATAGAAAAGAGAGGAAGATCTAGTTGTAGCACGGAAGCCAAGAAATTTGGTGTCAGATGGGGCTCGTTGATAGAGTAGGAGCATTTCGTACTACCACTCCTACTAGTACGAAGTTTGTACTACAACTAGTACTACCACTATATAACTAGGTACGTGCACGGCACAACATCGTAGGAACAAAAAACAGGAAGATCTTGTTTTGGGTGATTTATCTTTTTTTCAGTCAACGTAGTATGAATAATATGATGTGGGGGGCACCCATGAAGCTTATGTGGCTTGGTTGCATGGCTACAAAAGGTTAGAGAAAAATAAATAGATAATGTGTTTAGAGTGCACTCCACTAAATAGATATAATTTGGATCCATTGCAACGCACGGGTCGACACATCTATACCCCTATATAGTGAATAACTTTGAAAGTTGGTTGTTGGATGAAGCCAATCCGACGGTACAAAGATGGCAAATCCGAGCACTACTGGCCGTTGGATATCATCTACATTCCACCAAATTCTGCCACATGTAGAATCTAGAAGACTCCATGGTTGAACTTAAGCATAATGCACAAACCTCAAAACACAAGCACTTCTCGTTTGTTCTAGAATCTTCCATATCTTAATTACCCGAACTTTTTTTCCAATATGAATTGTCACTATTTGTTTTTACTTTATGCTTTACAATGCACAATTCCATGAATCTTAAAATAGATTTTTTATAAAACTAATTGATTTTGAACTAGAGGAACCATAAGAATTAAACGAACATCTACATCATGCATATATGGCTCAAAGCTTACATGATATAGTGTGTTATTTATTCATAATTTGGTTACAAAATCTCATGCGTGCAATGCACGTGTACCTTACTAGTTGGTAGTAGTAAGAAACAAATTCCAGGTTTGGCACGAGCTCGTACTGCGGGAGCACCACAAGGCCTGTCGCAGGAGTTAAATTTCCCTCTCAGGGCCCACGGGACCGAGCTTCAGTGGCTTAGTGCACCGGCCTATGAATCAATGACATGCGGACCTTAAATGCGGCTGGCCCACATGTCATTCTCATGGTGGTGGCATGGTTCGCGACTCACTCGTTTGAGATGAACCGGCCGGTCGTGGCGTGGCCATAGAGAGGGTGCGATAGTTGGGCGTCGGGGCATTACGAGGCGTAGATGGCCACACCGGCGGGTACTACATGTAGTACAGAAGTACTCCAGCTGAGGATTGATGCCCAGGACGAAATGTGTCACAGCTGGTGGATGAAAATTCGATGGTGCGGGAGTACGGATCGGAGCACCGGAGCGGAGCAGGCAAATCGCGTCCAATCGGGTGTGGGTGTGGTAGAAAGTTGATGGTCACCGCAGTTCAGCTGGCCCGCATGTCATGCACACAAAGGAAGAGGAGCGGTGGGGCCGAGAGGGATGAGGCACACGTCGGGGGATGTCGTGCCATGGGCTGGAGCGGCGTCGTGGGAATCGCGCGTGGGTGTGGAAATGGTAGAAACAAGAAAAGTGATGGTCGTCGTGGTTCAACTTCCATTGACAAGCTGCCATGTATGCTGACACATGCATTGCACACTGCTCACTGCAAGGAGCAATAGTAGAGAAAACTTGTTCCAAAGATACCATTTTTCCGATAAAATTCTCGAGATATCATTAGTTTTTACACATGGGGTTACTCCTGCAAGGGTCAATCACAACAGGTGTTTTGTAAAAAAATGCATCTTGATGTTCCCTGCAATGCATGGGCATCTTGCTAGTTATAGAACAAGCCCACACGGGCATCTTACTGCAGGGTGTGCCACTGACCCAAACTCAATTTTTTTTCAGACGCTTAGGTGCACCGGATGCCGTGCCATGCTACAAAATGTAAAAAAAAAACAGCTCCAATTTTTTTAAACCTGTTATCTTCAAACCAGCTACACCCGTCCCTCACCTCATCAAAACAGCCCGAGGAATATATTTTGAGTGAAGCATGATTTATTTTTACTGATATATGTATATCAAAACTAGAGTGCTTATATTTCAAGCCCGTGAACAAGTATTATTCTACTACTTCGGATCCATTGCAACGCACGGGCCAGCACATTCGTAGTAGTAGTCTCTATCTGTATCTCTACTCTACTCTTATAAAAATAGAGTTGTTGATGATGGTGTGCCTGCCATCCTGCAGTATAGGTCATCCGATTTATATCTGACGGATAGGAAGGAAACTATGGCAATTTTGCAGAAAAATACCCACACCCCTCTCCACATTTGCAAATAAGGCCTTCCCTCATTCATCCTTTTCTCCCACAAGATAAACTACTCATACAAATGCATCTTGATGCTCCGTGCAACGCACGGGCATCTTGCTAGTCTACTACTCTCTTATATCTATCTACTCTTATACAAAGCAGAGATGGTGATGATGGTGTGCCTGCCATCTTGCAATATAAGCCATCCGATCTATATCTAACGAATAGGAAGGAAACTATGACAATTTACCCGCACTCCTCTCCACATTTGCAAATAAGTCCTTCCCTCGTTCATCCTTTTCTCCCACAAGATCTTGATTTTCCGTGCAACGCACGGGCATCTTGCTAGTCTACACTCCTATAAAAAACAGAGTTGGTGATGATGGTGTGCCTGCCATCCTGCAATATAGGCCGTCCGATTTATATCTGATGGATAGGAAGGGAACTATGACAATTTTGGAAAAAGGTACCCACACACCTCTCCACATTTGCAAATAAGGCCTTCCCTCGTTCATCCTTTTCTCTCACAAGATAAACTAGTCTTAAAAAAAACAGAGTTGGTAATGATGGTATGGCAGCTACCCTGCAATATAGGCCGTCCAATTTATATCTGACGGTTAGGAAGAAAACTATGGGAATTTTGCAAAAAGATACCTACACCCCTCTCCACATTTGCAAATAAGGCCTTCCCTCATTCATCCTTTTCTCTCACAAGATAAACTACTCATACAAATGCATCTTGATGTTCCGTGCAAAGCACGAGGATGTTTCCTTGGGGGTCTCTCCAGCGCGGCGTGGCCATAGTTGCAAGTTGACGCCCCTTGAGATGTCGACGTTGAGGGGCACTCGGATTTTGTCCGATGAGCAGGTAACATGAGTTTGATAACGTAGTAAATGCATTCTAAAGACTACTTCCGTGTCCATTTCCTAATTCTCCCCCTGCCCACGGTTTCACAGGTTAGGCTCGGTGAGAGTGGAGATTGGCTTGCATATGTACGGGAGGGTACCAACATCAATTTGCACAACATTTACAATGGTGACACCGTTCCCGTAGAACCTTTGTCCAACATTGGGATCAGCCATGCAACGGGCCACCGCCTGAATTGGTATGATGGAACCACGGTGAGATTGAGGAAGATAGCACGAACCTTGCACATGGTGGTCAAAGGTGGAACATGCTGTCTGCGGCCGATTTGTTGCCGTACGAGTACGAAGACATTGTGCTCCTTTCTAACCACATCGGTGACAAACCAGGGGACTTGTTTCGTATGGGACACATCCTACGGTATACTCCCTCTCTCCCAGTTTATTTGTTTTGAATTTTTTCGTTTTATAAGTTTCAAATTCAAATTTAGATCTCCCCATCACATGTTGAGATTACAATGTCCATTAAATCATTGCGTGCATGTATAGTAAAGAAACAAATCTCGAGTTTGGCACG